>OY804575.1:170451603-171651603 GCA_963680875.1 Bathymodiolus brooksi
CCTGGTGAAGGTAAAGCGTACCTGATGAATGTAAAACGTACCTGGTGAAGGTATAATGTACCTGATGAAGGTAAAGCGTACCTGGTGAAGGTAAAGCGTACCTGGTGAAGGTAAAGCGTACCTGGTAAAGGTAAAGCGTACCTGGTGAAGGTAAAGCATACCTGATGAATGTAAAACGTACCTGGTGAAGGTAAATCGTACCTGGTGAAGGTAAAGCGCACCTGGTGAAGGTAAAGCATACCTGATGAAGGTAAAGCGTACCTGGTGAAGATAAAACGTACCTGGTGAAGGTAAAACATACCTGGTGAAGGTCAAATTTACCTGGTGAAGATCCAGCGTACCTGATGAAGGTAAAAACGTACCTGGTGAAGGTAAATCGTACCTGATGAAGGTAAAACGTACCTGATGAAGGTAAAGCGTACCTAATGAAGGTAAAACGTACCTCATGAAGGTAAAGCGTACCTGACGAAGGTAAATCGTACCTGATGAAGGTGATACGTATCTAGTGAAGGTAAAGCGTACCTGATAAGGGTAAAGCGTACTTGGTGAAGATAAAGCATACCTGATGAAGGTAAAACGTACCTGGTGAAGGTAAAACGTACCTGGTGAAGGTAAAGCGTACCTGATGAAGGTAAAACGTACCTGGTGAAGGTAAAATGTACCTGGTGAAGATAAAGCGTACCTGGTGAAGGTAAAGAGTACCTGATTAAGGTAAAGCGTACCTGGTAAAGATAAAGCGTACTTGATGAAGGTAAAACTTACCTGGTGAAGATAAAGCGTACCTGATGAAGGTAAAAACGTACCTGATGAAGGTAAATCGTACCTGGTGAAGGTATAATGTACCTGATGAAGGTAAAATGTACCTGATGAAGGTAAAACGTACCTAATGAAGGTAAAACATACCTGGTGAAGGTCAAATTTACCTGGTGAAGATCCAGCGTACCTGATGAAGGTAAAAACGTACCTGGTGAAGGTAAATCGTACCTGATGAAGGTAAAACGTACCTGATGAAGGTAAAGCGTACCTGATGAAGGTAAAACGTACCTCATGAAGGTAAAGCGTACCTGACGAAGGTAAATCGTACCTGATGAAGGTGATACGTATCTAGTGAAGGCAAAGCGTACCTGATAAGGGTAAAGCGTACTTGGTGAAGATAAAGCATACCTGATGAAGGTAAAACGTACCTGGTGAAGGTAAAGCGTACCTGGTGAAGGTAAAACATACCTGGTGAAGGTAAAACTTACCTGGTGAAGATCCAGCGTACCTGATGAAGGTAAAAACGTACCTGGTGAAGGTAAGTCGTACCTGATGAAGGTAAAACGTACCTGATGAAGGTAAAGCGTACCCGATGAAGGTAAAACGTACCTGGTGAAGGTAAAGCGTACCCGATGAAGGTAAAGCGTACCTGATGAAGGTAAAGCGTACCTGATGAAGGTAAAACGTACCTCATGAAGGTAAAGCGTACCTGATGAAGGTAAATCGTCCCTGATGAAGGTGAAGCGTACCTAGTGAAGGTAAAGCGTACCTGTTGAGGGTAAAGCGTACTTGGTGAAGACAAAGCGTACCTGATGAAGGTAAAACGTACCTGGTGAAGGTAAAACGTACCTGGTGAAGATAAAGCGTACCTGGTGAAGGTAAAGCGTACCTGATTAAGGTCAAACATACCTGGTGAAGGTAAAGCTTACCCGATGAAGGTAAATCGTACCTGGTGAAGAGAAAGCGTGCCTGATGAAGGTAAAACTTACCTGGTGAGGATCCAGCGTACCTGATGAAGGTAAAAACGTACCTGGTGAAGGTAAATCGTACCTGATGAAGGCAAAACGTACCTGATGAAGGTATAGTGTACCTGATGAAGGTAAAACGTACCTCATGAAGTTAAGCGTACCTGATGAAGGTAAAGCGTACCTGATGAAGGTAAAGCGTACCTGGAGAAGGTAAAACGTACCTGATGAAAGTAAAGCGTACCTGATGAAGGTAAAACGTACCTGGTGAAGGAAAATCGTACCTGGTGAAGGTAAAGCGTACCTGGTGAAGGTAAAGCGTACCTGGTGAAGGTAAAGCATACCTGATGAAGGTAAAACGTACCTGATGAAGGTAAAACGTACCTGGTGAAGTTAAAGCGTACCCGATGATGGTAACGCGTACCTGATGAAGGTAAAACGTACCTCATGAAGGTAAAGCGTACCTGGTGAAGGTAAAACGTACCTGGTGAAGATAAAGCGTACCTGATGAAGGTAAAAACGTACCTGATGAAGGTAAATCGTACCTGGTGAAGGTATAATGTACCTGATGAAGGTAAAGCGTACCTGATGAAGGTAAAGCGTACCTGATAAAGGTAAAACGTTCCTGGTGAAGGTAAAGCGTACCTGGTAAAGGTAAAGCGTACCTGGTGAAGGTAAAGCGTACCTGATGAATGTAAAACGTACCTGGTGAAGGTAAATCGTACCTGGTGAAGGTAAAGTGCACCTGGTTAAGGTAAAGCATACCTGATGAAGGTAAAGCGTACCTGGTGAAGATAAAACGTACCTGGTGAAGGTAAAACATACCTGGTGAAGGTCAAATTTACCTGGTGAAGATCCAGCGTACCTGATGAAGGTAAAAACGTACCTGGTGAAGGTAAATCGTACCTGATGAAGGTAAAACGTACCTGATGAAGGTAAAGCGTACCTGATGAAGGTAAAACGTACCTCATGAAGGTAAAGCGTACCTGACGAAGGTAAATCGTACCTGATGAAGGTGATACGTATCTAGTGAAGGTAAAGCGTACCTGATAAGAGTAAAGCGTACTTGGTGAAGATAAAGCATACCTGATGAAGGTAAAACGTACCTGGTGAAGGTAAAACGTACCTGGTGAAGATAAAGCGTACCTGGTGAAGGTAAAGAGTACCTGATTAAGGTAAAGCGTATCTGGTAAAGATAAAGCGTACTTGATGAAGGTAAAACTTACCTGGTGAAGATAAAGCGTACCTGATGAAGGTAAAAACGTACCTGATGAAGGTAAATCGTACCTGGTGAAGGTATAATGTACCTGATGAAGGTAAAATGTACCTGATGAAGGTAAAACGTACCTAATGAAGGTAAAGCGTACCTGATGAAGGTAAAGTGTACCTGATAAAGGTAAAACGTTCCTGGTGAAGGGAAAGCGTACCTGATGAAGGTAAAACGTACCTGGTGAAGGTAAAGCGTACCTGGTGAAGATAAAGCGTACATGATGAAGGTAAAACGTACCTGGTGAAGGTAAATCATACCTGGTGAAGGTAAAGCGCACTTGGTGAAGGTAAAGCATACCTGATGAAGGTAAAGCGTACCTGGTGAAGATAAAACGTACCTGGTGAAGGTAAAACATACCTGGTGAAGGTAAAACTTACCTGGTGAAGATCCAGCGTACCTGATGAAGGTAAAAACGTACCTGGTGAAGGTAAAGCGTACCCGATGAAGGTAAAACGTACCTGGTGAAGGTAAAGCGTACCCGATGAAGGTAAAGCGTACCTGATGAAGGTAAAGCGTACCTGATGAAGGTAAAGCGTACCTGATGAAGGTAAAACGTACCTCATGAAGGTAAAGCGTACCTGATGAAGGTAAATCGTACCTGATGAAGGTGAAGCGTACCTATTGAAGGTAAAGCGTACCTGATGAGGGTAAAGCGTACTTGGTGAAGATAAAGCGTACCTGATGAAGGTAAAACGTACCTGGTGAAGGTAAAACGTACCTGGTGAAGATAAAGCGTACCTAGTGAAGGTAAAGCGTACCTGATTAAGGTCAAACGTACCTGGTGAAGATAAAGCTTACCCGATGAAGGTAAATCGTACCTGGTCAAGATAAAGCGTGCCTGATGAAGGTAAAACGTACCTGGTGAAGATCCAGCGTACCTGATGAAGGTAAAAACGTACCTGGTGAAGGTAAATCGTACCTGATGAAGGCAAAACGTACCTGATGAAGGTATAGTTACCTGATGAAGGTAAAGCGTACCTGATGAAGGTAAAGCGTACCTAGAGAAGGTTAAGCGTACCTGATGAAGGTAAAGCGTACCTGATGAAGGTAAAAACGTACCTGATGAAGGTAAATCGTACCTGGTGAAGGTATAATGTACCTGATGAAGGTAAAATGTACCTGATGAAGGTAAAACGTACCTAATGAAGGTAAAGCGTACCTGATGAAGGTAGAGTGTACCTGATAAAGGTAAAACGTTCCTGGTGAAGGTAAAGCGTACCTGATGAAGGTAAAACGTACCTGGTGAAGGTAAAGCGTACCTGGTGAAGATAAAGCGTACATGATGAAGGTAAAACGTACCTGGTGAAGGTAAATCATACCTGGTGAAGGTAAAGCGCACCTGGTGAAGGTAAAGCATACCTGATGAAGGTAAAGCGTACCTGGTGAAGATAAAACGTACCTGACGAAGGTAAATCGTACCTGATGAAGGTGATACGTATCTAGTGAAGGTAAAGCGTACCTGATAAGAGTAAAGCGTACTTGGTGAAGATAAAGCATACCTGATGAAGGTAAAACGTACCTGGTGAAGGTAAAACGTACCTGGTGAAGATAAAGCGTACCTGGTGAAGGTAAAGAGTACCTGATTAAGGTAAAGCGTATCTGGTAAAGATAAAGCGTACTTGATGAAGGTAAAACTTACCTGGTGAAGATAAAGCGTACCTGATGAAGGTAAAAACGTACCTGATGAAGGTATAATGTACCTGATAAAGGTAAAGCGTACCTGATGAAGGTAAAGTGTACCTGATAAAGGTAAAACGTTCCTGGTGAAGGGAAAGCGTACCTGATGAAGGTAAAACGTACCTGGTGAAGGTAAAGCGTACCTGGTGAAGATAAAGCGTACATGATGAAGGTAAAACGTACCTGGTGAAGGTAAATCATACCTGGTGAAGGTAAAGCGCACCTGGTGAAGGTAAAGCATACCTGATGAAGGTAAAGCGTACCTGGTGAAGATAAAACGTACCTGGTGAAGGTAAAACATACCTGGTGAAGGTAAAACTTACCTGGTGAAGATCCAGCGTACCTGATGAAGGTAAAAACGTACCTGGTGAAGGTAAAGCGTACCCGATGAAGGTAAAACGTACCTGGTGAAGGTAAAGCGTACCCGATGAAGGTAAAGCGTACCTGATGAAGGTAAAGCGTACCTGATGAAGGTAAAACGTACCTCATGAAGGTAAAGCGTACCTGATGAAGGTAAATCGTACCTGATGAAGGTGAAGCGTACCTATTGAAGGTAAAGCGTACCTGATGAGGGTAAAGCGTACTTGGTGAAGATAAAGCGTACCTGATGAAGGTAAAACGTACCTGGTGAAGGTAAAACGTACCTGGTGAAGATAAAGCGTACCTAGTGAAGGTAAAGCGTACCTGATTAAGGTCAAACGTACCTGGTGAAGATAAAGCTTACCCGATGAAGGTAAATCGTACCTGGTCAAGATAAAGCGTGCCTGATGAAGGTAAAACGTACCTGGTGAAGATCCAGCGTACCTGATGAAGGTAAAAACGTACCTGGTGAAGGTAAATCGTACCTGATGAAGGCAAAACGTACCTGATGAAGGTATAGTTACCTGATGAAGGTAAAGCCTACCTGATGAAGGTAAAGCGTACCTGGAGAAGGTTAAACGTACCTGATGAAGGTAAAGCGTACCTGATGAAGGTAAAACGTACCTGGTGAAGGTAAATCGTACCTGGTGAAGGTAAAGCGTACCTGGTGAAGGTAAAGCGTACCTGATGAAGGTAAAGCATACCTGATGAAGGTAAAACGTACCTGATGAAGGTAAAGCGTACCTGATGAAGGTAAAACGTACCTCATGAAGGTAAAGCGTACCTGATGAAGGTAAATCGTACCTGATGAAGGTGAAGCGTACCTAGTGAAGGTAAAGCGTACCTGATGAGGGTAAAGCGTACTTGGTGAAGATAAAGCGTACCTGATGAAGGTAAAACGTACCTGGTGAAGGTAAAACGTACCTGGTGAAGATAAAGCGTACCTGGTGAAGGTAAAGCCTACCTGATTAAGGTCAAACGTACCTGGTGAAGGTAAAGCTTACCCGATGAAGGTAAATCGTACCTGGTGAAGATAAAGCGTGCCTGATGAAGGTAAAACGTACCTGGTGAAGATCCAGCGTACCTGGTGAAGATCCAGCGTACCTGATGAAGGTAAAAACGTACCTGGTGAAGGTAAATCGTACCTGATGAAGGCAAAACGTACCTGATAAAGGCATAGTGTACCTGATGAAGGTAAAACGTACCTGATGAAGTTAAGCGTACCTGATGAAGGTAAAGCGTACCTGATGAAGGTAAAACGTTCCTGGTGAAGGTAAAGCGTACCTGATGAAGGTAAAACGTACCTGGTGAAGGTTAATCGTACCTGGTGAAGGTAAAGCGTACCTGGTGAAGGTAAAGCATACCTGATGAAGGTAAAACGTACCTGATGAAGGTAAAACGTACCTGGTGAAGGTAAAGCGTACCTGGTGAAGGTAAAGCATACCTGATGAAGGTAAAACGTACCTGATGAAGGTAAAGCGTATCTGGTAAAGGTAAACCGTACCTGGTGAAGGTAAAACGTACCTGGTGGTGGTAAAGCGTACTTAATGAAGGTAAAGCGTACCTGATGAAGGTAAAACGTACCTAGTGAAGGTAAATCGTACCTGGTGAAGGTAAAGCATACCTGATGAAGGTAAAACGTACCTGATGAAGGTAGAACGTACCTGGTGAAGGTAAAGCGTACCTTGTGAAGGTAAAGCATACCTGATGAAGGTAAAACGTACGTGGTGAAGATAAAGCGTACCTGGGGAAGGTAAAGCATACCTGATGAAGGTAAAACTTACCTGGTGAAGATCAAGCGTACCTGATGAAGGTAAAAACGTACCTGGTGAAGGTAAATCGTACCTGATGAAGGTAAAACGTACCTGATTAAGGTAAAGCGTACCTGATGAAGGTAAAGCGTACCTGATGAAGGTAAAACGTACCTGGTGAAGGTAAAGCGTACCTGGTGAAGGTTATTCCAGAAACGCTCTAAACCAGATATCAATAAATGTTTGTTGAACAGAGATGTTTAAAAAGCTATCTGTATGTAAAGCTATCTGTATGTAAATCTATCTGCATGTAAAGCTATCTGTATGTAAAGCTATATGTATGTAAAGCTATCTGTATGTAAAGCTATCTGTATGTAAATCTATATGTATGTAAAGCTATCTGTATGTAAAGCTATCTCTATGTAAATCTATCTATATATAAAGCTATCTGTATGTAAAGATATATGCATGTAAAGCTATATGTATGTAAGGCTATATATATGTAAAGCTATCTGTATATAAATCTATCTGTATGCAAAGCTATCTGTATGTACAGATATCTGTATGTACAGATATCTGTATGTAAAGATATCTGTATGTAAAGCTATCTGTATGTACAGATATCTGTATGTACAGATATCTGTATGTACAGATATCTGTATGTAAAGATATCTGTATGCAAAGCTATCTGTATGTAAAGCTATCTGTATGTAAAACTATCTGTATGTAAAGCTATCTGTATGTAAAGCTATCTGTATGTAAAGCTATCTGTATGTAAAGCTATCTGTATGTAAAGCTATCTATATGTAAAGCTATCTGTATGTAAAGCTATCTGTATGTAAAGCTATCTGTATGTAAAGCTATCTGTATGTAAAGATATCTGTATGTAAAGCTATCTGTATGTAAAGCTATCTGTATGTAAAGCTATCTGTATGTAAAGCTATCTGTATGTAAAGCTATCTGTATGTAAAGCTATCTGTATGTAAAGCTATCTGTATGTAAAGCTATCTGTATGTAAAGCTATCTGTATGTAAAGCTATCTGTATGTAAAGATATCTGTATGTAAAGATATCTGTATGTAAAGCTATCTGTATGTAAAGCTATCTGTATGTAAAGCTATCTGTATGTAAAGCTATCTGTATGTAAAGCTATCTGTATGCAAAGCTCTCTGTATGTAAATATATTGTCTTGGTACGTACACTATTTATAAAAATAAGTAAATAATCATGTGAACCAAAAATTCCTTCTCATTTTTATATGTAGGCAGCTAATAAGAATATTTTGACGCCAATCTATCACTTTCAAAGATGTATGTTGTTTATAAATTGCCGTGCAGTTAAAAACAACAACTATCTGTAAAGTTTAAAACAATAAATCATTTAGGTAAAACAAATGGTGGCATTGAGGTGGTCCTATTTACCAATGTCTAACATGCAACAAGGGAGATCGTGGATAGGACCGTAAAGATTTACATTGCAACGGATTGACAATTACCACTTCTAACAAACAGTTCACAGAACTGTAGCAAGGAAAGTGCCATTCTCCATAGTTCTTTATGTTGCGTCCTTGGAGAAACCCTCCTCCCAAATCAGAAGGAACCCCGAGGCATAGAGGTACAACCCCTCCTAAATAGGGGTCCTCCGGTTGTGCGAGGCGATACGAATACATGTACATAAGTCACCATAAAGTAGAGACATTAATCAGAGTGCCTCGAGTTTGTACATCATTACATGTATAATTTAAATTCATATGATGTCTTTCGTTTCAGCAAAAAACTTTTGTTCTTTCATGGTTGGAGAAAAAATGATACGGTCAAAATTCGTCGGATGATACGATAATCAGCTGATTTTTTTAGGAAGATGATACGGTCAAATTCTGATAATAGTCTATTACAATGAAATTCATTTTAAACTTGCATCATCAATAGCATATTGTAGGATTTAACATGTCACTCATTTACCTCCTGTACTACGCACAATTTATGTATTTGATTCGTGCCTCAGAACCTTTCGAGGGACGTGAGAGGGTAGTGTTGTACCTTACAGGGGAGGAATTATGTCACATTTCTATAACTGGTGATCAGGGATCATTATTTCTATATAATTAAATTGTAATCCAAGTAAACTGGGAAAGACATTGTCCATTTTGTATGGAATAGGACAAATATAGATTGATCTATTGGCAGACATGACATATAATTATTCTGTTGTATGTCTTTGTTCCGTTTCTTGAACCATTCTTGAATTTGCCAGAACAGATCGATTAATCTCGTTTTACATATAAGCAGACATGGATGACAACATTTGGCGAATAAGATGTAATTTTGTATAATAATTGGATAATTTTCTATTTTAATTCCGTTCATACGTATATCTTGTCATTTATCATACATATAAATAGAAAATATGACCGATGAGGTGCCATTCGATCTTTTCTACCTTATTCAACTGTGTACAACGAGGGAGAACAAAAGATTACCAGCATCTATGATCAGCTATATAAAGGTTAATAGTTGCACTTCATGTCCATAATGAGGGTTTTTCTTAGAAATTATGACGTTAAACAAAATGCAAGGGCTACTTATTGACGTTTTTATTTGTGAAGGAGATATATTATTGTACTTTACGACGAGATTTCGGACCTGAAGCAGATCATAGTGTCTATAACTTCAACTATTGGGGGGGGGGGGGGGGGGGGGGGTATCTCACAAGAGTAATGACGGAATGTTACGATACACTATTGGGCGTCTGTCTATTCCATATCTGTCAGTTGTGTAAGTTCGGTCTAAGATATTAAAATAGGGCAGTAGTATGTCAGTACGGTTCAAACCGCATTTGAGGAGGTGCTGTGGGGAAGTACTACCGGAAGCGGCCCTGACCGGAAGTGACGTCAGTGGTATATGGGTACAGCTCAGTTAGTATTTGTGGTGGTGGAGGGTGGTTGTGGAGCTACCGAAAGTGATCGCGTACACATGCGCAACCAGAAGCCAGAAGTGACCGGAAGTATGCTCTGCGCATTCCCGGCTTTTTCGCGTTTTTCTTCTTACTATAGTAGTAGTGCAGTAGTACCACTGCGCATGACGGACATGGCTACCGGAAGTGACGTGATCCCTTCGGTTTCCACATGCGCAACCGTAAGTTGTGCAATATCCGCCCTAGTGGGGCATTTTGACCGGAAGTGACGTTATGAAACGTCACCTGTAGTGACCGAAGGGGTGGAAGATGTGTGCGCATGCGCAACTGGAAGTTGCGCGATATCCGCCCTAGTGGGGTCTTTGACCGGAAATGACGTCACCCGTAGGGTTTTCCATATGGGAGCGCCCATGTGCGAGCTGAAGTGCCCTTGTGGTGTTCTGTAGGACGTCCGCGTCTATCGTTTCCTAGCCCTGGTCATCTGCCCCTTTCCCGCCATTTTATTAGCACCTTCAATAATTACACAAAAGTTTGTTGTTTTCGGATATGTTCGAGGCTGTTGTGTAGTACTCCAAGGGTGTCCGCGTTCTTACTGTGGTATTTGTAAGAGCCAAATGAATGAAATGGTAAATTTCATCCCTACTTGCAGTCTCTAACAAAAAACTATTCCAGGATGATTCTTCTCAATTCTGAAAAACAATGTATATACATGTATAGGAGGAGGAGGAGGAGGAGGAGGTAGCCGGAATGGAGGGAGAATGAGGAGGAAGGGATGAGGAGGTATCTTTGGGTGTAATCATGACTAACACAGAAATCTTCCATATTTTCAAAATCATTTCACTATTCAACTTACTTTTCTTCCATATTTTCCATATCTTTTCACTATTCAACTTACTTTTCTTCTGTATTTTCCAAATCTTTTCACTATTCAACTTATTTTTCTTCCATATTTTTCATATCTTTTCACTATTTTCTTCTGTATTTACCAAATCTTTTCACTATTCAACTTACCTTTCTTCCATATTTTCCAAATCATTTCACTATTCGACTTGCCTTTCTTCCATATTTTCCATATCTTTTCACTATTCAACTTATTTTTCTTCCATACTTTCCAAATCTTATCACTATTCAACTTTCTTTTCTTCCATATTTTCCATATCTTTTCACTTTTCAACTTACTTTTCTTCCATATTTTCTCTATCTTTTCACTATTCAACTTACATTTCTTCCATATGTTCCACATCTTTTTTTCATTGTTTCTAATGATTCTTTCCAATCAGAATGTTCTTCTTTCCATGTTTGCTGATTTTGCAAGATTAATTCTGCTTTGCTAATTCTGAAAATATAAAAGAATGAAAAAAAAAGATATGGAACATATGGAAGAAACGTAAGTTAAATAGTGAAAAGATAGGGAAAATATGGAAGAAAAGTTAAAGAGTGAAAAGATATGGAAAATATGGAAGAAAAGAAAGTTGAATAGTGATAAGATTTGGAAAGTATGGAGGAAAAATAAGTTGAATAGTGAAAAGATATGGAAAATATGGAAGAACGGCAAGTCGAATAGTGAATAAGGGTAATAACAAAATTACCGAACTCCGAACAATCTTACAAAGGGAAAGTCAAAACTCATAATTATATAAACAGACAAAATCAGTCAACAACCGGAAAACTGTCAAAACCGTAATGACCCTGACTTAGTACAGGCATTTCTAAAGAAATGGTGGGTTGAATCAGATTTTAAGGCGCCAAACCTCCCGCTCTCATTACAGTTCAAAGGTTCCGGCTGCCACTATAACAGTATTTAAATAAAGAAACAAAATAGGTAAAATAGTTGTCAAAGCAGTACCATATTCGGTGACGTAAATGTCAAAAATATTTTTACGTCACACATTGATAAAAAAAAAATATCCTTGACATTTTCTTGACTTCTTTATCTTTATACATTTTCACTATATGAAAATGCATCGCTTATAATCGTTTCTGCAGAGACGGAATATATTTCGACAAGATCTTGGTATCGGAATATAAACTTTATTAGAGATCGAATAAGGCGAATCTTTTTATAGCCCTGGTCCAGTAGCCTGTTTCTCAGATGAAGATGACGTTTCAGGAAATCAGAATAATTGCTCCTGGCCCTTGCATAGCGAATCAATTGCGAGATGTAAACACCATATGCAGGTGAAGCTGGTATATTGCTGCACATGTTTGGAAAATTTATGATTTTAAAATTGAAGTCGTCCCGTTTATCATAAATTTTAGTACTGAGTTGACCACTGTCGTCAAATTCGAGGTACAAGTCCAAAAATGATGCGGACGAAGCTGTATCGATGGTCTCTTTAACTTCCAGCTCTGGAGGATATATCAATGGAAGAAATTCTGCAAATTTAGAATTATTGATAGATAAAACGTCATCAATATACCTGTATGTGAAATTAAAGGCTCTAGCCTCATGAATCTTATTATCTTTTACAAGCTTTAGAAGAAACTCCGACTCATATGAGTATAAAAATAAATCGGCTAGAAGAGGGGCACAATTCGTAAACATTGATTTGGAAAATATGGAAGAAAGGTAAGTCGAATAGTGATAAGATATGGACAATATGGAAAAGGTAAGTTGAATAGTGAAAAGATATGGAAAATGCGGAAGAAAAATAAGTTGAATAGTGAAATGATATAGAAAATATGGAAGAAAGGCAAGTCGAATAGTGATAAGATATGGACAATATGGAAGAAAGGTAAGTTGAATAGTGAAAAGATATGGAAAATGCGGAAGAAAAATAAGTTGAATAGTGAAATAATATGGAAAATATGGAAGAAAGGCAAGTTGAATAGTGATGAGGTATATAAATTATGGAAGAAAAGTAAGCTGAATAATGAAAAGATTTGGAAAATACAGAAGAAAATTGTGAAATGATATGGAAAATATGGAAGAAATGTAAGTTGAAATGTGAAATGAAATGGAAAATATGGAAGAAAGGCAAGTCGAATAGTGATAAGATATGGACAATATGGAAGAAAGGCAAGTCGGATAGTGATAAGATATGGACAATATGGAAGAAAGGCAAGTTGAATAGTAAAAAGATATGAAAAATATGGAAGAAAAGTAAGTTGAATAGTGAAATGATATGGACAATATGGAAGAAAGGCAAGTTGAATAGTGAACAGATTTGGAAAATTAGGAAGAAAAGTAAGTCGAATACTGAAAAGATATGGAAAATATGGAAGAAAGGCAAGTCGAATAGTGATAAAACATGGACAATATGGAAGAAAGACAAGTCAAATAGTGATAAGATATGAACAATATGGAAGAAAGGCAAGTTGAATAGTGAAAAGATATGAAAAATATGGAAGAAACCCAAGTTGAATAGTGAAAAGATATGAAAAATACAGAACAAAAGTAAGTTGAATAGTGATAAGATGTGGACAAAATGGAAGAAAGGCAAGTTGAATAGTGAAAAGATATCAAAAATATGGAAGAAAGGCAAGTGGAATAGTGAAAAGATATTAAAAATAAATGAAAATTGTGAAATGATATGGAAAATATGGAAGAAAAGTAAGTTGAAATGTGAAATGATTTGGAAAATACAGAAGAAAAGTAAGTTGAATAGTGAAAAGATAGGGGAAATATGGAAGAAAGATAACTTGAATAGTGAAATGATTTGGAAAATATGGAAGAAAGACAAGTTGAATAGTGAAATAATTTGGAAAATATGGAAGAAAAGTAAGTTGAATAGTGAAAAGATATGGAAGATATGGAAGATAGACAAGTCCAATAGTGAAAATATATTAAAAATACGGAAGAAAAGTAAGTTGAATAGTGAAATGATATGGACAATATGGAAGAAAGGCAAGATGAATTGTGAAATGATAGTAAAAATACAGTGGAAAAGTAAGTGGAATAGTAAAAGGATATGGAAAATGCGGAAGAAAAATAAGTTCAATAGTGAAATGATATGGAAAATATGGAAGAAAGGCAAGTCGAATAGTGATAATATATGGACAATATGGAAGAAAAGTACGTTGAATAGTGAAAAGATATGGAAAATGCGGAAGAAAAATAAGTTGAATAGTGAAATGATATAGAAAATATGGAAGAAAGGCAAGTCGAATAGTGATAAGATATGGACAATATGGAAGAAAGGTAAGTTGAATAGTGAAAAGATATGGAAAATGCGGAAGAAAAATAAGTTGAATAGTGAAATAATATGGAAAATATGGAAGAAAGGCAAGTTGAATAGTGATGAGGTATATAAATTATGGAAGAAAAGTAAGCTGAATAATGAAAAGATTTGGAAAATACAGAAGAAAATTGTGAAATGATATGGAAAATATGGAAGAAATGTAAGTTGAAATGTGAAATGAAATGGAAAATATGGAAGAAAGGCAAGTCGAATAGTGATAAGATATGGACAATATGGAAGAAAGGCAAGTCGGATAGTGATAAGATATGGACAATATGGAAGAAAGGCAAGTTGAATAGTAAAAAGATATGAAAAATATGGAAGAAAAGTAAGTTGAATAGTGAAATGATATGGACAATATGGAAGAAAGGCAAGTTGAATAGTGAATAGATTTGGAAAATTAGGAAGAAAAGTAAGTCGAATACTGAAAATATATGGAAAATATGGAAGAAAGGCAAGTCGAATAGTGATAAAACATGGACAATATGGAAGAAAGACAAGTCAAATAGTGATAAGATATGAACAATATGGAAGAAAGGCAAGTTGAATAGTGAAAAGATATGAAAAATATGGAAGAAACCCAAGTTGAATAGTGAAAAGATATGAAAAATACAGAACAAAAGTAAGTTGAATAGTGATAAGATGTGGACAAAATGGAAGAAAGGCAAGTTGAATAGTGAAAAGATATCAAAAATATGGAAGAAAGGCAAGTGGAATAGTGAAAAGATATTAAAAATAAATGAAAATTGTGAAATGATATGGAAAATATGGAAGAAAAGTAAGTTGAAATGTGAAATGATTTGGAAAATACAGAAGAAAAGTAAGTTGAATAGTGAAAAGATAGGGGAAATATGGAAGAAAGATAACTTGAATAGTGAAATGATTTGGAAAATATGGAAGAAAGACAAGTTGAATAGTGAAATAATTTGGAAAATATGGAAGAAAAGTAAGTTGAATAGTGAAAAGATATGGAAAATATGGAAGATAGACAAGTCCAATAGTGAAAATATATTAAAAATACGGAAGAAAAGTAAGTTGAATAGTGAAATGATATGGACAATATGGAAGAAAGGCAAGATGAATTGTGAAATGATAGTAAAAATACAGTGGAAAAGTAAGTGGAATAGTAAAAGGATATGGAAAATGCGGAAGAAAAATAAGTTCAATAGTGAAATGATATGGAAAATATGGAAGAAAGGCAAGTCGAATAGTGATAATATATGGACAATATGGAAGAAAAGTACGTTGAATAGTGAAAAGATATGGAAAATGCGGAAGAAAAATAAGTTGAATAGTGAAATGATATAGAAAATATGGAAGAAAGGCAAGTCGAATAGTGATAAGATATGGACAATATGGAAGAAAGGTAAGTTGAATAGTGAAAAGATATGGAAAATGCGGAAGAAAAATAAGTTGAATAGTGAAATAATATGGAAAATATGGAAGAAAGGCAAGTTGAATAGTGATGAGGTATATAAATTATGGAAGAAAAGTAAGCTGAATAATGAAAAGATTTGGAAAATACAGAAGAAAATTGTGAAATGATATGGAAAATATGGAAGAAATGTAAGTTGAAATGTGAAATGAAATGGAAAATATGGAAGAAAGGCAAGTCGAATAGTGATAAGATATGGACAATATGGAAGAAAGGCAAGTCGAATAGTGATAAGATATGGACAATATGGAAGAAAGGTAAGTTGAATAGTGAAAAGATATGGAAAATGCGGAAGAAAAATAAGTTGAATAGTGATAAGATGTGGACAAAATGGAAGAAAGGCAAGTTGAATAGTGAAAAGATATCAAAAATATGGAAGAAAGGCAAGTGGAATAGTGAAAAGATATTAAAAATAAATGAAATTTGTGAAATGGTATGGAAAATATGGAAGAAAAGTAAGTTGAAATGTGAAATGATATGGAAAATATGGAAGAAAGGCAAGTTGAATAGTGAAAAGATATGAAAAATATGGAAGAAACCCAAGTTGAATAGTGATAAGATATGGAAAATACAGACGAAAAGTAAGTTGAGTAGTGAAAAGATATTAAAAATACAGAAGAAAATTGTGAAATGATATGGAAAATATGGAAGAAAAGTAAGTTGAAATGTGAAATGATTTGGAAAATACAGAAGAAAAGTAAGTTGAATAGTGAAAAGATAGGGGAAATATGGAAGAAAGATAACTTGAATAGTGAAATGATTTGGAAAATATGGAAGAAAGACAAGTTGAATAGTGAAATAATTTGGAAAATATGGAAGAAAAGTAAGTTGAATAGTGAAAAGATATGGAAAATATGGAAGATAGACAAGTCCAATAGTGAAAATATATTAAAAATACGGAAGAAAAGTAAGTTGAATAGTGAAATGATATGGACAATATGGAAGAAAGGCAAGATGAATTGTGAAATGATAGTAAAAATACAGTGGAAAAGTAAGTGGAATAGTAAAAGGATATGGAAAATGCGGAAGAAAAATAAGTTCAATAGTGAAATGATATGGAAAATATGGAAGAAAGGCAAGTCGAATAGTGATAATATATGGACAATATGGAAGAAAAGTACGTTGAATAGTGAAAAGATATGGAAAATGCGGAAGAAAAATAAGTTGAATAGTGAAATGATATAGAAAATATGGAAGAAAGGCAAGTCGAATAGTGATAAGATATGGACAATATGGAAGAAAGGTAAGTTGAATAGTGAAAAGATATGGAAAATGCGGAAGAAAAATAAGTTGAATAGTGAAATAATATGGAAAATATGGAAGAAAGGCAAGTTGAATAGTGATGAGGTATATAAATTATGGAAGAAAAGTAAGCTGAATAATGAAAAGATTTGGAAAATACAGAAGAAAATTGTGAAATGATATGGAAAATATGGAAGAAATGTAAGTTGAAATGTGAAATGAAATGGAAAATATGGAAGAAAGGCAAGTCGAATAGTGATAAGATATGGACAATATGGAAGAAAGGCAAGTCGAATAGTGATAAGATATGGACAATATGGAAGAAAGGCAAGTTGAATAGTGTAATGATATAGAAAATATGGAAGAAAGGCAAGTCGAATAGTGATAAGATATGGACAATATGGAAGAAAGGTAAGTTGAATAGTGAAAAGATATGGAAAATGCGGAAGAAAAATAAGTTGAATAGTGATAAGATGTGGACAAAATGGAAGAAAGGCAAGTTGAATAGTGAAAAGATATCAAAAATATGGAAGAAAGGCAAGTGGAATAGTGAAAAGATATTAAAAATAAATGAAATTTGTGAAATGGTATGGAAAATATGGAAGAAAAGTAAGTTGAAATGTGAAATGATATGGAAAATATGGAAGAAAGGCAAGTTGAATAGTGAAAAGATATGAAAAATATGGAAGAAACCCAAGTTGAATAGTGATAAGATATGGAAAATACAGACGAAAAGTAAGTTGAGTAGTGAAAAGATATTAAAAATACAGAAGAAAATTGTGAAATGATATGGAAAATATGGAAGAAAAGTAAGTTGAAATGTGAAATGATTTGGAAAATACAGAAGAAAAGTAAGTTGAATAGTGAAAAGATAGGGGAAATATGGAAGAAAGATAACTTGAATAGTGAAATGATTTGGAAAATATGGAAGAAAGACAAGTTGAATAGTGAAATAATTTGGAAAATATGGAAGAAAAGTAAGTTGAATAGTGAAAAGATATGGAAAATATGGAAGATAGACAAGTCCAATAGTGAAAATATATTAAAAATACGGAAGAAAAGTAAGTTGAATAGTGAAATGATATGGACAATATGGAAGAAAGGCAAGATGAATTGTGAAATGATAGTAAAAATACAGTGGAAAAGTAAGTGGAATAGTAAAAGGATATGGAAAATGCGGAAGAAAAATAAGTTCAATAGTGAAATGATATGGAAAATATGGAAGAAAGGCAAGTCGAATAGTGATAATATATGGACAATATGGAAGAAAAGTACGTTGAATAGTGAAAAGATATGGAAAATGCGGAAGAAAAATAAGTTGAATAGTGAAATGATATAGAAAATATGGAAGAAAGGCAAGTCGAATAGTGATAAGATATGGACAATATGGAAGAAAGGTAAGTTGAATAGTGAAAAGATATGGAAAATGCGGAAGAAAAATAAGTTGAATAGTGAAATAATATGGAAAATATGGAAGAAAGGCAAGTTGAATAGTGATGAGGTATATAAATTATGGAAGAAAAGTAAGCTGAATAATGAAAAGATTTGGAAAATACAGAAGAAAATTGTGAAATGATATGGAAAATATGGAAGAAATGTAAGTTGAAATGTGAAATGAAATGGAAAATATGGAAGAAAGGCAAGTCGAATAGTGATAAGATATGGACAATATGGAAGAAAGGCAAGTCGAATAGTGATAAGATATGGACAATATGGAAGAAAGGCAAGTTGAATAGTGAAATGATATAGAAAATATGGAAGAAAGGCAAGTCGAATAGTGATAAGATATGGACAATATGGAAGAAAGGTAAGTTGAATAGTGAAAAGATATGGAAAATGCGGAAGAAAAATAAGTTGAATAGTGATAAGATGTGGACAAAATGTAAGAAAGGCAAGTTGAATAGTGAAAAGATATCAAAAATATGGAAGAAAGGCAAGTGGAATAGTGAAAAGATATTAAAAATAAATGAAATTTGTGAAATGGTATGGAAAATATGGAAGAAAAGTAAGTTGAAATGTGAAATGATATGGAAAATGCGGAAGAAAAATAAGTTGAATAGTGAAATAATATGGAAAATATGGAAGAAAGGCAAGTTGAATAGTGATGAGGTATATAAATTATGGAAGAAAAGTAAGCTGAATAATGAAAAGATTTGGAAAATACAGAAGAAAATTGTGAAATGATATGGAAAATATGGAAGAAATGTAAGTTGAAATGTGAAATGAAATGGAAAATATGGAAGAAAGGCAAGTCGAATAGTGATAAGATATGGACAATATGGAGGAAAGGCAAGTCGAATAGTGATAAGATATGGACAATATGGAAGAAAGGCAAGTTGAATAGTGAAAAGATATAAAAAATATGGAAGAAAGGCAAGTGGAATAGTGAAAAGATATTAAAAATACAGAAGAAAATTGTGAAATGGTATGGAAAATATGGAAAAAAAAGTAAGTTGAAATGTGAAATGATATGGAAAATATGGAAGAAAGGCAAGTTGAATAGTGAAAAGATATGAAAAATATGGAAGAAAAGTCAGTTGAGTAGTGAAAAGATATTAAAAATACAGAAGAAAATTGTGAAATGATGTGGTAATTATGGAAGAAAAGTAAGTTGAAATGTGAAATGATTTGGATAATACAGAAGAAAAATAAGCTAAATAGTGAAAAAAAATGGAAAATACAGAAGTAAGTTGAATAGTGAAAAGATATGGAAAATACAGAAGAAAAGTAAGTTCAATAGTGAAAAGATATTAAAAATACGGAAGAAAAGTAAGTTGAATAGTGAAATGATATGGACAATATGGAAGAAAGGCAAGTTGAATAGTGAACAGAATTGGAAAATTTGGAAGAAAGGTAAGTCGAATACCGAAAAGATATGGAAAATATGGAAGAAAGGCAAGTCGAATAGTGATAAAATATGGACAATATGGAAGAAAGGCAAGTCAAATAGTGATAAGATATGAACAATATGGAAGAAAGGCAAGTTGAATAGTGAAAAGATATGAAAAATATGGAAGAAACCCAAGTTGAATAGTGAAAAGATATGGAAAATACTGAAGAAAAGTAAGTTGAATAGTGATAAGATATGGACAAAATGGAAGAAAGGCAAGTGGAATAGAGAAAAGATATGAAAAATATGGAAGAAAGGCAAGTGGAATAGTGAAAAGATATTAAAAATACAGAAGAAAATTGTGAAATGGTATGGAAAATATGGAAAAAAAGTAAGTTGAAATGTGAAATGATATGGAAAATATTAAAATATTGAAGAATGGCAAGTTGAATAGTGAAAAGATATGAAAAATATGGAAGAAACCCAAGTTGAATAGTTATAAGATATGGAAAATACAGAAGAAAAGTAAGTTGAGTATTTAAAAGATATTAAAAATACAGAAGAAAAGTAAGTTGAATAGTGAAATGATATGGACAATATGGAAGAAAGGCAAGATGAATTGTGAAATGATAGTAAAAATACAGTGGAAAAGTAAGTGGAATAGTAAAAGGATATGGAAAATGCGGAAGAAAAATAAGTTCAATAGTGAAATGATATGGAAAATATGGAAGAAAGGCAAGTCGAATAGTGATAATATATGGACAATATGGAAGAAAAGTACGTTGAATAGTGAAAAGATATGGAAAATGCGGAAGAAAAATAAGTTGAATAGTGAAATGATATAGAAAATATGGAAGAAAGGCAAGTCGAATAGTGATAAGATATGGACAATATGGAAGAAAGGTAAGTTGAATAGTGAAAAGATATGGAAAATGCGGAAGAAAAATAAGTTGAATAGTGAAATAATATGGAAAATATGGAAGAAAGGCAAGTTGAATAGTGATGAGGTATATAAATTATGGAAGAAAAGTAAGCTGAATAATGAAAAGATTTGGAAAATACAGAAGAAAATTGTGAAATGATATGGAAAATATGGAAGAAATGTAAGTTGAAATGTGAAATGAAATGGAAAATATGGAAGAAAGGCAAGTCGAATAGTGATAAGATATGGACAATATGGAAGAAAGGCAAGTCGAATAGTGATAAGATATGGACAATATGGAAGAAAGGCAAGTTGAATAGTGTAATGATATAGAAAATATGGAAGAAAGGCAAGTCGAATAGTGATAAGATATGGACAATATGGAAGAAAGGTAAGTTGAATAGTGAAAAGATATGGAAAATGCGGAAGAAAAATAAGTTGAATAGTGATAAGATGTGGACAAAATGGAAGAAAGGCAAGTTGAATAGTGAAAAGATATCAAAAATATGGAAGAAAGGCAAGTGGAATAGTGAAAAGATATTAAAAATAAATGAAATTTGTGAAATGGTATGGAAAATATGGAAGAAAAGTAAGTTGAAATGTGAAATGATATGGAAAATATGGAAGAAAGGCAAGTTGAATAGTGAAAAGATATGAAAAATATGGAAGAAACCCAAGTTGAATAGTGATAAGATATGGAAAATACAGACGAAAAGTAAGTTGAGTAGTGAAAAGATATTAAAAATACAGAAGAAAATTGTGAAATGATATGGAAAATATGGAAGAAAAGTAAGTTGAAATGTGAAATGATTTGGAAAATACAGAAGAAAAGTAAGTTGAATAGTGAAAAGATAGGGGAAATATGGAAGAAAGATAACTTGAATAGTGAAATGATTTGGAAAATATGGAAGAAAGACAAGTTGAATAGTGAAATAATTTGGAAAATATGGAAGAAAAGTAAGTTGAATAGTGAAAAGATATGGAAAATATGGAAGATAGACAAGTCCAATAGTGAAAATATATTAAAAATACGGAAGAAAAGTAAGTTGAATAGTGAAATGATATGGACAATATGGAAGAAAGGCAAGATGAATTGTGAAATGATAGTAAAAATACAGTGGAAAAGTAAGTGGAATAGTAAAAGGATATGGAAAATGCGGAAGAAAAATAAGTTCAATAGTGAAATGATATGGAAAATATGGAAGAAAGGCAAGTCGAATAGTGATAATATATGGACAATATGGAAGAAAAGTACGTTGAATAGTGAAAAGATATGGAAAATGCGGAAGAAAAATAAGTTGAATAGTGAAATGATATAGAAAATATGGAAGAAAGGCAAGTCGAATAGTGATAAGATATGGACAATATGGAAGAAAGGTAAGTTGAATAGTGAAAAGATATGGAAAATGCGGAAGAAAAATAAGTTGAATAGTGAAATAATATGGAAAATATGGAAGAAAGGCAAGTTGAATAGTGATGAGGTATATAAATTATGGAAGAAAAGTAAGCTGAATAATGAAAAGATTTGGAAAATACAGAAGAAAATTGTGAAATGATATGGAAAATATGGAAGAAATGTAAGTTGAAATGTGAAATGAAATGGAAAATATGGAAGAAAGGCAAGTCGAATAGTGATAAGATATGGACAATATGGAAGAAAGGCAAGTCGAATAGTGATAAGATATGGACAATATGGAAGAAAGGCAAGTTGAATAGTGAAATGATATAGAAAATATGGAAGAAAGGCAAGTCGAATAGTGATAAGATATGGACAATATGGAAGAAAGGTAAGTTGAATAGTGAAAAGATATGGAAAATGCGGAAGAAAAATAAGTTGAATAGTGATAAGATGTGGACAAAATGTAAGAAAGGCAAGTTGAATAGTGAAAAGATATCAAAAATATGGAAGAAAGGCAAGTGGAATAGTGAAAAGATATTAAAAATAAATGAAATTTGTGAAATGGTATGGAAAATATGGAAGAAAAGTAAGTTGAAATGTGAAATGATATGGAAAATGCGGAAGAAAAATAAGTTGAATAGTGAAATAATATGGAAAATATGGAAGAAAGGCAAGTTGAATAGTGATGAGGTATATAAATTATGGAAGAAAAGTAAGCTGAATAATGAAAAGATTTGGAAAATACAGAAGAAAATTGTGAAATGATATGGAAAATATGGAAGAAATGTAAGTTGAAATGTGAAATGAAATGGAAAATATGGAAGAAAGGCAAGTCGAATAGTGATAAGATATGGACAATATGGAGGAAAGGCAAGTCGAATAGTGATAAGATATGGACAATATGGAAGAAAGGCAAGTTGAATAGTGAAAAGATATAAAAAATATGGAAGAAAGGCAAGTGGAATAGTGAAAAGATATTAAAAATACAGAAGAAAATTGTGAAATGGTATGGAAAATATGGAAAAAAAAGTAAGTTGAAATGTGAAATGATATGGAAAATATGGAAGAAAGGCAAGTTGAATAGTGAAAAGATATGAAAAATATGGAAGAAAAGTCAGTTGAGTAGTGAAAAGATATTAAAAATACAGAAGAAAATTGTGAAATGATGTGGTAATTATGGAAGAAAAGTAAGTTGAAATGTGAAATGATTTGGATAATACAGAAGAAAAATAAGCTAAATAGTGAAAAAAAATGGAAAATACAGAAGTAAGTTGAATAGTGAAAAGATATGGAAAATACAGAAGAAAAGTAAGTTCAATAGTGAAAAGATATTAAAAATACGGAAGAAAAGTAAGTTGAATAGTGAAATGATATGGACAATATGGAAGAAAGGCAAGTTGAATAGTGAACAGAATTGGAAAATTTGGAAGAAAGGTAAGTCGAATACCGAAAAGATATGGAAAATATGGAAGAAAGGCAAGTCGAATAGTGATAAAATATGGACAATATGGAAGAAAGGCAAGTCAAATAGTGATAAGATATGAACAATATGGAAGAAAGGCAAGTTGAATAGTGAAAAGATATGAAAAATATGGAAGAAACCCAAGTTGAATAGTGAAAAGATATGGAAAATACTGAAGAAAAGTAAGTTGAATAGTGATAAGATATGGACAAAATGGAAGAAAGGCAAGTGGAATAGAGAAAAGATATGAAAAATATGGAAGAAAGGCAAGTGGAATAGTGAAAAGATATTAAAAATACAGAAGAAAATTGTGAAATGGTATGGAAAATATGGAAAAAAAGTAAGTTGAAATGTGAAATGATATGGAAAATATTAAAATATTGAAGAATGGCAAGTTGAATAGTGAAAAGATATGAAAAATATGGAAGAAACCCAAGTTGAATAGTTATAAGATATGGAAAATACAGAAGAAAAGTAAGTTGAGTATTTAAAAGATATTAAAAATACAGAAGAAAATTGTGAAATGATATGGAAAATATGGGAGAAAAGTAAGTTGGAATGTGAAATGATTTGGATAATACAGAAGAAAAGTAAGTTAAATAGTGAAAAAAATTGGAAAATGCAGAAGTAAGTTGAATAGTGAAAAGATATGGAAAATACAGAAGAAAAGTACGTTGAATAGTGAAAAGATTTGGAAAATACAGAAGAAAAGTAAGTTCAATAGTGAAAGGATATTAAAAATACGGAAGAAAAGTAAGTTGAATAGTGAAATGATATGGACAATATGGAAGAAAGGTAAGTTGAATAGTGAACAGATTTGGAAAATTTGGAAGAAAAGTAAGTCGAATACTGAAAAGATATGGAAAATATAGAAGAAAGACAAGTCGAATAGTGATAAGATATGGACAATATGGAAGAAAGGCAAGTCAAATAGTGATAAGATATGAACAATATGGAAGAAAGGCAAGTTGAATAGTGAAAAGATATGAAAAATATGGAAGAAACCCAAGATGAATAGTGAAAAGATATGGAAAATACAGAAGAAAAGTAAGTTGAATAGTGATAAGATATGGACAAAATGGAAGAAAGGCAAGTTGAATAGTGAAAAGATATGGAAAATATGGAAGAAAGGCAAGTGGAATAGTGGAAAGATATTAAAAATAGATGAAAATTGTGAAATGGTATGGAAAATATGGAAGAAAAGTAAGTTGAAATGTGAAATGATATGGAAAATATGGAAGAAAGGCAAGTTGAATAGTGAAAAGATATGAAAAATATGGAAGAAACCCAAGTTGAATAATGATAAGATATGGAAAATACAGAAGAAAAGTAAGTTGAGTAGTGAAAAGATATTAAAAATACAGAAGAAAATTGCGAAATGATATGGAAAATATGGAAGAAAAGTAAGTTGAAATGTGAAATGATTTGGATCATAAAGAAGAAAATTAAGTTAAATAGTGAAAAAAATTGGAAAATACAGAAGTAAGTTGAATAGTGAAAAGATATGGACATTATGGATGAAAGATAAGTTGAATAGTGAAAAGATATGGAAAATACAGAAGAAAAGTAAGTTGAATAGTGAAATGATATGGACAATATGGAAGAAAGGCCAGTTGAATAGTGAACAGATTTGGAAAATTTGGAAAAGTAAGTCGAATACTGAAAAGATATGGAAAATATGGAAGAAAAGTAAGTTGAATAGTGAAATGATATGGAAAATATGGAAGAAAGGCAAGTCGAATAGTGATAAGATATGGACAAAATGGAAGAAAGGCAAGTTGAATAGTGAAAAGATATGAAAAATATGGAAGAAAGGCAAGTGGAATAGTGAAAAGATATTAAAAATAGATGAAAATTGTGAAATGGTATGGAAAATATGGAAGAAAAGTAAGTTGAAATGTGAAATGATATGGAAAATATGGAAGAAAAGTAAGTTGAATAGTGAAATGATATGGACAATATGGAAGAAAGACCAGTTGAATAGTGAACAGATTTGGAAATTTTGGAAGAAAAGTAAGTCGAATACTGAAAAGATATGGAAAATATGGAAGAAAGGCAAGTCGATTAGTGATAAGATATGGACAATATGGAAGAAAGGCAAGTCAAATAGTGATAAGATATGAAAAATATGGAAGAAACCCAAGTTGAATAGTGAAAAGATATGGAAAATACAGAAGAAAAGTAAGTTGAATAGTGATAAGATATGGACAAAATGGAAGAAAGGCAAGTTGAATAGTGAAAAGATATGAAAAATATGGAAGAAACCCAAGATGAATAGTGAAAAGATATAGAAAATACAGAAGAAAAGTAAGTTGAATAGTGATAAGATATGGACAAAATGGAAGAAAGGCAAGTTGAATAGTGAAAAGATATGAAAAATATGGAAGAAAGGCAAGTGGAATAGTGAAAAGATATTAAAAATAGATGAAAATTGTGAAATGGTATGGAAAATATGGAAGAAAAGTAAGTTGAAATGTGAAATGATATGGAAAATATGGAAGAAAAGTAAGTTGAATAGTGAAATGATATGGACAATATGGAAGAAAGACCAGTTGAATAGTGAACAGATTTGGAAATTTTGGAAGAAAAGTAAGTCGAATACTGAAAAGATATGGAAAATATGGAAGAAAGGCAAGTCGATTAGTGATAAGATATGGACAATATGGAAGAAAGGCAAGTCAAATAGTGATAAGATATGAACAATATGGAAGAAAGGCAAGTTGAATAGTGAAAAGATATGAAAAATATGGAAGAAACCCAAGTTGAATAGTGAAAAGATATGGAAAATACAGAAGAAAAGTAAGTTGAATAGTGATAAGATATGGACAAAATGGAAGAAAGGCAAGTTGAATAGTGAAAAGATATGAAAAATATGGAAGAAACCCAAGTTGAATAGTTATAAGATATGGAAAATACAGAAGAAAAGTAAGTTGAGTAGTGAAAAGATATTAAAAATACAGAAGAAAATTGCGAAATGATATGGAAAATATGGAAGAAAAGTAAGTTGAAATGTGAAATGATTTGGATAATACAAAAGAAAAGTAAGTTAAATAGTGAAAACAATTGGAAAATACAGAAGTAAGTTGAATAGTGAAAAGATATGGACATTATGGATGAAAGATAAGTTGAATAGTGAAAAGATATGGAAAATACAGAAGAAAAGTACGTTGAATAGTGAAAAGATTTGGAAAATACAGAAGAAAAGTAAGTTGAATAGTGAAAAGATATTAAAAATACGGAAGAAAAGTAAGTTGAATAGTGAAATGATATGGCCAATATGAAAGAAAGGAAAGTTGAATAATGAACAGATTTGGAAAATTTGGAAGAAAAGTAAGTCGAATACTGAAAAGATATGGAAAATATGGAAGAAACCCAAGTTGAATAGTGAAAAGATATTAAAAATACGGAAGAAAAGTAAGTTGAATAGTGAAATGATATGGCCAATATGAAAGAAAGGAAAGTTGAGTAATGAACAGATTTGGAAAATTTGGAAGAAAAGTAAGTCGAATACTGAAAAGATATGGAAAATATGGAAGAAACCCAAGTTGAATAGTGAAAAGATATGGAAAATACAGATGAAAAGTAAGTTAAATAGTGAAAAGATATGGACAATATGGAAGAAAGGCAAGTTGAATAGTGAAAAGATATGAAAAATATGGAAGAAAGGTAAGTTGAATAGTGAAGAGATATTAAAAATACAGAAGAAAAGAGCGAATATCCACCACCACCACCGCCGCTGATAGAGGGAAATACGCTGCAGCAGCAGCCATATACGTTTACCCCAGAGCAGCAGCAGCAGCGGCATCCACCGCCGCCGCAGCAGCAGTAGCAACAGCCATACACGTTTACCCCAGAGCAGCAGCAACAGCGGCAGCAGCAGTAGCAGTAATAGCGTTGAAATTCCACCCAAAACACGAAAAGCGATAAAATCGCAGACAAAACGAAACACACTATGAAAATATCACACATTAAGGTAAACATCTATGACAAAACTGCAACAAATCAACAAAATAGTGATTAAGATGTTGAATAAACACGAAAATTAGAGGAAGGAATCAAGAAACGTCAAGATCTCTAAACATATAACAAAAATGCAACGCGGACGTGATAGGCTACTTGGAGTACTACACAACATATCCGAAAACACCGTAGGTGAAAATCATTATTGAAGGCGCTAATAAATTGGCCGGAAAGGGGCAGAAAACCAGTGAAAGGGCTAGTTCCAGTAGCCATGCTACTTATAGGACGTGGACGTCCTAGAGAACACCCCAAGGGGTACTTCCGGTGAAAAAGCCCCACTAGGGCGCATATTGTGCAACTTCCGGTTGCGCATGCGTGCACTCCACCCAAGGGAACGCCCTTCGGGGTCACATGACCTTCGGTCACTACGGATGACGCTTCATAACGTCACTTCCGGTGAAAAGGCCCCACTAGGGCGGGTATTGCGCAACTTCCGGTTGTGCTTTGGAAAACACCTTTCAAGGGAACCCCTCGGGGTCACGTGACTTTCGGTAGCCCTGTCGGTCATGGGCAATGATACATTTTGTACTACTACTATAGTAAGAAAAAACGCGGGAAACGATTGCGCATGCGCACGCGATCACTTCCGTGACTTTCTGTTCCAGTCATGGCCTCTTCCTGTCACATGACATCCGGTCACGTGACTGACGTCATTTTCGGTCAGGGCCGCTTCCGGTAGCACGTCCCCACAGCACCTCCTCAAATGCGGTTTGAACCGTATTGATATACTACTTTGGGCATCGTGTATCCCTGGTGGTGTACACGCTATCCTTGTTGACAAGACAAGACAAGATAAATACTTTATTGAAGTCTCACTCTTTACAATTATATCGTGACATACATTGTATTGATAAAAGGGGGAGCAAGTGAGAGGTGTGATTTTAGTCAGTTTGGAAAACGCCAGTTTTCATATGGTACATGTGTATACAATTAATTGGTTTAAAAAAGTGCAGAATATTAATAATTACTGTTCTCACGCTGAGCAACCGACCTTCAATTGTCATAAAAGAGGGGGGGGGGGGGGGGCGTATCATGGCACAGTTATTTATTTTGTCATATTCCGATGCTGTTTCTTTCCGTGATATAAAGGGTCACTTAGGCACAATTCCTTCAATCGTAACTTTTTATATATGCGTTTGTCGTAGAAGGCGACTATAGCAGGGTCACCCGTCGGAATCCCGGGGAATAAAAATAGAACCAACTTGTCGTCGGAAGAGACAGAAAAACAAGTTCCCGTGTTAAGCCGTTGCCCATGTTGACCCATCCCAGAGTCCCCTCTTTCTGATTTTTTGTTTACAAACTTTTCTCATCCTGAATATGACTGAAATATTGCTTGCTGGACCTTAAGCAATCAATCAATCAATCAATTCGCACACATTATTGTATCCAGCTCTATTGGTGTGTCGACATTGCTTTTTAACATAAATATTCCATGATAAAGGGCGGGGGACACTGGTACGCTCTCCTTTTGGCTTTTCCTTTTTTTTTGTATTTTTTTTTTTTTTTGTGTATTCATTTATTTCATCTTTGTTTTTAATAGTGACTTTTCTTGGCTGGACTCGGCTACACGCTACTTAAATAAAGCCTGAAGTAGTCGCTACTAAAAATATACGGGATACTTACACTACCGGTTCATCACGATTGGATCCAGGTCTTTATGGAGTCCGCGTTGTTCATATATGTGTTTTTTTTTAGCTCTTGTGTTGCCCTGCCAATTGTTTGTCCGTCTATGATATCGTGTTTTCGATGTTCTGGACCTTTCTTTGGTGAGTAAACGGTTCGGTTTCTGGCCCCATATTACACATGTTATAGTGTTAACTTTCAAAGAAATATAGCATTTGTCGGACTATCGGACTGTCGGACTATCGCACTGTCGGACTATCGGACCGTCGGACTATCGGACTGTCGGATTATAGGTCGGACCCCGATAAATCGTATTACGATTTCTGCGGAAACCATTCTGTTCATCGTGTATTACACCAGTTATGACATGAACGCGTCGGTCCATTCACCTAAACGAGTGAATATTGGTGTTCAACGCCAAATGGACAATTTTCAGCTTTTTCATGGCGAGAACAAGTTAAATTCGATGAGATGATAATGATAGCCGCTTGGTAATAGACTAATACGCTGAGTTGGATTTTTATAGAGCTAGCTCACTGAAACAACAGTCCGCAGGTAGACATGTCGCTTCACTTGGATATATTATCTTGATTCCGAGCCAACCGATCTTTGCTCTTTCTCCTTAAAGCTGCGTGCTTAGTAGAGAAGCAACAAATACCAATTTGAGAGTCTTTGGTTTGACCTGACCGGGGCTCGAACCCACGATCTATCACACTCGAGACGGGGACGCTAACCATTACACCACCCAGGTTGTATTTACTTATATGATGTATTGTTTATAAACTTGTTCTCATGAACATAGTTGACATACTGCTCACTTTACGGTAAACAAATATAATTCAGTTAACCTTCAGTTCTTTCTAACTGGATGACCATACGTACCGATGACATAAAATGTCTTTGTTGACATAAAAATGTCTTTGTTGACATACAAATGTCTTTGGTGACATAAAAATGGCTTTGTTAGCATAAATTGTCTTTGTTAACATAAAATGCCTTTTTAACAAATTTATATTGGTAATCGTCATCAAATATTGTCAGTTTCTAGTTTTAGATAACATTACATTTCTGATTTTTCTCATTTAAATGTTATTAATTAACTCTAGAGTTATTTGTCTTTTGCATGTACATAATGGTCACTTACTATTAAAATAGTCTTTATTATATCCCAGTCATGCCATTTCATCAAAATAAACCTTCTTTTACTATAATTAGACATGCAACTTTATTACAAACCAATTTCGTCACAACATAGCAAGGGGTTTATTTCTCCACTGTATATACTTTAGGAAGTATTCTATCAGATTATTTTTGTTGGCCGAATTTGGCTATCCTGTTTATGTCATTTGGTTTACTTGCACCCAAAGATTTTTAAATTATTTAGCTTCCAATCTTTTGACCCTGTTCGTATCTGATGGACAATATTCCAGAAATGCATCGGGCGCACTAAATTAGAAATCTACGTTTTTATTATAGGTGCTTATCACAATCTTGGCAATATTTCTGCCATATATTCGTGTGAAAATTGAACTACGAAATAAATAAATGTGAAACTATATAGTAATATCAACAGATAAAAATGTTAAATTACATAGGCAATCTACATGTAGCAGACGACAGTTGCTGAACATGAACCATTTTCTGGATGGAAATAAATAGTTAGACAGAAGGGTTTGAAAATGCCAAAGGGGTACTCAGAAGCTGTAGAACAGACAATACAAGGGCCAAAAGAAAAAAGGACCAACAATGATCTACAGAACACTACACAGAAAACTCATTTCGAGCAAAACGAACCTCACTAAAAAAAACCGGGGGTGAACTCATGTGCCCCGGAAGGGTAAGCCGTTCTTGCTACACATGTGGACACCTCTTGTCATTTGTGAAAAGGAATTAAGTACTAGTTTATTATCGGCAAAAGGGCTTGACGTATTCAGCCGATTGATCGAACTGGTCTATTCGACATCCTTTCTAACTGAAGTTACGGTCAATGGGGTGAGTTTTCTAAATAATGTCAATATTATTCATGCTAAGGTTCATCTCACAAAGATATAAATAACCTTGGCCTATTTTGACTCTCCCGTTTAGATAAATAACCTTGACCTAGTTTGACTATCCCGTTTAGACCGTGTGGTATTATTGCTCCCAAAGATTTTTAAATTATTTAGCTTTCCAATCTTTGGAACTTGATCGCACCTGATGGAGGTTATTTCAGAAACGCTTCATGTCCACTAAATGAGATATCTAGGTACATAGCACCACTTTCATCATTATTACATCGTGTTCAATAGTGGCGGTCAGTTGTTTGTTTTGGGACACCAATGTACCCGGTGAATATCCTCACCGACCATCCTGAAATCACTGCATACTTCACCTCACACGTTGTATAAGAAATTACCCCTCGAAAGATACAGGTAACGGATGTCTACGTAACTACCATCCGTTCGCGTCTACGGTGTATCTGAATTGTAGAGGCACAGCTCAAAAACATAGAACAGAACGCACCTTATTTCATAATGTTGACTGTTGAATCTGTCGTTATTTCAAAGTTTCAGCTCTTCTAAATTAGACGTTATCGTACGTGTTTGTGCGTTGGTGGTAATTGAACTTGTGTCACGTGTTTCATCGTAACTTTCCGTCAATGTTTTACCAGCAGCTCCGGTATGAGTTGGAGTTTTGACATGTGTTTTCGAATCGCTTTGTCCATTCGTTTTTCTAAGCTTACTTCCAGGGTTCTTGGGTTTGATTGGCTGAGGTGATCGGAGTCTAACTGGTGGAGATTTTATAGATGGAGGTTGACGTTGTTCATTACTGATCGGCTGTGGACGTAAATTGAGTATTCTTCTCTCCTCTTTTGACAATGTAGTTCCAGACATTTCTAACATTTGTACTTCCATAAATTCTCTCATTTGTTTTTGCCTGTTGATTGCAATACGTTTCTTACTAGTAGGCGCATACGTGCTTTCTTGGCACAACTCATTGTATGTCTTCATGAAGGCAGTCATGTCCTCCTTTTTTAATTTAGCTAAATATCTGCAATTTATACATTTATAGTTTGAATGTACATCATGAATAAAATATCAACTTTTAAATTATATAAAATATATTTATCGTTTTAAATTTGTTTTCATAATAAATATGGCTGGAATACTGCTCACCTGACGTCATTAGTCAATTAATCGTTCCCCAATCTTGTGTAACCAAAACACCAAAAACAATAACATTTGTAATTTGCGCTTCTTCGCCTATCACGCACCACTAAGTTCTAAAAGCAAAGACTGGTTTGCTCAGATTCAGAATAATGTGCCCGTATGGAGTGATATATTTACATGTTGTATCGATAAGCTAGCACTGTAAAAATTAACATCGGCGTAATAATCTAGCACAAATCAGGCATACTCATCATGTCATTCATTAGTAATTACATACTAACGTGTTCTCGCATTGATATAGCTGAAAAATGACACATGTGGCGTTAAACAACAATCATTAACACACCTATAATTATCGAGCGTCTAGACATCAGTTACAACTTATCTATGGATGTTTAGTGCGCACGACGATCGTCTGTAATAACCTTCATAAAGTACAGTCAAGGTCATGATATTTGAAAGCCAAATAAATTAAATGTCTTTGGAACAAGAAAACCAAAGAGCCTAAGATCACCTATGTTTGAGGTATTCTCATCAATGTGTTTGTTCTCTGTAAGGTTTTGTTATTCGGAACAATTCTAAAATGGTTTACACTCCCTTTGCTATTATACTGGTATCGGTATCGCTACTAAGTGTCGTATTTGCATTCATATAATTTTTCACACACGGATATACTCAATTTTCCATTCAATAATGGTATTATAGTTGTAGTGTGTGACTTTTGTTATTTAGTAGTTGATATACAATCAGGAAAACAATTTTGTGCATGTCTCAAGCCAGGACCTGGATTTCCAACGTCATATGTCGTTGGATTTTTGGTGTACAGTGAGTTAAGGTGAGAGGTTCGTTTTCTTAATGTTGGTGGAACTGTTGACCGTCACTGCTAAGCGTTCTTCATAATTGTACATATACTCACTTGTCCATTTCATCACGTATCGGTATGAGTGTCTCGACATCAAAGGCAGCATATAAAGCCATATCTCTTGTGAGAGGTCTCCTCATCCATAGTTTCTTGTTTTGTTTTTTATCCTTCATTAGCGTCTTCATATCATTTTTCAGTTTCTTACACGGATATGTCTTCTGCATATACTTCTCGTATATATTATCTAATGACTTCCGTTTACCCTGGAGTCGTCTTGTTGTTTGCTTGTCCTCTCTATTTTCTACGGTCATTTGGAAAGACTGAAAATACAGAGAACGGATTACCTGGCAAATTTCTGACAACTCTGATATTCTTTTTGTCATTATTCTCTAATATTCGCTTGCTTAACGTAAATTTGTTAAATTACAATTCTACGCGACGGTATAGCTGCAATACAAATGCACTGCCAACGTTTGCATATCAAAACATATAAACAAAAAAATCATGACCGCATTAAACGTTCAAACCCAGGCTATACATATACTGACTGTTTCGTCAGACTGCTTGGCAGTAAATGTCCTCGGGTTATATAGTCCACCGGCAGAGGCGTCGACCCAGTAATAGTAATATAAACGTAGATATTTAAATTAGCGAACTCGAAACTTTCTGGAATATCGTGTATCAGGTACGACCCCGACACGTTCCTAGAATATTTTGTATCAGGTACGACCCCGACACGTTCCTAGAATATCTTGTATCAGGTACGACCCCGACACGTTCCTAGAATATCTTGTATCAGGTACGACCGCGACACGTTCCTAGAATATCTTGTATCAGGTACGACCCCGACACGTTCCTAGAATATCTTGTATCAGGTACGACCCCGACACGTTCCTAAAATATCTTGTATCAGGTACGACCCCGACTCGTTACTAGAATGTCGTGTATCAGGTACGATCCCGACACGTTACTAGAATATCTTGTATCAGGTACGACCCCGACACGTTACTAGAATGTCTTGTATCAGGTACGACCCCGACACGTTACTAGAATATCTTGTATCAGGTACGACCCCGACACGTTCCTAGAATATCTTGTATCAGGTACGACCCCGACACGTTCCTAGAATATCTTGTATCAGGTACGACCCCGACACGTTCCTAGAATATCTTGTATCAGGTACGACCGCGACACGTTCCTAGAATATCTTGTATCAGGTACGACCCCGACACGTTCCTAGAATATCTTGTATCAGGTACGACCCCGACACGTTCCTAAAATATCTTGTATCAGGTACGACCCCGACTCGTTACTAGAATGTCGTGTATCAGGTACGATCCCGACACGTTACTAGAATATCTTGTATCAGGTACGACCCCGACACGTTACTAGAATGTCTTGTATCAGGTACGACCCCGACACGTTACTAGAATATCTTGTATCAGGTACGACCCCGACACGTTCCTAGAATATCTTGTATCAGGTACGACCCCGACACGTTCCTAGAATATCTTGTATCAGGTACGACCCCGACACGTTACTAGAATATCTTGTATCAGGTACGATCCCGACACGTTACTAGAATATCTTGTATCATGTACGACCCCGACACGTTACTAGAATGTCTTGTATCAGGTACGACCCGACACGTTACTAGAATATCTTGTATCTTATATGTATGTTTTGTAGATGGTTGTTTGTCCTTTTGTATTTTTTCTTTTTGGCCATTGTGTTGTCTGTCCTTAGATTTACGGATTCTGATTACCCCTTTGGTATCTTCAATCTCCTCATATAACTATTTTAGTAAGATTTTTGATTCTGTTATTAGTTGTGTGAAGATTAACTGCCTACATACCCGCTGCTTTATTTTCACACAAAGATCACAATGAAAGACTCTTCCTCACAAAAATTAAATGACTTTATTTTATCATTAACTTGATGCAGATTATTACAAAACTATGCAGCAAAATAAAGTTCCATTGCATTATTTAGGAACTGTAAATTTCAATAAGAAATACATCTAATAAACTATGGCAGTGCCGAAACGCGGACTACTGGGTTGATGATGCCCTTGGGGACTAATAGTCAACCAGCAGAAGTATTAATCCAGTGATGGTAATGATAATGTAGATGTCAAATCAAGTGGACACGCTGTACTGGAATAACCTTCATCGGGTATACTCAGATTCAAAAGATTGAGATACCAACTGGTTTAAAAGTCTTTGGGAACAAAATACTCAAAAGGTAAATAGAGGTATGTATATATCGTCATAATAAAGACCATGCTTCTCCAATACCATTATTATGTCAAATAGTCTTATTCATGTATAAAGAGGAGTAACTCTAGAAATATTCTTCATGCTCCTTCTGACACTAATACACACAATAATTGAATACATATATGAACAAGGGAAGATTCACTCTAAATACGTATGATCTCCAACTTAGCTCCTTTAATGGGACTAATTATGTTCACATGCAGCAAATTGCTTCCCGCGAACAATAATTTCGAAATATTTAGGGACGTATTGTGGTCGATCTTTTATTTGTTTTCTTCTGTCCGAGAAGAACTTTAGTTTTAATAATAAATACACGATTTGAGAAACTGTAACTTTCGATAAACAAATATATCTAATAAACCATGTCAGTGCCGTCTAATAAACCATGTCAGTGCCGTCTAATAAACCATGTCAGTGCCATCTAATAAACCATGTCAGTGCCGAAACACTGACTGCTGGGCGGATGATACATTCGGGGACTAATGAACCATGTCAGTGCCGAAACACTGACTACTGGGCGGTTGATACACTCGGGGACTAATAAACCATGTCAGTGCCGAAACACTGACTGCTGGGCGGATGATACACTCGGGGACCAATAGTCCACCAGCAGAGATATCGACCCAGTGGTAGTAATTAAAACGTAGATATCTAATTTAGATTGATCACGGTTTATAAGAATGAGAATGAGTTTGATTCATCTCGAGTTTGTTAAGTCAGTGCAACAAGATCTTTGGACCCCAAAGTCGTGAACTTTGACTGAGTACTCTATTAACAATTGATTGGTTGAATGACTGTTGTGTAATATCAGTATTTCAACTATTTTCATGACAATCACAAGTCTACAAAGAGCCTACAAACAATAAAGTATGTAGATATAAAGTTCACGCTGTGGTGGGTCTATGGACTGCTGTTTCGATTATCACAAGTAAAAGGGGGGAATGGTGGATACAGACGATAATGTATGTCTTACAATTAGCCACCAATGAACTCTTCTAACAAGCTTTACTCATTATAAGCTGCTGTCATTGGCCTTTTATACACAAGGTACATGATAATCTCTAAATACGAGCCACTCAAATGGTGTGTTGCATATTTCATTCGTCTCGTATAACTATCGGACACCCTGGTTTAATATTCACACAAACTGTAGTAAATGGAGTTATTTTTATATTTGAAACTGTAAAATAACCTTTTCCTATCCAGCTTAACAGTCTGCGATTGTGTGGAATTATAAAAATAGACGTCCACCAGTCCTCCCTACTGACTGCGATATACAATGAACCAATCATGATGAAATGAGGGCAAATAATACGCGATTCCTTTCAGTCACACGCCTTCTTACCTGTGGATCAAATAATCTTTTCATTTCAGTTCTGTATTTTGCATGCAACATTTTGCTATCATTTCTGGGATCGTGTACTATCTACAACAATTTAGATATTTATTGATTAATATCATTCAATCATCAATCAATCAATTATCAACTGGTTTTGAGAGTTAGAACTTCACTGATGGTGCCATTAATGGGGTGGATGATGCTAACCTTTCTGGAACACATTGTTTCACTCTCGTGTACATGCTAACCTTTCTGGAACACATTGTTTCACTCTCGTGTACATGCTAACCTTTCTGGAACACATTGTTTCACTCTCGTGTACATGCTAACCTTTCTGGAACACATTGTTTCACTCTCGTGTACATGTTAACCTTTCTGGAGCACATTGTTTCACTCTCGTGTACATGCTAACCTTTCTGGAACCCATTGTTTCACTCTCGTGTACATGCTAACCTTTCTGGAACACATTGTTTCACTCTCGTGTACATGCTAACCTTTCTGGAACACATTGTTTCACTCTCGTGTACATGCTAACCTTTCTGGAACACATTGTTTCACTCTCGTGTACATGCTAACCTTTCTGGAACACATTGTTTCACTCTCGTGTACATGCTAACCTTTCTGGAACACATTGTTTCACTCTCGTGTACATGCTAACCTTTCTGGAACACATTGTTTCACTCTCGTGTACATGCTAACCTTTCTGGAACACATTGTTTCACTCTCGTGTACATGCTAACCTTTCTGGAACACATTGTTTCACTCTCGTGTACATGCTAACCTTTCTGGAACACATTGTTTCACTCTCGTGTACATGCTAACCTTTCTGGAACACATTGTTTCACTCTCGTGTACATGCTAACCTTTCTGGAACACATTGTTTCACTCTCGTGTACATGTTAACCTTTCTGGAGCACATTGTTTCACTCTCGTGTACATGCTAACCTTTCTGGAACACATTGTTTCACTCTCGTGTACATGGCAGTTTTGTGTTTATTCCGGTTGTTGTTGTTTATTTTACCTTTACGTTAGTACTTTTTTTTCATTCACGACTTATTACCGGGTTTGTAACTAGATTAACACGACGGGTGCCACTAGCGGAGCAGGATCTGCTTACCTTCCGGAGCACCTGAGTTCACCCCCGGTTTTTAGTGGGGTTCGTGTTACTCGATCTTTAGTTTTATATGTATGTTTTGTAGATCGTTGTTTGTCCTTTTGTACTTTTTCTTTTGGCCATTGTGTTGTCTGTTCTTCTTCGATATACAGATCTTTTATTGTATTATGATTGTCTATTTGCTGTAATATCTCTTCAGTCTACAATCCTCTACATTCATGTTTCATGTCTAGTATATGTTAGAAGAGAGAAATTATGAAGGAATAACCAAAATGTCATATGAAGAGTTTGAAGATACCAAAGGGGTAATCAGAATCCGTATATCGAAGAAGAACAGACAACACAATGGCCAAAAGATACCAAAGGGGTAATCAGAATCCGTATATCGAAGAAGAACAGACAACACAATGGCCAAAAGATACCAAAGGGGTAATCAGAATCCGTATATCGAAGAAGAACAGACAACACAATGGCCAAAAGATACCAAAGGGGTAATCAGAATCCGTATATCGAAGAAGAACAGACAACACAATGGCCAAAAGATACCAAAGGGGTAATCAGAATCCGTATATCGAAGAAGAACAGACAACACAATGGCCAAAAGATACCAAAGGGGTAATCAGAATCCGTATATCGAAGAAGAACAGACAACACAATGGCCAAAAGATACCAAAGGGGTAATCAGAATCCGTATATCGAAGAAGAACAGACAACACAATGGCCAAAAGATACCAAAGGGGTAATCAGAATCCGTATATCGAAGAAGAACAGACAACACAATGGCCAAAAGATACCAAAGGGGTAATCAGAATCCGTATATCGAAGAAGAACAGACAACACAATGGCCAAAAGATACCAAAGGGGTAATCAGAATCCGTATATCGAAGAAGAACAGACAACACAATGGCCAAAAGATACCAAAGGGGTAATCAGAATCCGTATATCGAAAAAGAACAGACAACACAATGGCCAAAAGATACCAAAGGGGTAATCAGAATCCGTATATCGAAGAAGAACAGACAACACAATGGCCAAAAGATACCAAAGGGGTAATCAGAATCCGTATATCGAAGAAGAACAGACAACACAATGGCCAAAAGATACCAAAGGGGTAATCAGAATCCGTATATCGAAGAAGAACAGACAACACAATGGCCAAAAGATACCAAAGGGGTAATCAGAATCCGTATATCGAAGAAGAACAGACAACACAATGGCCAAAAGATACCAAAGGGGTAATCAGAATCCGTATATCGAAGAAGAACAGACAACACAATGGCCAAAAGATACCAAAGGGGTAATCAGAATCCGTATATCGAAGAACAGACAATACAATGGCCAAAAGATACCAAAGGGGTAATCAGAATCCGTATATCGAAGAACAAACAACACAATAGACAAAAGATACCAAAGGGAGGTAATCAGAATCCGTATATCGAAGAAGAACACAATGGCCAAAACAACGATCTACAAAACAATATACATAAAACTAAAGATCGAGTAACACGAACCCCACTAAAAACTGGGGATGAACTCAGGTGCTCCGGAACGGTAAGCAGTACCTGCTCCACTAGCAGTCGTGTTAATCTAGTTACAAACCCGGTGATAAGTCATGAACGAGGAAAGGACCGTGAGGTGTTTACTACAAGTGGAACATATCCGTGGTCATTTGTAATATCTCTTCAGTCTACAGTTCTCTGCATTCATGTTTCGTGTCTAGTATATGTTAGAACAGAGAAATTATGAAGTAATAAAAAAGTCATATCTTCACTAGCACAAATTAAGTACAATACATACCGTCTCAATGTTATCTGATTTCATGACGTCATTAAACCTTGTTGTAGTCAGATCTATGTTGCTGCCATGTATGTCTATAATGTATGGTGGTTCCCCTCGTAATTTGATCTGTATCAACGACACTTTCCCATCTTTAAAATTTCCTATGTCATCTGATTCCATATCGAACCCAAAAGCAATTATATTTGGTGTGCTGCTTATTATTTTGTCAAATAATGCTTGAGCTTCTTCGTTTGTTGAAATTAATTTGTAGTTTAACCATGGCTGAACATGATCGCCTGCATCATTCTACAAACAATAACACCGATAACTGGTAAATAACATTAATTTGAATATAAGGAGTCGCCACACCAACAGAGTACTAAAATAAAGTAGCAAACAAATTTTGTTATTTGATTCTTCCCATACAAGCAGGGGCGGATCCAGGGGGAGGCGCACCCGGCGCGCGCCCCCCCTAAAATTGGAAAAAATATGATTTTTTGGCGTAAAATCGTGATTTTTCACACGAAATACCCCAAAAATGTTCGCACCTCCCTCCGCAATCGGAAAAAATATGATTTTTTTGGCGTAAAATCGTGATGTTTCACACGAAATACCCCAAAAATTTTCGCGCCTCCCTCCACTCGGCGTAATTTTTTTAAGTGCTCCCCCCCTAACTTGAAATCCTGTATCCGCCCCTGACAAGTAGACGCCTCTTTAAGCCTATGCAAAAACAGACTGAAACAGGAACTTGCACTGAAACTAAGAATAGATAGGAGTTGTAAGAATAATAAACACATAGAGTTTATTAGTGTGGAGAGCGTAGATATAAGACTGTATTACATTTGTATCAAACAGGAACGTCATCATTGTCAGTTAGCAAGGCGAAGTTAGAACAATGAGATGAACTTTATTAGTGTACATACCTGATGTATTACAAAGCACTCGTTTGGACATGGAAGTAAGTGGTGTGGAAGGTTGCACTAACAACGAGATGGATTTTGTTGTGTTGAAGACTGAGGAATAAAACTAGACAGGGACATAGACTTTGTAAGTGTAGAGTTCAGAGGTTTATTATTGCACAAGAACTTGTATTAGGTCACAACTTCACTCCTTAGTTAATTCTATTCCCTTTGCATCTGATTCTCATGATAAAGAGAACAAAGAAATGTGTCGCTTGGTAGTCAGGATGAACATCCATAACGAGAAAAAGATGAACTGAACACAGCCTCCTATTATTTCTCAGTTAACAAAGTGACTTATCTTTCTGTAGGCACAATAGTTCCTTTCTCTGATAATAAGTGATTAACGATGTTTTTTTAAAACGAGAGGATTTTTCTCAGTCATCTCTCATCGAAGGGCGAAGCCCTGAGATGAGAGATGACTGAGAAACGTCCTCGAGTTTTAAAAAACATCTTTAATTATTTTATCGCTATTTTGTATTCATAATTAAATATTTTTTGTTGAGATACTGACATTTTATTAAGCACAATTAATAGTTTAAAGTTTAGTTTAAACATATTTTATTTGCATAAAAGTTGCAAATGGGATTGGACACAAGTTATGACAACATTAGTGAAGTCCTTTCCCTTTTACAAAGATATAAACAAAAAATAATTGAACATAATGGCGATAATTATACAAATAGATTTTACAACATGATATATTTAGACGTTAATAATAAAGTAAATATAAAGAAAAATAAGGTGAAATAAAAAGTTTAAAACATAGGGCTAGAAAGAATGATAGGAAGAAGAAGAAAGGTTTCAAACAAACAAAAACAACAAAAAACAACATGGACTGGAGTGAGTAAGCTAGTATATTAGTTAAAGCGCTGGGTGCTTCTAATAAAAGAATAAACAACAGAGAAGATTTCAATGTTTTGGTTAGGAGTAAAATTTTCATCACCAGCTAATATCAATTCAATTGTAACTACGTAATTCTTTAATTTATTAAACAAGATTGCCCTATTTTCATTGTAAAAGGGACATTCAAGGAAAAAGTGTATACAGTCTTCAAAACCATGACCACAGATACAAATGTACATGCAGGACTAGGTTTTAAATTGACAAGGTGCAACTCTGCATTTAGCGAACTGCACATATTTCTAAGTCTGCTATGAATAACATTTAGTTTTCTATCACCCCAACTGAAATAAAAAGGCACTTTTTCAAGCAATATTTTAATTTTTCTTTTAAATATGTTAATATTACCAGAATTTCTAATTTCCGGACTTAGATTGTTCCAGTCCCGGGTAGTAGAGGGGAAGAAGGACTTTTTGGTAATTTCTAATCGACAATTAGGTAAAACATAATTATTACTATTTCGTAAATTATACTGGGAAACACTACCAACCGGAAGGGGCATCAAATCACAAAGATAGTCTGGGGCAGATTTGTTGTGAATAGAATAAAATAAGCTGAGCCTTCTTACCCTTCGCCTATCAGATAGTAATTCCAAACCCGTTTCAGAATAGATAGATTGACGACTTGCAAATAGAGGCAGTCCGGTTACTATTCGTCCTGCCTCTATTTGAAGCTTTTCTAAATTATCAGTCTTGTTGACTACAACCATCCCAAAGTTCACATGCGTATTCCAACATAGGCCTTATAAAGATCAAATAAATACGAGAAAGATAATGTCTATTTAATGCATATTTAAGTTTTCTTAGGGCACACAACCTCTGACTTGCTGATTTAATAATATTAACTATATGGGTATGAAATTTTCCATTGCTGTCAAAAGTAATACCCAAATGTTTGTGACAGGTAACAAATTCTACTAATTTGTCTTGGAATGTTATTTCTACATCGTTGGGAAGATTAATGTTGGAAAATACCATTGCTTTAGTTTTTTGAGGATTAAAATTTACTAACCATTACTTAGACCATATAGATATAGATTCCAAATCACTATTTATTACATCTTCTATAGTATATGGACTTTGACTAGAATATGAAAGAGAAGTATCATCTGCAAACAGTCTAATAAGACTTAAAAGGTTATCTGCAATATCATTAACATATAATAAGAAAAGTAGAGGACCAAGCACTGAGCCCTGGGGTACTGTTGCATTTGTATTTGCTAAGGGGGATTTGGAATTGTTTATAAATACACATTGTTTCCTACTGGAAATATAGCTTTCAAACCATTTAAATAATTTACCATCTACCCCATAAACTTTAAGTTTCAGTAAAAGCCCTGTATGCCAGACCCGATCAAATGCTTTAGAAATATCACATAAAATAAGGGTAGTAATACAATGATCATCCAGAGACATACATATTCTGTAATAGATTTCTATCAGCTGGTGAACGGTAGAGTGACCTGGGATGAAACCTGATTGAAATTTATACAATAAGTTATTTGATATTAAATGATTAAATACTTCCTTAAAAACAATTCTTTCGAATACTTTGCCAACTGCTGATAGTAATGATATTGGTCTATAGTTAGATATTAATGATTTGTTTCCCTTTTTGAAGAGTGGCATAACAGATGCGGTTTTCCATTGCGTTGGAAATTCCAATTTAGAAAGTGATAAATTAAACAAGAGAGAGAGGGGAACACAAACAGTATTACACGTTTTCTTAAGCATTTGATGACTAATGGAATCCAGACCTGACGCTTTTCCAAGTTTTAAAATTTGTAAAATATCAAGAACTTTACTCGGAGTAATTTGAAAGAAATCTAGTGTTGCATTTGTTCTGAGAGGAAAGTCGGGTTTTGATGTATTAGTCACTTAATGTAGATATAGAACAGAAATAATTATTTAGAAGACATGCTTTTTCGTAATCATCTGAGATGAGGTCATTATTTTCTTTTTTTAATTGACTAATTGGTGACATATCACCAGACGATTTAACCAATTTTTTAATCAATGACCAGTAGAATTTTGAATTTGAACTTGAAAAATCATCTAGTAAAGTATTAACATTAAAATAAAATTGTTCTTTAGCATGCTTTTTTAAATTATTTACATGATTTCTTTGCTTCTTGTATTTATTGATATTGGAATCACTATTAGATCTACGAGCACAATTAATAAGCTCGCTAAGCGAGCTATTTATGACTGAAGCATGGTTTTCCACCCTAGTCCATTATTAGCCAAACTGTGGTACCAACGTATAGGAAAACAAATCATTCAAGACTGCTTTGTTAAGAAACAACCAAAACACAAACGCAAGAAAGATAGACAGAGACATTAAAAACTGTAGCAGCATATAAATACCAATAGACTAATCTGGATAGTAAATACTGTTTTGCTGTCTGGACAGTTGCCTTATTGTATGTTATACTTCTGAAAAGTTGATAACAGCAATAACACGATTTTAGTTCTATATTAAAAGTAGTTGAAAACGGATAATAAAAACTGTTTTGTTGTCCGGTTCTATTGTCAACATCTGAGTGTCAACAATTGAATAGCCGATATGCATTGTCTAGCCACCTTAGACCAAGAGTTGGAATCATAAGAGTTCTGTAACACTAAATATTTAAAATCTTAATAAGATAGTAAAAACTGTTTTGCTGTCTTTAACGTCTTCAATTTGTACCAAAGATTATATCATCTCTGACACTGCTCCCCCATTCCATATCAAGACACATAGCTGTATAACTTACTTGGGATAGTAAAAACAGTTTTGCTGTCTACAAAGTCCTGAATCAACAACCTATTGAATTTTGCTACATAGTATACTAAACAAATATTAGATACCTACTTTATAAAGAGCCAAACCTCATGATGGTGTTTTACTTACTACCGGTAATAACCAATATGTTTATGATAGGTCAGATAATCTGTTATGCAATGCTGCGCAGACACTGGACACTGTAGGGCATTTCAACTGTAGCTGTGTTCTTTCTTACACAACAAAGAAGGTGACAGGGTAACAAATAAAAAAACCTTCTTAGTTCAAGTGAACAAGAATAAAGGGATGCTCATCTAGTAATAGGCACCAAGGGGAATTTCACTCTTTCTAAGGGAGGTAAATTCTTGATACATCTTATCAGTGTGAATTTCATTGATTCCCCGTTGAAATCTGTATTAACGGATTAGATTTTAGGCTTACTACTTCAGACAGTACACGAAGATGTTAACAGGACATTTCAGTCAGTCAATGTTAACGTGCTAGTAAATAATGGCTAAAGGTCGGTGACGACAAATGTTGATGCTGCCCATGTATCTTCCTATAGAACGTGGAAAGTTAATAATCGTACTAATACCTCTGGGAGTTCTAGACTCAGAATAATACCAAATTGTAATACTGAAAAGAATTCTGTATGTTTCGGTCTGAGGACAAAAGGTGTGTGAAGATACCAAAGGGGTAATCAGAGGACGTAAATCGAGGAAGGGCAGAAATGACAAAAGGACAAACAATGATCTACAAAACACGTTATAGAAAACTAAAGATCTAAAAACCCGTCGTGTTACTGTTAAACGACACGAACATCATCTGATATGGAAATCGTGTTTGACATCAATATACGTGAATAAATACAAATAACATAAATAAAACATGAACTCCAGACAAAACAACAAAAAGTAAGCGGTTCCTGCTTCACTATTTGCACACGTCGAGTCACTAGTTACAAATCCAAGATAAGCCATACATGAAGTAAGAGATAAAAGTCTTAGCGTTAACTCAAAACTGGGAATTATTACTGTCCGTGCTTTCCTCTCCCATGACTACTAAATCTGGTTCCTACGGTGAAGATAAAACATGAATGGAAGTGACGTTAAGCACTTATATATCATATAACCCACACCTATACCTCTTTGTTAAACAAAGTCTTTAAATCACAGGATTCTTGGTTTGAATGGGAGGCTTTTTGTGCAGAGATCTACGTACAGTAAAGATAAAAATATGTGTTGGGTGTAAGCATTGTCACTGGTGAGTAATGTCATATTATATTATTAGACGATTGTAAAACACTGTATCTATAAATAAAGTGGAATTTCCCATTTTATTTTTTCTAAAATTAGAATCTATTGATTTTATATTACCACGTTTTTGGATCAGTTGGTGCTATCACAGTCACTTGAAGTTTCAAAAATAAAAAAAAAATAAGAAAACTTCGAAAAATTTTGGTCATCTAATTTATTATTAGATGACCAAAATAATAAATTAGATGACCAAAATTTTTCGAAGTTTTCTTATTTTTTTTTTATTTTTGAAACTTCAAGTGACTGTGATAGCACCAACTGATCCAAAAACGTGGTAATATAAAATCAATAGATTCTAATTTTAGAAAAAACAAACACTGTATCTATAAATAAAGTGGAATTTCCCATTTTATTTTGGTCATCTATATTAGATGACCAAAATTTTTCGAAGTTTTCTTATTTTCTTATTTTTTTTTTATTTTTGAAACTTCAAGTGACTGTGGTGCTATGTAATGACCGACGTTTGGTTGGTATAAGCAATGATCCCGGTTACCAACAACCACTCCCGACAAGATGTTGCTTAGAAAGACCTGCTGCAAATCGTCTGGTTCATGGGATGAGCCAGTGGTTTTGTATTCTTTCAAACATTCAAGTTGTCTTAAAAATAGCTCGAGTTTTGTATATGATCGCCCCCACAACCAGCTGCTTGGGGTTCACTCTGTTTCTGCTAAAGATTTATATAGAAATTAAGATTTTTCCGAATATAAGGGAAAATACTTACCGTTACTGTGTCCATTTCAATATGTCACTACTTTCGATTTGATAACAGTATTAATGTTCTTTAAAGATATATCCTACTGATAACCATTACAATTTCAGGAATCGGTAATGTATATGTTGTTTTATCTGTATCCATTAAAAGACATAATTTTAAAATTAAATTAAAATTGTAAGTGTCTGTTGTTAAAATGATCCAAATGTTCGCGGTAAAATATAACATAATAATCCAGGATTCTAAATTCTATAGTTAGAATAACTCGAATAATACTGCGTCCTCTATCGGCACTATCGCTGGATGAGCAAAGCGTAATATAACGACTGGATTATTCTGGTTATAGTTAGAATAGAATAAAATGGGGAATTCCGTTTCATTTTTAGATATTGGATTTTGCAATCGTTTATTAATATAACGTTTCTCAGTAATTGATTTACTTCCCATACCTATTTTGTATGTTAATTGTTAAAAACCCATCTGATTCAAACTGAGAATCACTGGCTCATCCCATGAATCAACGAAATAGAAACGAAACGAAACGAAACGAAATCAACGAAAACGAAACGAAACGAAATCAACGAAATGAAAACGAAATAAAACGAAACCAACGAAAGCAAAACGAAATCAACGAAAACAAAACGAAATAGAAAAATGGAAGAAAAATAATAGGGGCCTAAAAGAAATCAAACCTACTTTCACAATTACGATGCTAGACTACTTCCCACACATGTATGTCTTTCATCAGGAGAGGACAGGATTTGATCACCATTGAACAAGAATACTATACATTTATTCAGCGGGAGTCTGTCCTTTTCACTTAGTGGCTTCTTTTAAATTTGGGAACCATAAGAGCAACGTCAAGTCTGTTGAAAGGAGAGGAATTAAAATAACAGAAGTGCAGTAGTTAAAGTTCACTAATAAATACCCCCGTCCGAGCAAAATTTAAAAGTGTGTCGGAGAGACGAAAAAATGTGACGACCGGACGGACAAACGAACGAACGGACAGCAGAAGTCCTATATACCCCAATCTTTTTTTGGCGGAGGTATTCAAATCCTATCAAAAATTTACTTTAGAAATTTAAAAAAAATCTACATATCTTGTAAAAGTACCCTTTTCCCTTTTGATCCCTTTTCATATAAAAAAAAACCCCAAATCACCCCCCCCCCCCCCTCCAAAAAAATTTCCGGTATTAATAAAATTTGATACGGCACATATTTTTATACCCCCCGCTATCCAGCGGGAGGGGGTTATATATTATATGTCCGTTTGTCCGTGAGTGTTTCCCTCACTGCCTATGCAATTCCTCCTTAACAACTTGATGGAATTGAATGAATCTTACAGGAAATCTTTAATACCATATGGCAAGGTTCATTAATTTCATGAATTCTTTAGTACCAAATGGCATTGTGCACCTTCTATTTTTGTTTTCCCATTTTAACAGTTCTTGCTAAAATTTCTTCACTTTTGGATTTTGTCATTTAAGGCTATGTAATTGTCATACAAGGCTATACAATAGAGAGAGGATACTGTTGCGTTATCCATAACTCTTCCTAAACAACAGAATGGATTTCAATAAAACTTCCAGAGTTTCTTATGTTTAGTTTTTGCAAGCATTATTTTTCCCAGAAGTTCTTCTGTAAGGAGGGCGTTCACTGTACGTCCTGTTATGTTGCTGTTTTTTTTTTTTAGTTCTTCAAAATAGAACAATAGGATTTGAAATAAAAAGTTTATAGTGTTGGGTCTTTTTGACCCCTGTATATCTCGGAAAGAACAACGGTAAGACATTACGCCAGATCTGTTGGCACACTACCGAATAAAGGTAATAACAATGGTACCGTACTCTAAGGCGCATTCAAAAGGGAAAGTCCACAAAAACAGACAAAATCGATAAGAAGCTCAACCATCTGAGTTTTCAATCAACGGAACAACTGAAAAACAACACATTCCTGACTTGGTAGAGGCATTTTCCCAGGAAAATGGTGGGTTCTGATAGCAGATAGGCAGATGCCACTCGTCTAACCCTAAGACGTTACCAAGTATAAAAACAATCGGTACATGTAAATTCTCTAATCCTAAGACATGACCAAATGTGAAACTAGAAAACAACTATCATATTCCCGACTTGGTACAGGCATTTCTCAAGAAAATGGTGGGTCAAACCTCCCACTTGTATGACAGTCGTTAATAGTTTGCGAATAGGAAAATTTATGTAGAATACAAACGAAAAACGTAATAAAATCCCAATCTATGAAAATACCCACTCCAGAAACTTTATAATTCATAAATACTGATACACACACAAACACAAATAAAAATATGACATTTGAACTTCTGAAAGTTTGTCGGCAAGCAAACCCGGCTTGGATTGAGTTGCGGGTAATGTACGTGAGGAGTACTGTAGCGGACAGACATGCAAAATGGGTTATAATTAATCAAAATTATTGTATTTAAAAAATCGAATTATCTTTTTTTTTTTTTTCTTTATTTCGTTTTGTCTTTTATTTTTTTCCTTCCATTGTCTTCATATCAGTCTATTTCGTTTTGCTTTCGTTGGTTTCGTTTCATTTCGTTTCCATTTCGTTGATTTCGTTTCGTTTCGTTTCGTTTTCGTTGATTTCGTTTCGTTTCGTTTCGCTTTCGTTAATTTCGTTTCGTTTCGTTTCGTTTCTATTTCGTTTCGCACTTTATAGGTACCCATCAATGATGATCTCACACAAGTACACACTGGAAAACGAATAAGATATTAAGAGAATTAGGCCACAAATGTTTCCAGACATCATGTCATTACTCCTAGGAAGGTATTGTTTTCATGGTTGACAGAAAATGCGCTTTTATGAAAACCGATCAGATGTACGGAAGTACTCGTAGACACCAGGGGTCCGTTGTTAAACTTATGATTAAGCTAATCATATGATTAGCCCTAATTATATTTTTAATTCCTAATCACATAATTAGCTAATGCAATGATTAAGCATGATTAGTTAATACTTTGATTAAAAACAGTTCAGCAACAGAATTTAATCATTGCATTAGCAAAGTATGTGATTAGGAATTAAAAATGTAATTAGGGCTAATCATATGATTAGTTTAATCACAAGTTGAACAAGGACCCCAGGTTACTAGGAACTCGTCAGGAAAGTCTTCACATGAATCAATTAAACCATAAGATATTTTTAATAAAGAGTTATGTTTTATTGGTATTTATCATCACTCATATTTTTCAGCTTTATGGTCACTACCAGAATTACTGAAGAGTGGGAAGCAACGACAATAGTAATCCACGGCTTGTGTAGGAAGAACGGTTTGAAGATATCAATCGGAAGCAGTACATCAAGGAAACCAGCCAAAAAAAGAGGAACGTAAAGACAAACTGGTCGACAAAATAATTCACATCAACCTAAAGATCGAGCATTACAAATATCATAAAAAATGGGAGTTCACTCGTGTGCTTCGGAAGGGTAATTGGTGTTTTTTAACCAGAAGACCTGTGGGTCACAATCCTGGTCCTTCTTGCCTATTTCATGACTTGTCACCAGATTTGTAACTAGAGTAACACGACCAGTGTCATTAATGGAATAGGGACTATTTATCCCTTCAGAGCATTTGAGTGCACCCTGGGTTATGGTTGTTTTGTAACTACTGCAATGGATGTTTGTGAGGTGTTTTTTCAAAGAATCATCATTTATTTTTGATCTAGCAAAAATTTGGCAACCATTGGCAATTCTTGTTTCTGGTTGGATGAAAATAAATCTCCTCAGAAAGTACAAATTCAAATGAAGATTGTGAGTCATCTTTGAAGGTGCCTCATTTCATCTTGATCCTGCAAAACAAGGGTGGTTGCCATGGGTAATTTTTGTTTCTGGCTGGCTGAAACTTTTAAAATTGTCTCAACAAAGATTTCTATTATATCTCCAATTAAACAAAGGAAGATATATTATTTTACCTGGAATTTTGTTCCCCTTCTTCTTATATACATTTGTAAAACCAATTTAGTTTTCTTTTTATCAAGGCTTATATTTAGCATGTGGGTGCATCACCTTTAGATGATATGACCCACACCTCTGACCTCAAGTTTGAATTATTCATTATTTATGTGATATAATTTCACAATTACTTTACATAAAGGATGTCAATATGAATGCATTAGATGAGCTCTGGTATGTGAAAGGTTGATATTCCAAATTAAGTAAATTTCCTGAAAGACTCACAGACCTCTTAATTTTTGGAAAAAGTACCTACAACTGTACATTTCTAAAACAAGAAGAACAATAAAGGCGACATGGAACAGTTGGCCTTCAAAACATTTGAATTACAACTTTTGTATAATTTCCTGAGACTCACATCCATTATTTGTAGAAACAGTGATGTATTTAATGAGCATTAATGTACTAGACAATTCTTATATTTAGAAACACTTTCAACAAATGAACAAGGGGAAACATCAGTTTATAAATCCTAAGACTATTTGTTTAATCCTCTTCTGGTAAATAAATCAAGGAGGCAATGGATAATTCTTATTTTTAATATCCTGAAACTTAGTCTTTGCCAATTCTACAAGTTAAATTGATTTGTTGTGTGATACAATTGATATTCTAGAAGTTCTCTACAAGGATTCCTCATTTTATCTTGATCTGGCGTCAAAAAACATGGCTGCCATATTCAATTCTGGTTTTTTATTGACTGCAACTTATAACATCTTTTTCTCAGGAACTGCAGGTCCCAATGATTTGTAACTTGGTAAAAATTATGTTTTTCAGGTCCTCAATACAGATTCCTAATTTCATCGTGATTAGGCAAGATAATTTTGAAAAAACCCCATCTGTGGAGCTATTTTCCAAACCAGGAATATAGAGGAAACCATCATATTTTTCAGATAAAGTGGAAAATAGAAACAGAATACCCAGTATTGTTTACAAAATTAGTATAAATATTACCAGTAATGTATGGACAATACTGGCAACACCAGCATCATAGATACTGAAAAATACTTGTACAAACACAATACTAGTAATTCCAGTATTGTTAACAATTATTGCTCTACAGAAAAAAAAAATTATGTTTAATATTTTGAAATGTGAAAAACATGCAAATGCCCTAACCTTCCTTGGTTACAAAGTATGTAGCATACATTTAACAGAAGATATTGGTTTGTAATTTATTGGTCCAGTACTTCTTTGTATTAAATAAACACGTAGTGAAACAAGATGTGATTATAATCTAACGATTATGAAGTCTCCCAAACCGGCCACTGACAACAGTTTAAATGAACACTTTGCATTGTGACAAATTCCGAGCTTGATTTTTTGCGGTATTGTGGTGGCCATTTTGAAAATGGAGACCGGTAGAAATTTTGCAATGTTGGGAATCAATTCCGGACATCATAATCTATCAACATATGAAATTTCGTTGAAATCGAACAATGTTGAATTTGTGCGGCATTGTGGCGGCCATTTTAAAAATGGTGATCGGTAGAAATTTTTCGATGTCAGGAATCAATTCGGGACATCATAATCTACCTAAATATGAAAATTGTTTGAAATCGGACAATGTTGAATTTGTGCGGTATTGTGGCGTCCATTTTGAAAATGGCGACCGGTAGAAATTGTTCAATGTCAGGAATCAATTCGGGACATCATTATCTACCCACATATCAAATTTTGATGATATCGGACAATGTTGAATTTTTACCCCCCATTTTTATGCCGTGTTTTGGCAGCCATTTTGAATATGGCAGATATCTTGAAAATTTTGAAAACGCAGAATTGCTCCACTAATGGTGACCTATCACTATGTCAAATTTTATGTCTCTATCATTATCCAGTTAGAAGTTATCAACATTAATGTACGAAATTTCAAGTTTCCCATAGGATTCAATAGTAACCCCACCCCCTTTGAACCCCCTAAAATATGGCTTTGACCCCCTTTACCACAAATCTGAAAACTTTAGGATCAACTAGAAACATATATCTATAACTCCACCAAGTTTCATGAAATTCTGTCCTGTAGTTCCTGAGATCTGCTGTGGACAAGTTCATGGTCCATGGAAAGAAAGGAGACAGAGAATAAGAATAATAATAATAAAAATAATAATAAGAAACGGAGCAAAAACAATAAGTCTCCAAACGTTGTTTGGGAGACTTAATAAACAACAAAAACTGTATGTTTTATATTTGTAGGAAACTGGAGTACTTTGAGAAAGCCAAAGATCAACGACAGGTTACTGACAAACTTGATCACATACTGAGGAATCAAGTACACCTCACCATGAGCTATAATCAAACACACAACTATAGTGGTGGTAGGCACTGAGTGTATATGTAAATCTAACTACCATACAATCATTACCACACCCTTCATGTCTGTAAGATAACACACAACTATAGTGGTGGTAGGCACTGAGTGTATATGTAAATCTAACTACTATACAATCATTACCACACCCTTCATGTCTGTAAGATAACACACAACTATTGTGGTGGTAGGCACTGAGTGTATATGTAAATCTAACTACCATACAATCATTACCACACCCTTCATGTCTGTAAGATAACACACAACCATAGTGGTGGTAGGCACTGCGTGTATATGTAAATCTATAGTGGTGGTAGGCACTGAGTGTATATGTAAATCTAACTACCATACAATCATTACCACACCCTTCATGTCTGTAAGATAACACACAACTATAGTGGTGGTAGGCACTGAGTGTATATGTAAATCTAACTACTATACAATCATTACCACACCCTTCATGTCTGTAAGATAACACACAACTATAGTGGTGGTAGGCACTGAGTGTATATGTAAATCTAACTACCATACAATCATTACCACACCCTTCATGTCTGTAAGATAACACACAACTATAGTGGTGGTAGGCACTGAGTGTATATGTAAATCTATAGTGGTGGTAGGCACTGAGTGTATATGTAAATCTAACTACCATACAATCATTACCACACCCTTCATGTCTGTAAGATAACACACAACTATAGTGGTGGTAGGCACTGAGTGTATATGTAAATCTAACTACCATACAATCATTACCACACCCTTCATGTCAGTAAGATAACCCACAACTATAGTGGTGGTAGGCACTGAGTGTATATGTAAATCTATAGTGGTGGTAGGCACTGAGTGTATATGTAAATCTAACTACCATACAATCATTGCCACACCCTTCATATCTGTAAGATAACACACAACTATAGTGGTGGTAGGCACTGAGTGTATATGTAAATCTAACTACCATACAATCATTACCACACCCTTCATGTCTGTAAGATAACACACAACTATAGTGGTGGTAGGCACTGAGTGTATATATAAATCTATAGTGGTGGTAGGCACTGAGTGTATATGTAAATCTAACTACCATACAATCATTACCACACCCTTCATGTCTGTAAGATAACACACAACTATAGTGGTGGTAGGCACTGAGTGTATATGTAAATCTAACTACCATACAATCATTACCACACCCTTCATGTCTGTAAGATAACACACAACTATAGTAGTGGTAGGCACTGAGTGTATATGTAAATCTATAGTGGTGGTAGGCACTGAGTGTATATGTAAATCTAACTACCATACAATCATTGCCACACCCTTCATGTCTGTAAGATAACACACAACTATAGTGGTGGTAGGCACTGAGTGTATATGTAAATCTAACTACCATACAATCATTACCACACCCTTCATGTCTGTAAGATAACACACAACTATAGTGGTGGTAGGCACTGAGTGTATATATAAATCTATAGTGGTGGTAGGCACTGAGTGTATATGTAAATCTAACTACCATACAATCATTACCACATCCTTCATGTCTGTAAGATAACACACAACAATAGTGGTGGTAGGCACTGAGTGTATATGTAAATCTAACTACTATACAATCATTACCACACCCTTCATGTCTGTAGGATAACACACAACAATAGTGGTGGTAGGCACTGAGTGTATATGTAAATCTAACTACCATACAATCATTACCACACCCTTCATGTCTGTAAGATAACACACAACTATAGTGGTGGTAGGCACTGAGTGTATATGTAAATCTAACTACCATACAATCATTACCACACCCTTCATGTCTGTAAGATAACACACAACTATAGTGGTGGTAGGCACTGAGTGTACATGTAAATCTATAGTGGTGGTAGGCACTGAGTGTATATGTAAATCTATAGTGGTGGTAGGCACTGAGTTTAAATGTAAATCTAACTACCATACAATCATTATCACAGTGGACCCTTCATGTCTGTAAGATAACACACAACTATAGTGGTGGTAGGCACTGAGTGTATATGTAAATCTCTAGTGGTGGTAGGCACTGAGTGTATATGTAAATCTTACTACCATACAATCATTGCCACACCCTTCATGTCTGTAAGATAACACACAACAATAGTGGTGGTAGGCACTGAGTGTATATGTAAATCTATAGTGGTGGTAGGCACTGAGTGTATATGTAAATCTTACTACCATACAATCATTACCACACCCTTCATGTCTGTAAGATAACACACAACTATAGTGGTGGTAGGCACTGAGTGTATATGTAAATCTATAGTGGTGGTAGGCACTGAGTGTATATGTAAATCTATAGTGGTGGTAGGCACTGAGTGTATATGTAAATCTTACTACCATACAATCATTACCACACCCTTCATGTCTGTAAGATAACACACAACTATAGTGGTGGTAGGCACTGAGTGTATATGTAAATCTAACTACCATACAATCATTACCACACCCTTCATGTCTGTAAGATAACACACAACTATAGTGGTGGTAGGCACTGAGTGTATATGTAAATCTATAGTGGTGGTAGGCACTGAGTGTATATGTAAATCTAACTACCATACAATCATTACCACACCCTTCATGTCTGTAAGATAACACACAACTATAGTGGTGGTAGGCACTGAGTGTATATGTAAATCTAACTACCATACAATCATTACCACACCCTTCATGTCAGTAAGATAACCCACAACTATAGTGGTGGTAGGCACTGAGTGTATATGTAAATCTATAGTGGTGGTAGGCACTGAGTGTATATGTAAATCTAACTACCATACAATCATTGCCACACCCTTCATATCTGTAAGATAACACACAACTATAGTGGTGGTAGGCACTGAGTGTATATGTAAATCTAACTACCATACAATCATTACCACACCCTTCATGTCTGTAAGATAACACACAACTATAGTGGTGGTAGGCACTGAGTGTATATATAAATCTATAGTGGTGGTAGGCACTGAGTGTATATGTAAATCTAACTACCATACAATCATTACCACACCCTTCATGTCTGTAAGATAACACACAACTATAGTGGTGGTAGGCACTGAGTGTATATGTAAATCTAACTACCATACAATCATTACCACACCCTTCATGTCTGTAAGATAACACACAACTATAGTAGTGGTAGGCACTGAGTGTATATGTAAATCTATAGTGGTGGTAGGCACTGAGTGTATATGTAAATCTAACTACCATACAATCATTGCCACACCCTTCATGTCTGTAAGATAACACACAACTATAGTGGTGGTAGGCACTGAGTGTATATGTAAATCTAACTACCATACAATCATTACCACACCCTTCATGTCTGTAAGATAACACACAACTATAGTGGTGGTAGGCACTGAGTGTATATATAAATCTATAGTGGTGGTAGGCACTGAGTGTATATGTAAATCTAACTACCATACAATCATTACCACATCCTTCATGTCTGTAAGATAACACACAACAATAGTGGTGGTAGGCACTGAGTGTATATGTAAATCTAACTACTATACAATCATTACCACACCCTTCATGTCTGTAGGATAACACACAACAATAGTGGTGGTAGGCACTGAGTGTATATGTAAATCTAACTACCATACAATCATTACCACACCCTTCATGTCTGTAAGATAACACACAACTATAGTGGTGGTAGGCACTGAGTGTATATGTAAATCTAACTACCATACAATCATTACCACACCCTTCATGTCTGTAAGATAACACACAACTATAGTGGTGGTAGGCACTGAGTGTACATGTAAATCTATAGTGGTGGTAGGCACTGAGTGTATATGTAAATCTATAGTGGTGGTAGGCACTGAGTTTAAATGTAAATCTAACTACCATACAATCATTATCACAGTGGACCCTTCATGTCTGTAAGATAACACACAACTATAGTGGTGGTAGGCACTGAGTGTATATGTAAATCTCTAGTGGTGGTAGGCACTGAGTGTATATGTAAATCTTACTACCATACAATCATTGCCACACCCTTCATGTCTGTAAGATAACACACAACAATAGTGGTGGTAGGCACTGAGTGTATATGTAAATCTATAGTGGTGGTAGGCACTGAGTGTATATGTAAATCTTACTACCATACAATCATTACCACACCCTTCATGTCTGTAAGATAACACACAACTATAGTGGTGGTAGGCACTGAGTGTATATGTAAATCTATAGTGGTGGTAGGCACTGAGTGTATATGTAAATCTATAGTGGTGGTAGGCACTGAGTGTATATGTAAATCTTACTACCATACAATCATTACCACACCCTTCATGTCTGTAAGATAACACACAACTATAGTGGTGGTAGGCACTGAGTGTATATGTAAATCTTACTACCATACAATCATTACCACACCCTTCATGTCTGTAAGATAACACACAACTATAGTGGTGGTAGGCACTGAGTGTATATGTAAATCTAACTACTATACAATCATTACCACACCCTTCATGTCTGTAAGATAACACACAACTATAGTGGTGGTAGGCACTGAGTGTATATGTAAATCTAGCTACTATACAATCATTACCACACCCTTCATGTCTGTAAGATAACACACAACTATAGTGGTGGTAGGCACTGAGTGTATATGTAAATCTAACTACTATACAATCATTACCACACCCTTCATGTCTGTAAGATAACACACAACAATAGTGGTGGTAGACACTGAGTGTATATGTAAATCTATAGTGGTGGTAGGCACTGAGTGTATATGTAAATCTATAGTGGTGGTAGGCACTGAGTGTATATGTAAATCTTACTACCATACAATTATTGCCACACCCTTCATGTCTGTAAGATAACACACAACTATAGTGGTGGTAGGCACTGAGTGTATATGTAAATCTAACTACCATACAATCATTACCACACCCTTCATGTCTGTAAGATAACACACAACAATAGTGGTGGTAGGCACTGAGTGTATATGTAAATCTATAGTGGTGGTAGGCACTGAGTGTATATGTAAATCTAACTACCATACAATCATTGCCACACCCTTCATGTCTGTAAGATAACACACAACTATAGTGGTGGTAGGCACTGAGTGTATATGTAAATCTAACTACCATACAATCATTACCACACCCTTCATGTCTGTAAGATAACACACAACAATAGTGGTGGTAGGCACTGAGTGTATATGTAAATCTAACTACTATACAATCATTACCACACCCTTCATGTCTATAAGACAACACACAACTATAGTGGTGGTAGGCACTGAGTGTATATGTAAATCTAACTACCATACAATCATTACCACACCCTTCATGTCTGTAAGATAACACACAACTATTGTGGTGGTAGGCACTGAGTGTATATGTAAATCTAACTACCATACAATCATTACCACACCCTTCATGTCTGTAAGATAACACACAACTATAGTGGTGGTAGGCACTGAGTGTACATGTAAATCTATAGTGGTGGTAGGCACTGAGTGTATATGTAAATCTATAGTGGTGGTAGGCACTGAGTTTAAATGTAAATCTAACTACCATACAATCATTATCACAGTGGACCCTTCATGTCTGTAAGATAACACACAACTATAGTGGTGGTAGGCACTGAGTGTATATGTAAATCTCTAGTGGTGGTAGGCACTGAGTGTATATGTAAATCTTACTACCATACAATCATTGCCACACCCTTCATGTCTGTAAGATAACACACAACTATAGTGGTGGTAGGCACTGAGTGTATATGTAAATCTATAGTGGTGGTATGCACTGAGTGTATATGTAAATCTTACTACCATACAATCATTACCACACCCTTCATGTCTGTAAGATAACACATAACTATAGTGGTGGTAGGCACTGAGTGTATATGTAAATCTATAGTGGTGGTAGGCACTGAGTGTATATGTAAATCTATAGTGGTGGTAGGCACTGAGTGTATATGTAAATCTTACTACTATACAATCATTACCACACCCTTCATGTCTGTAAAATAACACACAACTATAGTGGTGGTAGGCACTGAGTGTATATGTAAATCTATAGTGGTGGTAGACACTGAGTGTATATGTAAATCTAACTACCATACAATCATTACCACACCCTTCATGTCTGTAAGATAACACACAACAATAGTGGTGGTAGGCACTGAGTGTATATGTAAATCTTACTACCATACAATCATTACCACACCCTTCATATCTGTAAGATAACACACAACTATAGTGGTGGTAGGCACTGAGTGTATATGTAAATCTAACTACTATACAATCATTACCACACCCTTCATGTCTGTAAGATAACACACAACTATAGTGGTGGTAGGCACTGAGTGTATATGTAAATCTAACTACTATACAATCATTACCACACCCTTCATGTCTGTAAGATAACACACAACAATAGTGGTGGTAGGCACTGAGTGTATATGTAAATCTAACTACTATGCAATCATTACCACACCCTTCATGTCTGTAAGATAACACACAACTATAGTGGTGGTAGACACTGAGTGTATATGTAAATCTAACTACCATACAATCATTACCACACCCTTCATGTCTGTAAGATAACACACAACAATAGTGGTGGTAGGCACTGAGTGTATATGTAAATCTAACTACTATACAATCATTACCACACCCTTCATGTCTATAAGATAACACACAACTATAGTGGTGGTAGACACTGAGTGTATATGTAAATCTATAGTGGTGGTAGGCATTGAGTGTATATGTAAATCTATAGTGGTGGTAGGCACTGAGTGTATATGTAAATCTTACTACCATACAATTATTGCCACACCCTTCATGTCTGTAAGATAACACACAACTATAGTGGTGGTAGGCACTGAGTGTATATGTAAGTCTTACTACCATACAATTATTGCCACACCCTTCATGTCTGTAAGATAACACACAACTATAGTGGTGGTAGGCACTGAGTGTATATGTAAATCTTACTACCATACAATCATTGCCACACCCTTCATGTCTGTAAGATAACACACAACAATAGTGGTGGTAGGCACTGAGTGTATATGTAAATCTTACTACCATACAATCATTACCACACCCTTCATGTCTGTAAGATAACACACAACTATAGTGGTGGTAGGCACTGAGTGTATATGTAAATCTTACTACCATACAATCATTACCACACCCTTCATGTCTGTAAGATAACACACAACTATAGTGGTGGTAGGCACTGAGTGTATATGTAAATCTATAGTGGTGGTAGGCACTGAGTAAATATGTAAACCTATAGTGGTGGTAGGCACTGAGTGTATATGTAAATCTTACTACCATACAATCATTACCACACCCTTCATGTCTGTAAGATAACACACAACTATAGTGGTGGTAGGCACTGAGTGTATATGTAAATCTTACTACCATACAATCATTACCACACCCTTCATGTCTGTAAGATAACACACAACGATAGTGGTGGTAGGCACTGAGTGTATATGTAAATCTAACTACTATACAATCATTACCACACCCTTCATGTCTGTAAGATAACACACAACTATAGTGGTGGTAGGCACTGAGTGTATATGTAAATCTAGCTACTATACAATCATTACCACACCCTTCATGTCTGTAAGATAACACACAACTATAGTGGTGGTAGGCACTGAGTGTATATGTAAATCTAACTACTATACAATCATTACCACACCCTTCATGTCTGTAAGATAACACACAACTATAGTGGTGGTAGACACTGAGTGTATATGTAAATCTATAGTGGTGGTAGGCACTGAGTGTATATGTAAATCTATAGTGGTGGTAGGCACTGAGTGTATATGTAAATCTTACTACCATACAATTATTGCCACACCCTTCATGTCTGTAAGATAACACACAACTATAGTGGTGGTAGGCACTGAGTGTATATGTAAATCTAACTACCATACAATCATTACCACACCCTTCATGTCTGTAAGATAACACACAACTATAGTGGTGGTAGGCACTGAGTGTATATGTAAATCTTACTACCATACAATCATTGCCACACCCTTCATGTCTGTAAGATAACACACAACTATAGTGGTGGTAGGCACTGAGTGTATATGTAAATCTTACTACCATACAATCATTACCACACCCTTCATGTCTGTAAGATAACACACAACTATAGTGGTGGTAGGCACTGAGTGTATATGTAAATCTTACTACCATACAATCATTACCACACCCTTCATGTCTGTAAGATAACACACAACTATAGTGGTGGTAGGCACTGAGTGTATATGTAAATCTATAGTGGTGGTAGGCACTGAGTGTATATGTAAATCTTACTACCATACAATCATTACCACACCCTTCATGTCTGTAAGATAACACACAACTATAGTGGTGGTAGGCACTGAGTGTATATATAAATCTATAGTGGTGGTAGGCACTGAGTGTATATGTAAATCTAAATACCATACAATCATTACCACACCCTTCATGTCTGTAAGATAACACACAACTATAGTGGTGGTAGGCACTGAGTGTATATGCAAATCTAACTACCATACAATCATTACCACACCCTTCATGTCTGTAAGATAACACACAACCATAGTGGTGGTAGGCACTGAGTGTATATGTAAATCTATTGTGGTGGTAAGCACTGAGTGTATATTAAAATCTATAGTGGTGGTAGGCACTGAGTGTATATGTAAATCTAACTACCATACAATCATTACCACACCCTTCATGTCTGTAAGATAACACACAACAATAGTGGTGGTAGACACTGAGTGTATATGTATATCTAACTACCATACAATCATTACCACACCCTTCATGTCTGTAAGATAACACACAACTATAGTGGTGGTAGGCACTGAGTGTATATGTAAATCTAACTACCATACAATCATTACCACACCCTTCATGTCTGTAAGATAACACACAACTATAGTGGTGGTAGGCACTGAGTGTATATGTAAATCTAACTACCATACAATCATTACCACACCCTTCATGTCTGTAAGATAACACACAACAATAGTGGTGGTAGGCACTGAGTGTATATGTAAATCTATAGTGGTGGTAGGCACTGAGTGTATATGTAAATCTAACTACCATACAATCATTGCCACACCCTTCATGTCTGTAAGACAACACACAACTATAGTGGTGGTAGGCACTGAGTGTATATGTAAATCTAACTACCATACAATCATTACCACACCCTTCATGTCTGTAAGATAACACACAACTATTGTGGTGGTAGGCACTGAGTGTATATGTAAATCTAACTACCATACAATCATTACCACACCCTTCATGTCTGTAAGATAACACACAACAATAGTGGTGGTAGGCACTGAGTGTACATGTAAATCTATAGTGGTGGTAGGCACTGAGTGTATATGTAAATCTATAGTGGTGGTAGGCACTGAGTTTAAATGTAAATCTAACTACCATACAATCATTATCACAGTGGATCCTTCATGTCTGTAAGATAACACACAACTATAGTGGTGGTAGGCACTGAGTGTATATGTAAATCTCTAGTGGTGGTAGGCACTGAGTGTATATGTAAATCTTACTACCATACAATCATTGCCACACCCTTCATGTCTGTAAGATAACACACAACTATAGTGGTGGTAGGCACTGAGTGTATATGTAAATCTATAGTGGTGGTATGCACTGAGTGTATATGTAAATCTTACTACCATACAATCATTACCACACCCTTCATGTCTGTAAGATAACACATAACTATAGTGGTGGTAGGCACTGAGTGTATATGTAAATCTATAGTGGTGGTAGGCACTGAGTGTATATGTAAATCTTACTACTATACAATCATTACCACACCCTTCATGTCTGTAAAATAACACACAACTATAGTGGTGGTAGGCACTGAGTGTATATGTAAATCTATAGTGGTGGTAGACACTGAGTGTATATGTAAATCTAACTACCATACAATCATTACCACACCCTTCATGTCTGTAAGATAACACACAACAATAGTGGTGGTAGGCACTGAGTGTATATGTAAATCTTACTACCATACAATCATTACCACACCCTTCATATCTGTAAGATAACACACAACTATAGTGGTGGTAGGCACTGAGTGTATATGTAAATCTAACTACTATACAATCATTACCACACCCTTCATGTCTGTAAGATAACACACAACTATAGTGGTGGTAGGCACTGAGTGTATATGTAAATCTAACTACTATACAATCATTACCACACCCTTCATGTCTGTAAGATAACACACAACTATAGTGGTGGTAGGCACTGAGTGTATATGTAAATCTAACTACTATGCAATCATTACCACACCCTTCATGTCTGTAAGATAACACACAACTATAGTGGTGGTAGACACTGAGTGTATATGTAAATCTAACTACCATACAATCATTACCACACCCTTCATGTCTGTAAGATAACACACAACAATAGTGGTGGTAGGCACTGAGTGTATATGTAAATCTAACTACTATACAATCATTACCACACCCTTCATGTCTATAAGATAACACACAACTTTTTATAGTGGTGGTAGACACTGAGTGTATATGTAAATCTATAGTGGTGGTAGGCATTGAGTGTATATGTAAATCTATAGTGGTGGTAGGCACTGAGTGTATATGTAAATCTTACTACCATACAATTATTGCCACACCCTTCATGTCTGTAAGATAACACACAACTATAGTGGTGGTAGGCACTGAGTGTATATGTAAATCTAACTACCATACAATCATTACCACACCCTTCATGTCTGTAAGATAACACACAACTATAGTGGTGGTAGGCACTGAGTGTATATGTAAATCTATAGTGGTGGTAGGCATTGAGTGTATATGTAAATCTATAGTGGTGGTAGGCACTGAGTGTATATGTAAATCTTACTACCATACAATTATTGCCACACCCTTCATGTCTGTAAGATAACACACAACTATAGTGGTGGTAGGCACTGAGTGTATATGTAAATCTTACTACCATACAATTATTGCCACACCCTTCATGTCTGTAAGATAACACACAACTATAGTGGTGGTAGGCACTGAGTGTATATGTAAATCTTACTACCATACAATCATTGCCACACCCTTCATGTCTGTAAGATAACACACAACTATAGTGGTGGTAGGCACTGAGTGTATATGTAAATCTTACTACCATACAATCATTACCACACCCTTCATGTCTGTAAGATAACACACAACTATAGTGGTGGTAGGCACTGAGTGTATATGTAAATCTTACTACCATACAATCATTACCACACCCTTCATGTCTGTAAGATAACACACAACTATAGTGGTGGTAGGCACTGAGTGTATATGTAAATCTATAGTGGTGGTAGGCACTGAGTAAATATGTAAATCTATAGTGGTGGTAGGCACTGAGTGTATATGTAAATCTTACTACCATACAATCATTACCACACCCTTCATGTCTGTAAGATAACACACAACTATAGTGGTGGTAGGCACTGAGTGTATATGTAAATCTATAGTGGTGGTAGGCACTGAGTGTATATGTAAATCTTACTACCATACAATCATTACCACACCCTTCATGTCTGTAAGATAACACACAACTATAGTGGTGGTAGGCACTGAGTGTATATGTAAATCTTACTACCATACAATCATCACCACACCCTTCATGTCTGTAAGATAAGGAACTAATCAACCAACTAAAAGGCATGAAGACATAATGATCTGTTGCTCAACGATATAATACAAATTAAAGTTTGTTTTTGCTCACAAAAATGTATGTCTCCCCCCGTCCCACAAACTGTAGTCAAAGGTAACAAATCTATTTAGGTAACAAATACAATTAAGCTTCAATGAATAACAAAAAAACCTGTTTTTAATCCATGAAACACAAAAAAAAATTGATCAAAAGTGCTAAAGCAAGGGTTACAGGTACTATTCCATATTGTCATGGCAAAGTTCCCCATTCCAGAAAATTGCTCAGCCTATGTTCCAATGATTTTAAAGGAGTTTTGTTCTTCTAAAATCAATGGATTGGTGATGAAAAACTTTTTCAGGGAAATAGTGACATTATGATAGACTCTTGTACATATATATATATACAAGTTTCAGTAAGGGATATTACACTAGAGTGTTTGCAAATAACTCCCACAAAATTTAGGGGATCAAAATTTCCTGGTAATATGCACAACTACATATGGTGTCCTTACTACCTACCAAGTTTCATGAAATTCTGTTCAGTAGTTTCAGAGGAGTTCCGCTGACAAACTGTGTGACGGACAGGACAAAAACAATATGTGGGGGGAGACATAAATATCTAATAAGAGAGCAATACATGATGTGGTTATAAAAAGAAAGTTTGAACAGTGATCATCTCTCACCTCAAAAGCAAGAGGCACCCAGGAGCCTGTAATCGCTCACCTGGATCAAAGCTGCTTTCAATGACAATGCAACTGCACTGTGGTGGCCATCTTGGTGGGAGAACGCGACTGCCGGACACAATTTTGGAAGAGGACCATCCAATGACTATTACATCAAAGTTTGGTTCTAATTGAGCTACTGGTTCCCGACAAGATGGTTTTTATGTGAATTTCCCATAGGGTCCTATGTTAAACTAAGCACAGCTGTGCAGCCATCTTGGTCAGAGGGCGGGACCATCAGACACAAATTTGGAAGAGGACCATCCAATGACAATTTTATCAAAGTTTGGTTCCAATTGAGCAACTGGTTCCAGACAAGAAGATTTTTATGTGAATTTCCCACAGGGTCCTATGTTAAGCTAAGTTCGGCTGTGGGGGCCATCTTGGTCGAAGAGCCGAACCGCCGGACAAATTTTTGGAAGAGAACCATCCAATGACTATTTCATCAAAATTTTGTTCTTATTGAACAAATGGTTTCAGACAAGAAGATTGTTATGGGAATTTCCCATAGGGTCCTATGTTAAATTAAGTTCGGCTGTGGTGGCCATCTTGGTCGGAGGTCTGAAATGCCAGACATATTTTGGAAGGGGACCACCTAAGGATCATTTCAGCAAAGTTTGGTTGAGATTGGCTCAGTAGTTTCAGAGGAGAATTTTTTTTTTAAAATTTCATCCCCCCTTTTTTCTATTATTAGCTTGGTGACCATCTTGGTTGGAAGTCGGGATCACCAGACACAATTTTGGAAGGGGGCCATCCAAGGATCATTCCGCAAAAGTTTGGTTGCAATTGGCCCAGTGGTTTCTGAGGAGAAGATTTTTATGTGAATTTCCCATAGGGTCCTATGTTAAGCTAAGTTTGGCTGTGGGGGCCATCTTGGTCGAAGGGCTGAACAAATTTTTGGAAGAGAACCATCCAATGACTATTTCATCAAAATTTTGTTCTTATTGAGCAAATGATTTCAGACAAGAAGATTTTTATGGGAATTTCCCATAGGGTCCTATGTTAAATTAAGTTCGGCTGTGGTGGCCATCTTGGTCGGTGTTCTGAAATGCCGGACCCAATTTTGGAAGAGGACCACCCAAGAATCATTTCAGCAAAGTTTGGTTGAGATTGGCTCAGTAGTTTCAGAGGAGAATTTTTTTTTAAACATTTCATCCCCCCTTTTTTCTAATTTGCATAATCGGTCAAAATCGGCAAAAGTTCAAAGTTCATAAAAAATCCCGTAATAAATGTTAAAAAGCTCATCATTATGCTAATACAGTTCAAATTTGGGCACATTCTGGCTTAAATTAGAGCAGTTTTGACCATTTGAAGAAATTTCTATTTTTAGTAATGGCAGCCATCTTGGATACAGGACGGCGCTGACGGACACAATTTTGAAAGGGGACCACCTAAGGATCATTCAGACAAAGGTTGGTTGAAATTGGCCAAGTGGTTTCTAACGAAGATTTTTAAATTATTTTTTGCTTATTTATGCCTAATTTGTATAATCGGTCAAAATCGGCAAAAGATCAAAGTTCATAAAAAATCCCATAATATATGTTAAAAAGCTCATCATTATGCTTCTACAGTTCAAATTTGGACACATTCTGGCTTAAAATAAAGCAGTTTTGGCCATTTGAAGAAATTTCCATTTTTAGTAACGGCGGCCATCTTGGATGGAGGGCATGGCTATCGGACATAATTTTGAAAGGGACCGACCCAGGGACCATCCCTGCCAGGTTTGGTTTAATTTGGTTCAGCGGTTTCAGAGGAGAAGATTTAAGGTGGTAGGCCTGCGGTATGGGAGATAACTCTATTTTCAGTGTCTTCTCAAATATATGATCATCAGTGCGTTTGAAAATACCCCCTCAATTCCAAGCTTCTTGGTGACAAAGATTGTTTACATTGGATATGGCCAGTTAAAAAAAATGACTCCTTTTCCTTTTACCTTTCCATAGCTGTGCTCCTTGCAGGGCTCACCAAACCAGGCGAAGTGGGCGAAATTCTCGCCCTATATCGGCTGAAGTCGCTCTCCCTCGACTACAAAGCGAAATTAAAGTCGACTTGTTTCTTTTTGCAAGTCACTCTTTTCTTGCAAATAATCTTCGTTTTATGGTAAAGCTGATTGTCAAAACAATTTTAATCAATCGGAAGATACATAAGAATAAGAGGAAAAGGTTTTATTCAAGCAATAAAGAAGGTTTAATTTGTTGATACAAAAGTATCACGGCAAACTTCTGCAAATTTGTACTGACGAAATTCCAGGTGAATATTAAATCCCAAATCTTAAAATATACAAACAGACGCTTCCTTTATCAAATTGGCCGTTGAATTGTGTTATATTCTAATTATTTCACAAAACTTAAGTTATTTGTAGCTTTTTAAAAGCTAAACAATCAACATGTCAAAGTTTTAAACACGGCGATCATGGGGACGTAGGAAATCGGGGGAAGGAAACGAACATTTTGATGTCATTGACAGATTTCAAGGCAAAAATGAATAAATCTAAAATCAATAAATATAAGATCAATAATAATAATAAAACAAATACAAAACATAAATTTAATGTTAAATATGAAAGATATTAGCAAAGATAGAAAGCTATGTTTGGGAAACAAACTGTAATATCTGATCCTCTCTTATACCGCCACCCCCTTCTTCTAAGACAACTAAAGAATAACTAGAATCAAACGAATACAACTAGAGCACAGAATTGTAAGGACTTTAATAATACAGTTGGGTGGCTGTCTGTGTTTTTTGTGTGTTTTTTTTTGTAATGAATTAATAAAGTAGAGTCACCCTCAAACCACCCCTCCCCCTCCCCAGCCGACTTGAAAATAAAAAAGACAAATGCAGTCATTTGGTAATTTGGACATCCACTTTGTCAATTATAAGAATTGAAAAGCTTTTTGTTATGGGTAACTAGTTATTTTTTATCTCACAAACAAAGAAACTAGCAAAGGATGGGTGTGTGATAACTTTCCTCGACAATTTCATTTTTTCTGGGTACCTTCCATGAAAAACAAAAATTTAAATATTTTAAAAATCTGACGGTAAAAGTTTGTAAAATTTGGTGCAATGATGTCTATATGACTATTCTTCAGTGTGACATTTTTTGGTGGAAATTAATTGACAGGAATTTTTTTAATCCGATTTTTAATACCAAGGTGGTCCTCAGGGCATCCCCCCTTTTTTGCAGTTTCCACTGTTTTGCATGTGATTATCTCCAAACAGGATATTCAGATATGCTAGATATTTCATATTTATTCAACAACAACACTCTCAAGTGTATTAAAGCCAAAATATTCCCTTTCAATCAGAAATAAATGTGCATATCTATTAGAATCTTCCGAAACTAGTATTACCATCTGGCATCAAGAATACCCCCAAAATTGCTATATTTAGGATGTGCTATGGAGAAAACGGCACGGTGAAATTTTTTGAAACTTTGGCAGATAATGTATTTAGACATAACTATTCCATGATGCAAATTTAAAAAAAATTGAATGATGGGAAAATTTTAGGGTAACCCAGGTCTACTACCTTAAATGTGATCTTTTATCAAAATATGCCTAATTTGCATAATCGGTATAAATCGGCTGAAAGAAAAATTTCACACAAAAACCCCGAACATATGTTAAACTACTCCTTGCCATGTAGCTGCAGTTAAAATTTGAGCTCATTTTGACTTATACTAAAGCAGCAATGGACAATTGAAATGTCATCCCCCCTTTTTTCTATTTTTAGCTTGGTGGCCATCTTGGTTGGAAGCCGGGATCACCGGACACAATTATGGAAGGGGGCCATCCAAGGACCATTCCACCAAAGTTTGATTGCAATTGGCCCTGTGGTTTCTGAGAAGATTAAAATGTGAAATGTTGACGGACATTTGATGAAAAAAGGGAAGTAACTCCAAAATGAGTAGTGGGATTTACTTCAAAATTGCAGGGTGGGTAGATCTTGACATGCTGCACATTTTTGCAATTTAAACTTAACCTTTATCTCTTATAGTTTTTAGAATATAAGACGAAAAGTATTAAAATTTTACAACTTTGATGAAAAAAGGGCAATAACTCCAAGATGGGTAATCAGATTTACAAAATTGCAGGGTAGGTAGATCTAGCTGTGCTGATCATTTTTACCCTATGTCAGATTTTTGATATTATTAACGGTTTTTGAGTTATTACCCAAAACCTGCAATTTTACCATATGTTCTATTTTTAGTAACAGTGGCCATGTTGGTTGGTGCACGGCATCACCGGACACAATTTTGAAACTAGACACCCTAGTGATGATTCTGACCAAGTTTGGTTTCCATTGGTCAAGTACTTTCAGAGGAGAAGATTTTTGAAAAAGCTTACGACGTACGACGACGACGGACGCCAAGTGATGGCAATAGCTCACATGACTCTTCGGGTCAGGTGAGCTAAAAAGACCACGACCTATGATGTTGGACATCCAATTTCTGGCTTCGCACAGGCACAAAAATGTGGCTGGTTTAATTGGTTGATGTGATTCCAACCCTCCTCCTTGTGATAGCTGGATCTCCATTGGCAACACAGATATAAACAAAGGTTTGCATACTATCTTCTTTATTCAAATCACCCATGAAAATTAATTTTGGTATATATCTCAGCATAAAACTGTAGTACCAATAATCACACATTAACATGTATTTCATTAATATGCCTGCATAATTGTTCAGATAAATATAGACAAAATGTATAAATCATTTTACTTTAAAAGTAAAGATACATAATCTAGATAAGATGAATGAGATTGACTTCCACAGATTGTTTATTGATGATAAAACTATTATATACACTTTGTAATTAAGCAATAATCATCACATCACAGTTGTTTGCTCTGGGCAGAGTGTTTTCTCTTGTTATCATGCCTTCACATGGAATCGTTTAGATGAGTCTTTAGCATGGTCTAATAAGAGTTGACATGGTTTAAATTGTGGGCCATATAAACTCTCATATCTAATCATTCTGTCTACTAATTGTCCTGCTCCATGTAAATCTAAATATCTAAATGGACCTGTAATAAAAACATTATATTATTTCAAATGTTACAAAATATATCCTCCTCTCATTGTTCTAAATCTCAAATGTTACAAAAGATACCCTCCTCCTCTACAAGCCACGATACAGCTGAAATACTGCTAAAGTTGGCGTTAAACACCAATCAATCAATCATACCCTCCTCTACATGTTCTAATTTATGCACTAAAATCATAATCCTCATTTTACAGTAAAAGTGCTATTGTACAGTGGTTTAATATATACAGACTGCTTCCCTATTTCTAATTCATGCCAAGTTAGGAGCAAACTGGGTTGGGTTCAATTTGAATTGAGTAAGTTCACAAAATCTGGTCATCATGATAAAACTGAAAAATTGGTTACAGTGCCATACAGCAACTAAATAATCAATAAACAGTGACATGACTATAAAAACATTGTGCTGTCTCAGTAAATAAATTTCAATACGACAATTGTATATAGTGTGTCCCGTTTCTCTAATGTGCTAAGATTTTGGGGTTTTTATTTTTTGTTTGTTTGATGGTGTTTAATGCCACTTTCAACAATATTTCAGCTATATCGTGGAGGAAGCAAGAAGACCCTGGGAAAACCACCAACCTGTCGCAAGTCACTGACAAACTTTATCACATAATGTTGTACACCTCGCCCTGGTCTAGATTCGAACTGACAACATCAGTGGAAATTGGATCTGATTTCATAGGTAGCTGTAAATCCAACTATCATGACCACGATGTCCCCTTTTTTATTTTTTGATACATAGATTAACTTTTATTTCTGCAACCAATATTGGTTTATATTTGATTACAACATGAACTTAATGTTAATGTACTACAGTGGCAGAACTAAACTATTAAAGTTATTAACTCTGTGGCAGAACTAAACTATTAAAGTTATTAACTCTGTGGCAGAACTAAACTATTAAAGTTATTAACTCTGTGTCAGAACTAAACTATTAAAAGTTATTAACTCTGTGTCAGAACTAAACTATTAAAGTTATTAACTGTGTGGCAGAACTAAACTATTAAAAGTTATTAACTCTGTGTCAGAACTAAACTATTAAAGTTATTAACTCTGTGTCAGAACTAAACTATTAAAGTTATTAACTCTGTGTCAGAACTAAACTATTAAAGTTATTAACTCTGTGTCAGAACTAAACTATTAAAAGTTATTAACTCTGTGTCAGAACTAAACTATTAAAGTTATTAACTCTGTGTCAGAACTAAACTATTAAAAGTTATTAACTCTGTGTCAGAACTAAACTATTAAAGTTATTAACTCTGTGTCAGAACTAAACTATTAAAGTTATTAACTCTGTGTCAGAACTAAACTATTAAAGTTATTAACTCTGTGTCAGAACTAAACTATTAAAAGTTATTAACTCTGTGTCAGAACTAAACTATTAAAGTTATTAACTCTGTGGCAGAACTAAACTATTAAAGTTATTAACTGTGTCAGAACTAAACTATTAAAAGTTATTAACTCTGTGTCAGAACTAAACTATTAAAGTTATTAACTCTGTGGCAGAACTAAACTATTAAAGTTATTAACTCTGTGTCAGAACTAAACTATTAAAGTTATTAACTCTGTGTCAGAACTAAACTATTAAAGTTATTAACTCTGTGTCAGAACTAAACTATTAAAGTTATTAACTCTGTGTCAGAACTAAACTATTAAAAGTTATTAACTCTGTGTCAGAACTAAACTATTAAAGTTATTAACTCTGTGTCAGAACTAAACTATTAAAGTTATTAACTCTGTGTCAGAACTAAACTATTAAAGTTATTAACTCTGTGTCAGAACTAAACTATTAAAAGTTATTAACTCTGTGTCAGAACTAAACTATTAAAAGTTATTAACTCTGTGTCAGAACTAAACTATTAAAAGTTATTAACTCTGTGTCAGAACTAAACTATTAAAGTTATTAACTCTGTGTCAGAACTAAACTATTAAAGTTATTAACTGTGTCAGAACTAAACTATTAAAAGTTATTAACTCTGTGTCAGAACTAAACTATTAAAGTTATTAACTCTGTGTCGGAACTAAACTATTAAAAGTTATTAACTCTGTGTCAGAACTAAACTATTAAAGTTATTAACTCTGTGTCAGAACTAAACTATTAAAGTTATTAACTCTGTGTCAGAACTAAACTATTAAAGTTATTAACTCTGTGTCAGAACTAAACTATTAAAAGTTATTAACTCTGTGTCAGAACTAAACTATTAAAGTTATTAACTCTGTGGCAGAACTAAACTATTAAAGTTATTAACTCTGTGTCAGAACTAAACTATTAAAGTTATTAACTCTGTGTCAGAACTAAACTATTAAAGTTATTAACTCTGTGTCAGAACTAAACTATTAAAGTTATTAACTCTGTGTCAGAACTAAACTATTAAAAGTTATTAACTCTGTGTCAGAACTAAACTATTAAAGTTATTAACTCTGTGTCAGAACTAAACTATTAAAGTTATTAACTCTGTGTCAGAACTAAACTATTAAAAGTTATTAACTCTGTGTCAGAACTAAACTATTAAAAGTTATTAACTCTGTGTCAGAACTAAACTATTAAAAGTTATTAACTCTGTGTCAGAACTAAACTATTAAAGTTATTAACTCTGTGGCAGAACTAAACTATTAAAGTTATTAACTCTGTGTCAGAACTAAACTATTAAAGTTATTAACTCTGTGTCAGAACTAAACTATTAAAGTTATTAACTCTGTGTCAGAACTAAACTATTAAAGTTATTAACTCTGTGTCAGAACTAAACTATTAAAGTTATTAACTCTGTGTCAGAACTAAACTATTAAAGTTATTAACTCTGTGTCAGAACTAAACTATTAAAAGTTATTAACTCTGTGTCAGAACTAAACTATTAAAGTTATTAACTGTGTCAGAACTAAACTATTAAAAGTTATTAACTCTGTGTCAGAACTAAACTATTAAAGTTATTAACTCTGTGGCAGAACTAAACTATTAAAAGTTATTAACTCTGTGGCAGAACTAAACTATTAAAAGTTATTAACTCTGTGGCAGAACTAAACTATTAAAAGTTATTAACTCTGTGGCAGAACTAAACTATTAAAGTTATTAACTCTGTGGCAAAACTAAACTATTAAAGTTATTAACTCTGTGTCAGAACTAAACTATTAAAGTTATTAACTCTGTGTCAGAACTAAACTATTAAAGTTATTAACTCTGTGTCAGAACTAAACTATTAAAAGTTATTAACTCTGTGTCAGAACTAAACTATTAAAAGTTATTAACTCTGTGTCAGAACTAAACTATTAAAGTTATTAACTCTGTGGCAGAACTAAACTATTAAAAGTTATTAACTCTGTGGCAGAACTAAACTATTAAAAGTTATTAACTCTGTGGCAGAACTAAACTATTAAAAGTTATTAACTCTGTGGCAGAACTAAACTATTAAAGTTATTAACTCTGTGGCAAAACTAAACTATTAAAGTTATTAACTCTGTGTCAGAACTAAACTATTAAAGTTATTAACTCTGTGTCAGAACTAAACTATTAAAGTTATTAACTCTGTGTCAGAACTAAACTATTAAAAGTTATTAACTCTGTGTCAGAACTAAACTATTAAAAGTTATTAACTCTGTGTCAGAACTAAACTATTAAAAGTTATTAACTCTGTGTCAGAACTAAACTATTAAAAGTTATTAACTCTGTGTCAGAACTAAACTATTAAAGTTATTAACTCTGTGTCAGAACTAAACTATTAAAGTTATTAACTCTGTGTCAGAACTAAACTATTAAAGTTATTAACTCTGTGTCAGAACTAAACTATTAAAGTTATTAACTCTGTGTCAGAACTAAACTATTAAAAGTTATTAACTCTGTGTCAGAACTAAACTATTAAAGTTATTAACTCTGTGTCAGAACTAAACTATTAAAAGTTATTAACTCTGTGTCAGAACTAAACTATTAAAGTTATTAACTCTGTGTCAGAACTAAACTATTAAATGTTATTAACTCTGTGTCAGAACTAAACTATTAAAGTTATTAACTCTGTGTCAGAACTAAACTATTAAAAGTTATTAACTCTGTGTCAGAACTAAACTATTAAAAGTTATTAACTCTGTGTCAGAACTAAACTATTAAAAGTTATTAACTCTGTGTCAGAACTAAACTATTAAAAGTTATTAACTCTGTGTCAGAACTAAACTATTAAAGTTATTAACTCTGTGTCAGAACTAAACTATTAAAGTTATTAACTCTGTGTCAGAACTAAACTATTAAAGTTATTAACTCTGTGTCAGAACTAAACTATTAAAGTTATTAACTCTGTGTCAGAACTAAACTATTAAAAGTTATTAACTCTGTGTCAGAACTAAACTATTAAAAGTTATTAACTCTGTGTCAGAACTAAACTATTAAAGTTATTAACTGTGTCAGAACTAAACTATTAAAAGTTATTAACTCTGTGTCAGAACTAAACTATTAAAGTTATTAACTCTGTGTCAGAACTAAACTATTAAAGTTATTAACTCTGTGTCAGAACTAAACTATTAAAGTTATTAACTGTGTCAGAACTAAACTATTAAAAGTTATTAACTCTGTGTCAGAACTAAACTATTAAAGTTATTAACTCTGTGTCAGAACTAAACTATTAAAGTTATTAACTCTGTGTCAGAACTAAATTATTAAAGTTATTAACTCTGTGTCAGAACTAAACTATTAAAAGTTATTAACTCTGTGTCAGAACTAAACTATTAAAGTTATTAACTCTGTGTCAGAACTAAACTATTAAAGTTATTAACTCTGTGTCAGAACTAAACTATTAAAGTTATTAACTCTGTGTCAGAACTAAACTATTAAAGTTATTAACTCTGTGTCAGAACTAAACTATTAAAGTTATTAACTCTGTGTCAGAACTAAACTATTAAAAGTTATTAACTCTGTGTCAGAACTAAACTATTAAAGTTATTAACTCTGTGTCAGAACTAAACTATTAAAGTTATTAACTCTGTGTCAGAACTAAACTATTAAAGTTATTAACTCTGTGTCAGAATTAAACTATTAAAAGTTATTAACTCTGTGTCAGAACTAAACTATTAAAAGTTATTAACTCTGTGTCAGAACTAAACTGTTAAAGTTATTAACTCTGCATCAGAACTAAACTATTAAAGTTATTAACTGTGTCAGAACTAAACTATTAAAGTTATTAACTCTGTGTCAGAACTAAACTATTAAAGTTATTAACTCTGTGTCAGAACTAAACTATTAAAGTTATTAACTCTGTGTCAGAACTAAACTATTAAAGTTATTAACTCTGTGTCAGAACTAAACTATTAAAGTTATTAACTCTGTGTCAGAACTAAACTATTAAAGTTATTAACTCTGTGTCAGAACTAAACTATTAAAGTTATTAACTCTGTGTCAGAACTAAACTATTAAAAGTTATTAACTCTGTGTCAGAACTAAACTATTAAAAGTTATTAACTCTGTGGCAGAACTAAACTATTAAAGTTATTAACTCTGTGGCAGAACTAAACTATTAAAAGTTATTAACTCTGTGGCAGAACTAAACTATTAAAAGTTATTAACTCTGTGGCAGAACTAAACTATTAAAAGTTATTAACTCTGTGGCAGAAATAAACTATTAAAGTTATTAACTCTGTGGCAAAACTAAACTATTAAAAGTTATTAACTCTGTGTCAGAACTAAACTATTAAAAGTTATTAACTCTGTGTCAGAACTAAACTATTAAAGTTATTAACTCTGTGTCAGAACTAAACTATTAAAGTTATTAACTCTGTGTCAGAACTAAACTATTAAAGTTATTAACTCTGTGTCAGAACTAAACTATTAAAGTTATTAACTCTGTGTCAGAACTAAACTATTAAAGTTATTAACTCTGTGTCAGAACTAAACTATTAAAAGTTATTAACTCTGTGTCAGAACTAAACTATTAAAAGTTATTAACTCTGTGTCAGAACTAAACTATTAAAAGTTATTAACTCTGTGTCAGAACTAAACTATTAAAAGTTATTAACTCTGTGTCAGAACTAAACTATTAAAGTTATTAACTCTGTGTCAGAACTAAACTATTAAAGTTATTAACTCTGTGTCAGAACTAAACTATTAAAGTTATTAACTCTGTGTCAGAACTAAACTATTAAAGTTATTAACTCTGTGTCAGAACTAAACTATTAAAAGTTATTAACTCTGTGTCAGAACTAAACTATTAAAGTTATTAACTCTGTGTCAGAACTAAACTATTAAAAGTTATTAACTCTGTGTCAGAACTAAACTATTAAAGTTATTAACTCTGTGTCAGAACTAAACTATTAAATGTTATTAACTCTGTGTCAGAACTAAACTATTAAAGTTATTAACTCTGTGTCAGAACTAAACTATTAAAAGTTATTAACTCTGTGTCAGAACTAAACTATTAAAAGTTATTAACTCTGTGTCAGAACTAAACTATTAAAAGTTATTAACTCTGTGTCAGAACTAAACTATTAAAAGTTATTAACTCTGTGTCAGAACTAAACTATTAAAGTTATTAACTCTGTGTCAGAACTAAACTATTAAAGTTATTAACTCTGTGTCAGAACTAAACTATTAAAGTTATTAACTCTGTGTCAGAACTAAACTATTAAAGTTATTAACTCTGTGTCAGAACTAAACTATTAAAGTTATTAACTCTGTGTCAGAACTAAACTATTAAAAGTTATTAACTCTGTGTCAGAACTAAACTATTAAAGTTATTAACTCTGTGTCAGAACTAAACTATTAAAAGTTATTAACTCTGTGTCAGAACTAAACTATTAAAGTTATTAACTCTGTGTCAGAACTAAACTATTAAAAGTTATTAACTCTGTGTCAGAACTAAACTATTAAATTTATTAACTCTGTGTCAGAACTAAACTATTAAAGTTATTAACTCTGTAACTCTGTGTCAGAACTAAACTATTAAAGTAATTAACTCTGTGTACCAAACGTTATCTAGTTTGTAAACTTACCTCCCAAAAATGGTGGAAATCCTAAACCAAACACAGCACCAATGTCTCCGTCAAGCTACAAAAAAAAAATGTTTTAAGTAACTTCCATCAAAATTTATTCATTTTCTAGTTTGTATGAACATAGAAAACAGCTGAAAAATGCTCCAATATACGAAAGCCTTTTACAATACTACAAGTAACATTTTTTCTTATGTAGAACATTTTTATCAAAAAAATCAAAATAATGTGTGTTAGGGTTAAGAATTTTGTCTGATGTTCTGATTAGATTTTATAACTGTTTTGAGAGGTGTGGTACTTATTTTTATTTATATTATAAAGAAGACTCATGTATACAAAAATAATATTGTACGAACGGTATCGACTTGTATGTCTAAATATCATACTGGGAAATGTTCTACCTCTTATTAACATCTCCATGGTTACTGCTTTACATTGAGTCCAATTATTTAAAACTGGTTTTTCGTAGCTTGTCTTTTATTTCTCCTTAATTTGTGACTTAAAACATAATTATTATTAGTGTACTTACTGGTGAATTAAGTATGCCTTCTTGTAAACATAGAACAGATTCATTAACAAAGCGAGACACTAATCTATACTGTATGTCTTCATCTGTATTTCTGAAAGAAAAATAACATAAAACATAACAACAACAAGGCTGTGACTACTGAATTATCAATATGGTCAAACCTGCCCTAAAGGCCATATGTATATACAAATCACTGTCTATAAAGAGCACATGTTCAGGTTCCCTTCCGTGTCCTTCATATACAGGTTTCATTGTATATTTTACTTTTATAATTTATCATTCTCAAAGCTTAGAACAAAACAGAACGGAGATCTTACATTGACTGATTGGTTGTTGTTTAATATCAACTGTGCAGTATTTTAACTTTAATCATTAAAAGAACAATATTAGAAACAATTAAGCGGTGTTTTAATGTCCAACTTGGGTGAGTGGTTTGATTGTTACAAATAACTAGAGGCTCACATGACTCTGTTGGTTATAAATGATCAATATACAATCCAATGATAATTTATGTACCTTGAAGGTTCAATCAGATTTGTTGTTTCCGAGAAGTTTATATATTTCTCCATGGTTCCTTGTTAACATTTTTCTGCTGTGATGGCTATTATTTTAATTAATGATCAAAATAAAAAAAATCATAAACTTTGTTCAGGACTATCTTGGATTTATGACTGGCACAACATTTTATGCATGTCCACCTAAGGAACATTCCAGTTTCCTTTTAATAGTTCAATTGTTTTAGATAAAAAACTCTAATTTATTTTCCTTTGAGAGTCCTATGTCAAACTAAGCCCCGAAATGGTGGCCATCTTGAATTTCATATCTGTACAATTAATGTACTTTTTGTAGGGGGCTATCTAAGGAACATACCAGTCAATTTTATTTCTTAAACGTTTAAGTGGTTTCAGAGAAATATTTGTTTAAAATATTTTGCCCTTAGGATTCTATGTTAAACTTTGTCCTGCAGTGGTGGCCATCTTGGATTTCAAATTCACATAAAAAAAAAATTGTAAAGGTCAATCCAATGATCATTTCTAATATTTTTAAATGTCAGTATTTTTTTTTAACTTACTCAGTGACTGGTTCAACACGATAATTTTTAACTTACTCAGAAATTAGTATTTTTAACCTACTCAGCGATTGGTTCAACATGATAAGATTTTTAACTTACTCAGTGCTGGTTGAACAAGATTTAAATATTTTTAACTTACTCAGCGACTGGTTCAACATAAGTATTTTTTAACTTACTCAGCAATTGGTTCAACTTGATAAGTATTTTTTAAACTTACTCAGCGATTGGTTCAACATGATAAGTATTTTTTAACTTACTCAGAGATTGGTTCAATATGATACTTCTTGATAATATCCAAAGCATCAGGATTTTCTTGTTTGTCTTTAGAACCCTTTACATACAAATAACATCCTTTACCAGACTTTCTCCCTACAAATAAATAAACAAACTATTAGTAATAGTAGTAGACTTTCTCCCTAAAAATAAACAAGATGTTGCACGCTACGTCGTGCTAAGAATACCCCCACTCGTTCATTTGTAAGTCGCACGGTAAACAGGAAGTAATGTGCGGTAAACCTGGAAAGGAGAGACATGGTACAAGTCACCATGCCAAAGCCATATATCAAATATAAAATCATTTCTTCCAGTAGAAGCTGAGATAACTGTTACGAAAGTTTTCATTACAGCAAATATGAAAAATTCTAAGTCGCACTGTAAACAGGAAGTAGATGTGCGGTAAACCTGGAAAGGGGAGACACGGTACTAGTCACCATGCCAAAGCCATATATCAAATATAAGATCATTTCTTCCAGTAGAAGCTGAGATAACTGTTACGAAAGTTTTCATTACGGCAAACATGAAAAATTCTAAGTCGCACTGTAAACAGGAAGCAGAAAACCTGGAAAGGGGAGACACGGTAAAAGTCACCATGCCAAAGCCATATATCAAATATAAGATCATTTCTTCCAGTAGAAGCTGAGATATCTGTTACGAAAGTGTGAACGGACAGACGGACGGACAGGGTGATTGCAATATAATAAACAAACTATTAGTAATAGACTTTCTTCCATAAAACTGTACTAAGCCAGTAAAGTGAGCAGTCATTGTATGTGTGTTAGGGGTATTGACAAGTAAAGTGAGCAGTCATTGTATGTGTGTTAGGGGTATTGACAAGTAAAGTGAGCGGTCATTGTATGTGTGTTAGGGGTATTGACAAGTAAAGTGAGCAGTCATTGTATGTGTGTTAGGGGTATTGACAAGTAAAGTGAGCGGTCATTGTATGTGTGTTAGGGGTATTGACAAGTAAAGTGAGCGGTCATTGTATGTGTGTTAGGGGTATTGACAAGTAAAGTGAGCAGTCATTGTATGTGTGTTAGGGGTATTGACAAGTAAAGTGAGCGGTCATTGTATGTGTGTTAGGGGTATTGACAAGTAAAGTGAGCGGTCATTGTATGTGTGTTAGGGGTATTGACAAGTAAAGTGAGCAGTCATTGTATTTGTGTTAGGGGTATTGACAAGTAAAGTGAGCAGTCATTGTATGTGTGTTAGGGGTATTGACAAGTAAAGTGAGCAGTCATTGTATGTGTGTTAGGGGTATTGACAAGTAAAGTGAGCGGTCATTGTATGTGTGTTAGGGGTATTGACAAGTAAAGTGAGCGGTCATTGTATGTGTGTTAGGGGTATTGACAAGTAAAGTGAGCGGTCATTGTATGTGTGTTAGGGGTATTGACAAGTAAAGTGAGCGGTCATTGTATGTGTGTTAGGGGTATTGACAAGTAAAGTGAGCGGTCATTGTATGTGTGTTAGGGGTATTGACAAGTAAAGTGAGCGGTCATTGTATGTGTGTTAGGGGTATTGACAAGTAAAGTGAGCGGTCATTGTATGTGTGTTAGGGGTATTGACAAGTAAAGTGAGCGGTCATTGTATGTGTGTTAGGGGTATTGACAAGTAAAGTGAGCGGTCATTGTATGTGTGTTAGGGGTATTGACAAGTAAAGTGAGCGGTCATTGTATGTGTGTTAGGGGTATTGACAAGTAAAGTGAGCGGTCATTGTATGTGTGTTAGGGGTATTGACAAGTAAAGTGAGCAGTCATGTATTTGTGTTAGGGGTATTGACAAGTAAAGTGAGCGGTCATTGTATGTGTGTTAGGGGTATTGACAAGTAAAGTGAGCGGTCATTGTATGTGTGTTAGGGGTATTGACAAGTAAAGTGAGCAGTCATTGTATTTGTGTTAGGGGTATTGACAAGTAAAGTGAGCAGTCATTGTATGTGTGTTAGGGGTATTGACAAGTAAAGTGAGCAGTCATTGTATGTGTGTTAGGGGTATTGACAAGTAAAGTGAGCGGTCATTGTATGTGTGTTAGGGGTATTGACAAGTAAAGTGAGCGGTCATTGTATGTGTGTTAGGGGTATTGACAAGTAAAGTGAGCGGTCATTGTATGTGTGTTAGGGGTATTGACAAGTAAAGTGAGCGGTCATTGTATGTGTGTTAGGGGTATTGACAAGTAAAGTGAGCGGTCATTGTATGTGTGTTAGGGGTATTGACAAGTAAAGTGAGCGGTCATTGTATGTGTGTTAGGGGTATTGACAAGTAAAGTGAGCAGTCATTGTATGTGTGTTAGGGGTATTGACAAGTAAAGTGAGCGGTCATTGTATGTGTGTTAGGGGTATTGACAAGTAAAGTGAGCGGTCATTGTATGTGTGTTAGGGGTATTGACAAGTAAAGTGAGCGGTCATTGTATGTGTGTTAGGGGTATTGACAAGTAAAGTGAGCGGTCATTGTATGTGTGTTAGGGGTATTGACAAGTAAAGTGAGCAGTCATTGTATTTGTGTTAGGGGTATTGACAAGTAAAGTGAGCGGTCATTGTATGTGTGTTAGGGGTATTGACAAGTAAAGTGAGCGGTCATTGTATGTGTGTTAGGGGTATTGACAAGTAAAGTGAGCGGTCATTGTATGTGTGTTAGGGGTATTGACAAGTAAAGTGAGCAGTCATTGTATGTGTGTTAGGGGTATTGACAAGTAAAGTGAGCGGTCATTGTATGTGTGTTAGGGGTATTGACAAGTAAAGTGAGCAGTCATTGTATGTGTGTTAGGGGTATTGACAAGTAAAGTGAGCGGTCATTGTATGTGTGTTAGGGGTATTGACAAGTAAAGTGAGCGGTCATTGTATGTGTGTTAGGGGTATTGACAAGTAAAGTGAGCGGTCATTGTATGTGTGTTAGGGGTATTGACAAGTAAAGTGAGCGGTCATTGTATGTGTGTTAGGGGTATTGACAAGTAAAGTGAGCGGTCATTGTATGTGTGTTAGGGGTATTGACAAGTAAAGTGAGCGGTCATTGTATGTGTGTTAGGGGTATTGACAAGTAAAGTGAGCGGTCATTGTATGTGTGTTAGGGGTATTGACAAGTAAAGTGAGCGGTCATTGTATGTGTGTTAGGGGTATTGACAAGTAAAGTGAGCGGTCATTGTATGTGTGTTAGGGGTATTGACAAGTAAAGTGAGCGGTCATTGTATGTGTGTTAGGGGTATTGACAAGTAAAGTGAGCGGTCATTGTATGTGTGTTAGGGGTATTGACAAGTAAAGTGAGCGGTCATTGTATGTGTGTTAGGGGTATTGACAAGTAAAGTGAGCGGTCATTGTATGTGTGTTAGGGGTATTGACAAGTAAAGTGAGCGGTCATTGTATGTGTGTTAGGGGTATTGACAAGTAAAGTGAGCGGTCATTGTATGTGTGTTAGGGGTATTGACAAGTAAAGTGAGCGGTCATTGTATGTGTGTTAGGGGTATTGACAAGTAAAGTGAGCGGTCATTGTATGTGTGTTAGGGGTATTGACAAGTAAAGTGAGCGGTCATTGTATGTGTGTTAGGGGTATTGACAAGTAAAGTGAGCGGTCATTGTATGTGTGTTAGGGGTATTGACAAGTAAAGTGAGCGGTCATTGTATGTGTGTTAGGGGTATTGACAAGTAAAGTGAGCGGTCATTGTATGTGTGTTAGGGGTATTGACAAGTAAAGTGAGCAGTCATTGTATGTGTGTTAGGGGTATTGACAAGTAAAGTGAGCGGTCATTGTATGTGTGTTAGGGGTATTGACAAGTAAAGTGAGCGGTCATTGTATGTGTGTTAGGGGTATTGACAAGTAAAGTGAGCGGTCATTGTATGTGTGTTAGGGGTATTGACAAGTAAAGTGAGCGGTCATTGTATGTGTGTTAGGGGTATTGACAAGTAAAGTGAGCAGTCATTGTATGTGTGTTAGGGGTATTGACAAGTAAAGTGAGCAGTCATTGTATGTGTGTTAGGGGTATTGACAAGTAAAGTGAGCAGTCATTGTATGTGTGTTAGGGGTATTGACAAGTAAAGTGAGCAGTCATTGTATGTGTGTTAGGGGTATTGACAAGTAAAGTGAGCAGTCATTGTATGTGTGTTAGGGGTATTGACAAGTAAAGTGAGCAGTCATTGTATGTGTGTTAGGGGTATTGACAAGTAAAGTGAGCAGTCATTGTATGTGTGTTAGGGGTATTGACAAGTAAAGTGAGCAGTCATTGTATGTGTGTTAGGGGTATTGACAAGTAAAGTGAGCAGTCATTGTATGTGTGTTAGGGGTATTGACAAGTAAAGTGAGCAGTCATTGTATGTGTGTTAGGGGTATTGACAAGTAAAGTGAGCAGTCATTGTATGTGTGTTAGGGGTATTGACAAGTAAAGTGAGCAGTCATTGTATGTGTGTTAGGGGTATTGACAAGTAAAGTGAGCAGTCATTGTATGTGTGTTAGGGGTATTGACAAGTAAAGTGAGCAGTCATTGTATGTGTGTTAGGGGTATTGACAAGTAAAGTGAGCGGTCATTGTATGTGTGTTAGGGGTATTGACAAGTAAAGTGAGCGGTCATTGTATGTGTGTTAGGGGTATTGACAAGTAAAGTGAGCAGTCATTGTATGTGTGTTAGGGGTATTGACAAGTAAAGTGAGCAGTCATTGTATGTGTGTTAGGGGTATTGACAAGTAAAGTGAGCAGTCATTGTATGTGTGTTAGGGGTATTGACAAGTAAAGTGAGCAGTCATTGTATGTGTGTTAGGGGTATTGACAAGTAAAGTGAGCAGTCATTGTATGTGTGTTAGGGGTATTGACAAGTAAAGTGAGCAGTCATTGTATGTGTGTTAGGGGTATTGACAAGTAAAGTGAGCAGTCATTGTATGTGTGTTAGGGGTATTGACAAGTAAAGTGAGCAGGTCATTGTATGTGTGTTAGGGGTATTGACAAGTAAAGTGAGCAGTCATTGTATGTGTGTTAGGGGTATTGACAAGTAAAGTGAGCAGTCATTGTATGTGTGTTAGGGGTATTGACAAGTAAAGTGAGCAGTCATTGTATGTGTGTTAGGGGTATTGACAAGTAAAGTGAGCGGTCATTGTATGTGTGTTAGGGGTATTGACAAGTAAAGTGAGCGGTCATTGTATGTGTGTTAGGGGTATTGACAAGTAAAGTGAGCGGTCATTGTATGTGTGTTAGGGGTATTGACAAGTAAAGTGAGCGGTCATTGTATGTGTGTTAGGGGTATTGACAAGTAAAGTGAGCGGTCATTGTATGTGTGTTAGGGGTATTGACAAGTAAAGTGAGCGGTCATTGTATGTGTGTTAGGGGTATTGACAAGTAAAGTGAGCGGTCATTGTATGTGTGTTAGGGGTATTGACAAGTAAAGTGAGCGGTCATTGTATGTGTGTTAGGGGTATTGACAAGTAAAGTGAGCGGTCATTGTATGTGTGTTAGGGGTATTGACAAGTAAAGTGAGCGGTCATTGTATGTGTGTTAGGGGTATTGACAAGTAAAGTGAGCGGTCATTGTATGTGTGTTAGGGGTATTGACAAGTAAAGTGAGCGGTCATTGTATGTGTGTTAGGGGTATTGACAAGTAAAGTGAGCGGTCATTGTATGTGTGTTAGGGGTATTGACAAGTAAAGTGAGCGGTCATTGTATGTGTGTTAGGGGTATTGACAAGTAAAGTGAGCGGTCATTGTATGTGTGTTAGGGGTATTGACAAGTAAAGTGAGCGGTCATTGTATGTGTGTTAGGGGTATTGACAAGTAAAGTGAGCAGTCATTGTATGTGTGTTAGGGGTATTGACAAGTAAAGTGAGCGGTCATTGTATGTGTGTTAGGGGTATTGACAAGTAAAGTGAGCGGTCATTGTATGTGTGTTAGGGGTATTGACAAGTAAAGTGAGCGGTCATTGTATGTGTGTTAGGGGTATTGACAAGTAAAGTGAGCGGTCATTGTATGTGTGTTAGGGGTATTGACAAGTAAAGTGAGCGGTCATTGTATGTGTGTTAGGGGTATTGACAAGTAAAGTGAGCGGTCATTGTATGTGTGTTAGGGGTATTGACAAGTAAAGTGAGCGGTCATTGTATGTGTGTTAGGGGTATTGACAAGTAAAGTGAGCGGTCATTGTATGTGTGTTAGGGGTATTGACAAGTAAAGTGAGCGGTCATTGTATGTGTGTTAGGGGTATTGACAAGTAAAGTGAGCGGTCATTGTATGTGTGTTAGGGTATTGACAAGTAAAGTGAGCGGTCATTGTATGTGTGTTAGGGGTATTGACAAGTAAAGTGAGCGGTCATTGTATGTGTGTTAGGGGTATTGACAAGTAAAGTGAGCGGTCATTGTATGTGTGTTAGGGGTATTGACAAGTAAAGTGAGCGGTCATTGTATGTGTGTTAGGGGTATTGACAAGTAAAGTGAGCGGTCATTGTATGTGTGTTAGGGGTATTGACAAGTAAAGTGAGCGGTCATTGTATGTGTGTTAGGGGTATTGACAAGTAAAGTGAGCGGTCATTGTATGTGTGTTAGGGGTATTGACAAGTAAAGTGAGCGGTCATTGTATGTGTGTTAGGGGTATTGACAAGTAAAGTGAGCGGTCATTGTATGTGTGTTAGGGGTATTGACAAGTAAAGTGAGCGGTCATTGTATGTGTGTTAGGGGTATTGACAAGTAAAGTGAGCGGTCATTGTATGTGTGTTAGGGGTATTGACAAGTAAAGTGAGCGGTCATTGTATGTGTGTTAGGGGTATTGACAAGTAAAGTGAGCGGTCATTGTATGTGTGTTAGGGGTATTGACAAGTAAAGTGAGCGGTCATTGTATGTGTGTTAGGGGTATTGACAAGTAAAGTGAGCGGTCATTGTATGTGTGTTAGGGGTATTGACAAGTAAAGTGAGCGGTCATTGTATGTGTGTTAGGGGTATTGACAAGTAAAGTGAGCGGTCATTGTATGTGTGTTAGGGGTATTGACAAGTAAAGTGAGCGGTCATTGTATGTGTGTTAGGGGTATTGACAAGTAAAGTGAGCGTCATTGTATGTGTGTTAGGGGTATTGACAAGTAAAGTGAGCGGTCATTGTATGTGTGTTAGGGGTATTGACAAGTAAAGTGAGCGGTCATTGTATGTGTGTTAGGGGTATTGACAAGTAAAGTGAGCGGTCATTGTATGTGTGTTAGGGGTATTGACAAGTAAAGTGAGCGGTCATTGTATGTGTGTTAGGGGTATTGACAAGTAAAGTGAGCGGTCATTGTATGTGTGTTAGGGGTATTGACAAGTAAAGTGAGCAGTCATTGTATGTGTGTTAGGGGTATTGACAAGTAAAGTGAGCGGTCATTGTATGTGTGTTAGGGGTATTGACAAGTAAAGTGAGCGGTCATTGTATGTGTGTTAGGGGTATTGACAAGTAAAGTGAGCGGTCATTGTATGTGTGTTAGGGGTATTGACAAGTAAAGTGAGCGGTCATTGTATGTGTGTTAGGGGTATTGACAAGTAAAGTGAGCGGTCATTGTATGTGTGTTAGGGGTATTGACAAGTAAAGTGAGCGGTCATTGTATGTGTGTTAGGGGTATTGACAAGTAAAGTGAGCGGTCATTGTATGTGTGTTAGGGGTATTGACAAGTAAAGTGAGCGGTCATTGTATGTGTGTTAGGGGTATTGACAAGTAAAGTGAGCGGTCATTGTATGTGTGTTAGGGGTATTGACAAGTAAAGTGAGCGGTCATTGTATGTGTGTTAGGGGTATTGACAAGTAAAGTGAGCGGTCATTGTATGTGTGTTAGGGGTATTGACAAGTAAAGTGAGCGGTCATTGTATGTGTGTTAGGGGTATTGACAAGTAAAGTGAGCGGTCATTGTATGTGTGTTAGGGGTATTGACAAGTAAAGTGAGCGGTCATTGTATGTGTGTTAGGGGTATTGACAAGTAAAGTGAGCGGTCATTGTATGTGTGTTAGGGGTATTGACAAGTAAAGTGAGCGGTCATTGTATGTGTGTTAGGGGTATTGACAAGTAAAGTGAGCGGTCATTGTATGTGTGTTAGGGGTATTGACAAGTAAAGTGAGCGGTCATTGTATGTGTGTTAGGGGTATTGACAAGTAAAGTGAGCGGTCATTGTATGTGTGTTAGGGGTATTGACAAGTAAAGTGAGCAGTCATTGTATGTGTGTTAGGGGTATTGACAAGTAAAGTGAGCGGTCATTGTATGTGTGTTAGGGGTATTGACAAGTAAAGTGAGCGGTCATTGTATGTGTGTTAGGGGTATTGACAAGTAAAGTGAGCGGTCATTGTATGTGTGTTAGGGGTATTGACAAGTAAAGTGAGCGGTCATTGTATGTGTGTTAGGGGTATTGACAAGTAAAGTGAGCAGTCATTGTATGTGTGTTAGGGGTATTGACAAGTAAAGTGAGCGGTCATTGTATGTGTGTTAGGGGTATTGACAAGTAAAGTGAGCGGTCATTGTATGTGTGTTAGGGGTATTGACAAGTAAAGTGAGCGGTCATTGTATGTGTGTTAGGGGTATTGACAAGTAAAGTGAGCGGTCATTGTATGTGTGTTAGGGGTATTGACAAGTAAAGTGAGCAGTCATTGTATGTGTGTTAGGGGTATTGACAAGTAAAGTGAGCGGTCATTGTATGTGTGTTAGGGGTATTGACAAGTAAAGTGAGCGGTCATTGTATGTGTGTTAGGGGTATTGACAAGTAAAGTGAGCGGTCATTGTATGTGTGTTAGGGGTATTGACAAGTAAAGTGAGCGGTCATTGTATGTGTGTTAGGGGTATTGACAAGTAAAGTGAGCAGGTCATTGTATGTGTGTTAGGGGTATTGACAAGTAAAGTGAGCGGTCATTGTATGTGTGTTAGGGGTATTGACAAGTAAAGTGAGCGGTCATTGTATGTGTGTTAGGGGTATTGACAAGTAAAGTGAGCGGTCATTGTATGTGTGTTAGGGGTATTGACAAGTAAAGTGAGCGGTCATTGTATGTGTGTTAGGGGTATTGACAAGTAAAGTGAGCGGTCATTGTATGTGTGTTAGGGGTATTGACAAGTAAAGTGAGCGGTCATTGTATGTGTGTTAGGGGTATTGACAAGTAAAGTGAGCGGTCATTGTATGTGTGTTAGGGGTATTGACAAGTAAAGTGAGCGGTCATTGTATGTGTGTTAGGGGTATTGACAAGTAAAGTGAGCGGTCATTGTATGTGTGTTAGGGGTATTGACAAGTAAAGTGAGCGGTCATTGTATGTGTGTTAGGGGTATTGACAAGTAAAGTGAGCGGTCATTGTATGTGTGTTAGGGGTATTGACAAGTAAAGTGAGCGGTCATTGTATGTGTGTTAGGGGTATTGACAAGTAAAGTGAGCGGTCATTGTATGTGTGTTAGGGGTATTGACAAGTAAAGTGAGCAGTCATTGTATGTGTGTTAGGGGTATTGACAAGTAAAGTGAGCGGTCATTGTATGTGTGTTAGGGGTATTGACAAGTAAAGTGAGCGGTCATTGTATGTGTGTTAGGGGTATTGACAAGTAAAGTGAGCGGTCATTGTATGTGTGTTAGGGGTATTGACAAGTAAAGTGAGCGGTCATTGTATGTGTGTTAGGGGTATTGACAAGTAAAGTGAGCGGTCATTGTATGTGTGTTAGGGGTATTGACAAGTAAAGTGAGCGGTCATTGTATGTGTGTTAGGGGTATTGACAAGTAAAGTGAGCAGGTCATTGTATGTGTGTTAGGGGTATTGACAAGTAAAGTGAGCGGTCATTGTATGTGTGTTAGGGGTATTGACAAGTAAAGTGAGCGGTCATTGTATGTGTGTTAGGGGTATTGACAAGTAAAGTGAGCGGTCATTGTATGTGTGTTAGGGGTATTGACAAGTAAAGTGAGCGGTCATTGTATGTGTGTTAGGGTATTGACAAGTAAAGTGAGCAGTCATTGTATGTGTGTTAGGGGTATTGACAAGTAAAGTGAGCAGTCATTGTATGTGTGTTAGGGGTATTGACAAGTAAAGTGAGCGGTCATTGTATGTGTGTTAGGGGTATTGACAAGTAAAGTGAGCAGTCATTGTATGTGTGTTAGGGGTATTGACAAGTAAAGTGAGCGGTCATTGTATGTGTGTTAGGGGTATTGACAAGTAAAGTGAGCGGTCATTGTATGTGTGTTAGGGGTATTGACAAGTAAAGTGAGCGGTCATTGTATGTGTGTTAGGGGTATTGACAAGTAAAGTGAGCAGTCATTGTATGTGTGTTAGGGGTATTGACAAGTAAAGTGAGCAGTCATTGTATGTGTGTTAGGGGTATTGACAAGTAAAGTGAGCAGTCATTGTATGTGTGTTAGGGGTATTGACAAGTAAAGTGAGCGGTCATTGTATGTGTGTTAGGGGTATTGACAAGTAAAGTGAGCAGTCATTGTATGTGTGTTAGGGGTATTGACAAGTAAAGTGAGCAGTCATTGTATGTGTGTTAGGGGTATTGACAAGTAAAGTGAGCGGTCATTGTATGTGTGTTAGGGGTATTGACAAGTAAAGTGAGCGGTCATTGTATGTGTGTTAGGGGTATTGACAAGTAAAGTGAGCGGTCATTGTATGTGTGTTAGGGGTATTGACAAGTAAAGTGAGCAGTCATTGTATGTGTGTTAGGGGTATTGACAAGTAAAGTGAGCGGTCATTGTATGTGTGTTAGGGGTATTGACAAGTAAAGTGAGCAGTCATTGTATGTGTGTTAGGGGTATTGACAAGTAAAGTGAGCAGTCATTGTATGTGTGTTAGGGGTATTGACAAGTAAAGTGAGCAGTCATTGTATGTGTGTTAGGGGTATTGACAAGTAAAGTGAGCAGTCATTGTATGTGTGTTAGGGGTATTGACAAGTAAAGTGAGCGGTCATTGTATGTGTGTTAGGGGTATTGACAAGTAAAGTGAGCAGTCATTGTATGTGTGTTAGGGGTATTGACAAGTAAAGTGAGCGGTCATTGTATGTGTGTTAGGGGTATTGACAAGTAAAGTGAGCAGTCATTGTATGTGTGTTAGGGGTATTGACAAGTAAAGTGAGCAGTCATTGTATGTGTGTTAGGGGTATTGACAAGTAAAGTGAGCGGTCATTGTATGTGTGTTAGGGGTATTGACAAGTAAAGTGAGCAGTCATTGTATGTGTGTTAGGGGTATTGACAAGTAAAGTGAGCAGTCATTGTATGTGTGTTAGGGGTATTGACAAGTAAAGTGAGCAGTCATTGTATGTGTGTTAGGGGTATTGACAAGTAAAGTGAGCAGTCATTGTATGTGTGTTAGGGGTATTGACAAGTAAAGTGAGCGGTCATTGTATGTGTGTTAGGGGTATTGACAAGTAAAGTGAGCGGTCATTGTATGTGTGTTAGGGGTATTGACAAGTAAAGTGAGCAGTCATTGTATGTGTGTTAGGGGTATTGACAAGTAAAGTGAGCAGTCATTGTATGTGTGTTAGGGGTATTGACAAGTAAAGTGAGCGGTCATTGTATGTGTGTTAGGGGTATTGACAAGTAAAGTGAGCAGTCATTGTATGTGTGTTAGGGGTATTGACAAGTAAAGTGAGCAGTCATTGTATGTGTGTTAGGGGTATTGACAAGTAAAGTGAGCAGTCATTGTATGTGTGTTAGGGGTATTGACAAGTAAAGTGAGCAGTCATTGTATGTGTGTTAGGGGTATTGACAAGTAAAGTGAGCAGTCATTGTATGTGTGTTAGGGGTATTGACAAGTAAAGTGAGCAGTCATTGTATGTGTGTTAGGGGTATTGACAAGTAAAGTGAGCAGTCATTGTATGTGTGTTAGGGGTATTGACAAGTAAAGTGAGCAGTCATTGTATGTGTGTTAGGGGTATTGACAAGTAAAGTGAGCAGTCATTGTATGTGTGTTAGGGGTATTGACAAGTAAAGTGAGCAGTCATTGTATGTGTGTTAGGGGTATTGACAAGTAAAGTGAGCAGTCATTGTATGTGTGTTAGGGGTATTGACAAGTAAAGTGAGCGGTCATTGTATGTGTGTTAGGGGTATTGACAAGTAAAGTGAGCGGTCATTGTATGTGTGTTAGGGGTATTGACAAGTAAAGTGAGCAGTCATGTATGTGTGTTAGGGGTATTGACAAGTAAAGTGAGCAGTCATTGTATGTGTGTTAGGGGTATTGACAAGTAAAGTGAGCAGTCATTGTATGTGTGTTAGGGGTATTGACAAGTAAAGTGAGCAGTCATTGTATGTGTGTTAGGGGTATTGACAAGTAAAGTGAGCAGTCATTGTATGTGTGTTAGGGGTATTGACAAGTAAAGTGAGCAGTCATTGTATGTGTGTTAGGGGTATTGACAAGTAAAGTGAGCAGTCATTGTATGTGTGTTTGTGATATTGATTTTGCCTCTTTCTATGATTTTTCTATTGGATTTTGTTCAGAGTTGTTGATGTGAGAGAAAATAATGTCTATATGTTAAGAGCAGGTTATAAAGTTATCTTGTCCTGCTTAAACACCAACTGAGCAATTTTTCAGCTATATCATGGCAAAAACACGCTACATTCGATGAGATGATGATGCCTATGTTGCACTAGACCAACACGCTTAGTTGGATTTTCATAGTACTAGCTCACTGAAAAAACAGTCTGCAGATAGACATGTCACATAACACAGAGACATTATCCTGATTCTGAGCCAACCAGTCTTTGCTCTTTCTCCATAGTGCTTAGTGCTATGCGGAGAAGCAACAAAATGACAGTTTTATAGTCTCTGATTTGATCCGACCAGGGCAGGAACCCATGATTTACCGCACTCGAGGCAAGCATGCTAACCCTTACACCACAGATGTGTCCATTAGTGGGAGTGGCCTGATAAGAGATGTGTTCATTAGTGGGAGTGGCCTGATAAGAGATGTGTCCATTAGTGGGAGTGGCCTGACAAGAGATGTGTCTATTAGTGGGAGTGGCCTGATAGAGATGTGTCCATTAGTGGGAGTGGCCTGATAAGAGATGTGTCCATTAGTGGGAGTGGCCTGATAAGAGATGTGTCCATTAGTGGGAGTGGCCTGATAAGAGATGTGTCCATTAGTGGGAGTGGCCTGATAAGAGATGTGTCCATTAGTGGGAGTGGCTTGATAAGAGATGTGTCCATTAGTGGAAGTGGCCTGATAAGAGATGTGTCCATTAGTGGGAGTGGCCTGATAAGAGATGTGTCCATTAGTGGGAGTGGCCTGATAAGAGATGTGTCCATTAGTGGGAGTGGCCTGATAAGTGATGTGTCCATTAGTGGGAGTGGCCTGATAAGAGATGTGTCCATTAGTGGGAGTGGCCTGATAAGAAATGTGTCCATTAGTGGGAGTGGCCTGATAAGAGATGTGTCCATTAGTGGGAGTGGCCTGATAAGAGGGGGACTACTAAATATCTGTTAATTCAGAATAATGACAGGTAACAAGATAATAAATACATTTGAATCTATACAAACCTAAGAAACCCTGAGCTACCATATCTTTTAAGACATTAGGATTTCCTCCTTCAAATCTGGCACCAAAAGCTTTCCCAAGATCTTCTGCCACATGGGCTGCTACATCAATACCAACTTCATCTGCTAATGTAGCAGCTCCCACAGGGAAACCAAACTTCTTTGTTAATGAATCCAATTGTTTTGGCCCAACTCCTTCCTATAATATCAAATTCAAATATACACCTTTTCCATAATTTCACTTCTACATATGATATACAGTGCTCCCTCAGTCTATCGCCCCCCGTTTTATCGCTAACCTCACCCATCACCAAAATTCTCGTCTGTCCCGATTTCCCCCATTAAAAATACCCCCTTATACTGCCAAACTCAGCTACCGCCATCCACCACAGGTTCTCAGACACAAAAGTCGTAAAACCAATTTAAATTCCCCCGTTAGTACCGCCCACAACTACCTTTTGACAGCTGTGTATTGATCGGTAATTATGGAATGTCAAAACTGGTCATCGGACACGGTCATTGATCTCATAGTTGAGGGTCGGAACAGGTGATCAGTTGTTTTGATTAGAATAATTACCTGTATTTACTTTTCTAGTGATTACATTTGTACTTTTAATCCTGAGTAAAATTTGTAATTTAATTAGTTGTCATAAAAATGTCGTGCTTGAAGAGAAAGCGTAATTAATTAGACGACAAACAAAAATGTGCAATTATAAGCTATGCAAAGGAAAATCCAAAATTAACATAACAAAAAATTGCCGATAATTTGACAATTAAATGGGATCTTCCAATAACCCCACAAATGAAGATGAACTGTTGCTGTCACGTGTTTATAATGACCTTTATGTCCCGAGCTACAAATGACGGTTCAAGAATTTGTCAGCATTGACAAAGATCTGCAAACTGTACAGGACATTTCCGATGTGAATATAATTATTCTAATTTATTTATTTATTAAACATGTATTATTTATACTTATGTATTTGTACAAGTGCAAAATGCATGTCAGTCGAGTTGAAAGTTAATCTTTTCATATGATCACATAACTTCCGGTTTTCAATGTCCCTCAGTTTATCGCCAAACTCGTTATACCGCCAAACTACCGACTGCACAGAAGGTGGCGGTTTAACGAGGGAGCACTGTACTGCTATTTGCATTCATGTAGCCAAAAGAAAAGTAATTGCCAAATTTATGACCAAGTGTAGATGTTTGGGTGATAAACCCAGTATTAATGATGGTCTAAAATACCTGAAATATTGCATTAAAATAGAAAAGACAACCATAAATTTCCTCTACACAAAAAGAATGTATATGTAAAAAGTGGTTCCCATTTTAAACTGTCCTTGGTGTTTGAAATTTTAGTGTAGTGTTGCAAAATGTTTGTTTTGATAAATTAAATGTGTTTTGTCTACAAAATTGTATATGCATGTCATATGTTTTTGTATTTTTACCTGCCTCTGCTTTTCTTTAAAAATAACCAAATTACAAACAAAAAAATTTATGACCAAGTAACATAAAATAATTTAAAAATGTTATAGTGTTTAATGCCACTTTCAACAATATTTCAGTTATATTGTGGCGGTAAGATTTATTGGTGGAGGAAACCGGAGTACCCAGAGAAAACCACTGACCTGTCGCTAGTCACCAACAAACTTTATCACATAATGTAGTGAGTGCACCTCGCTATAAACGGGGTTTGAACTCACAGCTTTAGTGGTGATAGGCATTGATTGCACAGGTACTTGTAAATCAAACTACCATACGATCACGACCACGACAGCCACCTAAAAATGTGTCAATAACACTTTCATATTAAATTTAGATAAACCATGTATTCAGATGAAGAGAAACAGTGTAGGCTTATCAATTATTTGTCACAAAACAATGAGAGTTCATACATGTAATGTGTTTTTAATCTATGTTCCAAAAACCTTTCTCTTTTCCAATTATAAAATAAAATATATACCTGTAATAGTCTAATGGCTTCTGATAACATTGGAGCTAATATTCTTGTTGTATAAAATCCTGGACCATCTTTTACTGTGATCACAACCTTTCCTTGTTTTAATCCTACAGCAACTGCAGATGCTATTTATGTGAAATATAAAAAAAAGTATTTAACAGTATTATTTGTTATAAGGCAATAAAACATGTCTCCGCTAACCCTACCCATGCTAATTTTTAGTCCCTACCCTAAAGTTTTTATTGCCATTTTTGAACAAGCACTATTAATGCCAGATCCTTGTTCTGTATAACCTAGGTAAAAAAAATTTAAAAGTTTTTTTTTACACCAAATTCAATATTGCCTGTTTAAAATTAGTAAATGATAATTTGGTGTAATATGAGTTTATGTCAGAGTATCTAAAATTAATGTACTGACAATATTTATCTAAATACACAAAATCATTCTGATTTACCACATCTAGGAAACAATGGACACACATATTTTACAACATCAATTAAGAACAGAAATATAAAATTATTCAATCTACAGTATAAATCATGGAACACAAAAAGACCATGACACATGCCGATGGAAAAATGTGATCAGGGTTTTAACCAGTTAATGGATTCCCAACCCTCCCACTCTTGATAAACTCCAACAGTGATACAGATATTAACAAACAAAAACAATTCTACAGATTGACTTCCACTCCAAAAGACTACACACTATCACAAATATGAACCACAACATGTACAGTACAGTCAGTGAACGGCCATAATTTCGGACTAAGAAGGTTTAAAGACCATCACTTTCAGCAACTTATCACACTATATATTTTCAATTTATTATTCAATAACAATGTATACATGTACATTGTGAGTTCAATCAGGTTTGTGGTTTCTGAGAAGAAGTTTTAACATTTCTCCATTTTTCTTATTAAATATTTTCTTGATGTAGTGGCTATTCTTTACTTACTGTTCAACATTGAAAAATACTTTGTTGAGTTCTCCATGGAATAAAATTTTCTAGTCCTATCAAGGAACATTCCAGCCAAGTTTCCTTTTAACGGTTCCATTGCTTCAGAGAAATAAACTCATTTATTTTCATATGTTAAAACTTTGTTTTGTGGTGAGGCCATCTAGGATTTGAGATCGGCACTAAAATCACACACTTTGGAAAGAACCACTCCCTTGATCATTCACATCAAATTAAAATTCCATTTAAGAAGTCTTCAAATAGGTCCACCTAAGCTTCTTTCCATTTAGCCCAGTAGTTTCAGAGAAGAAGATGTTAACAAAGAAAGATGATGTCGACGGATCAAACTGGAGACAACAGTTCACATGGTGCTTTAGGTTGGGTTAGGTTATTGGTGTATTGGACAGTATTAACAAGCTGACATTAACATCATGAGGTGGGTATAGAGTGATAAAATAGAAAGATCAATCAAATCTTGTTACAGCTTACCTGCTGTATCTTTTGAGGTTTTATCTGTTGTAATTATTTCTAACAATTGCATTTTATCTACAGGTGAAAAATAGTGCATGCCAATCACCTATAAAAAATAATATCATAATATATAACATAATGAATTATAAAATAACAGACTTCATGTATATCACATACCAATCACCTACAAAAAATAATGTTGTAATATTATACTTACTGAATTAGAAATTATAATGTCGTTGTCTATGTAATGTCTTTTCTGATTGGACAATATCTAATATTTGCCAGCATCAATTACACGATTGATACCGTCAAACAATTGTGCATGTGGAAACAATAATCTGGTTAACTATAAATTCACTCATTTCACTCTTATTTATCAGAAATTGCATTAGAATAGAGATAGCTGCATTGTATTTGAAGATTTGCCGGCATCAATTCATGATTTGATGGTCACAAATATCTGTTTACTTTGTCCACTAACATGTCACAAGTAAACTCAATTTGCAATCATTAAATCAATAACTGATGTTAGCAAATCTTCAAATACAAAACGGTTATCCCCTAAATAACAGGCTTCATGTACATCACATAATTTAACTACAATAAAATTTTCGTTTCACTTTTCAATGTGTATATGTATTTGTATAATCGACAAAACAATATAGTTTTAACTACTACTACTAATACAGGCATGAGTGTGCTATGTAAGAAGTATTATAATTACATAGTACTGTAGAACATGTAACAATTTTATATTATTAAAGAAAATTGGTTCATATAACACAGAGTATAGAATTGGTTCATATAACACAGAGTATAGAATTGGTTCATATAACACAGAGTATAGAATTGGTTCATATAACACAGAGTATAGAATTGGTTCATATAACACAGAGTATAGAATTGGTTCACATAACACAGAGTATAGAATTGGTTCATATCACACAGAGTATAGAATTGGTTCATATCACACAGAGTATAGAATTGGTTCATATCACACAGAGTATAGAACTGGTTCATATAACACAGAGTATAGAATTGGTTCATATAACACAAGAGTATAGAATTGGTTCATATAATACAGAGTATAGAATTGGTTCATATAACACAGAGCATAGAATTGGTTCATATAACACAAGAGTATAGAATTGGTTCATATAATACAGAGTATAGAATTGGTTCATATAACACAGAGTATAGAATTGGTTCATATAACACAGAGTATAGAATTGGTTCATATAACACAGAGTATAGAATTGGTTCACATAACACAGAGTATAGAATTGGTTCATATCACACAGAGTATAGAATTGGTTCATATCACACAGAGTATAGAATTGGTTCATATCACACAGAGTATAGAACTGGTTCATATAACACAGAGTATAGAATTGGTTCATATAACACAAGAGTATAGAATTGGTTCATATAATACAGAGTATAGAATTGGTTCATATAACACAGAGTATAGAATTGGTTCATATAACACAAGAGTATAGAATTGGTTCATATAATACAGAGTATAGAATTGGTTCATATAACACAGAGTATAGAATTGGTTCATATAACACAGAGTATAGAATTGGTTCATATAACACAGAGTATAGAATTGGTTCATATAACACAGAGCATAGTGTAGAGAACTTTCATTTTGCTCTTGAACAAGAATTTGTATCAACATTGAAACTAGAAATTTCACAAAATTCACAAGAGACAAACATGTATTATCTCTAAAGCTAGAAGACAAAATCCAAATTCCTCAAAAATATAGCATTTAACAGATAATGCATTTATAATTTAATGGCTTGAAATCAGTTTTCTTATTACTATCTTAAAAATCTGTGCATCAAAATATCACTTAAAAGAAGCAAAATTTTGAAATAAATGATGATAAACACTATTTATATCTGTCAACAATGCTGTTAAATATTTCAACCTTATAATAACGTTACTCATATAATACCTTTTCTGGTCTTTTACTGGCTTTCGCAATCTGTGCAATAGGTAAGGCTGATGTGTTTGATGCAAATATACAATGTTCTGGTATGTGCTGAAAATAAAAATAAGATAGAAATTGAATACAAAAGTTGAAATATACACAACTGTACACTAAACATTATGTTACATAGTTAATAGTGACCTTGCATGTGTGGTTATTGAAAAACTGACCTAATTTCAAAACAAAACAAACCTGACAGTAAAATCAATGGACCATTAAAATGAAATATGGGTCAACATCAAAAACTAATAATTATATCAAATAAGTAAATCAGATTATGTTTGTTGAAATGATAGCATAACAAGAAATGGAGAAAGGACAGTCAAATGAATGAAATATATTGTCCTTCAAAGATTAAACAAATATATCTTATTTTTATGTCAATGCAAAATAAACAACACAAATTTTCAGAGCACATACCAAGGTATTTAAAAAAAAATCTGATTTATGGCAGTTAGTTGCCTGTTGCTATTGAAAACTTCAAGTGAGACAAAAAAATATAGTAATGGCATGAGAATAGCATTACCTTTTCTACTTCTGTAATAACTTTGTGTTTAATGTTGATATCTTCAAATACAGCTTCAATCACCATATCACAATGGTTAAAACCATCATATGTTATTGAAGGGTCCAAGTTAGAATAAATCCTATCCCTTTCAAACCTAAAATCAAATTTTTAACAATTAATGCATGCATGTATAATTATCTAAATTCTTTTGATTAGCTTTTAAATTTTTTTAATACAATCTGATCAAACTGTTCAGATAATTCTTTTTTAATTTTATTTTGTTTAAAATTATACATAAGGTTCAATGTACCACAAAATATTTAACTCATATGGTAAAACCTGTTTCACCTAATCATCTTTTTGATTAGTATTATTTCTGAACAGACAGGATTAATAGACAAGTTAAAATATAAAAGAAGGGACTTAGTATTGAAGATATCCAAACTGACTCCTTCCACTGAAGTCAGACAATAACCTCTAAATCATCTCTCCAAAAAAGATCTAAACTAATTTTGTATATTAAAACCTTAGCACTCTTTGTAACTCATGACAATTTTCCTAACTCCCCATAATCCATGATATAGTATATAACTCCATGTAACATATGACACATTTAACTCAATGTGACTCATGACATATTGTTGAACTCCATGTAACATATGACACATTTAACTCTATGTGACTCATGACATATTGTTGAACTCCATGTAACATATGACACATTTAACTCTATGTGACTCATGACATATTGTTGAACTTCATGTAACATATGACACATTTAACTCTATGTTACTATGACATATTGTTGAACTCCATGTAACATATGACACATTTAACTCTATGTGACTCATGACATATTGTTGAACTTCATGTAACATATGACACATTTAACTCTATGTTACTATGACATATTGTTGAACTCCATGTAACATATGACACATTTAACTCAATGTGACTCATGACATATTGTTGAACTCCATGTAACATATGACACATTTAACTCTATGTGACTCATGACATATTGTTGAACTCCATGTAACATATGACACATTTAACTCAATGTGACTCATGACATATTGTTGAACTCCATGTAACATATGACACATTTAACTCAATGTGACTCATGACATATTGTTGAACTCCATGTAACATATGACACATTTAACTCAATGTGACTCATGACATATTGTTGAACTCCATGTAACATATGACACATTTAACTCTATGTGACTCATGACATATTGTTGAACTCCATGTAACATATGACACATTTAACTCAATGTGACTCATGACATATTGTTGAACTCCATGTAACATATGACACATTTAACTCTATGTGACTCATGACATATTGTTGAACTCCATGTAACATATGACACATTTAACTCAATGTGACTCATGACATATTGTTGAACTCCATGTAACATATGACACATTTAACTCTATGTGACTCATGACATATTGTTGAACTCCATGTAACATATGACACATTTAACTCAATGTGACTCATGACATATTGTTGAACTCCATGTAACATATGACACATTTAACTCTATGTGACTCATGACATATTGTTGAACTCCATGTAACATATGACACATTTAACTCTATGTGACTCATGACATATTGTTGAACTCCATGTAACATATGACACATTTAACTCTATGTGACTCATGACATATTGTTGAACTCCATGTAACATATGACACATTTAACTCTATGTGACTCATGACATATTGTTGAACTTCATGTAACATATGACACATTTAACTCTATGTGACTCATGACATATTGTTGAACTCCATGTAGCATATGTCACATTTAACTCTATGTGACTCATGACATATTGTTGAACTCCATGTAACATATGACACATTTAACTCTATGTGACTCATGACATATTGTTGATCTCCATGTAACATATGACACATTTAACTCTATGTGACTCATGACATATTGTTGAACTTCATGTAACATATGACACATTTAACTCTATGTTACTATGACATATTGTTGAACTCCATGTAACATATGACACATTTAACTCTATGTTACTATGACAATCTGTAACATCATACTTACGTTGATATCTTCTTTCTTTTAACTTGTTTATTCAGTCCAGCTGATACCTGTTCTTCTCCACGAGCCAAGCCGTCTACTGACATGTCTTTCATTATCACATGATATCCTTTGTCTACACTAACTTGTACTATACCAGCCCCCATCAAACCTGCACCCAAAACAGCAAGAGTCCTAAAAAGGAGTGGTTGCATCAGGTTTATTTATAGATAGCATCTTCAAGAAATAACATGTACAATAACATTGGAAAATTTTAGAATTATTTTAATAAGTATGTTTTCAGAGTTGTAAAATGTGTCACTCTCTTGGATCATAGATTCAATAAGTGCTGCCAGTCTATTGCTGCACACTTTCAAGTTTTCCAAAATAAAGCTCTACAGTACAGAGAACTACCAAAGAAATGTTCCAAGTTTGCTTTCAAATGGTTAAAGTAATTTCTGCAAAGATTTAAAAAACCTGGGTTTTTTTCATACAATTTCCATTTTTATATTCAGCTTCTGGAAATCTGTTTAAGTACTGTATGTTATCAATAAAAAGTATTTAACTATAAACTTACTTTGTGTCTTTCTGAGGATTTCCAAATCTATTTTTTTTACAGTGAGTCTGACCATGGTAAAGACCTATCAAAGCTTTGGAATGTGATGTCATACCTAGTTCACCAAATGCCTAAAGAAAAAATAATACAATGAGCAACAGTAATGGAGAAAATACATGTACATGTATATCACATATGTTATTTAATTAAACTCCAATGATCCTAGAATATTAATCATATAAATCACAATTCTTATATATGAAGGTACAAACTTTAATCTTCAAATTACAATGCTGATTCAGACCAAAAACAATTGTATTTCAAGTTCTAATAGGAAGATGATATTAAAATATTACTGTTTCAATCTTTTTTAAACTTTGGACTGCAAAGGTCATCGCAACTGTGATATCGATTGCACAATTTGACCAAGTGAGCTTAATAGACACAAATATGATTAAATGGTATGGAGGTTTTGTAGTCTCCCTGATGCTATCAAAGCAAGATGAAGGTGATCATGAAAAGCAAATAAAAATATTAATTTGATTTAAACTAAATAAGTTGTGAGCAATTTAACATGTATATGAATAGTTTTGAAGAGATCAAAGTATACAATGTAACATTCCAGAAGGTATACTATTAACTGTCTAGAATACAGCAACTATGACCTCCAGTATAGGTTGGTGAATTCTTTGAGATATTACCTAACATAAAAGATCTTAGGTTTAAACAAATATCCTGTTTTAATGTAAAGCTCAATATAGAACTTTCTTTTTTGTACATTGAAATCAATGAATCTAATTTAGTTTTCATAAAATATAGTCAACCCCCTAAAACAAACTAAACGATAAATAAAATGAGTTAATTGATGACTTATCTGTTCAAAGGATTATTTTAACCTTGTCTTTATTTCACAATTTAATTCAATTCAATATTTATTAGCATCTCACCTTATGTGTACATACATAAAATAACAAATAACAAGATATGATTATAATCTAACGATTATGAAGTCTCCCAAACCGGCCACTGACAATATCTACCCACATATCAAATTTTGATGATATCGGACAATGTTGAATTTTTACCCCCCATTTTTATGCCGTGTTTTGACAGCCATTTTGAAAATGGCAGACATCTTGAAAATTTTGAAAACGCAGAATTGCTCCACTAATGGTGACCTATCACTATGTCAAATTTTATGTCTCTATCATTATCCAGTTAGAAGTTATCAACATTAATGTACGAAATTTTAGGATCAACTAGAAACATATATCTATAACTCCACCAAGTTTCATGAAATTCTGTCCTGTAGTTCCTGAGATCTGCCGTGGACAAGTTCATGGTGCACGGAAAGAAAGGAGAATAATAATAAGAATAAGAATAATAATAAGAAGAAACGGAGCAAAAACAATAAAATGAAACTTGTTATATATACACACACAAGTCAATCAATACAGATTTATGAGAGATGATAAGACATCATATATAAACAAGTACATACAGGTAATACATATATTAATACATAAATAAAAATATTATTTACAAGATAAAACTGCATTGCGGTTTTTTAAGATAAAATTACAGGTTTTGGCAACTATTCTATAAACATCTAGATTCGAAAATAAAAATACCATTCACAACTACTATTGCAGGCAACACCACAAAACTTGTATTTTTCATTTCTAAAGTTGTGTAAACACATACCTGAGATTCTGCTGCATACCCAACTTGAGAACCTTTCTCAATACTTGTTCTGATAACCTGCAATAGAATAACATGTGTTATTTTGTGTGTAAAATTGATTTTTATTTCTCTCTAAAAGGTTGTTTAACTTCTTGATGTGTCTCTGCAGCAACACTATAAATTCCTTAAAATTAACCCAGAGATCAGGCTGAAGGGAGAAGGTTGCTTTGTGTAACATCATTCAGTTTTTTTCCTGTAATTTTCTATTGGAACAACTTTTGACTCGTTCAATTCAAACTGTGGTATCAAACATACCAGTCAGTATATTGATGTTTATCAAACACACTAGTATATTGATGTTTATCAAACATACCAGTATATTGATGTTTATCAAACACACCAGTATATTGATGTTTATCAAACATACCAGTATATTGATGTTTATCAAACATACCAGTATATTGATGTTTATCAAACATACCAGTATATTGATGTTTATCAAACATACCAGTATATTGATGTTTATAACTCAACATTACTTATGTTCATCTGTTATATTGTTTTATATTTTGTCTCAATCCACTACTTTAAAGGGAATGTAAGGTTAAACAATATAGTGTTGATAATACATGTTATGATTGATCTCCTGTGAGTGATTGTTATTTGACATCAAGTAAACAAACAACATTATAGTTTTACAAGATTTCAAGCAGAAAACATCCAGAATACAAATAAAGCTGACAAATTGATAGCCATGTACAAACTGTTGAGCCTTGATGTCTCTTCTCTTCCCTTTAATGTCACTAAAATTATCCTTGTAATTCTCAACAGTCAATTCTCTCCAATTTAAAATTAGTCAAAATCTTAAGTAATCAACAACTTAATCTGAAATGACAATATTACCTCTAGAATCTTCAATGGTGCTGGATAATGTCCACCAGAAGCTTTCATTACTTGTGCCTTGGCTTTGTTAAAAACAAAATTTTTCCCGAAATCATAACCCATCATTTTGTTCATTATTTCTAAAATAAAAGAATGGAAAATTTCATATTTAAAGAACATTCAAGAATGATATAACACTATTATCAAAGTCTAAAAAAATATGTCTTTTTGCCAGGAATGAAAAAAAATAATTCTACTTTGTAAAGATACATATAGAATAACACGTGAAGGTTAAGACCAACATTATCTCTAGTACAGCAGCTCGTCCATGTGAAGGTTAAGACCAACATTATCTCTAGTACAGCAGCTCGTCCATGTGAAGGTTAAGACCAACATTATCTCTAGTACAGCAGCTCGTCCATGTGAAGGTTAAGACCAACATTATCTCTAGTACAGTAGCTCGTCCATGTGAAGGTTAAGACCAACATTATCTCTAGTACAGCAGTTCGTCCATGTGAAGGTTAAGACCAACATTATCTCTAGTACAGCAGCTCGTCCATGTGAAGGTTAAGACCAACATTATCTCTAGTACAGCAGCTCGTCCATGTGAAGGTTAAGACCAACATTATCTCTAGTACAGCAGCTCGTCCATGTGAAGGTTAAGACCAACATTATCTCTAGTACAGTAGCTCGTCCATGTGAAGGTTAAGACCAACATTATCTCTAGTACAGCAGTTCGTCCATGTGAAGGTTAAGACCAACATTATCTCTAGTACAGCAGCTCGTCCATGTGAAGGTTAAGACCAACATTATCTCTAGTACAGCAGCTCGTCCATGTGAAGGTTAAGACCAACATTATCTCTAGTACAGCAGCTCGTCCATGTGAAGGTTAAGACCAACATTATCTCTAGTACAGCAGCTCGTCCATGTGAAGGTTAAGACCGACATTATCTCTAGTACAGCAGCTCGTCCATGTGAAGGTTAAGACTGACATTATCTCTAGTACAGCAGCTCGTCCATGTGAAGGTTAAGACCGACATTATCTCTAGTACAGCAGCTCGTCCATGTGAAGGTTAAGACCAACATTATCTCTAGTACAGCAGCTCGTCCATGTGAAGGTTAAGACCGACATTATCTCTAGTACAGCAGCTCGTCCATGTGAAGGTTAAGACCGACATTATCTCTAGTACAGCAGCTCGTCCATGTGAAGGTTGAGACAGACATTATCTCTAGTACAGCAGCTCGTCCATGTGAAGGTTAAGACCAACATTATCTCTAGTACAGCAGCTCGTCCATGTGAAGGTTAAGACCAACATTATCTCTAGTACAGCAGCTCGTCCAAGATATGATAATTGTGATATGTATGTCAAGATCTTCAGACCTAATGATATTTTTTTTATCTGTAATGACTGTCATAATGTTTTTGATGTAACACTGACTGATAATTTTCAGTATCAGAGTGAGTCTGTTGATATTGATAATATCATTCAGTGAGATCAAAGGGAAAATGTATAAATCACCAATAAACAGATGTATTATTTATCAATTTATTTGTTATTATTTTCTTTTTCTATTTTAAACTTTCACTAAAGCATAGACATTCCACTTACTTTATTAATTTATTTGTTATTATTTTCTTTTTCTATTTTAATCTTTCACTAAAGCATAGACATTCTACTTACTTTCCATCATTCCTTTCTTCCTTATTGGTCTGGATACCTTTTTGTCTACCAGATCTCTGTAAGTACAAAGAAATTGTAAAAACAAAGTAAAAAGTAAACACTAATAACTAGAGACATGAGCTGTATCACTCACCAGGTAAAGAATATTTACTGAACTATAGCAAATCACAGCAAATGTTAAATTTGGATCTTGGACTTATACCCAATATAAACTGTGTCATTTATTGATACAAAGCAGAATCTTTATATAGTCAGACATTTACATTTTCATTCCTGGTTCTGAAGAATACTCTTTTTCTTTTTTCTTTGTTGAAGTCCATTTTAAACTTTGGACCACGAGGACTCAGAAACCATAGAATTCTAGGTAAATAGAAACGTAGATATTTAATATACAAGGACTCAGAAACCATAGAATTCTAGGTAAATAGAAACGTAGATATTTAATATACAAGGACTCAGAAACCATAGAATTCTAGGTAAATAGAAACGTAGATATTTAATATACAAGGACTCAGAAACCATAGAATTCTAGGTAAATAGAAACGTAGATATTTAATATACAAGGACTCAGAAACCATAGAATTCTAAGTAAATAGAAATGTAGATATTTAATATACAAGGACTCAGAAACCATAGAATTCTAGGTAAATAGAAACGTAGATATTTAATATACAAGGGCTCAGAAACCATAGAATTCTAGGTAAATAGAAACGTAGATATTTAATATACAAGGACTCAGAAACCATAGAATTCTAAGTAAAAAGAAACGTAGATATTTAATATACAAGGACTCAGAAACCATAGAATTCTAGGTAAATAGAAACATAGATATTTAATATACAAGGACTCAGAAACCATAAAATTCTAGGTAAATAGAAACGTAGATATTTAATATACAAGGACTCAGAAACCATAGAATTCTAGGTAAATAGAAACGTAGATATTTAATATACAAGGACTCAGAAACCATAGAATTCTAAGTAAATAGAAACGTAGATATTTAATAAACAAGGACTCGGAAACCATAGAATTCTAGGTAAATAGAAACGTAGATATTTAATATACAAGGACTCAGAAACCATAGAATTCTAGGTAAATAGAAACGTAGATATTTAATATACAAGGACTCAGAAACCATAGAATTCTAGGTAAATAGAAACGTAGATATTTAATATACAAGGACTCAGAAACCATAGAATTCTAGGTAAATAGAAACGTAGATATTTAATATACAAAGACTCAGAAACCATAGAATTCTAGTAAATAGAAACGTAGATATTTAATATACAAGGACTCAGAAATGCAGATATTTAATATAGTGAAAACAAGACATTTCTAGAATAACATTCATCAGATACACTCTGATGTTAAAAGATTGGAAAGATAAATAATGAAACTTGAATCTATAGAATCACACTATTTCATTATATTTGTGATATTTTTCTATTGCAGTATATGTTAATCATTGAATCCCCGGGTCATAACATCATTTGTAACAGACTAAATCTATATTTCATATAAGGATGCTTCATTCCAAATACAACTTAAGGAACTGTTTTTTATTGATCTAAAGAAAGCCTCCCCTAACAATGATATGTTTAACAAATGTCCCCATAGTTGTCAAAAAATACCACACCATCAGAACAGTTCCAAAAAACAATCAGGAAATCACATAAACAGAGGCAAAACTGACACCTTAACATGCATTAACATGACTTTCTTACTCTTCTACACCTTAACATGACTTTCTTACTCTACTGGATCCATACAGGCACTTCAATAACAAGAAATGTGTGCATCACAAAATACGCCCGTCTATATAAATTATCAAACGGTAAAAAATTATATTTATAGTAATGGTGACCTTGACCTTTGACCTAATGAACCCAAAATAAATAGGGTTCTTCCACAGGGCAATCATGTGGTCAAGTTTGGTAAAGATCCAATATACAGAACTAAAGTTATGTGGAAACGACCCTGTTGTCAAACATTCTATTTATAGTAATGGTGACCTTGACCTTTGACCTAATGACCCCAAAATAAATAGGCTTCTTCACCTTCCACAGGGGAATCATGTGGCCATGTTTGGTAAAGATCCGATATACAGAACTAAAGTTATTGTGCGGAAAGCTGTGTGGATGCCCGCCCGCCATACCCAATCACATAATACGGCCCGTCTCGAGACGGGTGTATAAAAAGTGGAAGGGTTTAACTAGTTTTAAAGGGCCCAACCAATATTGTTACAAGACCTACTTAACAAGATATGAACACAAAAACAAAATAGTATACAACATACTTAGCTGTCTGAATTGCCACTTCTTCCAGATATTCTAATGTTCTTGTTTCTGGATCTTTTAAACCAGGTCCTTTATAATAGAAATTACACAGTTCAAAGTATCAAAAGCATAGCTTGTATGGTTATTAGGACCTTTAAATGGTAAAAAAATGTAAGAATGTGTCCATATGAAACAGATGTGTCACTACTAGCTAAAGTAAATAGGGGCATAACTGAGAAACTGAAAGGAATAATAACTAAATTCCACCTTTACCTGTGTCTTGAGATCAACACCATTAATAGATTTCAAATGATTTGCTTAGAGGGAACTCTAGTTATTATACAGGAACCTGAATGATTTGGTATTTTATTTTATCAAGTTAAGTTTTCTATGAGGCTGTGTTTATCTATTTATTTTCTAACTTCAGGTCAGATAACAAGCATTCTAACAGCTGTTATACAAAAGAATTTCAGCCTTAAAACATGGTTACTAGCTGCGTTATACAGGGAGTTGCTATATCAAATGCATTAGAAAACACTGGGGAGGAAAAAATAAGGACGGATAACAAAGGAGATCGTTATACATGGGGGTTACTAAGACAACGTTGACTATATGAAAACTAATATTATACCTAGTGTATCCACCAGATGGTCTACTAATCCAAGTTTCTTGGCTTTTTTAGCTGGTATATTTTTACCGGTCAACATCATGTCCATGGCATCTGTCGTAGGTATCTACAATAACGAGCACAAATTAATATTTTCCAATTAGTGACAGGCTAAATTATCGTAGTTTAACCAGTGATATTACCTCAAAACGAGGAGGTTAAAAGGCCAACACAATAAAAGTTTTTTTTTTTTTTTTTATTTCTCTAAAGTTTATACTTTTTGAGACCGATTTTTTTTTAACAGAATTCTGAAATGCAAAATATTTACATTTTTTTCACATCTTTATACGGTCAACTTCATTATATACTCAAACGTAGAATCACTTTGTTCTAAAATGACATGAAGATATATCTTCTTTTTTTTTCATGAAATATTTTGTCTGTTGTGGGCACCATAGTCAAAGATGATAAATAGAATCTATCCTAATAAGGAGGGCTAATTTCACATGGAATATAGCATTAAAACAAAGAGATAATAATTTTATCTTGCCATTATGTATCTGGGGCCGGTAACTAAAAGCAATCTTAGTAGATAAGACATTCTTAAGTTCTCCTTTTGATATAAGAGTGTAACTAAAAAGACACTTAGCATGATTGACAGCCCTTAACTTTGACCTAGACAGACGAAGTTAAGGGATGTCTACGAATAGCTCTTAAAATCTCCTTATTTTTGTTGGGTAACTGAAAGGTATCGTAAAGTTAAGCAAATTCGTTGAAGTGTCTTAAGGCCATCTTACATAAGTAAGAATGTAACTATATGCAATCTTATACACAAATGTTCTTCTTAACACTAAGGTTGCTCATGACTACTCTTAAGTCACAAATAAACCACTTTAGTAGTGAGAACACATGAGGCAAGATGGCTGTAGCATTGTTTCTACTAAACAGACAACAGCAAATACCCCGACTGTTTCGTGACCGCACTAATCCACTCGATTACATGACTGATACTCAGATTGTTCATAACTATCGACTTGATAGGGAAAGCATTTATGAACTATGTCATGAACTTGAGGCTGAACTTGCTAGACCAACGAGACGAGTACACGCTCTTCCAGTTTCATTACAAATTATGATAGCACTACGGTATTTTGCAAGTGGGAGCTATATGAATGTCATTGGAGATGCCCATGGTGTCAGCAAAATGTCAGTATCTCGCAGTATCCATTCAATTGCAAAAAACATTGCCAAAAACATTGGTCTCAGTATATATACAATTTCCTATGACTAATACTGACCGCCAGTCAGTTATGTTCAACTTTTATGACATTAAGGAATTTCCCCTTGTCCTTGGAGCAGTTGATGGAACATTGATTCCAATAAAGGCACCATCAGTTGATGAGCACCTATATGTTTGTCGTAAAGGTTTTCATGCGCTTAACGTGCAGGGTGTGTGTGATGCAAATAATTTATTTACTAATATCGTTGCACATCATGCAGGTAGCACTCATGATGCACACATCTGGAACAATTGCAAACTATCAGAAGCATTTGAATCAGGAGTAATTAAGAATGGTTGGCTCCTAGGGGACAGTGGCTATGGTCTCAAACCTTGGCTGTTGACCCCAGTACTTAACTCTTCAACAGCAGCAGAACGAAAATACAACAAAGCCCACAAATCCACCCGTTGTGTTATAGAAAGAACACTTGGAATTTGGAAAATGAGGTTCCGCTGCATTTATAGAGGACTAACCTTCACACCCAAACGAAGTCAGTATATTGTTTTAGCTACTGCAGGCCTACACAACAAATGTGTAAGAAAAAGACTACCACTCCCAGATGATTATGACATGCAAGATGATGACAACATGGATAATGTAGGAGGACAAATCGACACTGAAAATGGTCGAAGAATAAGACAAGAAGTGATAGAGACAACGCTACTGGTATTAGAACTGTATGTTATAGTTGACTGACTTTTATCGCTTTCTAACCAATAATTGGCTAATATCATTTTGTAGCTTTGTTTCTACTTTTAATCTCTCTTTTTCAATTTCAAGTCTCTGTTCTTCTACAGAGAGCCTCTGTTTTTCAACATCGAGTCGTTCCTTTTCAAAATTCATAATTTTTGTTGTTTTTTCATCATCATCTTCAATTTTTATTACATGTACCTCAGGTGACAGCCGTCTCATTCTATCATTTTGTAGTTTGTTTTTAACCATGTTAGCTTTCAGTTTGGAAAATTTAGTGTCAGCACCAAGTTTTCTCTTTCTTTCACTTTCGCTTACCACCTTTCGTATTTGTTGATCTATTTTGTGCTCTAAAGCTGTTTGTTCTTCATTCTCATCATCAGAGTTACATGTTTTTTTATTGTTGTTTATACTGTCAAGCTCAGATTGGTCCTCATCATTTGAATTACTACCCATAGCATTTGTTTGACTCAAGTCATCGTCACAATCACTGTCTATTGTTTCATTACAAGTTAATTCAACTGACCTTGGATGGATGTTAAATGTGTCAAAATCTGTATCTGATGTAGATGGCAAACCATTGACAGCTGTTGGGCCTATGATTGCCAAGATCTTTTCCTCTATTGCGGTCAATTTAGGTGCCTCTTCAGGTCCACCCCCTGTAGCTCTATAGTTCCTGACAAGCCTGCATTTTTTCCCTTTAACTTGGCTCGACCAGTCCTGCCATTTTTTTCGAACATCATCAGAGCATCTTTTTGTGTCTCCCACTGCGCTCATCTTAGCATTTATATTTTTCCACACCTTTTTCTTTCTTTCATTAGTAGTCGTGTCCGAAAATTTCTCTAATCACAGCTGTTTGTTTACTGCCACATTTTCAACAAGGACTTCTAGTTCTTCCATTCTATAGTTTGGTTTGCGTGTCTTTTTTTTTATCACCACCACAAGCCATTTTCACTTCTTGTACAAGTTAAAAAATTTCTTCAGATGCTATATTTAATCAGTATATCTTTAAACGCACACACGATCAAAGCGGTAAATTTACGATTTTGAGTAATATTTTTTCGAAAAACAAAGACGGAAACTCCGGAATTTAGTTAAGAGCGCTCTTAAGTTTTATTACTTGCGATTCTCTTAAGTCACCGATAAGTGTCCGTAAAGATAGAACTAAGAACAGTTTTAGTTACACTCTTTGTGAGTCCTTTCAATATACTTAAGATCATCGTAAGTTGGTAATTAAGGAAATCTTAAGGTAGGCTTTTAGTTACTGGCCCCTGATAGATAAAATTGTGGCTTAATCTTACATCAGCTGTGACAAATGCTGCTGATGTGAAAATAACTATTACTTGTTATCACATGTGTATCAAATAAACTTTGAAATGTTTTTGTATTAATTATTACCTCTCTAAGAAGTCTTTGTGTACCACCAGCTCCAGGTAAAAGTCCCAACATAACTTCTGGTACACCTAGATTAGTTTTCTTACTGTCTACAGCTATACGATAATGACATCCTAGGGCTGCCTACAAAACAAAATCAAATGAGTGAGTCGGTGACTGTTGATAAATGCCAAATGAGCAATTTTTCAGATATATCATAGATAGAACTAGTTGCATTTCAATGAGATGATGATGTATTGAGTAAACGCACTTTAGTTGGATCTATCTAGTGTTTTTAGCTGACTGAAACAAGTCTATGGGTAGACATGTTGCTTCAATCGATCACATTATCCTGATTCCAAGTCGTCTTTGCTCCTACTCCTTAATGCTGCGTACTTAGCGGAGAAGTAACAAACACCAATTATACAGTCTTTAGTTTGTCCAGACCTAGCCTTGAACCCACATTCTACAGCACTTAAGGTGAGCACAGTAACCAGAATCAAAACAGTAAGGTAGCCACATTCTACAGCATTTAAGGTGAGCACAGTAACCAGAATCAAAACAGTAAGGTAGCCACATTCTACAGCACTTCAGGTGAGCACAGTAACCAGAATCAAAACAGTAAGGTAGCCACATTCTACAGCATTTAAGGTGAGCACAGTAACCAGAATCAAAACAGTTAGGTGAGCACAGTAACCAGAATCAAAACAGTAAGGTGAGCACAGTAACCAGAATCAAAACAGTAAGGTGAGCACAGTAACCAGAATCAAAACAGTAAGGTGAGCACAGTAACCAGAATCAAAACAGTAAGGTGAGCACAGTAACCAGAATCAAAACAGTTAGGTGAGCACAGTAACCAGAATCAAAACAGTAAGGTGAGCACAGTAACCAAAATCAAAACAGTAAGATGAGCACAGTAACCAGAATCAAAACAGTAAGGTGAGCACAGTAACCAGAATCAAAACAGTAAGGTGAGCACAGTAACCAGAATCAAAACAGTAAGGTGAGCACAGTAACCAGAATCAAAACAGTAAGGTGAGCACAGTAGCCAGAATCAAAACAGTAAGGTGAGCACAGTAACCAGAATCAAAACAGTAAGGTGAGCACAGTAACCAGAATCAAAACAGTAAGGTAGCCACATTCTACAGCATTTAAGGTGAGCACAGTAACCAGAATCAAAACAGTTAGGTGAGCACAGTAACCAGAATCAAAACAGTAAGGTGAGCACAGTAACCAGAATCAAAACAGTAAGGTGAGCACAGTAACCAGAATCAAAACAGTAAGGTGAGCACAGTAACCAGAATCAAAACAGAGCACAGTAGCCAGAATCAAAACAGTAAGGTGAGCACAGTAACCAGAATCAAAACAGTAAGGTGAGCACAGTAACCAGAATCAAAACAGTAAGGTGAGCACAGTAACCAGAATCAAAACAGTAAGCTGAGCACAGTAACCAGAATCAAAACAGTAAGCTGAGCACAGTAACCAGAATCAAAACAGTAAGCTGAGCACAGTAGCCAGAATAAAAACAGTAAGGTGAGCACAGTAACCAGAATCAAAACAGTAAGGTGAGCACAGTAACCAGAATCAAAACAGTAAGGTGAGCACAGTAACCAGAATCAAAACAGTAAGGTGAGCACAGTAACCAGAATCAAAACAGTAAGGTGAGCACAGTAACCAGAATCAAAACAGTAAGGTGAGCACAGTAACCAGAATCAAAACAGTAAGGTAGCCACATTCTACAGCATTTAAGGTGAGCACAGTAACCAGAATCAAAACAGTTAGGTGAGCACAGTAACCAGAATCAAAACAGTAAGGTGAGCACAGTAACCAGAATCAAAACAGTAAGGTGAGCACAGTAACCAGAATCAAAACAGTAAGGTGAATAGAAAGCAAATCTTAGCTCTATTTAACATTCCACATCATATAAGCTAAATGTATAAGATAATGTCATTTATTTCTAATGTTATCAACTTAATTGCCATTTCAGGATTTTTAACTTTCTATTTTAGCAAACAAACGTAGAATTCGTTACAAGCACATCAATAATAGTAGTTCTACATCAGATAAACAACATTGTGTATATTTTGTACATTATATTTCAACTATTACCTCCAGTCCGCCTCCCAGACAAGATCCCATTATAGCAGCTACTACTGGTTTTTGACATGATTCTACTCTTTGAAATATTTCTTGTCCTTTCTGAGAGAGAGCTGTCATTTCCTCTTGTGTTTTACAATTTTCAAGCATGCTGAAAAAATAATGTTTATTTAAAAATGGCTAAAAAAATATTATTGAATTGAAGTTTTGCAAGTGCTCATGTGAGGTAGCTATGAGCTTTGAATAATATAATTCTACCTCAAATAAAAACACAACATATGCCAGGTTTTACAGATGTATAAATATTGGTTTAACCATATTTTATTGGAATAACTGACATATATTATAAACAGAACAACAGCAATTGTACAATAGGATTCAGAAACAAGCAAATACTTTTTTTAAATATGTTTCCTATTAGTAGGTATTTAATATTTGGTTTCAATATGTGATTTGTCCATGTAATATCTAAAAAGAAATGCATTTGTATTTTTCTTATGTCCTTATATAAGTGAATTTGATTCTTGAATATCTTAGTGCAGCTGGTTATGATCAAATCAGGGGTTGAAATTTTCTTTCACACCTACATTGTAACTAGCCCTGGGCTATTTGTAGATGATTTTTAGCTAGCCCGACAGATTCAAGTACTAGCCTTTGTCTGGAAAAACCTTCCGTGTTCACCCTGGAAAGTTACGTTTGGACTTTTTTGCATTTTTTTGTTACAGTTGTTTCGTGATCACCGTCAGATCCTTGCAGTTTCTGTTTGTTACTTGTTGACTTGAAAAATTGTGTCAAACTTTGCTGACTCATGATCAGTCAACCTTCAATATTTTCGGGTGTAACTGTTACCTTACGGAAGCATAGAGTACAGGGGCAGTATTAAAACTAAAACTGTTTGATCTGATTTGTTCTGGGTTTTTTTTAATTCACAATTGCCTAAGGGACATCTATTCCATGTCCAATATTTATTTCTATCTACCTTGACTATTGGACTCTTGCATACCTGTGATTTGTTATATGTAAATCTGAAGCACCCCGTGCATTTCAATCAATTTTTAATGGCCAATCTTCGCATATAAGAACATATTAAATATGAGAACAAAGATTTTGGCACAGAAATGAGAAAAAAATAAATAAAAAGTTTGCTTGGTTAAAAGTAGCTTCGGTCAACATTTCCCGTAACACAGTGCCTGATTGGGTCACCTTTCCGATCGATGAAGCCATTTTAATTTGTTATTGATCGAAATTAAAGTTTCTTTAAACCGAAATCAATTACTTTTAACGAAAATCACTTTCAAAATACTTAATGGATATGATAGATGTTTGTTGTAGATACCAATAAACACGATATCAACATTTTCATAAATGACACGTGGTAAAAATATGCTGGCGACATAGCCTTAGGTCGACTCTTCAAAATTCTAAGGCGACTTGAATTTCGTTTTTGACCAACGAGAAAGTGAACTCAAGCTTCACACAACGACTTCTTCAATAGAATCGCCCTCAAACGTGAGCACTGGGGCTGTAGGAGATTAAATTATCGGAAACCAGACTGGGTATAGAACAATTGATCAATACTGATATCCCTTGGCCGAGACAATGCCTGTTCCAAAAATAAAAATGTCTGACCATAGCAGGAAACAATTTTGATTGGTTATTGTTATTATGGTAGCTATATTTATCATGGGGAATTTCGATTTATGCAGGAATGTCATCATTTCATCAATGTATGTAAAATTGATTGGTGGGTAGATTTTATATGCGCTAGTCCGTCTGGCTTTTCTTGTGACAAAATTTGGTAGCCCAGGACGTCAGGCTAGTGCTATTTTCAACCCCTGAATTCATGTTATAGACTAGTATCTCAAATTCATATACACTGGTACATTTACTACGACAATAGTCATGTATGTGAAAACTTTATGTAGAGATGTCTACTTTATTTATTGATGGAAAATAAAATCAGACTGGGATTATTTCAATGTGTATTTTACAAATGAAACAACGAGTCAAAAAATGACTCATGGCTTAGTGAGCTACCTCACAAAATTATTGACCTTCAATGTAAACATTTCATGCTTTTGTCTTATTTCATACTCTTTATTATAAAATTCAATAAAATCCTTGTATAATATCACAATCAAATCAAATCCAAAAGTTTAAAGGTTTTGACACATTTATAAATGTATTGTCCATTATTTACCCAATATCTGCCCCAGCAATAAAACAGCCAGGTTTGCCAGACGTTACAACTATACTTTTCACGCTGGGATCAAGTTCAGCTTGGCTGAAGACCTCCACAAATTCTTGTTGTACTTCAATTGACAGTGCATTAACCTATAAAGAAAAAAAAAAATGTCAAAACTTACTATGTTTATATGTAACTGTTTCTATTTATTATCATTGATGATACAGTGCTCCCTCGTTAAACCGCCACCTTCTGTGCAGTCGGTAGTTTGGCGATAAACTGAGGGAAGTTATGTGATCATATGAAAAGATAAACTTTCAACTCGACTGACATGCATTTTGCACTTGTACAAATACATAAGTACAAATAATACATGTTTAATAAATAAATAAATTAGAATAATTATATTCACATCGGAAATGTCCTGTACAGTTTGCAGATATTTGTCAATGTTGACAAATTCTTGAACCGTCATTTGCAGCTCGGGACATCAAGGTCATAATAAACACATGACAGCAACAGTTCATCTTCATTTGTGAGGTTATTGGAAGATCCCATTTAATTGTCAAATTATCGGCAATTTGTTGTTATGTTAATTTTGGATTTTCCTTTGCATAACTTATAATTGCACGTTTTTGTTCGTCGTCTAATTAATTACGCTTTCTCTTCAAGCACAACATTTTTTTGACAACTAATTAAATTACAAATTTTACTCAGGATTAAAAGTACAAATGTAATCACTAGAAAAGTAAATACAGGTAATTATTCTAATCAAAACAACTGATCACCTGTTCCGACCCTCAACTATGAGATCAATGACCGTGTCCGATGACCAATTTTGACATTCCATAATTACCGATCAATATACAGCTGTCAAAAGGTAGTTGTGGGCGGTACTAACGGGGGAATTTAAATTGGTTTTACGACTTTTGTGTCTGAAAACCTGTGGCGGAAGCTGAGTTTGGCAGTATAACGAGGTATTTTTAATGGGGGAAATTGGGAGAGACGAGAATTTTGGCGATAGGCGAGAAAACGGGGGGCGATAGACCGAGGGAGCACTGTATATTATACATGTGACGAGTCAAACACATCTGATAATTGTTTAGGCATTTGTACTAAAGTAATAATTTTTTTATCAGAATAACGAAAATTTTAAATATCTTTTAAACTGTAGATTTTAAAGTAGAAGTGTAAACGAGAGTTGTGTAGAGAATCAAGGGTGCTAATTTAATTTGGAAATTTGCAGACCAGAAAGTGAATGTATTTGGCCCTGCTCATATAGAAAAATCACATTTTAAAGGAGCTTTTAGGTGTATATTTTGACAAAGTTTTATGTTTTAAGTTAATTAACATTGGTAAAAAATACCTAAAAACTGCAAATATTATTGATGAATCATTGATACTTGCAATTGTTTTAAGTAACTATTCTACTAAACCAAGTTATATCTTTCAACTCAAACGTGAGCTAAAAGTTTGGAAATATATATTTAACCTATTCCACTTCGAAATGCTTATCCAAAACAGGAATCCGAAGTTTCGACCTTTGTGTTTGTTTGTTTTGACTTTTCATGAATACGAAGCCCGTTTTGTGTTTGGTTTTCGGTTAGATTATAAACTGTCCCTGTTTATCTTCTTTTTTTTGTGTAAAGTTGTTTTGTGTATTATTTATGTGTTATAATCAATATAAGTTAAATAATTCATCTGACCCCAGATAGTTTCAACAGTTACAACTGTTCTTAAACCTTAATGAATTGGCAGACACATGTTTCAAATATTTTCGGCATTGGCTTTAATGTGACATTTATTTGATTTTTAAATTTTTTTTCTGTCTATTATACTTAATATGATTATACTTCAACCTGTGTCGTCATCCAAGTCATCATCACAAAAATCAATGATAATAGGTTCTATGACACTTCTATCTATACAGTTTTCTTTGCAGTATTCTTTTTCAATTTTGACCACATGTTCTTCTGCTTTTGTCCACACATCTTTTGTAATTTTTTCGAAAGCGGCATACGTGAGTTCTAACATCTTTTAATCGGAAGGTGGTATTGTTTTTAGCCACGAAACCTTTGACTTGCGCCCATACTAATTCTATCGGGTCAAGTTCACAGTGTCGAACGGGGGTTCTTAATACTTCATGTCTGTGTAAATTAGCAATTTAATCTGTTTTATAAACTACTGGGGTCTTTTTTTGTTTTATTTTTTCATACAATACTTTTTTAGAATCAGTAGCAGAAAAAGGAATGTTGTGTTGTGTAAGATAGTTTTGGGGAACAGCTTTTTTCTGAATAAAATTTGGGCACACTGTATCTTCTGTTTTAACATTGTGATAACTTGCATTATCTAACACAACCAAGCTAGTATTTTTCAGAGCAGGCATCAATTGATTTTCAAACCACTCAAGAAAGACAACACTATTCATCTCCTGGTGATAGTCACCATCCTTTAATTTTGCCAGAAACACTAAATCGCAGCAGTCAATCAAACCCTCACTTCGCGTACCTGCATGCAAAACAATCAAACGTTTGCCTTTACCCGAGGTTTTTTTTGGAGCATCAGACCCATCATTCGGAAGCTACATATAATCTGTGCAGTGATTTTGGTTAACCCATGTTTCATCCATGTACACGATATCATACCCTGCTTCCCTAAAAGATTTGATCTTTCTCAGATAATTACACCCATCATTGATAATAGACACTTGATCGTACAGAACTCTTCGATTATCACCTATTTTTTTATAAGTACATCCAAGATCAATGAGAGTTAGAGTAAGTTTAGACTTAGATATTTTAATAGAATCTTTTATTTCCTTATGTATTATTGAGACGATCGGAGCAATTTTCCGTGAATATAAACCGTGGATTGTTCTTTTGATAACACAATGATCAAAGTTGTCCAAAATTTTAGCTCTTTCTTTGGGTCTATTTGACTTACAAGGCCTCTTACCATTCATAATACGGTGCACTGAAGTGTAAGACACACCCAAAGCTTTAGATGTCTTTTGATATACCCTATCAAATGAGACAATTGGCTTCTTCGTTGCCTTTTCCTTACTAAAAAAGGCAAACAACTTTTTTACAAACTTTTGGCATTCCGGAGATAAGTCAGACTTTTTACCCATTTTACAAAAAATGCAAAATATAACAATAATTTATGAGAGAAATGCTTGTCAGGTTTGTCTAAAGTACACGTGGCTGAGAGAAAGATTTTACAGGTAAGATACCTGACGTACGGATGGCTCTTCTATAAAGTACATCTACTCCCACCCGAAAAATGACTAACAAAATAGGACCAAAATTTCATCTGAGTGCAGCCTCAGCCAAAACAATCAGAAGCATTACTGTAACATTTTTAGTTAGCACTCCTAATTCTAAATAAAACTCTCGTTTATTTTGCTGTTCAAAAATCTATAGTTTAAAAGATATTTGGATTTTTCGTTATTCTAATCAAAAAATGATTACTTTAGTATTTTATTTCAGCAGTAAATCTTAATTCTTATTCCAGTCTATGACAATAGCCACTAGCCCAATGCTTTTTAACATAGATAACATCATAAAAAATAACTTAATATTCTAATAATTCTCAAGTCAAAAATCCACTTAATTTGTTTCTAAAATTCAAATCAGGTTTCTATTTCAGCTTTATTTAGCCATGCATTTCATCTTTTGAATGTCAAAACATCTTGACTAAGTCATTAGAAATATATAAAATACTGATTTAGATAGAATAATTTGTTCTCATAACTATTTTGAGAGGTTTTTTTATATTCTTTTTTGAAATAGGGGTTAGCATTAGGGCAATGGTGTTTAACGCCACTTCCAACAATAATTCAGTTATATCATGGCGGTCAGTCTTATTGCCAATATTGGTGAAGGAAACCGGAGTAACCGCAGAAAACTCCTGACCTATTGTAAGTCACTGACAAACTCTATCACATAATTTTGTATCGAGTACACCTCGCCATGAGCAGGATTCAAACTCATAACGTTAGTGGTGATAGGCACCGATTGCATAGCTAGTTGTAAATCCAACTACAATACAATCACAACCATAACAGTCCTTTATGAAATAAGAATTGTGTGGTCTTCAAAACACTATTTCTTACATTTCAATGACAAACTTTATGTGTAATAGTTTAAACTTGGTAATACCAAGCAAAAGTATTGTAGCAAAATCAGAATTACATTTTAATGATAATAAAATACCAAGTACCTTTGAATCTGGAGTATCAAATTTAATAACTCCAACTCCATCTTTTTTTTCATATCCTAAATGTTTTCTTGCTGAAAAAAATAAAATCTCCATATAATGATGTCTGTCTGAAGCATATACCTTAAGGAATGTGCTTGTAAATTTTATTTAATTCTTTATTTATTTAACATTAGTAAATTTGACATTGAGAGTACTTTTAGGTTTTTGGTGTATTCAGCATTCAAAATTCTGGAACAATAGGGAAATACAATACTAAACAGCTGGCAATTTTTAAATAAACACTTCTAAATGGGTATATACATGACATATATTGCCTACATGTATCAGTGTTGTGAAAGCTTATACAAATAAATAATAGATAAGTACATAACATAGCAATAATAGATATTCTTGTTTAATTCAAGACATCATCAGATAATTATCCCTGAATTCAGTATAATTATCTACTTCAGTACTTTTTAACAATTTCAAGGGACATAACTCTAAGACTATAATTGCATCAAGGTCAAAATTGAACTATATCTGCATTTTGAAACATTTAATCATCTAAAATGAATATTTTAATATTTATAACATTTTGAAAGGATATTACTCAAGAACCTGAAAAAACATCATGGAAATCATCAAACAAAAATCGACATGCAACTCCTGAATCAATATAGCAGCCGGTGGAAAATAATACCTCTTAAGATGTCAAAATTCCTGGGAACAGGACAAAAGCTCCCAGACAAAAAGCCCCCCAATAATGAAATAATCTTACAATCTTATTACATTTGTTTTATATTGATGGTGATATATTAAAAGATATCTTAAAGAATTAATACAAAAAATAAAATACTTTAAAAACATGTTTTTCCACATTTTGTTCATTGTTATGTTCATTTATAAAGTGTAAATCAAAAAAAAAAACACTGCTTAATTCCTTAAATTGAAATTAATCAGGAATTGTTTTTATTGATAAACAATAATTTACCTTTTCAACCTTTGAAGTTCTTAAAAGTATTGAGAGTTATTTGCTCACTTCTTTTTTTCTTCTTCTTATATACTATGATTATTTTAAAGATAAAACAACTTTATTTTTGTTTTTACTTTCTTTGATAAGGGTTATTATAATTCTCAAACAAATGCTTCAATTGTTTATGATATCTTCATGTTCCAAAAATAAATGAATTAAAATACGTAGGTAAAAAAAAGTCTTGAATCATGTTATAAAATTTAAAGAAAATTTTACATATCCAAACAGTTAAACAAGACATATATGAAACAAAAAACATTAACTTATACTTTTTATTATTGGGGGGCTTTTTGTCGGGGGATTTTGTCTGGGGGCTTTTGTCCTAGACACAAATTCCATCTATTTGTAATAATTCTCTCTCTTAGTAATTTGCAAAAGATCACAGGCATGACAAAGAAAAACTTATTTTTTATATATAGGTACTTATAATATTAACATTGTTCTTACCACTTAAACATGTTGCTGTTGAGAAAAGGTGCCTGTTTTCACCTAAAAATAAAGCATAGGTATATTTATTAAAGTGAAATACAAACTATAAAAGACTGGGATTTGCTTGAGAGATAACTGACAATGTTTTCTTACATTGTCTGCTTATGTTTTGTCTTCTTTTTCCCTAATGAAGAACTCCGAGCACATCCAACCAAATGCGCCCAGGTCACACTTCTGGTATGAACAATTTGCTCATATGGCAATTTGCTCGAAATCGATTGGTGCGCAGACTAGTAAAAATATATATCGGATATTGACAAACTTGTCAATATTCGCGTATCTACTTATATTCATATATGTTATATAGTTTTTTAATCAGCAGCAATGTTTTATTTATTCAACCGCTAGCTTTTTGTCGAAATTGAGAGCAAAGAAGGTAGAAAAACGTAACTCGTCATAAAACTGCTTCAACAAATGACGCCTTACCGGAATTTTTGAAAATGAAATACCAGAATCGGATTCCGGAACCAGGAATTACTATTTCCGGTTTTGCCGATAGTGAAAAAAAAAAAAAAATTAATGCCGACCGACCCTAGATTTTTTGGACATGTGACTGTAAACACACATATTTTTTTTTTGGCCTTGCAGTGACCTGAACTGTGGAAAATAAGTGAAAATGAAACGCAATACCAGATCTGAAAAGAAAGATAGTTAAACTAATATATATTGTACATTGTACATGTCTGCAAGTCAGATTCATGAAATCACGGTATAGACCAGGACTAGTGGTTCATAGATTCGGGCTAGTAATATTTGGGAGTATGCTAGACCTGGACTAGTGAGGTGGTCCAAGATTTTTTAACCCCTGGTATATATATTTAAGATTTTCCCATATTCCTTTGCAAATAAAGGGCTGTTATGGTCATGATCGTATGGTACCAGGTAGTTGGATTTATAACTACCTATGCAATCAGTCTCTATCACCATTAACAATGTGAATTCGAATCCCACACAGGTCACAGGCGAGGTGTACTCGATACAACATAATAGTCTGTGCCCCTGTCTGACTTTCGGTCAGACAGTCTTGTAGGTTTTATCTGACCGAGAAAAAAAAAGGATATTATGCGAGTGATTTGGGTTTTTTTTAATTGCATTTGTACATAAATAAAGATTCTAAATCAGTTACTGGCAAAGGAGAAAACTGCCTCCCCGTTGTTCTACTCTCCAACATAGTCCTCACAAAATTCATCAACATATATGCTGAATAGTCAAATAACTGTTCTATTTGTTCGAGAATTTCTCTCTCCACCAGATCGTCATCATCATGTCCTCGATTTTGCTGTAAAAATGCGAGAATGCAGTTACATGCGACTTGCATGTTTCGTGATTGGTGACAGCAGAGATTCTAAAGTTTGTACAGCCTGTGATAAACTTATTCTGGAAAAACATTAGTGTTGGTGCCATAATGCTCGATACAAACTGCACGTCATGCTGTTTTTTAAGTCGTCAAACTTTGGCCAGGGTCTTTTGGCTTGCTAGTCACGGTTAAATTTTCTTTCAGGACGATGCTCCTCATATTTTCTTTTTCTTTCATGAGCTAAAATATTTTTCTTAGTTCAAAGGCTTTCCTGGGATAGCCCCAGTAACATACTTCAAGGTAAACATAGGTTTCGGAAGTTGTGGTTGTTTTTATTTCCAGTTCAATCGCACATGTTCTGCATCAAATAATTCACAAAGCCAGACATTCGGTTCCATAAAGATGAAAAAACAGCTGACCGAAGTCCAATTTTGTTGGCCAGGACAGTCTGCATTCAGCAGACCACAGGGGTTTGCTACGATTTTTTTTAATCACTCTAAAATAACCGACCAATCAAATCGCACGCAGGAATTCGACCTCATATTGACATGTAAACATGATGGAGGATGTTCCAGCAATTGCAAATTCTGTTAAAAATTGCTTTAAGGGAACGACCATTTAACTTGAAGGGGGGGTTATGGTTTTTTTCTAAAAAAATATTTTGATTCCCAATGTTGCTGAAAAAAATTTCTGATTTTGGTGGAGGAAAAAAATAATAATCTGATTCAGAGTTTTTGTCATATAACCTAATGTTAAATTCTGGAAAAAAAATTTGCACTTTGTGCGACAAAAAATAATAATATTTTAACTCTTGTGTTGTCCGAAAAAAAAATTCTGAACGAAACAAAAAACCATAACCCCCCCTTCAAGTTAAATGGTCGGTCCCTAAAGTTGCAGATAGGTAAAAATTATGACAAAAAGGAATAGGAATATCAAAAATATAATTATTATGCTTCAAATGGGTACCAATATTATGGCGAATCAGGTCAAGACACCAATACAAAACTATTTTGAAAAAGTGTTGTATGAAAATTTGGCATTTGAGATTCCTCCCTTGTGCCAAGTTGTGGTTTTTTAAGAGTAGTAGAGTGATAAAAAAATTTGTAACAAACCCCTGTGCACAGACTGCATGTAATAAAGTTTGTCAGTGACTTGCGGCAGGTCTGTGGTTTTCTCCGGTATCCTCAACCAGTAAAACTGACTGCCATGACATAACTGAAATATTGTTGAAAGTGGAGTTAAACACCATAACAATAATAACCCCCCTTTGCCAGGCTTTGCAAAATCATTTGCTCTAGTCATAATTAGTGGCTTTACTCCTTTGCTTCTGACAAGTCATCGCCTATATTCTTAAGATTATAATTGCAATCTCACACAACGTTCAAAGAATTACAGATATTGGTTATGAAGACATGGCCTATGCCTACAGACTACAGTTGAGAAAGAAAATAGGGCCTAGTCAGATCACAGGGGCTTGTTACGAGCCCCTGTGGTCAGATGTGAATGACCGCTATAGCTATGCCTATGATGATGCAAGCATGAGATTGCAAGGTGTAATTGAATATGTACAACTTTTAGTGATAATGAAATTGTTGTCGAATAATCTACCTGGTGCAATACGACTACAAGAGGAAGACATGAATTTGCAAGCCCTCAGAATCTTCATACTGGACGACATGATACCGGTGACTTTGCCGGTTGTCGGGTGAACTTTGGTCTCTCGTAAAGTCACGTTTTAATCGCGTACAATCTCATTAAGAAAATATATCTTTTACTGTTTTTGCAGTTTTGTCATCACTATTGTCGATTGTCTTTTATCATTTTATTCGATAATCGTGCGTTTATGTGCATTTTTTACATGAATAATACGATAGAATTGTCAAAGGTAAAGCTTTAATTTTGTGTCACGTGGGGTTCAAAGGTTCTCAAACTGTCATGGCTGCCTCCATAAGAAGTGTTCTGACATTGAAGTCTCAAGCTCTACCATGTATATTTTTTCTTTATATTTTTTCACATATCATATAGAATCTAGTTACTCTTCACTCTCGTGTATTTTAGATATAGTTTCACAGAACGGTCATGAATTGTATACTATTTATTGCATCATGGTTGTGACAAAGTTGTGTACAAACACTACTCACTAGTCGACTAGATCACTGCCACAGCCACAGGGTCTTGACTTGTCAATTAAAAGATATAGCATTTATAAGGATGGGAAGGGAATAGGGTATCATGTTTAGCGATTGCTCGTTTAACAGGTTTGACGAATTGCAGCAAAAATTCAAGGTCCACAGCACAGACACTACACACTTTGACTTGTCAATACTGTTAGGTTATGGTGTTTAACGCCACTTTCAACAGTAGTTCAGTTATATCAGTCACTTGTTAGTGTTACATTATAATTGACAGTCATGCATATGGCTAAAAGTGGCCTTTGCGGTTCGGATCGTATGGTAGTTGGATTTATGACTAGCTATGCAATCCATGACTATCACCACTGATGTCGTGAGTTCACATCCTGTTCAGGTGAGGTGTACTCAATACAACATTATGTGATAAAGTTTGTCATTGACTTGCGGCAGGTCGGCAGTTTTCTCTGGTTTCCACCAGCAATAAAACTGACCGCCATGATTATAGATAATATAACTGAAATAATGTTGAAAGTGTCATTAAACACCATAAAACCAACAAAGCAATTGCTAAAAATAGAAACTTTCTCCTAATGATCAAAACCTCTACATTTTATACATGCATGGGCTAAAATTTTCACTGTAGATGCATGAATTATTATGAATATGAGTTGTAGATATATTTCATGTTTTTCTTGTGAATTTCTTTGTGTTATTGTTATTGAAAGAACCAATATTACAAGTAATCTCATGAGCTGATTGATGCAGTTATATGGTTTACTTCAGTTTTCTCAGCTAAAAACGTACATTTTTACTGTACTTCCACAGTATGTACATTTATTAGCAGTTATTCTGTCATTTTCATAATTGGCAAATGTAGTTTGTATTTTGATTTTTACAAATATTTTTCAGACCAATTTATTACTTAACATTTTTTCAAAATGAAATTGTAATATAGATTTTTTTAGCAAATCTTAATTATAATTTATCATGGAGAATTCAGGAAATCTTAATTATTCCTGTAACCTCATTGGGACAACCTCATATCATGTATGTGTAATCTAGCTGCAATAATGTAGCTCCTGTGACAAACTTGTGTCTCGGCAGAGTAAGCGAGCATTTAGGGTTTTATTATTAGAACTAGTGTAATCCAGTTCTGTATGTACAAATACATTTAGTCCTCTACCATGTTAAAACCATCACCAAAAAGCAGTAGTAATTAGCTATTCACCATTGTTAGTGGCATACTGACACCATTCATTGTTCATTCTATTTTCATTATGTTATTTCCACATGATATTATTTGATGTTCCATATTTAGCCACATGTAGAGAATATGCCATTTGTCTTGATATGTTTTTTTTTCTTAAAATAGATATATTTTATTTTTACCAGGAAACTAGTTTATGGCAGTTCAGAATCATTTGTATTTTAACAACAGTAGGCATATCTCTTATTTTGTAGTTCAGACAACTCAGATATTAGATCATTAATTTGATTTAGATACATGTATTTTCCTCTTATGTATTGGAGTAGCTGGCATTCTAGTAAATAATGAGTGAGAGCTTCATCACTTATATCACATGATTTATAAGTTGGTGTTTCATTTTTGATCTGTTTGATTGTAAAATGCTAGTAAGAAAATTAGTTCCTGTAATAAGTTTTGGTTTCACAGACTAATGTTTCTTGAAATCCAGATAATGAAAAAGAAAAAATGCCGAAATAGGTATATTTTTATATAGGTGCGATCATGAAATGAATCTATATTTTACTTTTTTGTTTCCTTTTCATTTTATTATTTGGATTGTTCACTATCATATAAACTTCTTCCCTTAATTTAAACAATATTTATTTAGAAAATAATCAGAGTATACAGTACATCAAACATAGTAAATACAGACAGGATTCAGAGACTTCTTCCCTTGTTGTGTTACATGCATTACATGTACTGATAGTAGGGTATGATACATTCTAGTTTTTCTTTATTTTAATTTAATAAGTATACTGGGTTTAATAGGTAATTGACACCTGATAATATACCTGAATTTACCTGAGGTTTTCAAAATAGGTGTCCTTGAATTAATCCCTTAATCCAGTTTAACAGTGAACAAATGTTCTTTGATCTTTTTGAAAGTTGATGTTCAGGATATCGACCGTTTATGACCCATGCCAAATATACACTGGTAAAAAGGTAATCAAAATGTATTACAAATGTTTGATTACTGCTTGATAAACAGCTGATTTTCACAAACAAAGAATTAATAAAGACGATTAACATGCCTGTGTAATGCAATAAATGGCTCTATAAACCAGACATTTCTAGTATGACTGGTATTGAAACTGGGTCACTCTTTCTGATAATCTCCTCCATTATGGTACTAACTATTTTACTGCCGATTGTTGGTACAAAAAAAATGTACTACACTTATAATATTCAACAATTAAAAGGGGAAAAACCACTGATACAAGGTACCCACAAAAACCAAACTATGAAAATTTATGTTTATTAATACAAATACATTTTTTGTACATTATAAAATACTTTAATAAAAAGAATAACATTATCCAAATAAAGAGTTTAGTGACAAAATTGTAATTCTGGGCCAGAACAAAGAATATGGGTTCATTTCATTGATTTAAATGTGTTAAAAAGTTATTTTCCATCCATTTGTTTTCTGTAGTGAGCTCAGTTAATTGTGAGAGAGTTTTTAGAATCATGTTCATTTAAATCATAATTAACACCAGAAACAAGACAATGAGGTTATAAATATCATAAGGTAACAAAGTCCTGTCTGCATCCCTCAACACATAAGACATTTAACCTTGGTAGGACAGTTTACTTATGGTGAACAGGATAATCCCCACTTAATAAGCCAAGTTACAATGTATGTACATGTATTAGATGTAAACAATTATGAAAATAGGGATTTATTTTGTTATACATTTGCATACATGTATTATTTTGTTTATTTCATTATATTTAACTACATATTGTGTTGCTTTGTACATTGTATCTGTGTTTGAAAAATGAATAAAATATGTAGGATAACTGGTACATTTATTTGTTAGATTCTTATTTATTCATGATTAGAAAAATATAATATTCCACAAAAGTCAGACTAATTGATCAATACCCTGACTGAATCCCTGTATTTAAATCTAATGTTACATTTTTTGTTTACAGTGAGCTTAAGATGCCTGAGCACTTCCTTCAACTACAATGCAGCAGCAAGTCAAAGTATGTATTATATTAACATGATTAATTGGTTGAGTAGGAAGTGCTCTTTTATGCATGGAACTGTCTCTTTAAGTGTAACTGTTTATGTTCTCATCTGGAGAGTAGATATCAGATCTACTCCAGCTTGGATCAAATCAGCTAATCTGTAAAATTTGTATGTGCCACTTCTTTTCTGAGTGTGCAACATTCATTTCAAAACAATTTCTAGTTTTCAAGTCAAAATATGGATAGATTGTAATCATGATGGTACTGGTTGATATAGTATTACAGACTGTTGGATCAGGTCTTGATCTGTAATATGTTGAGGTTCAGGTCTTGATCTGTAATATGTTAAGGTTCAGGTCTTGATCTGTAATATGTTGAGGTTCAGCAAGATGTATAACAAAAGAGCATTAAACCTCTTGATCATCGTCTGGAAGTGCTCTTTGTGTGAACTATAGAAAACTTCAGTGTTATGTATAAAATTTAAGCTAACTTTGTTACAGCATATATATACAGAGACATGCAAAAAGTATTCGGTCACTGTAGTGTAAGTTTTTACTATATCATTGTGTACTATAAAAGCTACTATTAATTATTGGCTTCATCTTCTGAGCGCAAATGCAAATAGCTTAATTTATCATTCATACCAAGAAAACACCTTGCGTAAAGATGGCTTATGTTCTAAAATAAAACTTTTACTAGCTGAAATTGGGTTTACTCATGTTTGGGTGAATCAAGGTACATTTTCTAAGTCTAAATTATTACACTCTTTATCAATCAAACTAGAAGACAGATATATTAACCACTGGAAAAAATTATTGTTTAATGATGATAATAAAAATGGTGGTAATAAACTGTGAACTTATAGGAAGTTAAAAAATAGTTACAAAATGGAGAAATTTGTACACTCTGATGTGGATAAATTTGCTTTATCTAAATTTGTTAAAATTAGAATAAGCAACAGTAAATGTAACCTGAATATTGAAAGGGGAATATGTCCTCTCTGTAATATAGAACCAGAGGATGAAATTCATTTCATTTTAAAATGTCCCAAATTGGATGAGTGTCGTAAAGAATTATTTTCTAATATAAGTTCAGTGATTCCTTCATTTAATGATATGGATGAGTTCCAAAAATTTAAATTCATATTGAGTAGTATGTAAAATATGTATTTTAGGTGTGAATAAATTGTATTCTATCAATCAAAATCTGAAAGGGAAGTTATAACTTAATTATTATGCAAAATTATTATTACAGTATATACAGAATTATTTAAATATTTTTATATACATTGAGTGACACTGTTGTGTACAATGGGAGATAATCCTTATAAATATTGTAATCTTCAATGGGAGATAATTCATACACTTCTCAGCTGTGATAACATCTTCTTTGTACATGTATTGTATGCTTACTTCTGTTTTGTCTTTTTATGATTGTTCAATGTTTGGACTTTAAATCAATAAAATTATTATTATTATTATTATTATAAAACCACATTTTTAGCTCACCTGGCCTTTAGGCCATGTGAGCTATTGTCATCACTTTTCGTCCGTCGTCTGTCGTCCGTCGTCAACATTTCACATTTTAATCTTCTCCTCAGAAACCACTGGACCAATTGCAACCAAACTTTGGTGGAATGGTCCTTGGATGGCCCCCTTTCAAAATTGTGTCCGGTGATCCTGACTTCCAACCAAGATGGCCGCCAAGCTAAAAATAGAAAAAAGGGGGGATGAAATTTTAATTGTCCATTGCTGCTTTAGTGTAAGTCAAAATGAGCTGAAATTTTAACTGCAGCTACATGGCAAGGAGTAGTTTAAGATATATTCCGTGTTTTTCTGTGAAATTTTTCTTTCAGCCGATATATACCGATTATGCAAATTAGGCATATTTTGATAAAAGATCACATTTAAATCTTCTCCTCTGAAACCGCTGAACCAAATTAAACCAAATCTGGCAGGGATGGTCCCTGGGTGGGTCCCTTTCAAAATTGTGTCCGACAGCCCCGCCCTCCATTCAAGATGGCCGCTGTTACTAAAAATAGAAATTTCTTCAAATGGCCAAAACTGCTCTATTTTAAGCCAGAATGTGCCCAAATTTGAACTGTGTAAGCATAATGATGAGCTTTATAGCATATATTACAGGATTTTTTATGAACTTTGAACTTTTGCCGATTTTGACCGATTATGCAAATTAGAAAAAAGGGGGGATGAAATTTAAAAAAAATCTTCTCCTCGGAAACTACTGAGCCAATATCAACCAAATTTTGCTGAAATGATTCTTGGATGGCCCCCTTCCAAAATTGTGTCCGTTGATCCCGACTTCCAACCAAGATGGCCACCAAGTTAAAAATAGAATAAAGGGGGGATGAAATTTTAATTGTCCATTGCTGCTTTAGTGTAAGTCAAAATGAGCTGAAATTTTAACTGCAGCTACATGGCAAGGAGTAGTTTAAGATATATTCCGTGTTTTTCTGTGAAATTTTTCTTTCAGCCGATATATACCGATTATGCAAATTATGCATATTTTGATAAAAGATCACATTTAAATCTTCTCCTCTGAAACCGCTGAACCAAATTAAACCAAATCTGGCAGGGATGGTCCCTGGGTGGGTCCCTTTCAAAATTGTGTCCGACAGCCCCGCCCTCCATTCAAGATGGCCGCTGTTACTAAAAATAGAAATTTCTTCAAATGGCCAAAACTGCTCTATTTTAAGCCAGAATGTGCCCAAATTTGAACTGTGTAAGCATAATGATGAGCTTTTTAACATGTATTACAGGATTTTTTATGAACTTTGAACTTTTGCCGATTTTGACCGATTATGCAAATTAGAAAAAAGGGGGGATGAAATTTAAAAAAAAATCTTCTCCTCGGAAACTACTGAGCCAATATCAACCAAATTTTGCTGAAATGATTCTTGGATGGCCCCCTTCCAAAATTGTGTCCGTTGATCCCGACTTCCAACCAAGATGGCCGCCAAGTTAAAAATAGAAAAAGGGGGGATGAAATTTTAATTGTCCATTGCTGCTTTAGTGTAAGTCAAAATGAGCTCAAATTTTAACTGCAGCTACATGGCAAGGAGTAGTTTAAGATATATTCCGTGTTTTTCTGTGAAATTTTTCTTTCAGCCGATATATACCGATTATGCAAATTAGGCATATTTTGATAAAAGATCGCATTTAAATCTTCTCCTCTGAAACCGCTGAACCAAATTAAACCAAATCTGGCAGGGATGGTCCCTGGGTGGGTCCCTTTCAAAATTGTGTCCGACAGCCCCGCCTTCCATTCAAGATGGCCGCTGTTACTAAAAATAGAAATTTCTTCAAATGGCCAAAACTGCTCTATTTTAAGCCAGAATGTGCCCAAATTTGAACTGTATAAGCATAATGATGAGCTTTTTAACATGTATTACAGGATTTTTTATGAACTTTGAACTTTTGCCGATTTTGACCGATTATGCAAATTAGAAAAAAGGGGGGATGAAATTTTTAAAAATTCTTCTCCTCGGAAACTACTGAGTCAATATCAACCAAACTTTGCTGAAATGATTCTTGGATGGCCCCCTTCCAAAATTGTGTCCGTTGATCCCGACTTCCAACCAAGATGGCCACCAAGCTCAAAATAGAAAAAAGGGGGGATGAAATTTTAATTGTCCATTGCTGCTTTAGTGTAAGTCAAAATGAGCTGAAATTATAACTGCAGCTACATGGCAAGAAGTAGTTTAGCATATAATCCAGGTTTTTCTGTGAAATTTTTCTTTCAGCCGATATATACCGATTATGCAAATTAGGCATATTTTGATAAAAGATCGCATTTAAATCTTCTCCTCTGAAACCGCTGAACCAAATTAAACCAAACCTGGCAGGGATGGTCCCTGGGTGGGTCCCCATCAAAATTGTGTCCGACAGCCCCGACCTCCATTCAAGATGGCCACTGTTACTAAAAATAGAAATTTCTTCAAATGGCCAAAACTGCTCTATTTTAAGCCAGAATGTGCCCAAATTTGAACTGTATAAGCATAATGATGAACTTTGAACTTTTGCCGATTTTGACCGATTATGCAAATTAGAAAAAATGGGGGATGAAATTTTTAAAAAATCTTCTCCTCTGAAACTACTGAGCCAATCTCAACCAAACTTTGCTGAAATGATTCTTGGATGGCCCCCTTCCAAAATTGTGTCCGGTGATCCCGACTTCCAACCAAAATGGCCGCCAAGCTCAAAATAGAAAAAGGGGGATGAAATTTTAATTGTCCATTGCTGCTTTAGTGTAAGTCAAAATGAGCTCAAATTTTAACTGCAGCTACATGGTAAGAAGTAGTTTAGCATATATTCCGTGTTTTTCTGTGAAGTTTTTCTTTCAGCCGATATATACCGATTATGCAAATTAGGCATGTTTTGATAAAAGATCGCATTTAAATCTTCTCCTCTGAAACCGCAGAACCAAATTAAACCAAATCTGGCAGGGATGGTCCCTGGGTGGGTCCCTTTCAAAATTGTGTCCGACAGCCCCGCCCTCCATTCAAGATGGCCGCTGTTACTAAAAATAGAAATTTCTTCAAATGGCCAAAACTGCTCTATTTTAAGCCAGAATGTGCCCAAATTTGAACTGTGTAAGCATAATGATGAGCTTTTTAACATGTATTACAGGATTTTTTATGAACTTTGAACTTTTGCCGATTTTGACCGATTATGCAAATTAGAAAAAAGGGGGGATGAAATTTAAAAAAAATCTTCTCCTCGGAAACTACTGAGCCAATATCAACCAAATTTTGCTGAAATGATTCTTATATGGCCCCCTTCCAAAATTGTGTCCGTTGATCCCGACTTCCAACCAAGATGGCCGCCAAGTTAAAAATAGAAAAAGGGGGGATGAAATTTTAATTGTCCATTGCTGCTTTAGTGTAAGTCAAAATGAGCTCAAATTTTAACTGCAGCTACATGGCAAGGAGTAGTTTAAGATATATTCCGTGTTTTTCTGTGAAATTTTTCTTTCAGCCGATATATAACGATTATGCAAATTAGGCATATTTTGATAAAAGATCGCATTTAAATCTTCTCCTCTGAAACCGCTGAACCAAATTAAACCAAATCTGGCAGGGATGGTCCCTGGGTGGGTCCCTTTCAAAATTGTGTCCGACAGCCCCGTCCTCCATTCAAGATGGCCGCTGTTACTAAAAATAGAAATTTCTTCAAATGGCCAAAACTGCTCTATTTTAAGCCAGAATGTGCCCAAATTTGAACTGTATAAGCATAATGATGAGCTTTTTAACATGTATTACAGGATTTTTTATGAACTTTGAACTTTTGCCGATTTTGACCGATTATGCAAATTAGAAAAAGGGGGGATGAAATTTTTAAAAATTCTTCTCCTCGGAAACTACTGAGTCAATATCAACCAAACTTTGCTGAAATGATTCTTGGATGGCCCCCTTCCAAAATTGTGTCCGTTGATCCCGACTTCCAACCAAGATGGCCACCAAGCTCAAAATAGAAAAAAGGGGGGATGAAATTTTAATTGTCCATTGCTGCTTTAGTGTAAGTCAAAATGAGCTGAAATTATAACCGCAGCTACATGGCAAGAAGTAGTTTAGCATATAATCCAGGTTTTTTTGTGAAATTTTTCTTTCAGCCGATATATACCGATTATGCAAATTAGGCATATTTTGATAAAAGATCGCATTTAAATCTTCTCCTCTGAAACCGCTGAACCAAATTAAACCAAATCTGGCAGGGATGGTCCCTGGGTGGGTCCCTTTCAAAATTGTGTCCGACAGCCCCGCCCTCCATTCAAGATGGCCGCTGTTACTAAAAATAGAAATTTCTTCAAATGGCCAAAACTGCTCTATTTTAAGCCAGAATGTGCCCAAATTTGAACTGTATAAGCATAATGATGAACTTTGAACTTTTGCCGATTTTGACCGATTATGCAAATTAGAAAAAAGGGGGGATGAAATTTTAAAAAAATCTTCTCCTCTGAAACTACTGAGCCAATCTCAACCAAACTTTGCTGAAATGATTCTTGGATGGCCCCCTTCCAAAATTGTGTCCGGTGATCCCGACTTCCAACCAAAATGGCCGCCAAGCTCAAAATAGAAAAAGGGGGATGAAATTTTAATTGTCCATTGCTGCTTTAGTGTAAGTCAAAATGAGCTGAAATTTTAACTGCAGCTACATGGCAAGGAGTAGTTTAAGATATATTCCGTGTTTTTCTGTGAAATTTTTCTTTCAGCCGATATATACCGATTATGCAAATTATGCATATTTTGATAAAAGATCACATTTAAATCTTCTCCTCTGAAACCGCTGAACCAAATTAAACCAAATCTGGCAGGGATGGTCCCTGGGTGGGTCCCTTTCAAAATTGTGTCCGACAGCCCCGCCCTCCATTCAAGATGGCCGCTGTTACTAAAAATAGAAATTTCTTCAAATGGCCAAAACTGCTCTATTTTAAGCCAGAATGTGCCCAAATTTGAACTGTGTAAGCATAATGATGAGCTTTTTAACATGTATTACAGGATTTTTTATGAACTTTGAACTTTTGCCGATTTTGACCGATTATGCAAATTAGAAAAAAGGGGGGATGAAATTTAAAAAAAAATCTTCTCCTCGGAAACTACTGAGCCAATATCAACCAAATTTTGCTGAAATGATTCTTGGATGGCCCCCTTCCAAAATTGTGTCCGTTGATCCCGACTTCCAACCAAGATGGCCGCCAAGTTAAAAATAGAAAAAGGGGGGATGAAATTTTAATTGTCCATTGCTGCTTTAGTGTAAGTCAAAATGAGCTCAAATTTTAACTGCAGCTACATGGCAAGGAGTAGTTTAAGATATATTCCGGGTTTTTCTGTGAAATTTTTCTTTCAGCCGATATATACCGATTATGCAAATTAGGCATATTTTGATAAAAGATCGCATTTAAATCTTCTCCTCTGAAACCGCTGAACCAAATTAAACCAAATCTGGCAGGGATGGTCCCTGGGTGGGTCCCTTTCAAAATTGTGTCCGACAGCCCCGCCTTCCATTCAAGATGGCCGCTGTTACTAAAAATAGAAATTTCTTCAAATGGCCAAAACTGCTCTATTTTAAGCCAGAATGTGCCCAAATTTGAACTGTATAAGCATAATGATGAGCTTTTTAACATGTATTACAGGATTTTTTATGAACTTTGAACTTTTGCCGATTTTGACCGATTATGCAAATTAGAAAAAAGGGGGGATGAAATTTTTAAAAATTCTTCTCCTCGGAAACTACTGAGTCAATATCAACCAAACTTTGCTGAAATGATTCTTGGATGGCCCCCTTCCAAAATTGTGTCCGTTGATCCCGACTTCCAACCAAGATGGCCACCAAGCTCAAAATAGAAAAAAGGGGGGATGAAATTTTAATTGTCCATTGCTGCTTTAGTGTAAGTCAAAATGAGCTGAAATTATAACTGCAGCTACATGGCAAGAAGTAGTTTAGCATATAATCCAGGTTTTTCTGTGAAATTTTTCTTTCAGCCGATATATACCGATTATGCAAATTAGGCATATTTTGATAAAAGATCGCATTTAAATCTTCTCCTCTGAAACCGCTGAACCAAATTAAACCAAACCTGGCAGGGATGGTCCCTGGGTGGGTCCCCATCAAAATTGTGTCCGACAGCCCCGACCTCCATTCAAGATGGCCACTGTTACTAAAAATAGAAATTTCTTCAAATGGCCAAAACTGCTCTATTTTAAGCCAGAATGTGCCCAAATTTGAACTGTATAAGCATAATGATGAACTTTGAACTTTTGCCGATTTTGACCGATTATGCAAATTAGAAAAAATGGGGGATGAAATTTTTAAAAAATCTTCTCCTCTGAAACTACTGAGCCAATCTCAACCAAACTTTGCTGAAATGATTCTTGGATGGCCCCCTTCCAAAATTGTGTCCGGTGATCCCGACTTCCAACCAAAATGGCCGCCAAGCTCAAAATAGAAAAAGGGGGATGAAATTTTAATTGTCCATTGCTGCTTTAGTGTAAGTCAAAATGAGCTCAAATTTTAACTGCAGCTACATGGTAAGAAGTAGTTTAGCATATATTCCGGGTTTTTCTGTGAAGTTTTTCTTTCAGCCGATATATACCGATTATGCAAATTAGGCATGTTTTGATAAAAGATCGCATTTAAATCTTCTCCTCTGAAACCGCAGAACCAAATTAAACCAAATCTGGCAGGGATGGTCCCTGGGTGGGTCCCTTTCAAAATTGTGTCCGACAGCCCCGCCCTCCATTCAAGATGGCCGCTGTTACTAAAAATAGAAATTTCTTCAAATGGCCAAAACTGCTCTATTTTAAGCCAGAATGTGCCCAAATTTGAACTGTGTAAGCATAATGATGAGCTTTTTAACATGTATTACAGGATTTTTTATGAACTTTGAACTTTTGCCGATTTTGACCGATTATGCAAATTAGAAAAAAGGGGGGATGAAATTTAAAAAAAATCTTCTCCTCGGAAACTACTGAGCCAATATCAACCAAATTTTGCTGAAATGATTCTTGGATGGCCCCCTTCCAAAATTGTGTCCGTTGATCCCGACTTCCAACCAAGATGGCCGCCAAGTTAAAAATAGAAAAAGGGGGGATGAAATTTTAATTGTCCATTGCTGCTTTAGTGTAAGTCAAAATGAGCTCAAATTTTAACTGCAGCTACATGGCAAGGAGTAGTTTAAGATATATTCCGTGTTTTTCTGTGAAATTTTTCTTTCAGCCGATATATAACGATTATGCAAATTAGGCATATTTTGATAAAAGATCGCATTTAAATCTTCTCCTCTGAAACCGCTGAACCAAATTAAACCAAATCTGGCAGGGATGGTCCCTGGGTGGGTCCCTTTCAAAATTGTGTCCGACAGCCCCGTCCTCCATTCAAGATGGCCGCTGTTACTAAAAATAGAAATTTCTTCAAATGGCCAAAACTGCTCTATTTTAAGCCAGAATGTGCCCAAATTTGAACTGTATAAGCATAATGATGAGCTTTTTAACATGTATTACAGGATTTTTTATGAACTTTGAACTTTTGCCGATTTTGACCGATTATGCAAATTAGAAAAAGGGGGGATGAAATTTTTAAAAATTCTTCTCCTCGGAAACTACTGAGTCAATATCAACCAAACTTTGCTGAAATGATTCTTGGATGGCCCCCTTCCAAAATTGTGTCCGTTGATCCCGACTTCCAACCAAGATGGCCACCAAGCTCAAAATAGAAAAAAGGGGGGATGAAATTTTAATTGTCCATTGCTGCTTTAGTGTAAGTCAAAATGAGCTGAAATTATAACTGCAGCTACATGGCAAGAAGTAGTTTAGCATATAATCCAGGTTTTTCTGTGAAATTTTTCTTTCAGCCGATATATACCGATTATGCAAATTAGGCATATTTTGATAAAAGATCGCATTTAAATCTTCTCCTCTGAAACCGCTGAACCAAATTAAACCAAACCTGGCAGGGATGGTCCCTGGGTGGGTCCCCATCAAAATTGTGTCCGACAGCCCCGACCTCCATTCAAGATGGCCACTGTTACTAAAAATAGAAATTTCTTCAAATGGCCAAAACTGCTCTATTTTAAGCCAGAATGTGCCCAAATTTGAACTGTATAAGCATAATGATGAACTTTGAACTTTTGCCGATTTTGACCGATTATGCAAATTAGAAAAAATGGGGGATGAAATTTTTAAAAAATCTTCTCCTCTGAAACTACTGAGCCAATCTCAACCAAACTTTGCTGAAATGATTCTTGGATGGCCCCCTTCCAAAATTGTGTCCGGTGATCCCGACTTCCAACCAAAATGGCCGCCAAGCTCAAAATAGAAAAAGGGGGATGAAATTTTAATTGTCCATTGCTGCTTTAGTGTAAGTCAAAATGAGCTCAAATTTTAACTGCAGCTACATGGTAAGAAGTAGTTTAGCATATATTCCGGGTTTTTCTGTGAAGTTTTTCTTTCAGCCGATATATACCGATTATGCAAATTAGGCATGTTTTGATAAAAGATCGCATTTAAATCTTCTCCTCTGAAACCGCAGAACCAAATTAAACCAAATCTGGCAGGGATGGTCCCTGGGTGGGTCCCTTTCAAAATTGTGTCCGACAGCCCCGCCCTCCATTCAAGATGGCCGCTGTTACTAAAAATAGAAATTTCTTCAAATGGCCAAAACTGCTCTATTTTAAGCCAGAATGTGCCCAAATTTGAACTGTGTAAGCATAATGATGAGCTTTTTAACATGTATTACAGGATTTTTTATGAACTTTGAACTTTTGCCGATTTTGACCGATTATGCAAATTAGAAAAAAGGGGGGATGAAATTTAAAAAAAATCTTCTCCTCGGAAACTACTGAGCCAATATCAACCAAATTTTGCTGAAATGATTCTTGGATGGCCCCCTTCCAAAATTGTGTCCGTTGATCCCGACTTCCAACCAAGATGGCCGCCAAGTTAAAAATAGAAAAAGGGGGGATGAAATTTTAATTGTCCATTGCTGCTTTAGTGTAAGTCAAAATGAGCTCAAATTTTAACTGCAGCTACATGGCAAGGAGTAGTTTAAGATATATTCCGTGTTTTTCTGTGAAATTTTTCTTTCAGCCGATATATAACGATTATGCAAATTAGGCATATTTTGATAAAAGATCGCATTTAAATCTTCTCCTCTGAAACCGCTGAACCAAATTAAACCAAATCTGGCAGGGATGGTCCCTGGGTGGGTCCCTTTCAAAATTGTGTCCGACAGCCCCGTCCTCCATTCAAGATGGCCGCTGTTACTAAAAATAGAAATTTCTTCAAATGGCCAAAACTGCTCTATTTTAAGCCAGAATGTGCCCAAATTTGAACTGTATAAGCATAATGATGAGCTTTTTAACATGTATTACAGGATTTTTTATGAACTTTGAACTTTTGCCGATTTTGACCGATTATGCAAATTAGAAAAAGGGGGGATGAAATTTTTAAAAATTCTTCTCCTCGGAAACTACTGAGTCAATATCAACCAAACTTTGCTGAAATGATTCTTGGATGGCCCCCTTCCAAAATTGTGTCCGTTGATCCCGACTTCCAACCAAGATGGCCACCAAGCTCAAAATAGAAAAAAGGGGGGATGAAATTTTAATTGTCCATTGCTGCTTTAGTGTAAGTCAAAATGAGCTGAAATTATAACCGCAGCTACATGGCAAGAAGTAGTTTAGCATATAATCCAGGTTTTTTTGTGAAATTTTTCTTTCAGCCGATATATACCGATTATGCAAATTAGGCATATTTTGATAAAAGATCGCATTTAAATCTTCTCCTCTGAAACCGCTGAACCAAATTAAACCAAATCTGGCAGGGATGGTCCCTGGGTGGGTCCCTTTCAAAATTGTGTCCGACAGCCCCGCCCTCCATTCAAGATGGCCGCTGTTACTAAAAATAGAAATTTCTTCAAATGGCCAAAACTGCTCTATTTTAAGCCAGAATGTGCCCAAATTTGAACTGTATAAGCATAATGATGAACTTTGAACCTTTGCCGATTTTGACCGATTATGCAAATTAGAAAAAAGGGGGGATGAAATTTTAAAAAAATCTTCTCCTCTGAAACTACTGAGCCAATCTCAACCAAACTTTGCTGAAATGATTCTTGGATGGCCCCCTTCCAAAATTGTGTCCGGTGATCCCGACTTCCAACCAAAATGGCCGCCAAGCTCAAAATAGAAAAAGGGGGATGAAATTTTAATTGTCCATTGCTGCTTTAGTGTAAGTCAAAATGAGCTCAAATTTTAACTGCAGCTACATGGTAAGAAGTAGTTTAGCATATATTCCGTGTTTTTCTGTGAAGTTTTTCTTTCAGCCGATATATACCGATTATGCAAATTAGGCATGTTTTGATAAAAGATCGCATTTAAATCTTCTCCTCTGAAACCGCAGAACCAAATTAAACCAAACCTGGCAGGGATGGTCCCTGGGTGGTTCCCTTTCAAAATTGTGTCCGACAGCCCCGCCCTCCATTCAAGATGGCTGCTGTTACTAAAAATAGAAATTTCTTCAATTGTCCATTGCTGCTTTAGTATAAGTCAAAATGAGCTCAAATTTAAACTGCAGCTACATGGCAAGGAGTAGTTTAGTATATGTTCGGGGTTTTTTTTTTTTATTTTTCTTTCAGCCGATTTATACCGATTATGTAAATTAGGCATATTTTGATAAAAGATCACATTTAAATCTTCTCCTCTGAAACCGCTGAACCAAATTTGTGTCTGGTGGTCCCGCCCTCTGACCAAGATGGCTGCACAGCTGTACTTAGTTTAACATAGGACCCTATGGGAAATTCACATAAAAACCATCTTGTCTGGAACCAGTAGCTCAATTAAAACCAAACTTTGATGGAATAGTCATTGGATGGTCCTCTTCCAAAATGGTGTCCGGCAGTTGCGCTCTCCCGCCAAGATGGCCGCCACAGTGCAGTTGCATTGTTATTGAAAGCAGCTTTGATCCAGGTGAGCGATTACAGGCTCCTGGGAGCCTCTGGTTTTAAAACATTATTCCAAAGTCAACTCTTTTTCGATTTTGATGACTTTTTTTTACCAACAAAGGCAGAATAAAATGTAGTTTTACACTGTAATTTTAGCATAATTTTATAATCTATAAATTTTATATGAGTTCACGAGTTAAACACAAAACTAAATTTCGAACGTCAAAAAACACAATACAATGAGAGTACATTTGAAGACAAATAATTTAAGTTTGTGTTTAAATCATGAATATTTAAAATCTGTGCTTCAAAAGAATATTTTAAAATAATCACAGAAAACTCCATACGTTCTCACTTCTGTTGGTAAAAATATCATCAAAATCGAACAAGAATTGACTTTGGAATAATGTTTTGGAAAATTGTGGTTTTATATGAAATATACAGTAAAAAATTACAGTGACCGAATAGCTTTTGCACGTCTCTGTAGGTTATGATCAATCACTTTTATAATGCTCTCCAAAAGATGGCATTGACTCCTGAATAAGCTTTCTCTCTACAAAAATCAGTTGTCAGAGGCATAGCTGCATATACGCTGTCACGCCATGGCGTGCACATCGACAGGTTAAAAAAAAAGGAAGCAAAATTAAATTAAAAAATGTATTGTTACTTTTAACAGTCTAATCAAGGATTTACTATACAAATCCTTGGTCTAATTAAATCAGTATAATTAATTTATTGCTAATAAGACGTACTAGTAACTTTTGTATGATAGCTATGTGATGAACAAGTCGAGCGGATGCATTGTATACCTTTAAGACGTCAATATCCAGTTGTGGTTCATGCGTTAGAACGCTTACAGAACCAAGGCGATGACAAAGTTTCTTGCATCCATCATGCGGTTTCAGTTTATCATAGCTTTGGTAGTAGCGTAACATATTTTACATAGCACTGTTTATCTGTCAACATTGCTCCAAGATAACGAATGCAATCAAAGAATCCAAGACCGTGATTGAAATACTAAGAGCTGAACGACAGGACGAATCGATTTAGGATGAGTTGTATCAGTCTGCACTTAGCTTAGCCAAATCTTTTGATATATCCGATAGTATGCTCAGGCGATGTGGTAGACACACTACCAGAGTCAATCACCCCGCGGAAACGCCAAAACAGTATTGGCGAATTTCTTTGTACTATCCATTTTTGGACAATCTGATTATGAACTTGAATCATGTCTCCTTAAATCGGAAAACCGCTTCCATGCACAGCATCTATTGCCCCGTGCTGTAGACAAATTAACTGATGATCATGTTGCTACAATATACGAGGCATATCAGACTGACATTTATTTGTCATTAGAGGATTTCAGGAGAGAAGTAGCCAGATGGCGAACCCACTGGGTCATTACTAAACGTAATGATTGGTTGGCCAACAACACTGTACCACACTTGATTCTGTAAATCCAGTTCTCTATCCTTCTATAGATACAATATTAATAAAACTGCTGAACTTTCATTTAGTGTACTGAGACGTTTGAAAACTTATGTTAGGTCGACCATGAAGAATGACAGGCTATCTTCCCTTGGATTGATGCATATTAACCGAGATTTTGAAGTGGACTTGTACAAAGCAATGGAGGTGTTCGTATCTGCTAAGACACGAAGGGCAGATTTTGGACAATTTTAAGAAATTCTTGTCTATCAAAGTCATTAAAATTGTGCTTGATTTCATATTATATGAAACCCTGAAATGGCCTCAGATCGCACCATTTTGCACCTCGTCAAAAAAAAAATCCCAGACCCCTTCCCCCTCTCTCAAGAATTATGACGTGCACACTATTAATCCTCAGCTACGCCCCTGGTTGTGTACAAGAATACATAGATTATATTCACAGTGAACTAACACCTCAAAATTCCAACTCAACATTCAGGTCTGGTACAAAGCAGGTATCACACACTTGCCCACTCCTCAGTCTCATCTTTACATATTTTCTTAACTGAAGTTTTATTCTTTATTTATTTTTTCAGAAAAGACTTTAGGAAAACAAGGAGTAAAGAATGTTGTGTTGGTTGAAGGGGTCAGAACACCATTTCTTATGTCAGGAACAGATTATAAAAATTTGATGCCTCATGACTTGGCACGTGCAGCATTACAGTGAGTACTAATGCCTTTTAATCTAGTTTTAGAGTTTTCAAGTGAATAATAATCGCCCCTATGCCATGACTTCTTTCTGTTATCCACCATCTAATCATGTTCATGATCTCAGTCAGGATGAGATATATAGGGTCTTAACACCGGGAGAGGTGCAAGATAGTAAAATCTGTGACATCCAAGGGTAAGATTAAAATCGTATCGGACGAGGCTTGTCCGAGTCGGATAGGATTTAAATCTTACTTGTGGGTGTCTCAGATTTAACAATATTGCACCTTTCACAGTGTTTGACTCTTTTTCTGACCCCTAAAGTTCTATAGTGTCAATTTTTTGTTTACTTTGAGAAAATATAGAGTGCTCTCCCTTTTGAGTAACTAACGTGAATAAAAAAATTACCTCCCTTTGACCAACGTCAAATAACTTTTTATATAAGTATTTATTGCTGTTGTGGTAGCATTTAAAGACACTGTCTATATATTTTATTATTAAATACATTTAAAATACTGCCAAGACACGGATGTACATGTATATCGATAAATCGACAATTTACTGCAACAATGGAAAACAATTTTGCGGGGAAAAATATGTATAGCTTGTCTTACCCAGGTGCCTGGGTAATATAGAAATATCTTTTTCACGTAAATTAATGGACTACTTTATCCAAGGGGTGAGAAATATATTTCTTCAGATGATAATATAGTGTTGTCTGTATTCATTGCAGAAATTCACATGATTAGATAAACATCGTGCTGTACATATCATTACTATTAGAAAAGTGCTTGTACCTAAATCTGATACACATCATCTTTGAATGATACTATATATTAATAGAAAATAGATTTTCCAGATGAAAACCATTTGTTTTTCTCTGCATCAGTTCAAAGTGTATCATGGTCATTAGTGGAAGCAACTCAAAATTAACTTCTTTACAATGAAAAAAATGTCTGATCATGATCACATGTTTATCACATTTTTGTCAAACCAATACTTTTATTATAGAAACACATTCCACATACAGAATACAGGTGTATTTTAATATCATCAAACAATTCCTTAATGTTTTTTCACTTATACTGCCATGATATAACTGTAATATTGTTGAAAGTGGCATTAAACACCAACCCCCCTAACTTTTCACTTGTTCTCAACATGTCCTCCAAACCAGATGTTGGAGATTTTTATTTAAGGAATTTTTTTGTAATTATTTTTTTCTATTTGATTCATGTATATTACAATAATAAAGCCTTCAAAATTCAATGAAAAAAAAATGTTGCAAACTTTTGTAACTATCTCTAAGGTAACCGTAATCAGTAGAGATCATTTGATGAGAACCAATGAATTGCCAGTATGATGTTTTGCCTAAAAATAAAACCAGTTTAAATATCTTTTCAGAGGCCTAGTCAAAAGAACAGGAATAGAGAAAGGTGAGTAGGTTTGTCTTTATGTCCCACACCGTACAATGCCAGCTTACAAAATGTATGATTTCAATTATTCTACATATATATATTTATATATATTTACAAACTAACAATACAGGTAAAAGTGCACATTTGAAAGTCATTTTTTTAACTCATTTGATATGATTAATATTTTTAAAATTTGTGCATTTGACATATTTTTAAAACTCTAATTAGCACAAGCATAGGATGGACAAAATTCAAAGGGTTCAAAATATCATGATATTGGGCATTCAATTTTTCGACAAATATTCATCATATAAATACTTCCATTCAATTTTAGTTAATTTATTTGTAGAGCTTGTTGAGTACATAATATATGGTACAGTAATTCAGGAGGTCAAGACAAGTAATATTGCCAGAGAGGTAGGAATATTTATAATGTTTTATCAATATTATAATAAAGTATGTTGTCATACAAAACTGAAGTTTTTGCTCAGCATATAGAATTCTAAGTAAAATAATTTTTCGCAAAAAAAAAATCATTCAGACTGAGTGTGTTAATTATATCAGACATTTCATAAAACATATTTGGTGTAAAAATATTAAGTAATACTGTAAAAGTACTAATTTTCGCTTCTTTTGAGGAGTACGTCAGACAGCGAAAAATAGTACCCTCGAAAAATTGTAACAAAAGATTACTTATGTCAGTCCTTGATAGTAGTAACTTCAACCCAACATGTTAACTTTTCATATTCTTTACATGATCAATGAGGAGTATTTCTGTCAAGTGTGTTTTGTGAACTTTTTATTTTGAACAGATATATCATGTTTGGGAGGGGTATTTGTGAAAAATACCAGTCGAGAGATGAAAAATTTCCCAAGCCGAAAGGCGAGGGAAATTTAGTCTCAAGACTGGTCTTTTTCGCAAATACCCCTCCCAAACATGATATATCTGTTTAATTACACCAAATATTATTTAGAACACTGGCTAAATAAATAATACCTTTTGTATGTCATTTTCAGGAATATTCTTTTTTTTATTGTTTGTAACTTGGCAGTTGTTAAATACTATAGGACGCTTTGAACTATTCCCTTCAGCAGGTACAGTGGTAGCATTTATACCCCCCGCAACGAAGTTGTAGGGGGGTATACTGGTTTCACCATGTCCGTCCATCCGTCTGTAGACAAATCCTATGTCGTACGATAACTTGAGTTGTGTTTCTTAGAATCTTTTAAAATTCTATCAGCTGTTTACTGGTGAAGAGAGGAGGATCCCTTTCATTTTAGACGATTTTCACTTTTGCTGTTCCAGAGTTATTGGACTTGATATGACGGAAAATAGGATTTTTACCCTATGTTGTATGATAACTTGAGTAGTGTTTCTCAGAATGTTTTGAAATTTCATCAGCAGCTTACCGGTGAAGAGAGGAGGGTCCCTTACATTTTTGGTCGGAACAATCAGTAATGTTTTGGTTATGGAAATAGGTTGGACAGATGTGGGGAGCGGGGGGTATATCTTAGTGAGCTGTGCTCACAGTAATACTAGTTCGATTTGTTTTGTTAGACAGTGGTTAAAGTATTCCGAATGAATTTGGCGGTTTGCGGCACGTGAAGGTAAAAAAGTGAAATACGTTTTCTGAAATACCACGGCAGAGGGAAAAAAAGTTAAATCCTTTACTTCGGAACACTTCCAGGTTTCAAATTTGATTAATCACATTACTTTACGTATAAAGGTAAAGAAGAAATATTCCGAATGAATTTGGCGGTTTGATGCACGCGAGGGTAAAAAAGTTAAATCCTCATGCAAATACCCTGACAGCAGTAAGAACGAACAAAATTAATCCTAAATATGAAAATACACGAAAAATACACCAGCTATTAACCAATCAAAATCCAGGATTCTTATATATGGTGTAATTATGTACAAAACGTATACTATATATTTAATTATTGGTATTTTTATGTAAAGTTGAAGTGTTTTCCGGTATTTCGTTTTCATTGTGTATCCGATTGTCTCCCGTGTAACCATACAATTCAATTCTATTTATAGTTTTCAGGCCAACTGATCATGTCAAACTGTTTTATGATCATGACCTCCTATTATAATTAAGACATACACAAATGTACGTTTCAAGAACAAAATTTAATTACAAAATTACAAAAAATACTGCCATAATTACAGGTACACTGAGTGTCAATAGTAGAAATAAAATGTTAAAATCACAGTGTGCGTCAAAGCGTGAAATCATACTGTAAATGTGAAACAGATAATTAGGGTAAACATAGTCGGCAATTGTCAACACATTCTTTGATACATGTTTTTTCCCACCCCCTAATTAAAGTTTCTTTTGTTACTTGCTGGAATGCAGCTACGATCCAAGATGCATGAATGAGTTCGATATTAGACAGTTTTATATCAATATTAGCATCACTTGCTGCTTTTTCCAAGAAGGTGGTGTCTCTGATGGGCGTAAGAGCCAACGATTTAACATTGTGTCACTACTAGTATTTGAAAGTTTTACTAGTAATTTTACAATAAGTGAATTAACTTACTGTTAAGATAAAACAGAGTGAGCAGATTTCATATGACAAATGTAATACGTAATACGATTTTATCTGTCAGTATAAAACATAGTCTGCTAATAAACTGGTTGACCGAAAAGTTTGGGTTTTTTTTGCTTTTGCGCAATCGCGAAAATTGGATGCAGCGAAAATTAATACTTTTACAGTAAAGCAAAATCCTGCTAATTTGTTTTATATTGAAATAGACAGATACAGGCAGGTCTGAGTATCAGATTAACCACCTGTTCTGAAGTTATTCTTATTTTAGCTAGAAGTGGTCAAGTGGAGGCATCAGTGTCCTATGGACATATTCTGCCATTGTTATATTAATGAAATGTTAAAAGCAAATCTATAATGGGTATATTATTTATTTTAGGCAGCCCTTGGTGCTGGATTTTCAGACAAAATTCCTGCTCACACAGTAACACAAGCTTGTATTTCATCCAATCAAGCCATTACAACTGGTACGTATTCTTACAACAAACTTTATTTGTATATCTTGAGTACTAACCGTGTTCCCATTAATAACTGGTTAATATCGGTTATTATCTGTAACCTGTATGAAAACTTGAGATGAAAAATGCATGGTGGCAAGGTCAAGTCTTTCAAGGTTAGGGTTATGGTGTTTAACCCCACTTTCAAGTCTTTCAAAAAATTATTAAAAAATTAGTAGATTCATGTACGGTCATTGAGTGTACAGGATTAGTGAATTTAGAAATGCCCTTCCCTATATTTTATAGCTATTTATCATTTACATGTGTGTGCAGACATTATCAAAATAGCAGGGGATCACACTGGGCTTTCAAGCCTTTGCCAATGTTGCTAAATTGCAATTTTATTTCAAATCATCAGATTTTCTTTCATTAAATCTTTTTAACATATTTTTTTTCAGGACATTTTTTTCCATTGCCAATTAATTTGTGTTTTCACGATTTAGTTTTCAGAGTTCAGGACCTTGATGACAAAAATTAACTCTCTACTTTCACATTATTCCAAATTAATAACCACCGATTTCAAAACTTAGAATACTGACTACAATTATGAAAACTGACTACAATTATGAATTGGTTTATTTTCATTTATAATCTTGACTTTGATGTGGTAAACATGTCTAATTTAGAAACCACATCATTGGTGTGATGGTTAGTTTTAGAAACCACATCGTTGGTGTGATGGTTAGTTTTAGAAACCACATCGTTGGTGTGATGGTTAGTTTTAGAAACCACATCATTGGTGTGATGATTAGTTTTAGAAACCACATCGTTGGTGTGATGGTTAGTTTTAGAAACCACATCGTTGGTGTGATGGTTAGTTTTAGAAACCACATCGTTGGTGTGATGGTTAGTTTTAGAAACCACATCGTTGGTGTGATGGTTAGTTTTAGAAACCACATCGTTGGTGTGATGGTTAGTTTTAGAAACCACATCATTGGTGTGATGGTTAGTTTTAGAAACCACATCGTTGGTGTGATGGTTAGTTTTAGAAACCACATCGTTGGTGTGATGGTTAGTTTTAGAAACCACATCATTGGTGTGATGGTTAGTTTTAGAAACCACATCGTTGGTGTGATGGTTAGTTTTAGAAACCACATCGTTGGTGTGATGGTTAGTTTTAGAAACCACATCATTGGTGTGATGGTTAGTTTTAGAAACCACATCGTTGGTGTGATGGTTAATTTTAGAAACCACATCGTTGGTGTGATGGTTAGTTTTAGAAACCACATCGTTGGTGTGATGGTTAGTTTTAGAAACCACATCGTTGGTGTGATGGTTAGTTTTAGAAACCACATCGTTGGTGTGATGGTTAGTTTTAGAAACCACATCATTGGTGTGATGGTTAGTTTTAGAAACCACATCATTGGTGTGATGGTTAGTTTTAGAAACCACATCATTGGTGTGATGGTTAGTTTTAGAAACCACATCGTTGGTGTGATGGTTAGTTTTAGAAACCACATCGTTGGTGTGATGGTTAGTTTTAGAAACCACATCGTTGGTGTGATGGTTAGTTTTAGAAACCACATCGTTGGTGTGATGGTTAGTTTTAGAAACCACATCGTTGGTGTGATGGTTAGTTTTAGAAACCACATCGTTGGTGTGATGGTTAGTTTTAGAAACCACATCGTTGGTGTGATGGTTAGTTTTAGAAACCACATCCTTGGTGTGATGGTTAGTTTTAGAAACCACATCGTTGGTGTGATGATTAGTTTGGGTATTTGTTGCTTCTCCACAATATTTAGAATAACGAGTAAGAACAAAGACTGGTTGGCTCGAAATCAGGATAATATGTCAGAGTGGAGTGACATGTCTATTTCTATTAGCAGACAGACAGTTGTTCCAGTCAGCTAGCACTATAAAAATCCAACTAAGCTTATTGGTCTAGTACAAAGTGACCTTCGTCATCATCCCATCCAAATTTAACTTGTTCTTGCCATGATATAGTAAAAAAATAATTCACTGGCATTAAGCAACAACAATCTCTCATTCACTCAATCACTCTAATTTGGGAAAAAAAACCTACATATGACTTATTTATCTGATTATCTTGATGGAAAATTATATATTTAGCCATTTTAAGTACCGGTAGATGGAAATATATCTTGATGGATTTACTAGCAAACATTAAATATACAAATATGTTTGTTTGATGATGTTAATTGCCACTTTCAACAATATCTCAGTTATATCGTGGCAGACAGTTTTATTGGTGGAGGGACCCGGAGAAAGCCACTGACCTGTCGCAAGTCACTGACAAACTTTATCACATAATGTTGCACACCTCGCTCTGATCGAGATTCGAACTCACAACATCAGTGGTGATGGGCAATTTAGAAATATTAAAAATTTTATTATAGGATTAAACACATTTTTTCCGAACTTTATTTATGTATAACTTGGACCAATTCACTCACAAACAAATAAAAGTCCGAAGGACTTTTATGAAAGTTTGTGAGTGACTTGGTCCAGGTTATACATCAATAAACTCCAGAAAAAATGCGTTTAATCCTTATAATTCTGTAACTAAGTATATTTTTTTTTCATTTGTTTTGAAAATTTACCTTTGGGAATCCCCAGTACGCACACATACATTCCATTGATGTGTGTCGGCCATGAATAACAAAATAAACTAACCTTGTTTAAGTTGTTTTCCTACATTGATAACTAGACGGTGATGTAATTAAGTTACTGATATTTTCCAATTTGATGGCATTTTGCATTTAGCTACTCAAACAAGTAAAATGCTCACAAAATCGTAAAATAAATCGCTAACCAACTTGTGTCAATCAGCGTCCCTTGTAAACAACGTCACAGGATGACGATATATTACAAAAGTCAAAGTCGATAGATGGTTGTCTTAAGTATTTTTTCCGGAATTATTTTGTGCAAGCTTTTTTTTCATTGGCATTTGTTTTTTTATTTCATATCTAACAATAATTGTTGATTATTAACAATAAACATTGTTTCTTTTATCTTTTTTTATTATCGGGAATCCAAGCCACCATTTTGTTTACATTACGAAAAAAGTAGTCCGGTGAACATCGTCTATCGAAAAATAAACTGACAAAAACCCCGCCTCCATAAGCGCTTATACCCAATCAGAGTATATGATTTCTAATTATGTAAATCATATAAGAATTATAGACATATGTTTGTGACTTTAACTAGGAATATTAAAGATGTTATACACATATGTTTGTTACTTAGGAATTGGAATGATAGCAGCTGGTCAGGTTGATGTAGTTGTAGCTGGTGGTGTAGAATTCATGTCTGATGTTCCTATTAGACACAGTCGTAAAATGAGAAGACTCATGTTGACTATGAACAAAGCCAAATCAATGCCAGCTAAATTATCACTGATTTCACAGATGTTGACTCCCTCTGCATTATCACCTGAGGTAATTCTACTTGAATATTTTATTGTTTATTTGTCATCTGAGGTAATTCTACTTGAATATTTTATTGTTTATTTGTTACCTGTCAGAAGTAATTCTACCTGAATATCTTATTGTTTATTTGTCACCTAAGGTAATTCTACCTGAATATCTTATTGTTTATTTGTCACCTGAGGTAATTCTACCTGAATATCTTATTGTTTATTTGTCACTTGAGGTAATTCTACCTGAATATCTTAGTGTTTATTTATCACCTGAGGTAATTCTACCTGAATATCTTATTTTTTATTTGTCACCTGAGGTAATTCTACTTGAATATCTTGTTTATTTGTCACCTGAGGTAATTCTACCTGAATATCTTATTGTTTATTTCTCACCTGAGGTAATTCTACCTGAATATCTTATTGTTTATTAGTCACCTGAGGTAATTCTACCTGAATATCTTAGTGTTTATTTGTCACCAACCTGAAGTAATTATACCTGAATATCTTATTGTTTATTTGTCACCTGAGGTCATTTTACCTGAATATCTTAGTGTTTATTTATCACCTGAGGTAATTCTACCTGAATATCTTATTGTTTATTTGTCACTTGAGGTAATTCTACCTGAATATCTTATTGCTTATTTGTCACCTGATGTAATTCTACCTGAATATCTTATTGTTTATTTGTCACCTGAGGTAATTCTACCTGAATATCTTAGTGTTTATTTATCACTTGAGGTAATTCTACCTGAATATCTTATTGTTTATTTGTCACCTGAGGTAATTCTACCTGAATATCTTATTGTTTATTTATCACCTGAGGTAATTCTACCTGAATATCTTATTGCTTATTTGTCACCTGAGGTAATTATATCCCCGAAGTGGGAAGGGGGTATACTGTTTTACCTCTGTCCGTCCGTCCTTCCGTCCGTCCAAGATATTTTTCGTCACATTTTTCTCAGTAACTGTTGATGGCAGAAATCTGATATTTGGTCACAAAGCATCATATAGGTATACCATATTGTGGGTAGCGTTTTTGGACCCGTCAGATTCCTACTTCCTGTTTGCCGACTTTGTTGATTTTTATACACATTGAACATATATGATCATTTTTCGTTGCATTTTTCTCAGCAACTGTTGATGACAGGAATCTGATATTTGGTCACAAGCTTCATATAGGTATGCCATATTGTGGGAAGCGTTTTTGGACCCGTCAGATTCCTACTTCCTGTTTGCTGACTTAGTTGGTTTCTATACACATTGAACATATATGCACATTTTTCGTCACATTTTTCTCAGTTACTATTGATGGCAGATATCTGATATTTGGTCACAAGCTTCATATAGGTACCCCATATTGTGGGAAGCGTTTTTGGACTCGTCAGATTCCTACTTCCTGTTTGCCGAAGAGCGGGGGTATCATAGGTGAGCATTAGCTCACAGTTCATCTTGTTCTACCTGAATATCTTATTGTTTATTTATCACCTGAGGTAATTCTACCTGAATATCTTATTGCTTATTTGTCACCTGAGGTAATTCTACCTGAATATCTTATTGTTTATTTATCACCTGAGGTAATTCTACCTGAATATCTTATTGTTCATTTGTCACCTGAGGTAATTCTACCAGAATATCTAGTGTTTATTTGTCACCTGAGGTAATTCTACCTGAATATCTTATTGCTTATTTGTCACCTGAGGTAATTCTACCTGAATATCTTATTGTTTATTTGTCACCTGAGGTAATTCTACCTGAATATCTTATTGCTTATTTGTCACCTGAGGTAATTCTACCTGAATATCTTAGTGTTTATTTATCACCTGAGGTAATTCTACCTGAATATCTTATTGTTTATTTATCACCTGAGGTAATTCTACCTGAATATCTTATTGTTCATTTGTCACCTGAGGTAATTCTACCAGAATATCTAGTGTTTATTTGTCACCTGAGGTAATTCTACCTGAATATCTTATTGCTTATTTGTCACCTGAGGTAATTCTAACTGAATATCTTATTGTTTATTTGTCACCTGAGGTAATTCTACCTGAATATCTTATTGTTTATTTGTCACCTGAGGTAATTCTACCTGAATATAGTGTTTATTTATCACCTGAGGTAATTCTACCTGAATATCTTATTGCTTATTTGTCACCTGAGGTAATTCTACCTGAATATCTTATTGTTTATTTGTCACCTGAGGTAATTCTACCTGAATATCTTATTGTTTATTTGTCACCTGAGGTAATTCTACCTGAATATCTTATTGTTTATTTGTCACCTGAGGTAATTCTACCTGAATATAGTGTTTATTTATCACCTGAGGTAATTCTACCTGAATATCTTATTGCTTATTTGTCACCTGAGGTAATTCTACCTGAATATCTTATTGTTTATTTGTCACCTGAGGTAATTCTACCTGAATATCTTATTGTTTATTTATCACCTGAGGTAATTCTACCTGAATATCTTATTGCTTATTTGTCACCTGAGGTAATTCTACCTGAATATCTTATTGTTTATTTATCACCTGAGGTAATTCTACCTGCATATCTTATTGTTTATTTATCACCTGAGGTAATTCTACCTGAATATCTTATTGTTTATTTGTCACCTGAGGTAATTCTACCTGAATATCTTATTGTTTATTTATCACCTGAGGTAATTCTACCTGAATATATTATTGTTTATTTGTCACTTGAGGTAATTCTACCTGAATATCTTATTGTTCATTTGTCACCTGAGGTAATTCTACCTGAATATCTTATTGTTTATTTGTCACCTGAGGTAATTCTACCTGAATATCTTATTGCTTATTTGTCACCTGAGGTAATTCTACCTGAATATCTTAGTGTTTATTTGTCACCTGAGGTAATTCTACCTGAATATCTTATTGCTTATTTGTCACCTGAGGTAATTCTACCTGAATATCTTATTGTTTATTTGTCACCTGAGGTAATTCTACCTGAATATCTTAGTGTTTATTTATCACCTGAGGTAATTCTACCTGAATATCTTATTGCTTATTTATCACCTGAGGTAATTCTACCTGAATATCTTAGTGTGTATTTATCACCTGAGGTAATTCTACCTGAATATCTTATTGTTTATTTGTCACTTGAGGTAATTCTACCTGAATATCTTATTGTTCATTTGTCACCTGAGGTAATTCTACCAGAATATCTAGTGTTTATTTGTCACCTGAGGTAATTCTACCTGAATATCTTATTGTTTATTTGTCACCTGTGGTAATTCAACCTGAATAACCTATTGATTATTGTATTTTTGTTATCAGGCAGATAGATAGTTTTGTCATCACTAAGACCTTCCTTTAGAATGTTTTTACAGTGAGTCCTGTTTAAACCGAACCCTGAATAAATTGGAATCCTGTATAAATAAAACTTTGAATAAAGTCACAATGAAGTAATTTTTGTCAAGGAGGTTCGGTTTAGACAGGTTTCACTTTAATGTTTTATTTTTTAATTTTTTTATTTTCTAAAAGTCTAGAAAAATAACTTTAAATGTTATTTTAAAAGGTAATGACAATTTCTGTAAAAGAAAAATCTTGAGATATTTTCTGTAGTTGCTTGCATATAATGTATTGTAAATTGTCGAGATAAGTCTTTAAAATAATGTAAAACTGTTGACAAATCCAATATTTCCTATCATACTTATAGAGAAATAAAATACATGTATATTCAAGTTCAACTCAATTCTTAGAAACCATTGACCGAATTGAAACAAAAACTTCTCAATTGATTTTTTATTGTTCTGTTTCAACTTTTTTTTAATTCCAATTAGAAATTCAAGATGACCACTTTTGTCAATACAGATTAAACTAATGTTAATGATATTTTTAAAACATTAGATTTTTAATCCAAAATTGGATTATCTGAACTATGTAGGCAAACGAAACAGTTTGTTAAAATTTTATTAAGGCAGTTTGAAGATCCATGATGTGAGAAGTACAGGACCATAAGAAACCTTGGTTTTAATTCTCTCAACATTATAAATGAATCGTAAGGACATTATTTTTCCAATTACTCTGCTCGAGACAAAAAAAACAGGATAGTTCACTTAACTTCACTATCTTTAGTACATAAGTGAGTCTGTCTAATATGAATTCAAGTAAAAATAAATATATTATGGTTTTAGTTGCCAGCCGTAGCAGAGTTCTCATCTAATGAAACCATGGGACATTCAGCTGACAGACTTTGTGCAACTTTTGGTATCTCAAGACAAGAACAGGTAAGAAACTATGAAATATAGCTAATATAAAGTATGATTATACCTCAGTATATAAGTTTTCCTATGAAAGAGACATGTTCATAAATATTTTATTTACTGATAAATTGTGTAATGATTAATTCACCGGTTAATAGTCCAAAATACTATTCACAGGAGACACAATATTTATTAATGCTCTTGATTTATTGAAGGAAACACAGTAACTGACATTCAAAAATTTTGGGATTTTTCCTATGGGAAACTAAAATACTAAAACCTGCAGATGACAACAAACATGACAAGCAGGTTCTGTGTTTGCTCATGGTACATGTATTATAATCTCTGATGCTGTTCTATATAATAAAACCCTTATTTACTAGCTATTCAGATCATAGTGTGGTTTGAACGGGGAAGGAGTTGCACTTCTCTAATCAGCAACTCTCCATAGATACACATAATACATTTTAAGTTACTGATAAAAATAGGCAGGGAACATATGTCTTCCATCGAAAACTCACAGCTTAAGTTTGCTTAATATGAACACAAAATGTTGCAGGATGATTTTGCTTTGAGGTCACATACTCTAGCAGCAGAGGCTACAGAGAAAGGTCTACTTAATGATGTTATCTCTTACAAAGTACCAGGTTAGTTATAAAGTGAAGCCTGTCTAAACCAAACCTCCTTGGGACCAGCTTTTATATTACAAAGTACCAGGTTAGTTATAAAGTGAAGCCTGTCTAAACCAAACCTCATTGGGACCAGCTTTTATATTACAAAGTACCAGGTTAGTTATAAAGTGAAGCCTGTCTAAACCAAACCTCCTAGGGACCAGCTTTTATATTACAAAGTACCAGGTTAGTTATAAAGTGAAGCCTGTCTAAACCAAACCTCCTAGGGACCAGCTTTTATATTACAAAGTACCAGGTTAGTTATAAAGTGAAGCCTGTCTAAACCAAACATCCTTGGGACCAGCTTTTGTATTTGGAAAAGACACAGGTTTAATTAAAAAATATTTCCTATTGTGGGACTTCATTTTAAACTCATTTATACAGGATTGTTTGTTCAGGGTTAGATTCAGACAGGTCACTAATAAAAGAATAGATATTCAATTACAATATTCTCAAGTATGATTCTGATTATTTAATTTATTATAATTTAATTTGATTTGAATACTGCAATCTGATTGGCTGATCCGCGTGGAGAACATTTTGGTTATACTTGATAACCTAGGTTGGTATTGTGACGTCACCAACCTGGTATGGTACAGTTTACGCTTTTCATAAACCGCTTCATGGTTTATTAAGCAGAAACTGCCCCAAACCAGGTTATATCGTATAACCTGTTAAAAAATTTCAAATATTCCTTAAATATTACAATAAGATACCATTGTTCTTGTTAATGGAGTAAGTCTATTCCAGATTTAAAAATTGGCTGGGAGGCTCCACAGACATTCATAAAACAGAATCTATGTATTCTTATATGGGCACCCCTCAGTTTACTAAGTGGAATCATTATATTTGACCTGAAGTAATAAACAAATAAATAGATTTTTTTTTAAATATACAGTCTTGTTATAGAGCACACTTTATGTTTTGGTTAAAACATTGTCTATTTTGTTTAAAATGTACACTGCATTGCTATAGGACACACCTTATGTTTTGGTAATTAACATTGTCTATTTTGTTTAAAATGTACACTGCATTGCTATAGGACACACCTTATGTTTTGGTAATTAACATTGTCTATTTTGTTTAAAATGTACACTGCATTGCTATAGGACACACCTTATGTTTTGGTAATTAACATTGTTCTATCTTTGATGTCTTTTCAGGTATTCATATTCCTTTGAAGAAAGACAATGGCATCAGACCATCATCAATAGAACAATTGGCCAAATTAAAACCAGCCTTCATCAAACCACATGGCACAATTACTGCAGCTAATTCTTCATTTTTGGTTTGGTTTTTTTTGTTTTTTTTTTAATTCTATTGTATCAGATATTTAACATTTTTAGAGTTTTTACTACTTTGATACATACTATTTACAACATCTAAGTATTGTATTTTTGTAAGGGTTTGTGTTATGGTGTTTAATGCCACTTTAAACAATATTTCAGTTATATCACGATGGTCAGTTTTATTGGTGGAGAAAATCTCCGACCTGATGCAAATCACTGACAAACTTAATCACATAATGTTGTATCAAGTACACCTTGCCATGAATGGGATTCAAACTAAAAACGTTAGTAGTGATAGGAACTGATTGCATAGGTAGTTGTAAATCTAAAATTACTATGTGATCGCAACCAACTGTGATTTTGTAATCAAAGTTTGATAACAATTGTTTTGTATCATAATTTTTGGATGCAATTTATGTTGATTGAAATTTACTCAAATTGTAATTAATATTTGTTTCTAAAATCTACTAAGCATACAGCAATGAGACAATGAGACATGACAAACTTTACACTACTACCGACTTTATGTGTCTATTAAACGCACTGGTGAATAGAATTTTCCTCCCCAAAATATCTGGGGAAAATTCTAGTTCCTATCTATAGAACGCAGGGAGATTCAGTAAAACATCCACGGCAGAAATCCTCGTTCAAACGGAAAAATACTGCTTAAGTATTTGTTAATCCATGTATTTTTGATAAATTTTAGACAGGGAAATGTTAAATTAGTTTTGTTAAAAGAGTTTAAACCAATTATTCTAGATTTTACAAGCAAAAATTAGCTGTTTTGTGAATGCAGGAAGTTTATCACTAATGTTTAATTTGAAAACAAGTTCAAAACGGCAATGAAAATGATACGGATGGAGCAGTTGATTTTTTTTTTGTCGTTCTTCACGTGAATTATGGTTGTTTTAAATAATAAATATGTAGCTATGTTTAATCTTTAATCAGTAAATTCATCAAATAATGAACCGTTCATGTGATCAAAGATAGGCAAGCTTGGGTCAAGCTTGTAATAGGAAGTAATTACGATCAATTCAAATAAAGAGAAAACAATACAAAAGTAATAACATTAATTAAGACCTGATCAAAGAGATTATAATTTCTTTTGAAGTGTACTCATATTGTAACAATGCTACAATATAGTATATAATATTGACAGGTGTCCCAGTATGTTCAATTATCTTTTCACACCTTGTTATACAGTATACCGTCCTTGACCTTGTCAACTGCTGTAAAAATCGATAAATCAACAAAGGTTCAATACCCAAACACATGTAATTTCACCGCAGGAAAAAAAGTGATTGCAAAAAGGTAAAATATCACACGTCTGATAGCAAACATTTCACAGTTATTCCTGCATTCGTATGGACAATTAGTTCTGAACAACACCAATGCACAACCAATTTGATTATTGACAAACATCGAGAATAAAAACATATTTACAAACCTTTCAAAAAGGCAATGAACAAGCAATAAATACATTTTTTATACAATTTTATTTTGAATAACACATACATGTATATAATGAACACAATTAATGTTATTTAAACATGAATTCGTCGATCATTGGGAATGTTGCTGGTCGTGAACTCGAAGCTATGCTATCGGCAACTCTGCATGACCTGAAAAAAAGTGTCTGATACTTGCTCTTATGCATAAAACGCACTCCACCTACAAATTATCATTTTAAAGCATAAGATCACATTCTATACGTACCAAAAAAAATGTTAAAAGTCTCATTAATATGTCCACATGTTACTGCTATTTTTAATGCAGGAACAGGCAAGACTACTTTTTGTGTCCATACTAAAGAATTGTAATATACAAGAAAAAAACTTTTGTGACCATCCAATAGAACCATGAACCATGTGTCGCATGTAATGGTGTTTAATGCCACTTTCATCAATATTACAGTTATATCGTGGCAGTTAGTTTTATTGGTTCAGGAAAGCTGAGTACCCGGAGAAAACCACCGACCTGTTGCAATTTACTGACAAACTTTATCACATAATGTTGTATCGAAGACACGATAGTGTTGATAAGCACGTAGGTAGTTATAAATCCAACTACTATACGATAACGACCATGGAGGTCCCGCATATGTTGGATGGTTGCTTAATGCAGGTTAAATGAATATAAAATAATTTTTAAGAAAACAGAAGACAAGCGTTGCTGAATACAGGTCAGCAGATAGTCACTAAGTCAGGCTATTTCATATAATTATATAATAGTTCTCAAAATTGTCATCACTAAACATGGTAAAGGGGATTGTAATGTAAGAAACAATATTATGGTAGCCAGAATGTCCAATAATAATTGATTTGTCAGTACCATGTCCACACAACCTGTCATGGAATTTTTTTCTAATAGAACCAAGATGTCAGCTCTTTTTGACATGTTTTCATTAGAACAAGGTATTTGTGTACTAAAATCAGATTATAGTGACTAACCTTTGACCTTACTTGACAAAAACATTGGATGGTCAAACCTGAGTTGTCTACCTTTGGAGTTGAATTTGTAGAACATTGAAAATTCTTTCATTGTCAGCACAAGTTTTGTGGTTGTGGACTCAGATTTGCAGAATTCTGGAATTCTCTCAATGATCAGCGACATCACAACATGATAAATATGTTAATTATTATTTATTTTAGACTGATGGTGCTTCAGCATGTTTGATTATGTCAGAAGATAAGGCTCTTGCTTTAGGATTTAAACCTAAAGCATATCTCAGAGATTATGTATATGTTTCTCAGGATCCTAAAGACCAACTCTTACTTGGGTAAGTGTGGGAAGGAGTTATTGTTATTTCAGCTACATATTATTATGAGCAAATTTGCATTGGGAATTACATAGATATCATTTTTTGCATGCAGGTACCAATTAGTAACTGTCACCTCCCTGAAGTTATTGTTCTTTGAAATAAAGCTGGGTGCATAATTTTACAAATCCTTTTCACTTGGTAATCAGATGAAGTTAAGATATGATATGTGGTATGAAACTTTCTGTGAAGTCCAGATACCACATGGAAAGAATCTGATCTATTCTAGGGACCAGATTTAAGTTTTTCAATTATGCCCTTGAATTTTAACACTTTTAAGAAAAATTATAAAATATTAGATTCAATCATGATCTTTTTAGCTGTTAGGATTTGAGATGCCACCATTTATATATAAGTTCTTAAGGCGTTCCTCTGTTGGGTCGAGACCCTTTGGTTTCTGGAGTTACAGTGCACAAACTTTGCTTAGTTGTATATTTTATATAAAAGAAATTTCAATTCTTGATATGTTCAATATTTTGCAAATAGTAATAACTTCCATGTCTAGTACAAAGTGGACCTCATCATCATCGCATTGAAAATTAACTTGTTCTCCCCATGATATAGCTGAAAAATTGTTGAGTTGGCATTAAACAACAATTACTCACTCAATTTATTAACAGATCATATATATAACTAGATGATTGATTCAGGTAAATCTCTGGGTTGCATAGTTGCTGATTCTATCTCAGTGATCAGAGTATCACACTTGGTAAACAAAATCTTCCATTCAACGTCATAAATTATACATTTATATTTACAGACCAACTTACGCTACTCCAAAAGTGCTGGCAAAGGCTGGATTAACATTAGCTGATATTGATGTATTTGAGTATCATGAAGCATTTGCTGTAAGTTTAATTTTTTTTAATTTTCCTATTACTGATATTTGTATCAGTGTAATAAAATTGTCTCCGTCATTGACCAGAGATGTTAGCCCACCATTTGCTTGACATCATTACTATGTAGTGGCCATCTTGAAAAAATAGACAGGGTCATTGGTCATTCTTTAGGAAATGGATCATCCAAGGTCTTAAGGGTTCAAATTTTGTTTTATTCCATCCAGCGGTTCTCTATAAACAGATTTTCACATATTGAATGGCGAGCATGGTCACCCGACACATTTTTTGAAAGAGGAACAATTGAAATCTAACATTCCATCTGAAAGTTCTGTTAATTAGCAACATTAATTTACTTTAATTTTTATTTAGTAAAAATTTAGTTTAAAATGATTAAAATTTCAGTTTGTTATTTGAGTGTTTTTGGCCTCTACCATTAAAATTTATATGTTTTGTTTAAATTAAAGAATCAAGTTTAATTAAGGACTGACATTACAGGAATTTAATAAAGGTCAAACTCTTGTACATGTAAGACTGCACAGTATTGGTTATATTTCTCTGGTGGACATTGTAGCCCGTGGACTCTTGGTATAATACTTTTAATGATTGTGCTGCATTATATTTATATTTTATTCAGGAAAATCTGTTTCAAAGTAATGTTTTTCAGTCTCCATAAATCTGATGCTGTGCAGCAAGGGTTATTCCATTTATACAAGAATGCAATATGACAGATGTTTTGAGATGGACCCATCTTATATATACATATTTCCTCAGCACATTGTACTTGAAGTATGAACAGATTTTCTTAATTCTCAGCTGAAGTTTAGCAATTTTAATTTGATCAGATATATTTAAAAAAAAAACAATTTAAAAGATTGATTGTCATTTACTTTTCTTGATTTTTAGGGACAAATTCTTGCAAATCTGAAGGCTATGGACTCTGATTACTTTGCAAAGACATACATGGGCAGACAAGCTAAGGTATAGTATAATACCGTATAAGTGGTTTTTTTCGCGGGAGCCAAATTTCGTGATTTTCTTTCAAATTGGTGGAATTTTTTTTAGCAGTACTTAATTTTCACGATCCTGAGTTTTAACCAAAATCAAATTTTAGCAGATTGACCGTTATATTAGAATTACATTATCTGGATTTGTTGACCAACAATTCAAAATAGGAGATGTTTTGAAATAATTGAGTACCGTATTTTCTTATGCATAATGGGCGGGATTTTGTCCAGCTTCTTAATTTTGCAGGAGGGGTGCGCATTATAAACGAGAACAATGTGTTTCACTATTTTTTCAGACCAGGAAATCACATGTCTGCCATTTTATATGTTTACTATTGTCAAATATGTTCGTATTTCTTTATTTGTTTGGACACTATTCCACAAAATCATTAAATGCATATACAGAGCTCCCTCGGTCTATCACCCCCCGTTTTATCGCCAAAATTCTCGTCTGTCCCGATTTCCCCCATTAAAAATACCCTGTTATACTGCCAAACTCAGCTACTGCCATCCGCCACAGGTTTTCAGACACAAAAGTCGTAAAACCAATTTAAATTCCCCCATTAATACCGCCCACAACTACCTTTTGACAGCTGTGTATTGATCGGTAATTATGGAATGTCAAAACTGGTCATCGGACACGGTCATTGATCTCATAGTTGAGGGTCGGAACAGGTGATCAGTTGTTTTGATTAGAATAATTACCTGTATTTACTTTTCTAGTGATTATATTTGTACTTTTAATCCTGAGTAAAATTTGTAATTTAATTAGTTGTCATAAAAATGTCGTGCTTGAAGAGAAAGCGTAATTAATTAGACGACGAACAAAAACGTGCAATTATAAGCAATGCAAAGGAAAATCCAAAATTAACATAACATCAAATTACCGATAATTTGACAATTAAATGGGATCTTCCAATAACCCCACAAATGAAGATGAACTGTTGCTGTCACGTATTTATAATGACCTTGATGTCCCGAGCTACAAATGACAGTTCAAGAATTTGTCAACATTGACAAAGATCTGCAAACTGTACAGGACATTTCCGATGTGAATATAATTATTCTAATTTATTTATTTATTAAACATGTATTATTTATACTTATGTATTTGTACAAGTGCAAAATGCATGTCAGTCGAGTTGAAAGTTTATCTTGTCATATGATCACATAACTTCCGGTTTTCAATGTCCCTCAGTTTATCGCCAAACTACCGACTGCACAGAAGGTGGTGGTTTAACGAGGGAGCACTGTAATACTTTTTAATTATTCAGAGAATTAAAACTCTCTAAAGCAGTTGTGTTTTAAACCAGTAAACGTTCACAGTTGATATGAAAATAAACTAAAAATAAAGGTGTGACTATTTCTAACCGTGCGTAAAAAAATCAATAATGTTGTCAATAAGATTTAATGTGTGCATGTATAAAGGTGTCATAATTACTTAATGTATAATTAGACTGTCAGACTGTGTTTACACAAGCTTTATTGATTGAAATAAAAAGAAAATCAGAAATAAAATGTATTTGTCAAGTTTTATGTCAAGTCTAGAAGTTTGATTACTCCCAGCTGTGAAGTATAATCCAATTAACAATAAATTATCTCAGTTATGATTGTATGGCTTGGATGCTATTTCATCACTAAAATAATAAGGCATTGTTTGTAGTTCATTCATGATCATTGTCAACATATGCATTGTTTTCGGGAAGGATTCCCCCTAATGTTGGATATTTAAAAGCGTCCTTTCAACAACTTTAAAGAATGACAGTGACCATATAATTGTAAAGTATTCACTATACAGTCACACTAAGGGAGATAGATCTTATACAATTATTTAAGAAAATTAAAACAAACTTATGTACTAAAGGGTGGAAATTTACGCAGATTCTTTTTTTCGCTGATCAATGACTATCGCGAATAAAGCGAAAATTAGGTACCTGTGGAAAAAACCACTTATACAGTATAAGACAGCGATTGCTTCATTATTACATGTATTTTCACAATAATATATTGCCAGTAGTCCCCTTTAATAAGGACCCTATCATCAGTGACCACTTGTTCTACAATTATTTTGTCATCTACTATTATTACATTCTTAAACAGTGAATGGATTTATACAATTTACACACTAGAAATTGGTGTTTTAAACGATTTTTCAATCAAGTTAACCACCACTATAGCACAAAGTTTAACAGAAGATCATATGTGAAAAATGTTTAAAAATCGTCTTCTCTGACACCATTGAACCATTTGAAAGGAAACTTGGCTGGAAAATTCCTTGTATTGTTCTCTACAAATTATATATTTTTCAGAAATCAAATATCCCCCACCAATGCACAGGAACAAATTAACAGGATCCAATTGGAAAATGCTGAGATATCTTCTTCTGGAGCTTATTTATTGAACCCAGACTGTATATAAAATAATCATTGATAATATACCAATACATTGTAACAAAATGAGGGATACAAGCTATTCAAATTTTGGCTAAATATTGTTGTAGTATTCCAACATTTAAAACACAAAATCTGTTAAAAAAAACAGAAGAAGAAAAATAGTTTGTACATAAAAAAAATATTGCGATGAATGGCTAGCTCATATACTTTTGTTTCATCCCGACAGAAAATGAAGAAATTGTTAGAAGAAATGTATTTTTGTTTATATGAAATGTTATATTGGAAGTAACCTAGATATATATTTAAATTGAAAGGTTGGAACACCCAAAATGGAGAAATTCAACACATGGGGAGGATCTTTATCATTAGGACATCCATTTGGAGCCACTGGTGTACGACTAGTCACAACAGCTGCTAATAGATTACAAAAGGAAGATGGACAGTTTGCTTTATTGGCTGCTTGTGCTGCAGGTGGAATTGTAAGTGATGGGAAATATTATATGAAAACTAAAAATAACATTATAACAGCCAGTCAAATATGTACAGTAAACATTTGATTTTGTTTGTAGAGCATTATATAGTTATTTAAGCTTAAAAGTCTGCTTTATACCATAGGCATTTTGTATCTACTTGATTCATATCAATATCAATTCTTAAAACATTTTAGAAATATACATGTTATTAATATTTAAATTTGGTAAATAATTCTGTGGGAATGAATATTCAAATATTTACAGCTTTTTGATGTAAAAATGGGATTTGAGCGAGTGATTGTTGTTTAGCACCAACTCAGCAATTTTTCTTCTATATCATGGTGAGAACAAGTTAATTTTCAATGAAATGATGACGAGGTCCACTTTGTACTAAACCAACATGCTTAGTTGGATTTTTATAGTGCTAGTTCACTGAAACAACAGTTCACGAATAGACATGTCGCTCCACTCAGACACATTATCCTGATGCCGAGCCAACCCGTCTTTGATCTTTCTCCTTAATGCTGCATTCTTAGCGAAGAAGCAACAAATACCAATTTGATAGTCTGGTTTGTCACGACTGGGGCTCGAATCCACAATCTACCGCATTCGAGGCGAGCACGCTAACCACTACACCACTGACAACTGGTAATTTTCCCTTCCCATAAACTGATATTTCCTTGAGAATAATACTGAATGTTCAGCTTTATCAGACAGGCAAACTTCTCAGACTTTACTGTATAATAAAGTCATTTGTTTTAGTTTAACCTATTACATATGCTTTAGATTTATTTGTACAGTTATAGAAGACTGTTGATTTTTACCTGGAAGAAACCAAATGTTAATTGGATTCATTTACATAGACTTGGAATAAGATATCAGTTACTGTGCTGAAACTAGTACCTCATACCTTCATTATCACATCAGCCTATTGCCAGACCAGTTTGGTCGGACAATACAATGTATATACTGCCCAGTCATCCATTCAAGTCAAGCCCAAAGTTTGAAAAAAGTCAAGCAATTGCCAAAGATAAATGATCAAGTGAATTGTATGAATGTTCCTACTTATTCCCAAGTTTAGCTAACTGATCTGGCAATAGATTTTAATGAAGGTAAAAGATACTAGTTGTTGCACAGTAAATATACAATGATAAGTACTCTTATATTTTTATGTTTCAGGGCCATGGAATGATTGTTGAAAGATATCCATCAAAATAAACAATAGTGATTAAAATAGAAGTCTGTTAACATACATCACTTATATTTGATCCTGAAAGGATACCAGTCATTATTTGTAAATTATTGTACATGAGGACTTACTGTGATATTTATATGATCAGATCTGTGTTTCTGTTTCACTCATGAGTAATTAGTTATTAAACAACGTAAAAAAAAGTGTGGTAATGGTTCTTTTAATTCTTGAATGTCAGATTTAGACTTTGTGGTTTGTTTAATACAGAAATATAATACCCTAATGAAATATAAATGTGTTTTATACCTACAATGTAGCCATCTGTCAATCCAAATAAACCCTCAAATAAAACAAATATAAATACGGTGTCCATAGAACACTGATGACCTCACTTTCAGCTAAAATAAACAGGCACAGAACTTAAGAACAATGAGAGGCATATATACCCATTACATACATAGTGTGTTGGTACAAGACTTTGTATTAGGTCGAGCCGGTTGTGTGAAGCAGGATCACTACGAGTTGTGATGCGGTTAGTTCACGCAACAGGCAAGACCTGATACAAAGTCTTGTACCAACACACTATGTATGTAATAAGTTTATCTAACATTTCAATTAAAACAAGGGCAATGCAAAGTGTGGCATATCCCCTCGCCTAAAAATTTGACCCAGTGACCTTGATCTTTGACCTTGAAAATCAATAGGGTTCCAGATTCTCTTGAGGACTAAGTATGTACCAAGTGTCAAAATCCATTGAAGGATGTTGATTCTAGAGTGTTCACAAGGATGTTATGCAGTAACAATTTGACCCGGTGACCTTGAAAATCAATAGGGTTCCAGATTCTCTTAAGGACTAAGTATGTACCAAGTTTTGTCAAAATACATTGAAGGATGTTGATTCTAGAGTGTTCACAAGGATGTTACGTGGTAAATATTTGACCTGGTGACCTTGAAAATCAATAGGGTTCCAGATTCTCTTAAGGACTAAGTATGTACCAAGTATGGTCAAAATCCATTGAAGGATGTTGATTCTAGAGTGTTCACAAGGATGTTGTGGAAGGACGGACAGACGGTAGCGTTGCTATATCCCTTCGCAACTTCGTTGGCGAGGGGATAACAAATTTTAAGCAAATGACAAGGGTCGAAATAATATTAACAAATTTGTACAATACTCTGAGAGACTACATTTTGTGCATGACATCACGTTTATTTGTTGCCGTTCATTCTATTGCTTTGTTAACATTGCTCACATAGACATGTTTTACCCTAGTTCTAATAATAAAACCCTAAATGCTCGCTTACTCGCAAGGGTTATAACGGGATGCCATTACATGTAATGGAGCAGCCGCCGAGATGTTTTGCGCTCGCTTACAGAGTTTCTGACGCCTGCATTTATCAATAATAAGACATAACCTTTCCTTTTGTCCATTATTATAACAAGTTTTTATCACCTACCAGTATTTTAGAATGTAATTCCCACAAAATAAAAATCCATGTCTCTGAACATTTTGAATTTCGTCATTTCCGGCCTCACTATTTGGATGTCGATACTATATTTGGCGATTTGAGGCGTGAATGTTTACATCAGCGTGTAGTAAAGAAATACCATATTTAGAAAAGCTTCGCCTTCCGTAGTTTCCGGTTATGGAAAACGATCGATAAATTTGAACAAGGTTGTTGCTACCTTTGAAAAGCATATATTTCTCAGCCAAACCGATTTAACAAGGACTGGGATCATCAGTAATAGTTATAATGAAATGTTTGAAGTGTAAATAGTGAGTTTTTATGTTTCAACTGCAACTTTTATTTTGCTCCATTGTGACGAATGGGACCGCGTTGTAGCTCTGCCGAGACACAAGTTTGTCACAGGAGCTACATTATTGCAGCTAGTTTTACCCCACTTTCCAATGATATGACGTCATGACAAAATAGTTCGGCAGAGAAGATCTTGTGCAACGTCGCACCATTTTTATAGCACCAGTGTGGTGATACAACATCTTGTATCAGACAGGCTACTTTCTTTAAATTCAAAGGAAAACAGTACAAAATGTTAGATAAAAGCCAATATTAAACTTGTGATAGAAAACAATTGTGTAAAACATTTGATAAAAGAATCTTGGAGCATCAAAACCAGAAATTTGACATTTTTCAATTAACAAAGGAACCATAAAAGAAATAATAAACAAAATTTTAGCTTGACATGTGTATTGTGGTAAAAAACAATTTGTAAAAATGTCATAACAATAGGCCGTGGTGAGCTAAAGTTAGAGCATTGGAACCACATAACTAGTATCCAACCAGAAAAGCTCTTGCCCAGTATCGCAAATTACTGCAGAATTTGATTTTTTATTTATTTTGCAAGATGAATATCAAGTCTACATTAAAAACTATACAGTTGTAGGAAAATAAATTACCCTCAATTTTTTACATCAACAGTTTCATAAAAAGAATCTGAATATCCTGTCTTATCAAGTGTAATATTGATGTCATCTAAAGGGACAGTTTGAAAAAAATCATTGAAGTGAAAAATGATGATGAAAAGAGTTGTAAATTGTTTATTTACAACAACTGTTTTCATTAAATACAGGAAAGACAAACTAGAGGCTCAGTGGGCTGAGCCTGTATCGCTCACCTGTCATTTTGTTTTTAGAAACTTTGTACAGAACCTTTGACAGGTGCTTCCAACCAAATTTCAATTGATTTGGCTAAATGGTTTCAGAGATTTTTTTATTGGCCAATCACAAACAAGAACTGCCTATGGCAGCCATGTTAGTTGTAGGATTGGCATGAAATATGGAAATTTTGTACAGGATCTCCCATATACCATTCCTACAAAGTAACAATTCATTCTGCCTCCTAGTTTCAGAGATTTTTTAAATTCCAGCCAATCAGATACATGAATTGCCTATGGCACCCATGTTTGTTAACGTATTGGGACGAAATGAGCAATATTTCAGTTCATTTGGCCAAGCGGTTTCGGAGGAGAAGATTCAAATATATAACGCTAACGGAAGACAAATATAAAGTTATGGCAAAACCTCACATGGCCTTTTGGCCAGGCCAGCTAAAAATGATAAATGTATTGATGTAAAAATGACAATGTATAATGAAATCAAAATCCATCTTAGGGTAGTAAAGGTATTCAATGTGGTGTTATGGTGTTAAAATGCCACTTTCAACAATATTTCAGTTATATCGTGGAGGTAAGTTTTATTGGTGGAGGAAATCGGAGTACCCAGAGAAAACCACAGACCTGTCGCATGTCACTGACAAACTATCAGGTGATGTATCGTGTACACCTCGTCACATTTAACAACTTTAGTAGTGATAAGCACTGATTGTACAGGTAGTTGTAAATACAACTACCATACGATCACGACCACAGCAGCCCCTAAGATATAGGAGAATAACTGTCGAAAAGAATTTTGTGCATAAACTGCATATAGTCTTATTTTGAAAACTTATCACTTCCCAACAGAATCTAGTTGGATTTGCACAATATACAACATGGCAGAAAATTAAAATGTCAATATATAAATTATGAACTTATCTTTTATTATTGAACTAAAACATATACAGTAAACATACAATATTGTGTCTGAGTTGATATGAACACAGCCAGCAAACGAGTATAAAAATCTAATAAATAATCAAATATTTACATTTATTGCAAAACTTTACTTACCATTAACAAACTTTTTAAAAGCTTGTAAACTATTTATTGATGGTTACAATGCAAATCTACTAAATACAAAGATGGAATATAATTTAAAGCATTTAATGTTAATAATGAGTTCACAAGTTCCAAAAAAGTATGCCTTTAGAAGAAATAGTTTCACTTCTTGTTAGGAAAAAATATTAACACTGAACAACAAAAGTGACAGTCAGAATAGAAAGAAACAATCATAAATCACTTTAATGTCATGGGATAACCCTTAAAAATATATGATCTTTGAAGTTCAAGATAATTAAATTCACACATATTTAATTAAGGTATATTGCATAAAATATCCATAAAACAATCATCATTCCATGTTAATAAATTGTATTGATTTTCTATGAGGCTATCTTAATTATTCAAGTATTTAGTACCTGTCACAAAATATGGAATAAATTTGTTAACATATGATTTGCTTTGAAGCTCTCAAGACAATAAAATTCGGTTATTGTATCATTTAATTATGGTATATTATTACATAGTATAGCCAGGGGATGAGAGGAGTCTACTAGCAGCTGGCCTAAACCCTCACATGACTAATGTTGAGCCAAATTGTACCTAACATATTTTTAAAAAAAATAATACAATATAAAAATTGTGCAAACTAGATGTTGAACTGTATTGATAGAAACCCGAGTCAGTATTAAACATTACAGCAATGTTTAACAAGAATGTAAAGTAATGAAATAAACAATGTTGGATTCAATCACAAAAGATAGTAGGTCAAAAATATTGTAATTGGTGAGACTTTTTGTAACATCATACTTCTGCAGATATTGCATAATTATGTAATAAATCGGATCCCATTAACTGGTTTAACCCCACCACATTTTTGTGCCTATCCCCCCAAGCTAGGACCTAGATTTCCAACGTCATATGTCGTGGTCTTCTTTGTGCTCAGTGAGTTCAGTTAAGATGAGAGGTGATTGTTCATTTTGTTGATATTGGTGGAATTGATGACCATCACTGTTTAAACTTTCTTTTCATAATGATTTCAGCTGTCATAATACATATGTTCCTGGTACCATGTGGAATTGAAGTCTTTATTTACAGTATTAAAACCAAACCATCCTGAACAAATCACTCTCCTGATTTACAACTGGTTCAGTGAGTATAAAGGATAAAATTTTCATAACATATAATTTGTAACATCATTATCCAGCAAATTAAATTAAAACATTTTGAATTTTGTTCAAAATTATCCAATTTACATAAATTATATTAAAAACAAATTGCACAATTCAAAATTTCATAGGAGATTCAGCAAATTTCAACTTAAAATTTAAAAGTTATGGTCATTTAAAATAGATACTGGTAAAATATGTTAGTGAAGAATTTCTATTTCCAGTCATATTAAATTACAACCCAAAAGGCATCCCTATTAAAGGTTTGGTTTAAATTGGCATGGTGAAGCAAAATATGTAAAAAGCTTAAGATGGAAGCCAAGTGATCTGACAAAATCTCATATGGCTATTGGACAAATACAACAAATGCTTTAAAAATGTATAAAAATAACAATTATTACACATAATGATAAAGCTGATATTTCCCTGAGTAAACATTACAATTTGAGCTTTCTTCTTAATTTGTAATTGGTCATCAAAATTTTCAAATTATATTTGAAATTAATGTCTAGTTTTAGTACTATGCATAACTAGAGGCTCAGTGGGCTGAGCCTGTGTCGCTCACCTTTCATTATGCTTTGAGGAAACTTAATATAGAACCTTCCATATAGGTGCTTCCCACCAAATTTTGGTTCATTTTGGCAAAGCAGTTTCAGAGAAGAAGATTTTTAGAAATCGACCAATCTAAAACAAGAATTGCCTGTGGTGGCCATGTTTGTTAACGGATCAAAACGGAATAAGCAATTCCCATAGAGGACCTTCCCTAGATGCTTCCTACCACGTTTCGGTTCATTTGGCAAAGCGGTTTCAGAGGAGAAGATTTTTAGAAATCGACCAATCAGAAACAAGAATTGCCTGTGGCGGCCATGTTTGTTAATGGATCGGGACGAAATGAGCATTCTTTGTAGAGGACCTTCCATAGATGCTTCCTACCAAGTTTCAGTTCATATGGCTGAGGGGTTTCAGAGGAGAAGATTAAAATGTGAAAAGTTAATGGACTGACGACGGATGCCAAGTGATGGCAAAAGCTCACACCATCCAACAATTTGACTAATATTTTGAATCTTGTTCTAGGTACTGAATTAAAAAAAGAAGAGTGATCATTACAGCAGATTATTATACTTACATATCTCTTTCAATTGTTACTTCAATAGGCAATTTTAATTTTCCAATATAAATATTGATAGCCACCCAAGATTTCTGATAAAACAACAACAATAACTGTTGCATATTGATGACAACAGCCTCACCTGTTGGCTTGGGTGAGCCTAAAAATGTATGCATGAGCCTACATTAATTGTTTCTGAAATTGATGTGAAGAAACTTGAAACAAGAGCAAATCATTTTACTTCCATCAACCAATATATTCAAAATTCATTATAAAAAAACTTGAAAGTTTACATACTGGATGATGAAATATCAAAATCAAGTGTATGTTTAAGTAGCAAAGTGGTTTGTGAACCGTTTCCTAAATGTTTGAGCAATATATGACAAGCATAATTTTAATGTCCACTAAATTTCAAGGAAATAAAAACTACCACAATCTACAAAATTTTGATGGAAAACTATTAAAAAACAAGAAATGTGTGCATCACAAAATATGCCTGTCTATATAAATTATCAAATGGTATAATGGTAATGACCCCAAACTAAATAAGGTTCTTCCCCTTCCACAGGGGTTCTTCCCCTTCCACAGGGGAATCATGTGGCCAAGTTTGGTAAAGATCCAATATACAGAACTAAAGTTATCATGCAGAAACGATCCTGTTGTCAAAAATTCTAATAATAGTAATGGTGACCTCGACCTTTGACCTAATGACCCCAAAATAAATAGTGTTCTTCCCCTTCCACAAGGGAATCATGTGGCCAAGTTTGTTAAAGATCCAATATAATACAGAACTAAAGTTATCGTGCGGAAACGACCCTGTTGTCAAAAATTATATGCATAGTAACGGTGACCTTTGACCTAATGACCCCAAAATATATAGGGTTCTTCCCCTTCCATAGGGGAATCATGTGGTCAAGTTTGGTAAAGATCCAATATACAGAACTAAAGTTATCATGCAGAAACAACACTGTTGTCAAAATTTCTATTTATAGCAAGTGACCTTGACCTTTGACCTAATGACCCCAAAATAAATAGGATTCTTCCCCTTCCACAGAGGAATCATGTGGTCAAGTTTGGTAAAGATCCAATATACAGAACTAAGGCTATCATGTAGAAACGACCCTGTTGTCAAAAATTCTATTTATATTAATGGTGACCTTTGACCTAATGACCCCAAAATAAATAGGGTTCTTCCCCTTCCACAGGGGAATCATGTGGCCAAGTTTGTTAAAGATCCAATATACAGAACTAAAGTTATCATGCGGAAATGACCCTGTTGTCAAAAATTCTATTTATAGTAACAGTGACTTTGACCTAATGACCCCAAAATAAATAGGGTTCTTCCCCTTCCACAGGGGAATCATGTGGCCAAGTTTGGTAAAGATCTGATATACAGAACTAAAGTTATTGTGCGGAAACCTGTGTGGACGCCCGCCCGCCATACCTAATCACATATTACGGCCCGTCTCGAGACGGGCGTATACAAATCATTTGTGACCACATTTTGCAATAAAAACATATCACAGCTCAAATGTAGAAGAAAAAAATCTTGGTCAAATGAAATCCAATTTCTTTGAATTCATGGGGATGTGTTTTATAATTATGAGTATGCCAACTTTGTTACAATGAATTGCAACCAAAAGCAAAAGCTTGAAAGAATAGGATTTTTCACAGAAATGTGAAGCATCTCACTTATTTGCACTGGCAGCTCATGAGATAAGCTACAATTAATTCACAAGTTATCAAAATAAAAAAATATTAAGGGTCCCCTCCACGTCCTTCATCTTTTAGGAAATCTGTGTGCAATCTATAGGAAGGGAAAATAACTCCTTAAAAATAGTACAATCAAAATGCCTCATAAATATTTGATTCTCTTTATGATAATAAGCAATCATGCAAATTTCGAAGGAATTCCCATTTAAACTGTAGGGGGAGTTGAACATACAAATGTTTGTGACGGCCAGGAAAAAAAACAATGTCTCTCCCAGAAGGGAGACATAATGATAACATTGGCATAAAACTATGCCAGAACACAAATTTGTATCAAAATGACCTGCATTAGATACAAAAATATGAAGTTGATGAGATGTACCGGCAAAAATTAAGTCAGTTGACAAGAAAGGAATAGTTTCAAATTTTTTCCCACCTTTAGTTAAATTCAATAGCACATGTGGAATATAAATTGAATAAGGTAAAATCCAATACAAAAGTGAACTTTATGTATCTGGAATTTTTTTTAAAGACAAATTGACAAAACAGAAAGAAATAAATATAAAATTACAATAAACATTATACTTAGTATCCATTATACATGTATATTTCAATTGAAGCTAACAGTTTTTGTTGGCAACTGTCTAAATACAAATAATATGTGTATAATAATTGTCTTTTTCATATTCATAAAACTTTCTGAAAATATTTAATTATCAACTTTGAATAAAAAGAAATCATATTCACAAAATAAATAATTTCATTTTCATATTTATAAATAAATTATAAATAAGATGGACTAGTATCAAGTTTTGTTTGCTCAAATTATTTTCAGCCAGAATCATTATTAGGACATCTTGAATAATCTTCTTTAAACTTTTACACTTCTTCACACAGTTGTTTCTGCAAAATGTTTTCTAATTCCTGAAAGAAATCAAAAAACATTTATGACTACAAACTAAAAGTATCCAATTCAATATAGTCTAAAAATGTTACTTTATTTCCCATTCATAAACATGCATGGGCTAAAAAGATGTTTATACATAAACATTCAAATGCTAGTATCAGATCATGAAAATAGTAAAAACTGGAAAGCACAGACTTCCTTATCTGATCAATTTCCCCCTCAATACTACATACTGACATGTAATAGGACAAGATAATTCTTGAAGGAAAAATCCAGAGGCTCACATGAACCAATATCACTCAGCTGATATATATGATCTGTTGATTGAAGGGCTGCTAAATATTTAACTGAAGTCCTGTGTTGTTCACTTCAAACTTGCAAGCTACATTTTATATAAGAGCAACATCATGGTACAGAATAATGTTTATACTTTAACATGTATTTGCACAAACTAGAAATAAATGATAAAGAGATATGAAGTTGAGAACACCAAAGCTAGAATGTGGCATCTTATTTGGGTGTGAATGCTGTAGAGCATATCCAAATAATTCATTAAAATGAAAAATGTGCCATTGACCTTAATGCAGGATACAGTGTACAGTAGAACTTCGCTGGCTCGAACTCGAAGAGACTGTCAAAATCTGTTCGAGCTATCGGTAGTTCAAGTCACAGAGGTCCCGTAATTTAAGAAAGAAAAAAATCTGGTTCTGACCCACGGCAGTTTCATTACGATATGATAACTGATGTAGAATAAAGTGGGCCTTTCTCGTAAAAAAATATTCAATCCTTTAGACAGTTCTCAAAGACTACGGCTTCTGAATACCTCTTTGGTATCTTCAAACATTCCTTAGAAACATTTTTTCACTTTGTTCGCGATCTATTTTATAAACAGGAAATATGAAGTTGGGTATTAACACTTGGATCGATATCGGTATAATGCTGATAATTCGGATATATATATTTTTAATGACCAATTTTAAAATTTAGCCATTTTTTTTTTAATTTGAATTTGAAGAATATTTTTTTTCTTTTGGTATTATATACACATAAAAACTCGGGTTAATCGGAATTTCAGAACGAGTACATTTCTTTTGTTTTCGGTATTTAGATGAACCTTGAGACCACGCAGTTTGATACAATTATTCAATCCCAGCAACTATAAAAAAAATTAAATAAATTAAAATAACATTCTAAATAATAATAATTCATGTAATAACAATTTTAAATATTGTTTTAATCAACTTTATTACGATTGTAAACATTTGATTGTTTTAATTATTGTCGAGTGTAGGCTCGGCTTGGTAAATCAGTGACACAGGTCTCAGGTTCAATAATTGTTCTTTATTAATCGTAATTAATGGTCAATAATCAAGCCACAGCTGAATTTAATGACTAATTAACACAAATGATGACAAGTTTATCCCTCTACCTGTAATTGTTAAGTAAACAATTATCTGTTGGTAATCTGACATTTATCACACCTTGCAGTAAGCACATTCAACCGTAACATACATCTGTCAATTAAATTGCCATGTTCAAGTTTGGCATGGTAAAACTCGTGATTTTATTATTGACGGGACCATTTATTGAGTTCGACGTATCGGTGTTCAAGCGAAAGGAGTTTTTTTTTACTTAGAAATATAGGGAAAATTGACCGGACTTTCAAATCAGTTCGAGCCATCCATGGTATTCGACCCATCCAAGTTCGAGGCACCGAGGTTTGACTGTATATGCATAAATGCACATATCTGTTGAAATAATCTGAATTGAGTCAAACCCTGATTTGCTGGACACACTCTAAGAAAAGTTCATCAACAGTGCAGACCAACATTGATTGATTGGTGTTTAAATCCAACTTTAGCAGTATTTCAGCTATATCGTGGCATGTGCAGAACAACACACACTCTGCTAATCATGCTTACCTCGATCATCAATGTTTTGTCATAATCCTGGCAATGACTGTAAATACAGCTGGTATACAGACTATACAACTTCTCAAGCTTTTCAATCTTGTAGTTCTTTGTTAAGCTTACAGTACTGTCTAGAAATTTAGTAAGACGTCCATGATCCACAACAACTGGCATAGTTTGTTCCTCTAAAATCTGTAAGGCATGTTCATGATCTTGTGTGTGAAGGCGTGCTCTTGTTACACGGAATGTTGGTGATTGTACTGAAACATATGTTGTTATCAAATGAGTAACTTCATGAAGCAAATGTTTATATGAGTTAAGGTAGAGGGGGAAAATGGGGTAGGTGGGTGGGAATGGGGAGAATTCACAGTATGCACAATCAAAATTATCAAAGTTTTCAAATTAAAAGCAAATTGATTACATATATTTGTAAAGGGGACACCAGTTCTATTTTGCTTTGGAGAGGTCGTCATGGCCGTGATCGTATGGTAGTTGGATTTACAACTACCTATGCAATCAGTGCCTATCACCACTGATGTTGTGAGTTAGAATCTCGATCAGGGCAAGGTGTACAACATTATGTGATAAAGTTTGTCAGTGACTTGCGACAGGTTGGTGGTTTTCTGTGGGTCCTCCGGTTTCCTCCATCAATAAAACTGACCACCGTGATATAACTGAAATATTGTTGAAAGTGGCGTTAATCACCATCAAACAAACAAACAAAAATATTTTTCTTTGGGATTCAAAAGGGGATAAAGTCTGTTTTAATTAAATGTTCACATGAGTCTGTATCAATCACCTGCTAAAGAAGATTTCTTTTATGGTCACTAACCTTGTATATAAATTTCAAATGATTTGCTTTAAGGGGAACTTAAGTTATTGAATGGAAACCTGAGAAATTTGTATTTTTCAGCAAATCAAGGGGCATAACTCAAGAACAGAAAAAAAATCAGAAATTGGTCTTGGCCTTCCTTTTATGGCCCCTGAACCTGTGCATAAATTTATTGAGTGGAAACCAAATGTGGGACAGACAAGGTCAGATATAGGTAAAACTTAATGCCCATGAGGTCAAGGTCAGGTGACATACGCCCAACTGACATGATTAATTTGTGGACTAAATATGGCAAGCCAAGGTTGCAAGGTAATGGGGAAACTGACCTAATCCCGAAAATTTGACAGTGTCAACGCCGTCACCACAACCGTAAAAGCAATACCTATATCCTGCCTTAGTTGCAAGCGCGACAAAAATCATACAAAAATATATCTACAGTAGAGTTCGTTTATAACGGAGTCCAGGGGACTCTCGATCTTAGTTCGTTATTAGGCATCGTTCGTTATAAGAGAAACAATGTAGAATTACCTCCCCTTTTGAAAATCGTACAGTAGAACTTCGCTGGCTCGAACTCGAAGGGACTGTCAAAATCTGTTCTAGCTATTGGTAGTTCGAGCCACCGAGGTCCCGTAATTTTAGAGAAAAATCTGGTTCTGACCCGGGCAGTTTCATTACGCTATGATAACTGTAAAATGGGCCTTTATCGTAAAAAAATACTTAATCCTTTAGACAGTTCTCAAAGACTACGGCTTCTGAATACCTCTTTGGTATCTTCAAACGTTCCTTAGAAACATTTTTTCAACTTTGTTCGCGATCTATTTTATAAACAGGAAATATGAGGTCGGGTATTAACACTTGGATCGATATCGGTATAATGCTGATAATTCGGATATATATTTTTAATGGCCAATTTTAAGATTGTAGCCATTTTCCTTTTTTTTATTTGAATTTGAAGAATAATTGTTTCTTTTTGGTATTATATACACATAGAAACTCAGGTTAATCGAAATTTCAGAACGAGTACATTTCTTTTGTTTTTGGTATTTAGATGAACCTTGAGACCACAGTTTGTTGTCTATCATCAAAGAAAAAATAAACAATAGCGAATGAATTAATCTCACACATGACTTTGTTTTTAATTTCTTTAGCTTGTGCATCCATTCATTAAAATTTAGATTATGTTTTATTAATTTTTAATGCAATAAATTAGTGCGCATGTTATTAATTGACAACTTGTTAATCACATCATTAATACCCATTTTATTGTTTGAATATTTTAAAGAAAAGTCTTGATTGACATCATTAACAACATCAAAGGTGGGATTATTGATTTTTCAATTATCAATAACGGAAGTGTCAAGTGCACTTGACCATTCTTATATGTGATCATCCGTGCGTAACGGAAGACAGGTAAACAATTTGTTTGTTCAGCAATTTTCTTTGTTATATCAGGTCAATTTTGAGTAATAAAAACGTTGTTTGTGTTTAAAATTCTCTTCGTTATAAGCCTGATTTCGCTATAAAAAATTTGTAATAGGCCTTCACAAATACATTGTTAAATAGCGATGGGACCGGGGATTTATCTTTACTTCGCTATAAGCATGATTTCGTTACAAGCCTGTTCGTTATAAACGAACTCTACTGTATATGACATATTGGTTTTTCTTTCACTGTTCTCCAGAATTTCTCATATCAGCAGAAGATATTCATGTTCTAATGTAAGAGTTTATTAACCTATCATAACCATCTAAAATACAAACCTTTTTCTTCATCTTTACTTTCTTGAACATTTTGTTGTGAGGTAGATTCTTCTTGAGCTTCAATTAATTTCTAATGATAAAAAATATTTTAGCATATTAATGAAGATAAAACTATAAATACATCATTGAGCTTGCATAGGGTACCAGATTATCCAATTAATAAAGCTAAAATTGATATTTGTCACTAATTTCAACTAAAATATTATATAACATTGGGGACAATATCCTTCAAGATCAAGTAATTCAAGAATTGTTAATAGGGCTTTTGTAATTCAATTCAATAACAGAAAATACAAGGCTACACCTGGCACAGCATGATATGACCATCAAGTCGACAAGGGCTTCATCCTGCCTAAAAATGACTATTATCCATAAAAAGTCACCACTAGTTAAAATCTGATTGAAGAAAGCAAGAAGTTATTTCGCAATGAATTCAGTAAAAATAAGAAAGTTAAAATATTTAGAAGTTTTTTTCAGGTAAGTTGATCTCTAAATCTGTAATAGATAGAGGAAATCTGTTGACATGCTACTGCAAGCTCTTAACAATCAATTCAAAGAATAAAAATGTCATCTTAATTGGATGAAACGACACTGACCAATTTTTTGCTAAATACCAGATTTTTGGGGGAAAGGCTGAATATATGAAGGCGGGCAATATGTAACTATAACGAATGTAGTATAGGTGAACAGTATCGTTAATTAATGGAGATACAAATCAAACAAGATGAACTGTGAGCTAAGCTCACTTATGATACCCCCGCTCTTCGGCAAACAGGAAGTAGGAATCTGACGGGTAAAAAAACGCTTCCCACGATATGGGGTACCTATATGAAGCTTGTGACCAAATATCAGATTTCTGTCATCAATAGTTGCTGAGAAAAATGTGACTAAAAATGGGCATATACAAAATGTATGTTCAGTGTGTATAAAAATCAACATGGGCAACGCAAAGCGTGGCGTATCCCCTCGCCTAAAAATTAGACCCTGTGACCTTGACCTTTGACCTTGAAAATCAATAGGGTTCCAGATTCTCTTAAGGTCTAAGTATGTACCAAGTTTGGTCAAAATCCATTGAAGGATGTTGATTCTAGAGTGTTCACAAGGATGTTACGCAGTAAAAATTTGACCCAGTAACATTGACCTTTGACCTTGAAAATCAATAGGGTTCCAGACTCTCCTAAGGACTATGTATGTACCAAGTTTGGTCAAAATCCATTGAAGGATCTTGATTATAGAGTGTTCACAAGGATGTTACGTGGTAAAAATTTGTTCCAGTGACATTGACCTTTGACCTATGACCTGGAAAATCAATAGGGTTCCAGATTCTCCTAAGGACTAAGTATGTACCAAGTTTGGTCAAAATCCATTGAAGGATGTTGATTCTAGAGTGTTCACAAGGTAAAAAATTTACCCAGTGACCTTGACCTATGACCTTGAAAATCAATAGGGTTCCAGACTCTCCTATGGACTAAGTATGTACCAAGTTTAGTCAAAATCCATTGAAGGATGTTGATTCTAGAGTGTTCACAAGGATGTTATGTGGTAAAAATTTTACCCGGATCTATAGGGTTCCAGATGCTCTTAAGGACTAAGTATGTACCAAGTTTGGTCAAAATCCATTGAAGGATGTTGATTCTAGAGTGTTCACAAGGATGTTACGTGGTAAAAATTTGTTCCAGTGACATTGACCTTTGACCTATGACCTGGAAAATCAATAGGGTTCCAGATTCTCCTAAGGACTAAGTATGTACCAAGTTTGGTCAAAATCCATTGAAGGATGTTGATTCTAGAGTGTTCACAAGGTAAAAAATTTACCCAGTGACCTTGACCTATGACCTTGAAAATCAATAGGGTTCCAGACTCTCCTAAGGACTAAGTATGTACCAAGTTTAGTCAAAATCCATTGAAGGATGTTGATTCTAGAGTGTTCACAAGGATGTTATGTGGTAAAAATTTTACCCGGATCTATAGGGTTCCAGATTCTCTTAAGGACTAAATATGTACCAAGTTTGGTCAAAATCCATTGAAGGATGTTGAACCTAGAGTGTTCACAAGGATTGTGACGGACGGACGGTAGCGTTACTATATCCCCTCGCAACTTCGTTGGCGAGGGGATAACAAAGTCGGCAAACAGGAAGTAGGAATCTGATGGGTCCAAAAACGTTTCCCACGATATGGGGTATCTATATGAAGCTTGTGACCAAATATCAGATCTCTGCCATCAATAGTTGCTGAGAAAAATGTGACGAAAAATGTGCATATATGTTCAATGTGTATAAAAACCAACTAAGTCGGCAAACAGGAAGTAGGAATCTGATGGGTCCAAAAACGTTTCCCACGATATGGGGTACCTATATGAAGCTTGTGACCAAATATCAGATTTCTGCTATCAATAGTTGCTGAGAAAAATGCGACAAAAAATGAACATATATGTTCAATGTGTATAAAAATCAACAAAGTCGGCAAACAGGAAATAGGAATCTGATGGGTCCAAAAACACTTCCCACGATATGGGGTACCTATATGAAGCTTGTAACCAAATATCAGATTTCTGCCATCAATAGTTGCTGAGAAAAATGTGACGAAAAATGTGCATATATGTTCAATGTGTATAAAAACCAACTAAGTCGGCAAACAGGAAGTAGGAATCTGACGGGTCCAAAAACTCTACCCACAATATGGTATATATATATATGACGCTTGTGACCAAATATCAGATTTCTACCATCAACAGTTACTGAGAAAAATGCGATGAAAAATATCTTGGGACTGACGGAAGGACGGACGGACAGAGGTAAAATAGTATATCCCCCTCCCCCTTCGGGGAGCGGATGTATAATAAAATTGGAGAAAATAATGCTGTTCAGCTACAGATTACACAAACTAGCTACCCTCTTGATGTTTCAGACAGAAAGTCAGAGTTTAGTGGTTCCTTGACCTGTACTGGCTGCTGCCTTTCAAGAGAAAAATTAACAAGTGTATTAAAAATGATCACAAAAGCTGTCTTTACCTACTGGCACATTCAGAGTTGAATGACATCCATTTTTTAAGTGGTTAAAGGTACAAGCCACTATAAAATTTTCTGCAGAATCTCTAAAAATCTTGTTTGAGGGTGTGTCATAAAATGCTGCTTTAAATATTGAAAGACGGCCGAGGTTGCTTGTGATTGGTCTAACTTTAACAGAATCCTCGCTTCAGATTACAAGTAAATACGTTATGCTCTCTGCTGTTATTTGCAGACAAAATATGGCCGATTATATATTATTACTAATAAATCCCCATATTGATGTTAAAGATGGCTTTGTAGCAATTATAAACTAGAGGCTCAGTGGGCTGAGCCTGTGTCGCTCACCTTTCATTCTGCTTTGAGGAAACTTAATACACAACCTTCCATACATGTAGATGCTTCCTACCAAGTTTCGGTTCAATTGGCTAGGCAGTTTCAGAGGAGAAGATTTTTATATACCGACCAATCAGAAACAAGAATTGCCTGTGGTGGCCATGTTTGTAAACCGATTGGGACGAAATGAGCAATCTTCATAGAGGACATTCCATAGATGCTTCCTGTCATGTTTCGGTTAATTTGGCCAAGTGGTTTCAGAGGAGGAGATTTTTTAAAATTGGTGAATCAGAAACAAGAATTGCCTGTGGAGGGCCATGTTTGATAATGGATCATAACAAAATGTGCACTCTTTAGAGAGGACCTTCCATAGATGCTTCCTACTAAGTTTCAGTTCATTTGGCTGATGGTTTTCAGAGGAGAGGATTAAAATGTGAAAAGCTAACAGATGACAGACAACAAACGACGGACAACAAGCGATGCCAAAAGTCCACATTGCCTTTGGCAAGGTGAGCTAAAAAGAATATTAAAATGTGAATACCTACGTCATGTAATGTATAGTATAAACATGTTAAACTATATCAGCATTAGTTAATTTCTAAGGGAGATAATGGCAAGTGTTATCTTTCTTTTAACAGTTTAATGCAAGAGTTATCTCCCTTTTAACAGTTTACTACAATAGAGAAGTTTTTTTTTAGAAATGAACCAATCAAAAACAATAATTGCCTGTGGCTGCCATGTTTGTTAATGGATCAGGACGAAATGAGCAATCTTTATAGAGGACCTTCCATAGATGCTTCCTACCAAGTTTTGATTCATTTTGCAAAGCGGTTTCGGAGGAGAAGATTTTTAAAAATCGGCCAATCAGAAACAAGAATTGCCTGTGACAGCCATGTTTGTTAATAGATCGGGATGAAATGAGCAATCTTTATAGAGGACCTTCCATAGATGCTTCCTACCAAGTTTTGGTTCATTAATTTTGGTCAAGCGGTTTCGGAGGATATTTTTAATAATCGGCCAATCAGAAACAAGAATTACCTGTGGCGGCCATGTTTGTTAATGGATCGGGATGAAATGAGCAATCTTAATAGAGGACCTTCCATAGATGCTTCCTACCAAGTTTTGGTTCATTAATTTTGGTCAAGCGGTTTCGGAGGATATTTTTAATAATCGGCCAATCAGAAACAAGAATTGCCTGTGGCGGCCATGTTTGTTAATAGATAGGGACAAAATGAGCAATCTTTAGAGAGGACCTTCCATAGATGCTTCCTACCAAGTTTCAGTTCATTTGGCTGAGAAGTTTCCGAGGAGAAGATTAAAATGTGAAAAGTTAACGGACGACGGATGCCAAGTCATGACAAAAGCTCACATTGCCTTTGGCAAGGTGAGTTAAAAATGCAATCAGTTTTAAAAGTGTGGGGAGATAAATAGAACGGTAAATTGACACAATTTAAGCAAAAAACAGAGAGGAGAAACCAACTGAATTAAAAATATGTTTGTTTTAGCACGAACAGCATGACCGACTCTACAATAGTACTTTTACAATTTTATCATATTTTTTAAAATTCTATTCAGAATAGACTGCAAGTTGAATTTTAAAATGGAAACCGTAAGGAACAATAAACCATGAAAAATTTGAAAAGATGCCTCGAAGAACATAAATAGATTTGTTCCCTACGTTATTTCAAATGTTTCCATCCAAATCTGAAGACTTACCTGTTTGGCTAATTGCTTAGCATTTTCAATGCTATCTACAGAATCCCCATTACTGTCAACAGAACTACTGATTCCACTGTCTGTTTCCATTGATTTAACTACAGCTGCCTTTGGTGATATTTTTTCCAGAAGTGATTTATTTGATATGTCTTCTATGTCCACTGTTAAATCAAATAATTTTTCACTAGATTTCTGTGAAACTGATGGATTTTTATCTGAAGGCAAGTTCATTGGCTTGAGAATAGGAGGGCCAAGTTCATTAACTGTGTTTTTGATATCGGCAGATTTTGGCAATGAATGTCTTTCTGGTGATTTCCCTGATGTGTGTCGAATACGTGATTTAGATGAAGTTTGACTATCTTTACAAGATAATTCACAATTGTCATGCAATTGTTCATGAGATCCATTTGATATTGAGCCTCTTCTGCCCTCTGTCGATGATTCTACATTATCATGAGATTTCCCTGAGGATTGTGAAGATTGAACCAATTTGTCACCAGACATTATATCTGGTACATCATAGTCATCTGTATCAGAAAATCTTGGATCGGATATTGTGACAGGTGACATATAATGACTATTTCGCTTTCGTCTTCTTGATCTATAACTAGATCTCCCCCATACGTCCCTTTTAGTCTTTTTCACAGAGCTGTGGGAGTTATCACCAGAACCTTCTTTTTTACATAAATGTGGCATAGACTTTTTCGAAGGAGATTCATATTGTTTTATCATGGCTTCACTATCACTTGCAGAATTATCCCCTCTTTCAGATTTCTGTGGTGAAGTTCTTTTTAAACTTTTCTCCACAGCCCACTGCTTCTCTACAAGGTCTAATGGAGGTGACTCTTCAATATCCAACCCTCTTAATCTACGGCTTGTCCTGCCATGAGTTTCAGAAGGATTTGATGAAAAACATACATGTGAAGTTGATGCTGATTGTAATGGTTTTGTATGATAAAATTCTGGAGCAGATTTTGATGGATCTATACCTAAAACAATAAAACAAAAATTTAAAGACAATTATTCAAATACAACATTTATTGTACAAATTATTTCATTTGCAATTAAATCACAGAAAAATAGAAAAATATTCTTTTGTCTCTAGCAGAGTCCAAATTTCTTCTCTCTCCCTTTAAATGTTCCAATCAGGAAATGCAATTACATTTCATTCCTTCAAATTTCAGTTCAAATGGCGATGTTGTATCTGAGATTTGTTCATATTTCAGCACATGAGGAAATATTGCACTCCTTTGATAATCATATTGTTGATGTAGAATCTGTCCATTATGACACACTCAAGGATCAAGGAAATGTGCTGGATTGTACAGGGTGTCTGAATACTAAGGTTTCCTTTTTTAGATTTGATCGGCATCATTTTTTGTTGAGGTTTCGTACCTTTGACTTGTTTTCAACTCCGATACCATTTCATTATTTGTCGGATTTGTTCTCCATACCAGTGACATTTTCTTTTTAGTAGTCATATCCATTAATACTTTAAATAATGATTTTTTACAAAGAAACTGCAAACAGTTCACTGTACTAGTTTTTATTTTTATACAGGTGACTCTCACTGTCTCGAACTCGGTTAACTCGAATTTCCGGTTGAGTCGAATTTTTATCGAAGTCCCGAACTTTGTTGTGTATAAATATATATAATAGGACTCCTGTTGAGTCGAAATTTCGGTTGTCTCGAATAAAAGTTTTGGTCCCAAGATGTAGAAAGCCATATTATTTACATTCGTTAAGTCGAATTTACCTGTCAAAACATGTGTATTACCTTGGGATTAAAATCGGATCACAGGTGAAACATCCAGTCATTGATTGACATTTTTACCTTAGGCTATTTCACATGTTTATTTCACAATCTGTCAAATTAATTAGTGATAATATTTGAATTGGCTTGGTATTATGACAGGTTAGATGTGTACAATCAAAAATTATCGATTCATAATAAGTGCGCTTGGGTCGGCATACATCAATGATTATGAAAAGTACACAAAGGAAGCGTTTTATCTATTGAATTATTTGTTGGAAATTAATTTTGATTAAAGAAGAATAGTTTTCTTCTACACTTTATTGAATAATAAAAACACACAATTTACTGTAAATAAACAGTATTGCACAAAGAAAAATATGTCATGATGGGTGAAGTTTAGTGACAATGCAACAGCTGAAAAACATAAACAAAACAGATAAACATATTCATACACACAAAAAGAGATATCTAGAAGTTATCAGTCGTTCCACAAGATTCAAAGAATTTAAAAGAGAGAAAAAAACAGCAATAAAAACATCGAATATGTTTAAAATCGTTCCGAGAATAGGGACATGCGATGCTGGTTTTAGATCTTCAAAATTTCGCTCGAGTTGTCTCCCTTTCATCGTTAAACAAACTACACTTCCGGTATTTTCGTATTTACGGTTGACTCAAATTTTTATCCATGGTCCCATTGAATTCGAGATAACGAGAGTCAACTGTATATTCTTTGTAAAATAAACATTAACCCTTAATTAGCCTCAAACACACACTAATCAATGAATTCAAGTGGACAATTCATTTGTGTACACAGCATGTTAATTTGTTACTGCATAGCACCTATATTTGACGGTGGTTTTAATTTGGTGCTATTGGCGGATTTGACCAAAACCATAAATATAAACACCGGCAATATTTCACAACGTTTTATTACAAACCAATTACAACATTTACAGTATTAAAATCACCAATAAACAGTTATTTGTTTTATTATTAAATTAACTTTGATTAAAAAACGACATGCATCAGCATTCAAATTGACATTCAACAATCATCTGTTTTATTGTTAAAATAACATTACAATTTGATGAAAGGCGAATTAATTGGGAATACCAGTTAATTAAGTCCTAATTAAATATTAATATCAATTATCTTGTTTTAAAATAATTAGCTTGCTGTAATCTGTCCACAATAAAAAAAAAAACTAATTAATAAAAAAAATAAAAAATAAAATAAAAATAGTAAATTCCGCCCACCCCCTCCCCCATAAAACTGCCTAAATAAATATCTGCTAATAAATCGGATTTATAAAACTGCCAAATTTTGACACTGTAGCTATAAAACGCTATACAGTGTTTGTTTATATTTAACTAGAGGTACTGCTGGACGCAGGAGTCCCACATTGATACATAAATGGAATAACTAACTGTCTGCTATGCGGGACTAATACCCCTCGCGTCCTCATCATCTTAATTGAGCCAAAACATATATGGAACACAACTTTTAGACTCATAATTCTGGGAAAACTTAATGGACCAGGATATACTACTAATGTGCATATCTTCATATTAGGATCTTGCAATGTACAAAGTTTCATGTTCTTCTGATTAATCATGTAGTAGAATTTGTGATGACAAAGTGCATACTGAATTGTCTCAAAATTTCTAAGTCCAAAGAGGCATAACAGGAGTAAAACTCAATGGACAATAAAATCCTTTATACTGCAAAGTTCACAATTATGTTTGCGGGGGGTATAATAATACACATGAAAGCATGGTAATTCATTGATTAGATAAAAATTAAAGGTATGATAAGACAGGATTAAATAAGTGGAATTGATAACACTATAACTGTTAAACAGTGTCAGATGTCGGAAGTGAACGTTTCAGAATATGCAAGTTCTTTTAAGAAGGCATGATAAAGAAATATTTTGGGACCAGAAATGTTTGTTGTATGTCACGGGATGTCAGAATACTCAGGTGGCAAATTGTACAAGTTCCATTGTATATAAACTTTTTCAAGGACTAACCAGATTATTCCTATACTTTACTTTAAAAAGGCACAATGGCTTCAGGGCTGTCATGGCTGTGAAAATATGGTGGCTGGATTTACATTTGCTTTTGCAATCAGTGTATCACCACTAAAGATATGAGATCAATATTATCCTGAAATGTGGTGTACTTGATATAAATTTGAGGCAGTTTTCTCCACCAATAAAAATGACAGCCAATATGTAACTGAAAGATTGACAAGTGTAACAGTGATCTGCTATAAAAGTCTACCGAAAAATGTATTCCATTGAGATCTCATGATATTTGGTCAAGTGAACTAATAAAAGCATCATATACCTTTCTATATCTAAAAAAATCAAAATATAATTTAAGAAATCAGTGTGGTTTGCATTTCTGAATGCAGGGAAAACAAGATGTTGCACGCTACGTCGTGCTAAGAATACCCCCACTCGTTCCTTTGTAAGTCGCACGGTAAACAGGAAGTAGATGTGCGATAAACCTGGAAAGGGGAGACACGGTACAAGTCACCATGCCAAAGCCATATATCAAATATAAAATCATTTCTTCCAGTAGAAGCTGAGATAACTGTTACGAAAGTTTTCATTACGGCAAACATGAAAAATTCTAAGTCGCACTGTAAACAGGAAGTAGATGTGCGGTAAACCTGTAAAGGGGAGACACAGTACAAGTCACCATGCCAAAGCCATATATCAAATATAAAATCATTTCTTCCAGTAGAAGCTGAGATATCTGTTACGAAAGTGTGAATGGACGGACGGACAAACGGACAGACGGACAAGGTGATTGCAATATAGCCCCCACTCTATGAGTGGGGGTATAAAATACAAATTAGCAATACAAATAATATTTGTATTACTGCTCAAATTGAAAAACTTTTGTTAATTACCTCTGCACTTCCTGGATTCAACCAATTCTACACATTGCTTTTCAAAATCTGGATCAAGCTCTGATTTTACAATTGCCTCTGCTGTATCTTTTAATGCACAAGCTCTGTGTCTTATTGCTCTACCTTAAATGACATAAAATATGTTAATACCTTAATCACTCAATAGGCCCTAGGGTATTTATTTGCATAAAACTGAAGCTACACATTACAATGATGCTTCTTGCCAAATTAGACATATTAATGGACGGTTTTAGTGTACAAATTTTCTGATGATTGATTGATTTTTGGTGTTTAACGGCACTTTCAGCAATATTTCAGCTATATCATGGCGACCAGTTTTAGTGATGGAAGAAGCTGGAGTACCCGGAGAGAACCACCGACCATGGGCAAGCAACTGGTAAACTTTATCACTTGTGGCTGCGAGTCGTGTACACCCTTTTTTGTAATTTACAAAGCCGGGCGCAAACCCACGTCGTATTGGTCCAAGTACAAACATAATGATTTTTTTCTTCAGTTAGTTAAAATATAGGCTAGAGTTATTTTTATGTTCCAGTTTAATTCTTAGAAAAACTCCATCAAATAATTACATGGATGTAAATTAAATTCTAATGCAATTATAATGCAACGCGTATTTTCATTGGCTATCGAGAGCCGTCAAATCTGCAGTTGACAGGTCTGAAGGAATGCTATATTTCTACGCCGAATGCACTTGTTTGTAAACAATATGGCTGACCCAGATATTTCCGACTATGAATTTGACGCTGACAGCCTATTTAGGAGATAACTGTATTGTATTTGAAAATTTCACAGCATCAATTGGAGATTTGATGGTTGCAAATCGAGTTTAATATCCATTTTAATGCAATACTGAATATAAAAATGTATTCTTGCATATCCCTGGGTCTAAAAATCACAAAAATAAAAATTTCAGGAAATATTGTTGAACGACTTTGGCACATACACAACGTGACGTCATATGAAGACTTCCAGTTTAAAATGTAAAAATCAGACGTTATTTGGCTTCGTGTACGCTTCAATTTAGATAGAATTTAACTAAAATAAGTTTTCAAGGTAGGCATTTTAATTATTTTTGTGTATGGTTGTACATATGACATGTAGGATTTCAAGTTTTCAAGATGGCGGATCCTTAAACAACTACATTACTATTTTTTTAGCGGAAGGAATTTGAAAAGTGCATATATTTCATCATTTATTTGTATGTTTTCAAACTAGTGTGTACACGTTGGGAGAATTTCATAAGAATAGGAATAACAGTACTGTAGTTGTCGGTGTCAATTGTGGATTTGTAAAACAGCATTTGCGAACGTCAAATCCACAATTGACACTGACAACTCTCCAAATACAGTACTGTTATTCCTTATTTATAGTTCATCCCACGTGACTATACAGCTGAAATAAGATTTTCTAAATAGGTAAAAGACATAGGATCTCCTAGAGTAACATTTCTAGAAAATCTGGTGACTCAACATGCAGTCTTCCTGTAAAAGTAAAAATGTCTCTGCCAATCAGAGGAACATTTCTGACAAAGTCTGGTAACTTCATATGAAGTAGTAAAAAAAAAGCATCAGGCTTTTAATAATAGTTCACTGTAATGTCCAACTGTCCCTCATACTAGTATATACTACACAGCAATATATTCCTCTTCATTATCAGCAAAAGCCAATATTTTTCATTTCTACAGCGTCATCTGACCAGGACAGAAGAAGAAATATGCATAGGAAAACCTGAGAGATCCAGTGTCAATTTTTTCAGATTGGGAAAGTTCAGTTTCAGCCGACATTAAATTCAGGTATTAACACCATTTGCTATGAGTGGGTGGGAGCTAGGTGAACAAGATGTTGCACGCTACGTCGTGCTAAGAATACCCCCACTCGTTCATTTGTAAGTCGCACGGTAAACAGGAAGTAGATGTGTGGTAAACCTGGAAAGGGGAGACACGGTACAAGTCACCATGCCAAAGACATATATCAAATATAAAATCATTTCTTTCAGTAGAAGCTGAGATAACTGTTACGAAAGTTTTCCTTACAGCAAACATAAAAAATTCTAAGTCGCACTGTAAACAGGAAGTAGATGTGCGGTAAACCTGAAAAGGGGAGACATGGTACAAGTCACCATGCCAAAGCCATTTATCAAATATAAAATCATTTCTTCCAGTAGAAGCTGAGATAACTGTTACGAAAGTTTTCATTACGGCAAACATGAAAAATTCTAAGTCGCACTGTAAACAGGAAGTAGATGTGTGGTAAACCTGGAAAGGGGAGACACGGTACAAGTCACCATGCCAAAGCCATATATCAAATATAAAATCATTTCTTCCAGTAGAAGCTGAGATATCTGTTACGAAAGTGTGAACAGACGGACGGACAAGGTGATTGCAATATAGCCCCCACTCATAGAGTGGGGGTATAAAATGTTCACATGTTGCCAGGAATGGCTGGAGATAATACAAGCTATATAAAATAAATGACATCTGTCAACAAGTGTAGACAAATCTATGTCTCTCCTGCCACCTGCAAATTGTTTGTGTGAAATATTTTTTAGAAAATAAATTAAATCAATGTACCATGACACTACCTGCTCGATCATCAAAGTGTAGACCAACTATGGTGTTTCGAGGTTGTATGGTAATGGAGAAACTGTCCTAACCACGAAAACTTGATATAAATTTAACAAAGTCAGTAGACTGTGAACATGAGGTTAAAGTCAGGTGATACATGCCCGGTAACATGTACCACCCATGATCAATGTGTGGACCAAATATAGTGAGCCTAGGTTGTATGGTAATGGAGAAACTTACTTAATTGCAAAAACTTGAAATAAATTAAACAAGGGCAACGCAAAGCGTGGCGTATCCCCTCACCTACAAATTTGACCCGATGACCTTGACCTTTGACCTTGAAAATCAATAGGGTTCCAGATTCTCTTAAGGACTAAGTACGTACCAAGTTTGGTCAAAATTCATTGAAGGATGTTGATTCTAGAGTGTTCACAAGGATGTTACGGAAGGACGGAAGCATTTCTATATCCCTTTGCAACTTCGTTGGCGAGGGGATAACAAGTCAGTAGACTGTGAAAATGAGGTCAAGGTCATATGACAATTGCCTGGCTGAATGTACACACCATGATTAATGTGTGGACCAAGTATGGAAAACCTAGGTTGTATTGTAATGGAGAAACCTAATCACAAAGGCTTGACATTGTTAACACCGTCACCAGAAAAAGCAATACCTTTGTCTTGCCTTCAGCAACTTTCGTCACAGGCAACACAAAATTTACCTTTTATCTAAGATCAATATATTTAATTCCATAATAATTAAATAGTTATTGTTTGATTTACCAGTTTGAGTTTTATCAGGATTGTATTCTAAAGCATTCAGACATATAAGATTTATATCATCAAGGAACTCCATGGCTGTCTGGTACCCATGCAGATCTATCTTTGACATCATTGCTCCCAAGTCCATAGGCTTTTTAATTATTTCATAATAATCAGGTGCCTACAATTTTAGAAACAACGTTTATTTATTTTGTTGACAAAGAATTCAAGTGCTTTGCTTAATAAACAGTAATAAATGTTCACCTTTACGTTAGGTTATGGGCATTTCACTCCCAATTTTGACAATATACCAGTTATATTGTGGCAATGAATTTTATTGATGGAATTGATGAAAATTACAAACCTGCTGCAAGTCACTGACGAAATTTATATCATAAGTTGTAGTAAGTACACCTTGCCACGGCAGAATTCAAATCCACAACTTGGAGTGAATGATTGCTGCTCAACACCAAATGGGCAACTTTTCTGCTGTGACATGGCAAGAACAAATTATATTAAATACTAGACGCTCAGCACTGAGCTGAGCCTGTGTCACTCACCTTTCATTCTGCTTTGAGGAAACTTAATACAGAAACTTCCATAGCCTATGGGCTAAGGTGCTTCCCACCAAATTCGGTTCGTTTTGGCAAAGCAGTTTCAGAGAAGAAGATTTTTAGAAATCAACCAATCTAAAACAAGAATTGCCTGTGGCAGCCATGTTTGTTAATGGATCAAAACAAATGAACAATCTCTATAGAGGACCGCCCATAGATGCTTCTTACCAAGTTTTATATCATTTGGCCAAGTGGTTTCAGAGGAAAAGCTGTTTTAGAAATCGACCAATAAGAAATAAGAATTACCTATGACGGCCATGTTTGTTAACGGATCAAAACAGAATGAGCAATTCCCATAGAGAACCTTCCATAGATGCTTCCTACCAAGTTTGGGTCTATTTGGCCAAGCTGTGTCCGAGTAGAAGATTTTTAGAAATCGACCAATCAGAAACAAGAATTGCCTGTGGTGGCCATGATAGTTAACGGATCGGGACAAAATAAGCATTCTTTATAGAGAACCTTCCATAGATGCTTCATTCCAAGTTTTGGTTCATTTGGCCAAGCGGTTTCAGAGGAGAAGATTTTTTTAGAAATCAACCAATCAGAATCAAGATTTGTCTGTGGCGGCCATGTTTGTTAACGGATTGGGACAAAATGAGCAATCTTTATAGATGACTTTCCATAGATGCTTCCTACTAAGTTTCGGATCATTTGGCCATGCGGTTTCAGAGGAGAAGATTATTAGAAATAGACCAATTAGAAACAAGAATGGCCTGTGGCGGCCATGTTTGTTAATGGATCGGGACGGAATGAGCAATCTTTATAGAGGACCCTCCATAGATGCTTTCTACCAATTTTCAGATCATTTGGCCATGCGGTTTCAAAAGGAGAAGAATTTTAAAAATCAGCCAATCAAAAACAAAAATCGCCTGTGGTGGCCATGTTTGTGAATGGATCGGGACGAAACGAGTACTCTTTATAGAGGACCACCCATAGATGGTTCATACCAAGTTTCGGTTCATTTGGTCTACCGGTTTCAGAGGAGAAGAATTTTTAAAATCTGTACAGAGGCAAGTGCATTTTGAATACAGATATCTATATTTAAACAAGAGTTATCTTTCTTTTAACAGGGGAGAATTTTTTTTAGAAATAAACCAATCAGAATTGCTTGTGGTGACCATGTTTGTTAACTAATCGGGACAAAATGAGCATTCTTTATAGAGGACCTTCCATAGATGCTTCCTACCAAGTTTCGGTTCATTTGGCCAAGCGGTTTCAGAGAAGATGTTTTAAAATGGGCTAATCAGAAACAAGAATTGCCTGTGGCGGCCATGTTTCTTAATGGATCGGGACGAAATGAGCAATCTTTATAGAGAACCTTCCATAGATGCTTCCTACCAAGTTTCAGTTCATTTGACTGATGGATTTCAGAGGAGAAGATTAAAATGTGAAAAGTTAACGGACGACAGACGACGGATGCCAAGTGATGGCAAAATCTCATTGCCTTTGGCAAGTTGAGCTAAAAATGATGAAGATGATGTTCGCTTTGTACTAGACCAACAAGCTTAGTTCAATTTTTATAGTACTAGCTCACTGAAACAATAGCTCTTTTTCGTTAATGCTGCATACTTAGCGGAGAAGCAATAAATAACAATTTTATAGTATTTGGTTTGACCCGACCGCATGATATACTGCACACAAGGTGAGCACACTAACCATTACCCCACCCACAACTTTGTGATAGGCATTGATTGCATAAGTAGATTAAAATTCAACTACCATACAATCATGGTCACAGTCGCCCGTCCTTTAAATATAAATTTTAAGCATCTTTACAATCAATATCAGGGCTCTCACTATTTTCAAATTAGAAGGAGAAGTGAGAGACAACAGAGAGAAGTGGAAAAGTGAAGAGTTTAACCGTAACTTTGTTTCATGGCTATGCTGAAGTCACCCTGTCCAAATTTAATAAATAGTTTAAAAGAAGTTAGCTTGCAGTACATTTCCTGAGCATTCTCGTCAAAGACGACCCAAGGAAATTTATCTATCCATGAGTTTTGAAATGTTCTCGTTCGTTTCTCCCCATCATACTTAAGATCTTTATTTCTGGGAGTTTCAGGATTAGTTGGCTCGTCGTTTGCTTTCCGTTTTTCCGCTTTTTTGACTAAAATTAAAATTAAGCAACGACATTTTTCTCAAAAGTTGTCAACATAAACATACGATTGATCAATGTTATTCCGACGTTTGACTTTACGTAGGTATGTGGGAAGCGCATAGGTGATTCGGAACTCATTAATATTCATGAGGAATATCGATCCGTCCAGGATGTGTATTACCGTTCTTAAAATAGCTTTTTAGTACTTATTAAGTTATTTACAATGAAAGGAGACGATTGACAAAAATTTGCATGTGATTTGAATTGAAAACAAGACGTTTAGAAAAAAGTGGAGTTTTTATTTTATTAAAGGCATGCCCGATGGGCTTTTTCCATGGAAAAACGGCAAGCCCGAAGTTTCAATTTTCTAGTCCCGGGCGTCTGACTTGAGGAATTTTCAACCCCTGTTTACAAACTAATTATCTGCTAAAACATGTACAATTTGTAAACGGTTGTTTTCTGATCAAAAAATAATTTATGGGTTGTCTGCTTTTGTTTCCTTATTTTAATTATCACAATGGTGTGCTCAGTCATGCTGATCTTTGAGTTCGGTTTGTTCTCTATTAGTCTTAGTATGTCTCCTGGATAGGTATATCACTTTCTAATTGTGTTACAAGGTCAAGATTATTAGTGTCAGTGTGATTTCATACATTCTGCAGTCTAATTAGGGGGATATCATCATCGCCTGAATCATTTTGATCATTGCCAATTGACTGGACAACATGCATCTGGGAAGCATTTAACAATTGTCGATGAATTTGTTTTTTGTCCTTGATTTGTTAAGGGCTTTTCCAGGAAAAAATACCTGGGGGGGTCAGAACTCCATCAATAATTTGGGGTACTACCACCAGAATTTTAATTATTTTTGGGGTACCACCACATAAATATAAATACTTAAAATGACCCCCACCTAGAAAATAGAAATTAAATTTGAAACAGACTGATCAAATCTTTAAACTGCCGAAAGCAGACGATTCCTTATCTGTGATACCTAGTTTGACAAACATACCTCTAAACACCTGAACATATTCCCCCAGGCCCACGGCTGTTAACCAGTGGCAAATTTGTTCATTATCCCAGTCCATTTCGACATTTGACCACGTTTCGTTTTTCGACTGGTACTTTTTATCTCGGAACCCAGGAACGAAAATAAAAGAACCAGGTACCAGTTCATCATTCATATTTCTCCATCTTTTACATAACATATCATTCGGAATATTTCGGAAGATAAAGGGAGACAATTTGGCTTAAAAATCACGCAAAAGAAGCGAAATCGCAGAACAAACAACCGAATATTATACACCGTTTAACGAACAACACAGTGACACGACTTGCCGCCAAGTAGATCTATTTTAATATACCGAAATGGTAAAAATACCAACAACCGTGAATTAATTAAATAGAAATTTGACAACAACCCCCAGAAAAGAAATACGTTTTACGCCCCCCACCTAGATAAAAAAAAATCAATGGCGTTCCGACCCTCCCAGGTATTTTTTCCTGGAAAAGGCCTAATCATATGTACAGCATCCTTTCTAAACTCAACGTGACAATTTGATTTGATGATATTTACTTATGGTATTTGTTAAAAACTTAAAAAAGTCATTTCAACATGAAATTATAAACTGTTTTTTATGTCCCCGCCACTAAGTGGCCGGGGACATGAAGTGTTTCCTATGTCCGGCATTCTGTAATTCCGAAATAAAACAGTTGTCACCACTTTTTTTGGCTATTTTTTTAGATATTGACTTGATATTTGGTATGTGGGTGTATAATGATCAGTTACAGATCAAGTGTATGTTTCGTTCCGATCCAATGATTTTTGGCCGAGTTATGGCTCTTGGACTTTGAAATTTGGCCAAATATTTAGTTGTCACCACTTTTTTTTCACTATGCTTGGAGATATTGACTTGATTTTTGGTATATGAGTGTATAATGATGACTTACAGATCAAGTTTACATTTCGTTCTGGTCCAATGATTTTTGGCCGAGTTATGGCCCTTGGACTTTGAAATTTGGCCAAGTTGTCACCACTTTATTTCACTATGATTTGAGATATTGACTTGATTTTTGGTATGTGAGTGCATAGTGATGAGTTGCCGATCAAGTTTGAATTTCGTTCCGATTGAATGATTTTGGGCTACTTTACGCATCTTGGACTTTTAACTTTGGCCAAATATTTAGTTGTCATCACTTTATTTCACTATGCTTTGAGATATTGAATTTGTTTTTTGTCTTTGATTTGTTAAGGGCTTTTCCAGGAAAAAATACCTGGGGGGGTCGGAACTCCGTCAATAATTTGGGGTACTACCACCAGAATTTTAATTATTTTTTTGGGGGTACCACCACATAAATATAAATACTTAAAATGACCCCCACCTAGAAAATAGAAATTAAATTTGAAACAGACTAATCAAATCTGTAATACTGTTTAATGGCAGTAATGCAAGTACAAGTGTGACCTATAAAGTGTGTTGTTTATCTATTTTTGAGGGGGAGGGTTTAAAACCAGGACAGGTATTTTCCAGTACGTTTATAGGTATAACTTTTGAACGGAATGAGATATTTTCATGATGTAAATTTAATTTGATATAAAGTTTTTTTAATTTGATACCCTAAATCGTGGCAGGACAGTATTTTTCAATGGCGGAAAACCAGGACAGGTATTTTCAGTACGTTTATTGGTATAACTTTTGAACGTAATGAGATATTTTCATGATGTAAATTCCATAATAAAGAAGAGATTAAAGGTTTAATTTGATATACAGCTTAAAAAAAATATTGACATCTGATACCCTAAATCGTGGCAGGACAGTATTTTTCAATGGTGGAAATGACGATAATTTGTATCAAAATATTTGTTTTGATCACGTATAACTCTTTTTAAATCAAAGGTCTGTCAAATAAATGTTACACCATTTTAAAGCTTATATCTCAAGGATTAATAATATGCATAGTTTATTATTTTTGGATAAATACTTTTTGAGAAATCGTACCATTTGACCACGTTTCGTTTTCGACTGGTACTTTTTATCTCGGAACCCAGGAACGAAAATAAAAGAACCAGGTACCAGTTCATCATTCGTATTTCTCCATCTTTTACATAACATATCATTTGGAATATTTCGGAAGATAAAGGGAGACAATTTGGCTTAAAAATCACGCAAAAGAAGCGAAATCGCAGAACAAACAACCGAATATTATACACCGTTTAACGAACAACACAGTGACACGACTTGTCGCCAAGTAGATCTATTTTAATATACCGAAATGGTAAAAATACCAACAACCGTGAATTAATTAAATAGAAATTTGACAACAACCCCCAGAAAAGAAATACGTTTTACGCCCCCCACCTAGATAAAAAAAAATCAATGACGTTCCGACCCTCCCAGGTATTTTTTCCTGGAAAAGGCCTAATCATATGTACAGCATCCTTTCTAAACTCAACGTGACAATTTGATTTGATGATATTTACTTATGGTATTTGTTAAAAACTTAAAAAAGTCATTTCAACATGAAATTATAAACTGTTTTTTATGTCCCCGCCACTAAGTGGCCGGGGACATGAAGTGTTTCCTATGTCCGGCATTCTGTAATTCCGAAATAAAACAGTTGTCACCACTTTTTTTGGCTATTTTTTTAGATATTGACTTGATATTTGGTATGTGGGTGTATAATGATCAGTTACAGATCAAGTGTATGTTTCGTTCCGATCCAATGATTTTTGGCCGAGTTATGGCTCTTGGACTTTGAAATTTGGCCAAATATTTAGTTGTCACCACTTTTTTTTCACTATGCTTGGAGATATTGACTTGATTTTTGGTATACGAGTGTATAATGATGACTTACAGATCAAGTTTACATTTCGTTCTGGTCCAATGATTTTTGGCCGAGTTATGGCCCTTGGACTTTGAAATTTGGCCAAGTTGTCACCACTTTATTTCACTATGATTTGAGATATTGACTTGATTTTTGGTATGTGAGTGCATAGTGATGAGTTGCCGATCAAGTTTGAATTTCGTTCCGATTGAATGATTTTGGGCTACTTTACGCATCTTGGACTTTTAACTTTGGCCAAATATTTAGTTGTCATCACTTTATTTCACTATGCTTTGAGATATTGAATTTGTTTTTTGTCTTTGATTTGTTAAGGGCTTTTCCAGGAAAAAATACCTGGGGGGGTCGGAACTCCGTCAATAATTTGGGGTACTACCACCAGAATTTTAATTATTTTTTTGGGGGTACCACCACATAAATATAAATACTTAAAATGACCCCCACCTAGAAAATAGAAATTAAATTTGAAACAGACTAATCAAATCTGTAATACTGTTTAATGGCAGTAATGCAAGTACAAGTGTGACCTATAAAGTGTGTTGTTTATCTATTTTTGAGGGGGAGGGTTTAAAACCAGGACAGGTATTTTCCAGTACGTTTATAGGTATAACTTTTGAACGGAATGAGATATTTTCATGATGTAAATTTAATTTGATATAAAGTTTTTTTTAATTTGATACCCTAAATCGTGGCAGGACAGTATTTTTCAATGGCGGAAAACCAGGACAGGTATTTTCAGTACGTTTATTGGTATAACTTTTGAACGTAATGAGATATTTTCATGATGTAAATTCCATAATAAAGAAGAGATTAAAGGTTTAATTTGATATACAGCTTAAAAAAAATATTGACATCTGATACCCTAAATCGTGGCAGGACAGTATTTTTCAATGGTGGAAATGACGATAATTTGTATCAAAATATTTGTTTTGATCACGTATAACTCTTTTTAAATCAAAGGTCTGTCAAATAAATGTTACACCATTTTAAAGCTTATATCTCAAGGATTAATAATATGCATAGTTTATTATTTTTGGATAAATACTTTTTGAGAAATCGTACCATTTGACCACGTTTCGTTTTCGACTGGTACTTTTTATCTCGGAACCCAGGAACGAAAATAAAAGAACCAGGTACCAGTTCATCATTCGTATTTCTCCATCTTTTACATAACATATCATTCGGAATATTTCAGAAGATAAAGGGAGACAATTTGGCTTAAAAATCACGCAAAAGAAGCGAAATCGCAGAACAAACAACCGAATATTATACACCGTTTAACGAACAACACAGTGACACGACTTGTCGCCAAGTAGATCTATTTTAATATACCGAAATGGTAAAAATACCAACAACCGTGAATTAATTAAATAGAAATTTGACAACAACCCCCAGAAAAGAAATACGTTTTACGCCCCCCACCTAGATAAAAAAAAATCAATGGCGTTCCGACCCTCCCAGGTATTTTTTCCTGGAAAAGGCCTAATCATATGTACAGCATCCTTTCTAAACTCAACGTGACAATTTGATTTGATGATATTTACTTATGGTATTTGTTAAAAACTTAAAAAAGTCATTTCAACATGAAATTATAAACTGTTTTTTATGTCCCCGCCACTAAGTGGCCGGGGACATGAAGTGTTTCCTATGTCCGGCATTCTGTAATTCCGAAATAAAACAGTTGTCACCACTTTTTTTGGCTATTTTTTTAGATATTGACTTGATATTTGGTATGTGGGTGTATAATGATCAGTTACAGATCAAGTGTATGTTTCGTTCCGATCCAATGATTTTTGGCCGAGTTATGGCTCTTGGACTTTGAAATTTGGCCAAATATTTAGTTGTCACCACTTTTTTTTCACTATGCTTGGAGATATTGACTTGATTTTTGGTATATGAGTGTATAATGATGACTTACAGATCAAGTTTACATTTCGTTCTGGTCCAATGATTTTTGGCCGAGTTATGGCCCTTGGACTTTGAAATTTGGCCAAGTTGTCACCACTTTATTTCACTATGATTTGAGATATTGACTTGATTTTTGGTATGTGAGTGCATAGTGATGAGTTGCCGATCAAGTTTGAATTTCGTTCCGATTGAATGATTTTGGGCTACTTTACGCATCTTGGACTTTTAACTTTGGCCAAATATTTAGTTGTCATCACTTTATTTCACTATGCTTTGAGATATTGAATTTGTTTTTTGTCTTTGATTTGTTAAGGGCTTTTCCAGGAAAAAATACCTGGGGGGGTCGGAACTCCGTCAATAATTTGGGGTACTACCACCAGAATTTTAATTATTTTTTTGGGGGTACCACCACATAAATATAAATACTTAAAATGACCCCCACCTAGAAAATAGAAATTAAATTTGAAACAGACTAATCAAATCTGTAATACTGTTTAATGGCAGTAATGCAAGTACAAGTGTGACCTATAAAGTGTGTTGTTTATCTATTTTTGAGGGGGAGGGTTTAAAACCAGGACAGGTATTTTCCAGTACGTTTATAGGTATAACTTTTGAACGGAATGAGATATTTTCATGATGTAAATTTAATTTGATATAAAGTTTTTTTAATTTGATACCCTAAATCGTGGCAGGACAGTATTTTTCAATGGCGGAAAACCAGGACAGGTATTTTCAGTACGTTTATTGGTATAACTTTTGAACGTAATGAGATATTTTCATGATGTAAATTCCATAATAAAGAAGAGATTAAAGGTTTAATTTGATATACAGCTTAAAAAAAATATTGACATCTGATACCCTAAATCGTGGCAGGACAGTATTTTTCAATGGTGGAAATGACGATAATTTGTATCAAAATATTTGTTTTGATCACGTATAACTCTTTTTAAATCAAAGGTCTGTCAAATAAATGTTACACCATTTTAAAGCTTATATCTCAAGGATTAATAATATGCATAGTTTATTATTTTTGGATAAATACTTTTTGAGAAATCGTACCATTTGACCACGTTTCGTTTTCGACTGGTACTTTTTATCTCGGAACCCAGGAACGAAAATAAAAGAACCAGGTACCAGTTCATCATTCGTATTTCTCCATCTTTTACATAACATATCATTCGGAATATTTCGGAAGATAAAGGGAGACAATTTGGCTTAAAAATCACGCAAAAGAAGCGAAATCGCAGAACAAACAACCGAATATTATACACCGTTTAACGAACAACACAGTGACACGACTTGTCGCCAAGTAGATCTATTTTAATATACCGAAATGGTAAAAATACCAACAACCGTGAATTAATTAAATAGAAATTTGACAACAACCCCCAGAAAAGAAATACGTTTTACGCCCCCCACCTAGATAAAAAAAAATCAATGGCGTTCCGACCCTCCCAGGTATTTTTTCCTGGAAAAGGCCTAATCATATGTACAGCATCCTTTCTAAACTCAACGTGACAATTTGATTTGATGATATTTACTTATGGTATTTGTTAAAAACTTAAAAAAGTCATTTCAACATGAAATTATAAACTGTTTTTTATGTCCCCGCCACTAAGTGGCCGGGGACATGAAGTGTTTCCTATGTCCGGCATTCTGTAATTCCGAAATAAAACAGTTGTCACCACTTTTTTTGGCTATTTTTTTAGATATTGACTTGATATTTGGTATGTGGGTGTATAATGATCAGTTACAGATCAAGTGTATGTTTCGTTCCGATCCAATGATTTTTGGCCGAGTTATGGCTCTTGGACTTTGAAATTTGGCCAAATATTTAGTTGTCACCACTTTTTTTTCACTATGCTTGGAGATATTGACTTGATTTTTGGTATATGAGTGTATAATGATGACTTACAGATCAAGTTTACATTTCGTTCTGGTCCAATGATTTTTGGCCGAGTTATGGCCCTTGGACTTTGAAATTTGGCCAAGTTGTCACCACTTTATTTCACTATGATTTGAGATATTGACTTGATTTTTGGTATGTGAGTGCATAGTGATGAGTTGCCGATCAAGTTTGAATTTCGTTCCGATTGAATGATTTTGGGCTACTTTACGCATCTTGGACTTTTAACTTTGGCCAAATATTTAGTTGTCATCACTTTATTTCACTATGCTTTGAGATATTGAATTTGTTTTTTGTCTTTGATTTGTTAAGGGCTTTTCCAGGAAAAAATACCTGGGGGGGTCGGAACTCCGTCAATAATTTGGGGTACTACCACCAGAATTTTAATTATTTTTTTGGGGGTACCACCACATAAATATAAATACTTAAAATGACCCCCACCTAGAAAATAGAAATTAAATTTGAAACAGACTAATCAAATCTGTAATACTGTTTAATGGCAGTAATGCAAGTACAAGTGTGACCTATAAAGTGTGTTGTTTATCTATTTTTGAGGGGGAGGGTTTAAAACCAGGACAGGTATTTTCCAGTACGTTTATAGGTATAACTTTTGAACGGAATGAGATATTTTCATGATGTAAATTTAATTTGATATAAAGTTTTTTTAATTTGATACCCTAAATCGTGGCAGGACAGTATTTTTCAATGGCGGAAAACCAGGACAGGTATTTTCAGTACGTTTATTGGTATAACTTTTGAACGTAATGAGATATTTTCATGATGTAAATTCCATAATAAAGAAGAGATTAAAGGTTTAATTTGATATACAGCTTAAAAAAAATATTGACATCTGATACCCTAAATCGTGGCAGGACAGTATTTTTCAATGGTGGAAATGACGATAATTTGTATCAAAATATTTGTTTTGATCACGTATAACTCTTTTTAAATCAAAGGTCTGTCAAATAAATGTTACACCATTTTAAAGCTTATATCTCAAGGATTAATAATATGCATAGTTTATTATTTTTGGATAAATACTTTTTGAGAAATCGTACCATTTGACCACGTTTCGTTTTCGACTGGTACTTTTTATCTCGGAACCCAGGAACGAAAATAAAAGAACCAGGTACCAGTTCATCATTCGTATTTCTCCATCTTTTACATAACATATCATTCGGAATATTTCGGAAGATAAAGGGAGACAATTTGGCTTAAAAATCAAACAAAATAAGCGAAATCGCAGAACAAACAACCGAATATTACACACAGTTTAATGAACAACACAGTGACATGACTTGCCGGCAAGTAGGTCTATTTTAATATACCGAAATGGTAAAAATACCAACAACCGTGAATTAATTAAATAGAAATTTGACAACAACCCCCAGAAAAGAAATACGTTTTATGCCCTCCACCTAGATAAAAAAAAAAATCAATGGCGTTCCGACCCTACCAGGTATTTTTTCCTGGAAAAGCCCTAAGATAAAAGGACTTTTTAATTGATTGATTTATTGCCATTTAACGTCTAGTGAGCAGTATTTCAGCTATATTCATGAGGAGAGCAAGTTTAGTAAGTCATGTAGGTCAAAGGTGGCACTGGGTCATATGTGTTGATTGACACAAGGATGATGAATGTGGTCAAAAAAAGGTCCTTGATTCATGTATGACCATCATCAAAATGGTCCTTTGAACCAGGTGAGCAAAAAATGATTAGTACAAATTTATAATGCTGCTTTACCACAACTTGTAAAAGGATGAAAAATCTCACCCTGTGAATATCTATTGACTCCCAAATCTAAGATGGAAGTTATCCCTTTTTGTCAGCCATGCTACAAAAATGATACAAAAACAAACAAATGTTTCTAGTTATATGTGTTCAACCTACATCTTCAATGTCCACTGCTTTTGCAAACATTTGAAATTTTCTATCCCTGCCAAGTTTGTTGATAACATCCCTGAGAAAAAGACGCAATTCCCTGAGAGTTGCTTCTTCCAGTTGGTAAACAGCCTTTAATTCTTTATCTGTCAATTTACGAGGTTCTGGTGGTGCTGCCTTTGACAAAACTTCCAGAAATCTCCTTGCTGAAAAAATATTTAAAATAATTGTTATAAAACATGTATGCATTCAAAGGACTACAACAAGAGCCACATTTGGTTCCCAATTAAGACAATAACTGGTTGTCAATACAAGTACTAAACTAAAATTTCATGTCATGCATTATATTGGAGACAAAGTGAAGTTTATTCATGTAATGACGAGAAAATGTGCAAAATGGAACGGTTACTGTACATTTTAGCTTATTTTAACTACCTCCTGCTTATACAAGACCAGTATACACAATCTCGGTGCATTATGATAAATTTCAAGGAATAAAATAAATCGGTTATTAACAGACGAGCTGTCCACAAGTCCTTTCTAGAGGTTTATCAGTTACAAGCTTGGCAGTTGTTTAATTCTATATCCATTAGCAGTTGATTTAGTATAAAAATATTTAATTCTTCCTTATAATCTAAATCTTTATCAGTTTGTACCTAGCTACATGCAAGGCATTGCATAACTGTCTGGTTTTGTGTAACAGTTCACTCAACTCCAACACCCTCTCCAATTTTAAAAAATTAAAAGGAAATAAATAAATATGCTATGAATGTTGAATTTTGACTAAATAAGTGGCTTTCATAAACATTTACGTAAATTTAATAATGGAAAACAAGACAAATGTATATGTATTTGTACAATGTTGTTTCATTTGAAGTCATTCAGTGCATACGGTACTACTGCTGAGGCCTACCATAATCTATTATTAATTAGCATAATACACACCAAATTTGATCAAGTTTATATACAAACCTGGATATAGTTTATTGAATTGTAAAATACAAAAGTTGGATCAAAGTAACAATTTTACATTTTTGTGTATTATTCATGGTAATTATTATGACATCATATGAATAAATATATTTTTTTAATATTTTTTGGAAATGGAATTTTATAAATATAATTTTGCTGTCAATATCATTAATATCTGAAGTGGGACCATTGTTAGGCCTTAGAGCCCCTCCTTCTTTAAACAGGTTTTACTACCTTCACAAGATACATCTCTCATATAAAATAATTGGCTATTTCTCCTTTGCATTCTATATTAACTGATTCAAATGTGTGTTAAATATGAAAAAGTTTCAAGTTTTTGTTCTGATTCTGACTGATCATACATGAAATCTTTTACAAATCACTACAGCAATGCTCAACTCAATTTCAAAATATTAGTTAAATCTTTTTTGGAGAAGTTCTAAAGGTATACAGATGACACAAATGTGATGACAATACCTCACCTGAACCTTTTAGGTCAGGTGAGCTAAAAATTCCTGTACTTATATAAACATAAAACTAATACAAACTCCCAGAGTACTTGGTCATCTAGTAATTGTAAATTCATTGTTATAACCTGTTACAGTAGAAATGTCAACATTTCAACATTGTTTCCAGTTACATTACATTTTGTTTAATACCAATAATATTTTACGACAAAGTGATGTGGCATGTTATACAAACACATTTGTGTTCAATGAATATTTCCCTATAAATGATTTGTTTCGGCTTTTTGACATTTGTTATTATACTTTTCAAATATTGCTTTATAAAATCTGTAATAATAAACATATCAACATTAAAAACCATAACATATATATAACACATGCAAATTTAACAACAAACAATAACAGACAAAGTAGTTCTTCTCTACCTATGGCGTTGTTATTCATGTTAGCGTTTCTATTCACGTTTCTACACTTTGAATTCAACCTTGTTGATTTTCCAAGCAGCATATCTATAACAATTAAATATTAAATATTGCATTCATTGAACAGATAAAAATTTGATAATTTCATTTGACTTTCTTTTTTTGTGGGAATTTGTGGATAATGTGTACAAAAAAAAATATAAAAAAAAATAAAGGGCTACTACAGGTGCAGTATGATTCCACAAGGGCTTCATTCTGCACCAGTTTATTGAAAAAAAGTATTGTCCAGAAGAGTATCACCAAGTAGAATGTTTTGAAAAGTACATGGCAAGAATTTCATGAAGATTGATTGACTTTATGTCCAGCGAGCAATATTTCAGCTATTATTCAGATTAAGCACAAGTTCATCAATATCTAAACATGATACAGAAATGGGGCCTCATACTTGGAAATGGAAAGGGCTACAATACCCCAAATAAATTTAAAACAAGATGAACTGTGAGCATTAGCTCACCTATGATACCCCCGCTCTTCGGCAAACAGGAAGTAGGAATCTGATGGGTCCAAAAACGATATGGGGTACCTATATGAAGCTTGTGACCAAATATCAGAATCCTGTCATCAATAGTTGCTGAGAAAAATGCGACGAAAAATGTGCATATATGTTTAATGTGTATAAAAACCAACTAAGTCGGCAAACAGGAAGTAGGAATCTGACAGGTTCAAAAACGCTACCCACAATATGGTATACCTATATGATGCTTGTGACCAAATATCAGATTTCTGCCATCAACAGTTACTGAGAAAAATGCGACGAAAAATATCTTGGACGGACGGACAGACGGAAAAACAGTATACCCCCCTCCCCCTTCGGGGAGCGGGGGTATGAAAATATTCTGTGCTAGGATCTGTGTGTTAAATATTCAAAAGGATCAGTCAACTAGAAGTAAAGTTATCCCATGAATGGAAGACAAAAATGTTGTCAGATCCATAACTTAATATCATCACTGAAGCTTTGCTGTCGCATAAAAAGAAAATACAGACTTCTTTCAAGTTGTATTCCTCATATGTTGATTCCAAAGGATTTTTATTACTTCAACCTGCCTGCAGTGATTCTATAAAAGCCTAAGGAAATGTCATATTCATTTACCTACCTGCTTGCTTTTTTTGTGACGGAGGTTGAACTGTTTGGTTCAACAATATTTCTTTAAAAAATCCTCTTCTTTCAGATTCTGTAGGAAATGTCACATTGATGACTTGATGGAAATTTATGTCAAATATCATGACCAACTAGAGAAATAAAAATGAAATAATTGAATGCTGACTTATGTCTATAACATTCCAAGTATCTGTTTATCATTAATTAAAGTTATATTGCATAAATATTCCCTGAGCTTGTATTGCTCACCTGATTATTCATGCAAAGTTTGTGTTCCATCAAGTCTAGATTAATACATTTTTATTATATTAAATTTAAAGTAAGGTTCAATGTTGAACTATGTCCTGTGTTGATGTGAGCTAAAAATAAATTGGGTCTTTTGTAAATGAAATGTGTCACCTGTTTACCATTGATAAGGTTGAACCAGTCTGTTGAGCCTGTATAGCTCACATAACTTAAAAGACTTATTGTACAAACAAATATTATGGTTAGTATGTGGCTATTCTTTAATACATCTATTATGCAATGTACAGTTTTGTTCACCAATCTTCATCTTGTTTTTCCACACGGCAATCCAAAACAAGTTTATTAACAGGAATAAAATGAAAGAATAATATTGATATTCAATATTGAAAGGTTCAACAAAGGAAATAATGTGTCAAGATACAGAATCATACAGAATCTATGTCATACTATTTTTTTGTCTTCATTTCTATGATTAAAGCCTGAACCACAGGTCCAGTTTTGTGATGATGCAAATTGTAATTTCATATAAATTATGTTCATTTCACCAGTATTGGTGTCAAACCATTTCCTGTATTGTGGCTTGGGAGGTGTTTCTTCTGCCTTAAAAATTCTGTCCTCTGTCATTTTTGTGTATAATTAATATTTTAAATGTAGATGGCATCAGATACACAAAGCTGAGTCACTATATTATATAATGGTTGTAATGTAGGATAAATATTTTTGTGTCCGATGTTAATAACAGATTTCCATGATGTGTAATAGTATATGGGTACAAATTCAAGATGCAAACAAAAATAAATAAAATAAAATTCCCAAAACAATGTTCTGCATAAAATTAGTTACAGACTTGTTCAGCAAAACTTTCTATTTCAGGCCAGCTGATATCTACTGATGATAAACATTGTTTGTATACCTCATCCTGAAGTAAGCTGTAATCACATTCACTTGTGGCTAAAAGAAGAATTGATGCTGTTGGGTCTAAGTCACTTAACATCATCATAAATGTTGCTCGTAAAGTATCAGTCAAAACACTCCACAGCTTTTCAATATGAGGCATGTAAATGATACTGGGCGCGGTACGTCTGGCTTCACGAAATGTCTGCAAATGAAAAAATTAAAAACATTGTTAAGGTTGATGGTGGCTTCAAATTTATAAACATTTAATGCAAAGATGGTACACAGGAAATAGTTCTGGATGTTAGTTATAAAATCATTTAAATATCATTTAAACTTAAAACAGAAAAATATTGCATTTAAACTTAAACAGAAAAATATTGCTTTCTGTATGAATTTAGGTGCAGCAAGACTTCTACTTTTGGTGGTACTACTCACTTTCTGCTGGACATTTTTTCCTCCAACACAACATACATTTGATAGGTTAAAAGTAGTTTCAATCAACATTACAAATAGCATAGAATACAATGAGGCCATGTCACAAATTTTATTTATTATTCAAAGAATAACAAGGGCAACGCAAAGCGTGGCATATCCCCTCGCCTAAAAATTAAACCCTGTGACCTTGACCTTTGACCTTGAAAATCAATAGGGTTCCAGATTCTCTTACGATCTAAGTATTAGTGGTGTACCGATCATCGGAAACATCGATTAGTCGGACGTCATCATACGATCCGATGATCAATTCTTAAACCTTGTGGTCGATTCTGATTCTATAGTGTCTAAAATATATATGCTTAACTTTGTTCTTTGGTTGGTTTTTTTTTCTGTCTCCATACTGACAAAATTATTGCAGTTTTATCCCAGCTGGTTTTTTTTGCCCTCATACTGACAAACATCTGGCAATTTTGTCCAAGCATACTTTTGACACTCAGTCAATACACATATTTGGACTAGTCTATTATTTATCTACTTCCCGGAATAGTCCATTTTATATCAGGTGTTACACATATGGAAAACGATCTTTTGTTTTGTTCTAAGTTAATGTTTACAAATGGAAATATTGTAGTTTGTAAATATATTATTTGATTTTATTCAAATCTTTACTTTTGTCAAACACATATTTGGACTAGTCTATTATTTATCTATCTATATCAGGTGTTACACATATGGAAAACGATCTTTTGTTTTGTTCTATTTTAAAGTTAATGTTTACTAATGGAAAAATTATAGTTTATAAATTTATGATACAATTTTATTCATATCTTTACTTTTGTCAATCATACTCTTGAAATAAAGGCCATTTGATTAATTATAGTCAGTAAATACATTTAGCAGGCAATTGTCACCGATGATCGATCATCGGTCAATGTTGATATAACGATCATCGATCTTGAAAATGTTACCGATTCTCATCACTACTAAGTATGTACCAAGTTTGACCTGGTGACATTGACCTATGACCTTGAAAATCAATAGGGTTCCAGACTCTCATAAGGACTAATTATGTACCAAGTTTGGTCAAAATCCATTGAAGGATCTTGATTCTAGAGTGTTCACAAGGATGTTATGCGGTAAAAATTTGACCCCTTGACCTTTGACCTTGAAAATCAATAGGGTTCCAGACTCTCATAAGGACTATGTATGTACCAAGTTTGGTCAAAATCCATTGAAGGATGTTGATTCTAGAGTGTTCACAAGGATGTTACATGGTACAAATCTGACCCGGTGACATTGACCTTTGACATATGACCTTGAAAATCAATAGGGTTCCAGATTCTCCTAAGGATTAAGTATGTACCAAGTTTGGTCAAAATCCATTGAAGGATGTTGATTCTAGAGTGTTCACAAGGATGTTACATGGTAAAAAATTTACCCAGTGACCTTGACCTTTGACCTTGAAAATCAATAGGGTTCCAGACTCTTCTAAGGACTAAGTATGTACCAAGTTTAATCAAAATCCATTGAAGGATGTTGATTCTAGAATGTTCACAAGGATGTTATGCGGTAAATATTTGATCTGGTGACCTTGACCTTTGACCTTGAAAATCAATAGGGTTCCAGATTCTCTTAAGGACTAAATATGTACCAAGTTTGGTCAAAATCCATTGAAGGATGTTTATCCTAGAGTGTTCACACGGATGTGACGGACGGTAGCGTTACTATATCCCTTCGCAACTTCGTTGGCGAGGGGATAAAGAAACTCACCAATTAAATCAATTATATTAGTAAACTGTATTTCAATAAATGCAATATCAACATTTTTATACATGGCATAAATAATTTTCTGAAATGCTGAAATGGCTTAATTGTATCTGAAAAGCTAATCTGGTATCACCTACATTTCCAAAAGTACATCCTTACTCAAAAGTTTATGAATGGACTAAAACTTTAAAGTTTAGGGACAATTTTTCTCCATTATGATGTTTTTCACTAGACATCTGAATTTATAAGTGTGGTCCTCTTTTATCTCACTTCATAAAAATTGACATTCTTTATAAATACCTGAGCACATGACTCTTCTGGCGTTTTTGTGCTGACTGCAAACAAAGATGGTAGATCAAGTACGTGTACAGGTAATTGTTCCATGTAATGAATAATTGCTGGAGCTAGGTGTGTGGTCTGACCTTGTCCTGGTTGACCTGCTAATAACATTCTAGGTCTATGTGCTGCAGGAGTCTTGTATGCATAACTGCAAAAATATTAGTATTTTAATTCACATACTTTCAGCACTTGATTTCATAAGTAATTCTGAGCAGCACTAAATGAACATAAATGCTGTATAAAAAGGTTATTTGATTGCAAAAAAAACCCAATTTAATTCAATAATGTGATGTGCATCCATGATATACGATCACAATTTTACAATGTCACATTTTGTATAAAATTGAGGAAAAGAAACCAGAGGCCTTAAGTAACCTGTATCTACTTACCTGGCCTAATATTGGTTACACACTGGCTGCAGAAATGAAAGGACAATACCAAAACATAAAATATCAATTTAACTTTCAGCCCATTCCTAAAATGTTAGTTTTTGTCATTTAAAGATCTTGGTTAGAAACAATTATTAAAATACTAAAACCACTTGAGATCCACCTATGTCAAGTTGGCTCAAACTGGACAATATTTTTCTTTCCACATGTGACATGAGCTAATAATATAGTACAAGCATAAGAAAGTTACCTTGAGAAACTTAGGAATGTATTGGGGTCATTGTCACAATGTTTCTTTTTGCTCCTTCCTTTCTGTTCAAAAATACTTGGTGCATCTTCATCATCGTCACTGTCAAACTGTTTCATCAATTCGTTTTTCATTTGTTGTTGACTTGTGGTTGCTGAAATGTTTAAACAATTGAGTAAATAAGTCATTAATTCTAGTACATGAATGAGCAAATGATTGAAGTATATATAAATTATTACAGTAATATCATTCTGATAAATCTCTCCATTACAGCATCTTGATAAAGTCATATTAATCATGCGTATGGAGGTTAATCTGGGTCTGCATCATTTAACTAGTTATCATTGTTTACTGATTAATGGATATGGAAAATCAGTTAATGGAAGCTGTAACACATTACATACCCAGTAGATTGCTTTAAAATTTGTTTCATTCTAGTTTTGTATATGAACATCAATCATTGGAATTAAAACTTCATGTCATTATGGGTTTTTTTTAACAATAGGGTTTGGTGAAATTTGCTAAAAAATTCCGTAACTTTACAAGGAAAATACATATAATATTTCTTGACAAAAAGTAAAGATCCTAACAACAGAAATTTCTAAAAAGGATTGACAAAAGTGCATTTTGTATAAAGAGTGGTACCCCTTCATACAAACTAGTGGCTCACATGACCATGTATCATTCATCTGGTAAGGAAGATTTATTGAGACATTGACTATTACAGAATATGTTAAATTTTGATCTCCCTGGACTGGAACTCAATACTCGGAAGCATTTGTTGGAACAAAATCTATTCTTCATATAATAATGCCTGCTTAGTGTAAAATACAATTTCCATTCCTCATTCTTAAGAAATGTTTTCAAAATGCATATCACAATGATGATTCAAGCAAATTACCATTGCATTTCTTTTTCTGGTTATTGGGAAATTATTTAGTTTCCTCACTGTAGTCTATGTTAAACTTTGGACCCCAGTGTTTGAACACCATACACACACTTCATGTCAAAAACAACAAGATTGTTATGCCATAGCCAATGTCCCCCAACTATTTACATAGATCTGTGTATAAATTATTTTCATTAGTTCCTATGACTGAAATGGACTAATCTTTAAAGAAGCTTCTAAATTTTGATTGGCAGATTGACAGTCAAACAGGAAAGACAAATACCCTACCCTGTATTGGTGAGTGGATTTCAAGGAATTGCAGATTAACAAATTTGAATAGCAAACAAAATAATGAAAAAGTTCCATGTTTTTGTAACAATCATTCAAACTATTTAAAACAGCAGGTGCTCATCTCCATACACTATTTTTATGCCCTTAAAATTTAATTGGATTCTACAAAATTAAACGTAAATAACTCGCCATTTTCAAATTGCTTTTGTCACTATCACATTCCTCATGTGGGAAAAACCCTACATATCAATTTTCGTTGAAATTGGAGCACTTCAAAATTTTACGCATTTTGGTGGCTATCTTAACAATGGCTGCCAAAATGACTGCCATTTTGAAATCGCATTGGTCACGTTCACATTCCTCTAAAAACCCCTAAATATCAATTTTCTTTGTAATTGGAGCATTGGAGCACTTCGAAATGGCCGCCATTTTTAAATCGCATTTGTCACTATCACATTCCTCAGGTCGAAAATCTTCTAAATATCAATTTTCGTTGAAATTGTGGCACTTTGAAATTTTGATGTGTTTTGGCAGACATCTTAAAAATGGGTGCCATTCTCACAATCTTTTTTTCGAATTTTGCCCAATTTCGAACTTAAGCTAGAGATTCCTAATATAATGCTTGTGTGTAAGTTTGAAATCAATTGTCCAACAAATAAAAATCTTAAGAGCGCTTACAACATATCTCGGACGGACGGACTAACGGACGGATGCCCGGCATTTCCATATCCCCCGCTCCGCTTTGCAGGGGCGGGGGACAATTACATGTCCCCTTCTGGTTCTTGGAACACAGCTTTTTTTTTTTTAAAGCTTTCCCATTGAAGTCAATGAAAAATATTGGATTCCCATAGATCCTCAGCTCTTCATTTGCACCAGCTGGAATATGTTTATTAAACTTCCATTTCCATTACTGATTGTTAAGATTATTTTAATCTTCCACAGAGCGGAAGGTTCAACTTTGGACCCCATAGACCTTAGAACCTTTATACAAATCTAAATCTACATATAATAATGATGCTGCACAGCAAATGTTGTAGCATTCCTGTGACTGGTTCTACATAAGAACATTGTTAAGATTTACTTAATTTCCATCCCCATGGAGGATCAGTGTGAACAATTTTACAGAATGAAGACAGACACCAAGTAATGGAAATAGCTACCCAAGTACTTCTGCCAGGTGAGCTAACAACTGAAGGACATCACATCAAAATAAAAAATAAACTAACCTGGTGCATCAAGACTAGAAAGTTGTGTCAACACTGCTGGGAACACTTTCTCCAAAGTTTCTATACACAACTTGAACACACCCCTTAATAAGGGCTGAATTTTGATAGACAAAGCTCTTGCAGGAGAAAAAGCTGATCGCTGAGATGCTGGAATAATTGTTTGCATAGCTTTAAAGAAGTCTTTAGCAGCAAGGCAAATAGAAGAAACATCAAGTTGTAGCTTTTCTGATGTGGTATAGATTTGTGGATATCTTCTTCTTAAAGCTAACAATGAAGCTTCGGTACATAAAGCTTTGATATCAGCACCACAGTACCCTGAAAAAATAAAGAAATCTTCTTATTAATTCTAAATGGATGGACAGATTGTTAACTACTATGACGAAATATATACACCAAATAGAAGGGAATAAGTTTAAGCTAAAAAACATGAAACAACACCAAAAGTGTTCAGGTAGGCAGGTCTGCAAAATTCTGCAGTTGGTCAATATATTGGTGACAATATTTTTTAGACCATAGATATTCCTTGAGAGAGCTGTGGGATACATTTTTGCAAAGGGACCATTCTATCCATGTTTGGTTACATTTGGCTCAGTGATTTCACAGGAGCAGATTAAAATATCAAAAGCTAACAACCTGAAAGTCTTCGGCTGGATAAGGTTATATAAATGGAAGGAGAAATCTTTATCTCCAACCATATGATTTGAAAGATGGCAGCAGGTGGGAGTGGGGTGTTTGTTGCTCTTGCATTTTATGTTTTTACGTATGGACAATGGTGCATTTTTAATGATTTGGCGTTCCAGAAATATTATTTTATGAACAATATTACTTATGTCGATATTACAAATCGGTGAATTTAGATGGATTCTCCCTTATTGAAGTGGCGTCTTTGATCGGACATAGAAACTTGGAAGTCGAGTGGATCCCAAAAAATGTAAACAAAAGAAATAATATTATAGATAAACTAGAGGCTCCCAGGAGCCTGTAATCTCTCACCTGGTTTTCAATTTGACATCTAAAGTTGATACACATAATTTTGAAAGTGAGCCACCCAAAGATCATTTCAACTCAAATTTCTGAGCAAAAGATTTTGATGTGATTTTTATCTCATAATATTCCTAAACAGAATAAACTGGCTGAAAAAGTCTCACAGAAAAACCCACAATATATGTTAAACTACTCATTGCCATATAGCTGCAGTTAAAATTTGAGTTTATTTTAATTTGTAATAAAGCGGAAATTGACAACTAAAGAAATTTCTATTTTTAGTAACAGCAGCCATTTTGAATGGAGGGTGGGGCTGTCGGACACAATGTTGAAAGGGGACCACCCAAGGACCATCCCAACCAAATTTGCTTTAATTTGGTTCAGCAGTTTCAGAGGAGAAGATTTAAATGTGATCTTTTATCAAAATATGTCTAATTTGTATAATCAGTATAAATCGGTTGAAAGAAAAAATTCACAGAAAAACCCAGAATATATGTTAATCTACTCATTGTCATGTAGCTGCAGTTAAAATTTGAGCTCATTTTGATTTATAATAAAGCAGCAATGGACAATTGAAGAAATTTCTATTTTTAGTAACAGCAGCCATCTTGAATGGAGGGTGGAGCTGTTGGACACAAATTTGAAATGGGACCCACCCAAGGACCATCCCTGCCAGGCAGGGGTTAATAAATCCCCTAGCCTGACGCCCGGGGCTAGTAATTTCCTCATTTGGGCTAGCTGAATTAATCAGCTGTATGCCCGACGGGCTAGTAAAAATATATATCGGATATTGACAAACTTGTCAATATTCACGTATCTACTTATATTCATATACGTGTATGTTATATGTTGTTTAATCAGCAGCAATGTTTTATTTATTCAACCGCTAGCTTTTTGTCGAAATTGAGAGCAAAGAAGGTAGAAAAACTGCGTATTCTCGTCATAAAACAGCTTCAACAAATGACGGTTTACCGGAAATTTCGAAAATGAAATACCGGAATAGGATTCCGGAACCGGGAACGACTATTTCCAGTTTTGTCGAGTCAATTTTTTTTTTTTTAATGCTGATCGATCCTAGATTTTTTTGACATGTGACCATAAACACACATATATTTTTTTTTGGCCTTACAGTGACCTGAACTGTGGAAAATAAGTGAAAATAAAACGCAAGACCAGATCTGAAAAGAAAGATAGTTAAACTAATATACATTGTACATGTTGTACAAGGGTTCAAGTCTGCAAGTCGGATTCATGAAATCACGGTATTGACCAGGACTAGTGGTTCATAGATTCGGGCTAGTAATATTTGGGAGTATGCTAGCCCTGGGCTAGTGAGGTGGTCCAAGATTTGTTAACCCCTGCTGCCAGGTTTAGTGTAATTTGGTTCAGCGGTTTCAGAGGAGAAGATTTAAATGTGATCTTTTATCAAAATATGCCTAATTTGCATAATCGGTATATATCGGCTGAAAGAAAAATTTCACAGAAAAACCCGGAATATATGTTAAACTACTCCTTGCCATGTAGCTGCAGTTAAAATTTGAGCTCATTTTGACTTATACTAAAGCAGCAATGAACAATTAAAATTTCATCCCCCCTTTTTTCTATTTTTAGCTTGGCGGCCATCTTGGTTGGAAGTCGGAATCACCGGACACAATTTTAGAAGGGGGCCATCCAAGGACCATTCCACCAAAGTTTGGTTCAAATTGGCCCAGTGGCTTCAGAGGAGTTGATTAAAATGTGAAAAGTTAACGGACGGACGACGGACGCTCAGTGGTGACAATAGCTCACATGACCCTTTGGGTCAGGTGAGCTAAAAACCAACAGCGAAACTTGTAATTCTACTATTTTTGCTGAGAAGCGACGATGTTCATCCCCAACCCATTCCCAGGCATATAAAAAGAAAATCATGGCAACCAAAATATCCGTGTGTAGTATGTGAGTGATGATTTCAACAAGCAAGGCTGTATCATGTGATGACTGCCAAAGATGGGTACATGTTAAATGCACAAAAACAATTTCAGTTGATCAATATGATTTATGGGTACAGAAGAACAGTGAATTCTCGTACATGTGTGATAATTGTACTATAAAGAACTTACCATTTAATAGTGAAGATTTTGATACCGACAATCAGAACATCAGGTTAGATAACCCACTATCAACACATCCAGACTATTATTCAAAGTTTAAGAAATAACCCACTATCAACACATCCAGACTATTATTCAAAGTTTAAGAATAAAGGTTTACATTTTATTCATTGTAATGCCAGATCACTCCTCCCCAAAATTTCTGAAGTGAGAATTATTGCTTTGAAAACAAAAGCAGCAGTTATCTCAATAACAGTAGGTATGTCACATGATGCCATTTTGATATCGGATTTCAAGAACATTAAAATAAAATCTCATTTTCAAATGTCCATATCTTTGAAATTTGAAAAAAGTAGATAGAAAAAAATAGATGTGGTGAAACACTGTACCCCCCTGTGTATTTGTGCCTACTTTCATAGCCTTTTATGGTTTTAACAGATTTTGCTAAGTATTTAAAAAATACCGTTCACACGTACATTGAAATCTATCGTGACGTTCGGTTCAAATTTTACGTCTTCGCGCTGGAATCAGTGGATTTCACGGCTCCGTTGCAATGTGAGCCACTCGTCATTTGCAATAAGGATGCAGCCCATTTGAAAGCCAGTTTCGAACTTTCAGGTGATATAATTTTCATTGAATTTTTTCGATTTTTTACGGGTTTAAAATCGATTATTATTCAAGATTCGATTTTTTCAAACGGTTCCTGACTGAATATTTCTTTGAAAAGTATGCCATTCGAAAGCTGAGATATTTTTCTTCAAAGTTCAATTGGAAATTCGAAACTAAATATGCTGGCTCACAATGCGAAATTGACCTTTATGACGTACATCCGTAACTAAAGACGCCAGAAAGTTTAACGTCATATATATATATATATATATATATATTATATAGACTGAACATGGAACGTCGTCAATTGTTAGCTTTAAGTGGTTGAAGCGATGAATATTTACACGATTTGATCAATAAAAAGATAAAATCAGGTAAGATTAAAATTTTAATTGTGTAGGAAATGGTTCAAAGAAAGATTGGATGGTCTCATGTCTATATAAATGGGACCTGCTCCCCAACTCTTTCTCCCCTTTTATTATATTTGTTGTTGCTAAAATAACCCTCCCTTCTGGCCTGGGACATTTGGGATGGGGGCAATATAGAAAAGTGATTATATAGCAGTGTGGGAAACCATATTTTTCAAACACTCGCCAAAATGGCGAGTGGACTGAAATAAGTACTCGCCAAAATGAAATAGAGCTTGCCATGTTTGGCGAGTGACATTTTTTTTAAACTCGCCAACAATTTGCAACAAATACCAAATAAACAATACAGTAATGTTCAACAATCTATTTTGCAGATTTTGACAAGTCATTAACTTAGTCAAGAAGGATCAACACTCTCTTAAGAGCTGCGTTGATCTCTTCTTCCTCAATTTCCAATTTCGTTGTCTTCGTCTTTTAAGTTTTAATGCTCGGTATAAAACATGTATGTCAAACCCGGTTCCGACACATATTTAACTTTATGTTTTCGCGTAGGTTTTCGCTACAAATTCGTTTGAAATATTTCAAAACCAAATTATTTTATTTGCATTAATTTTAAAAGTCATCACATCTATTTGTAAAGAAACAATATTTCATTTAATCGTGAAATCGACCTTGGCAAAATTATGCGGGGTCGGGATTGTATACTTATTTTTTCTATTGACAGAAATGAAGTGTCATGACTCATGGCGGAATGTTTTCTTATCGAGTACAATGATTAATAAAATGTTGGATAAATGACACAGTTAACAGAAAATTTAACTAGCTATGATATTTTAAAGCTGTAACCAGTTATCGTGGCAAGCGTTTTCAAGTTCCTACTCGCTTACAACTGTTACTCGCCAGACCGGCGAGTATAAAGTGGATCTTACTCGTCACCCAAAATTTCCACTCGCCTTTGGCGAGTTGGCGAGCGGTCATTTCCCACACTGATATAGGAGAAGTGCTGCTCAAATTTTTTTTAGAATTGGACTTAGTTTTTTTTCCAGTGAATTCCAAAAAAGGGTTACCTATATATGTATACAAACCATAGATATAAACTATTGTTGCTATTTTTACACATTTTTTTGTGTCTCTTCACTCAGATTCACATAAGAAATATTAATTGAGTCACCGCTCAACAGAATATTACGAAACTTTATTACATAGTGCCATTGTCTGTGCACCACCTTTTCTATCTTTTTATCAAACATATTTCTTTGGTTTCCCATAGAAAAACATGGACTTAACAATATGACGGCAGATAATACACATCTTCTGAGGAAGAAATACAAATCATTATCTTAAGTTTTGAAATATGAGAATTGTATATTTTCAATAATTTAATTGAATAATCTTTGAACTGTATCAAAAAACTTTTCTCTCGTCATAAACATGATAAAGTAAGCTTTAATTTTTTTTCCAGGTGTACAGTTTATCACCAATGCACAATATGCAATTATCTTCACAACTCTACAAGAAATGGACTGCCCTTTATATGCCACCCTAGAAGATGTCTTGCGTAACTGTATGCCAGCTGTCATCATTCCAAAGAAATGGGCCAACGTCACGAGAAGTGTATTGAATAAAATCAATAAAAATCATAATGTAAATGATGTTGTTCATCAGTTAACAACCAAGGAAAATTCTGAACATATTTCCCATGACAATTATTTGGGGAAAGTCTGTGACGGTTTAGGAATTAATAAATCAACTTTGATGTTCCCACCTACAAATATGGCCAAAACTCTTTTGACTGTTGAAGCTTTTTATGAAATTTGCTTATTTAAAAACCTTTATGGACATTCGTGGGGTGATGTTGCAAAATGGACAAACCATATGATTCCTGAAGGCATGAAGTTGAACAAAAACCAAGTTCTGTACATGCATAAAAAAATCAAAGACAACTTTCATTCATATATGAAAAACCGCAAGCATGAAGAACTGAATACTTTCAAATCCTGTAAATTTTTTAAGTATGTTAACAGTATTTTACAACCAAAATCCAAAATGACAGATATTGAGCAAAAAATAAATCTTTAGGTAGTGTGTGTGTGTGTGTTAAACTTGATACAAATCAAAAACAAATTTTATGTGAAAACCAACAGTTAAATTTGGAAAATGAAGCACTACGAGAAAAAATTTGTGACCAAAAGGGAAACCTTACAGAATTTGAATTGGACTTACTGTGGAAAAACAAAGAACTCAAAAAGCTGAGATTGACTAAAAGGAAAAATGAGACACTACAACACGAGAATCAATCGTTAAAGGAAAATATAACTTTCATAAAAAAGGAAAATTTCTATAAGCGACTAAGGAGAAAACAGAGCAAAATTGAAAGGAAGGAAAGAAAGAGAAATAAAAGATAAAAACAAAGCTATAACCAAAGAAAACAAGGATTTAAAAATCAGAGTAAGAACTCTGGAGACAAATATTGTTGACAAAAGAACTGAAAACAAAGTGAAAATGCACAAAATATCAAACAGATGTTCTCATGCCAAGAAAATAAACAAGAAACTAAAACAGAAACTGCACAATAAAAATGTAGAAATGGAAAATAAACAATATGAAAATTTAAATCTTATAAAACAAATAAAAGCTGCAAATGAACAAATAAATATTTTTGAATCTGAAGCAAATAATGAACACTTTTCAACAAAGGATGGGCCAAGATATTCTGATGATATGAGAACATGTATTATGGATCTCCAAGGTAGTGATATTCCAGGAAACAAAATTTCAAATGTAATTAATGTTGTTAGTAATACCTTATTTTACCGTAATCCATCTGATCTACCATGCAGAAGTACTATTTCAAATATCTGTGATGAGTGGCATGTTTTGGCCAAACAACATATAAGTTCGACATTGGCAAACTGTCAACAATTTGACATTTTCTCAGATGGAACATGCCGTGAAGGGAAAAAAATACTAGATTTAGGGGTTCACACACTTACTGGTACACTATCTCTAGGATTCAAATCAGTGGCTAAAGAAAATTCTGAGACTGTTGCAGAAACAATTAAAGAAACACTGAAAGAGTTTGCTGAATTAGAACAAATACCTATTAACAAACTATTAGTACAACTCGCATCAATGATGAGTGACCGATCAAGCGTGATGAAGAAAACAAATGCAATAATTGATGATTGGCGAACCTTAAAATTGTCAGAAGATCTAAATGAAACTGAAATAAAGAAATTAAACTTTTTTTTACTGTGCTGCACATGTTCTTTTAGGTTTTCATAATGAAATTACAAAATCATTAAAAGAATTAGCGAAACATGGCCACTCCATCGGAAGAGATGCTCTCCCTAAATTTTCTCGTTTCAAGCACAATTCAGAACCATCTGCCATACGCTTAATAAGAACTTCTTCTGAGGTATTTGGTCCATGTGGAGATGAGAAGAATAGTGCCAGACAACAGTGGCTAGCATATTTATCACTTAAAAACAAATCTTCAAAAATAATAAACTATAGAGGGAATAGGTTTAACAATTTGTTCACTGGTGCTGTTGCTACTTTATACCATTCAGAAGATATGATTGATTTTATATCTAAATATTTACACAGTCCAAATGACAAACTTTTATCAGTTCTTGCTGACATTAAATGTTCTGATGTTCTCTCTCATGTGTCTGCAATTGCCTTGGCATCAATGATATCTACGGAGCCTTTTTGGAATGTTATTAACAGTGATGAGCATTACCTTGATCTTTACAAATTTATCATACCATTACGAGACCTATTAGTGCAATGTTCAAGGGAAATCAATATATTTGACTATGAAGTTATTCCAAATCTGTATGAACAATATCCACATGAAATTATTCAACAGGTGTTTGACAAGGCAAATGTACTTCCTAAAACAATTGAAAATTTTAAAATAATGTGTTCATCCATGCTGACTGTTGTTAAAAGGCAACTGAGTGATCATCTGGAATCTGGAACATATGGTGTAGCTCCTGAACCAGATCTGAAATCCAGAACATCACATAGCAAATTAACAAATATTGCTGCTGAAAAATTATTTGGAGATTTAGATTTTTGTCTTAAGCGCAAACCAAATGCATCTTTGAGACATCATTCGGCAATAAATATGCTTAAATGTAACAAAACAATAAAATGGTTAAAAACTAAATCAGAAAATTCCAGAAAACTTTTGCTTTCTAAAGCCAGGAAAAGTGCTAAAATCTTGAAATTAAAAGAAATTACACATGAACACCAGAGGCTATCAGGAGCCTGTATCGTTCACCTGGTTATAAAAAAGAACCAATTAGTCCTATGTAAAAACTATGTCCTGCAGTGGTAGTCATCTTGGAATTACGATCAACATAAAAAACACAAAGTTTGTAAAGGACCTTCCAATGATTGATGCACAATTTAGGTTCAATCAGTGCAATAGCTTCACAGAAGAATACATTTCTGTATTTTCCCCATATACTCACTTATGAAGTATACTAAAATTATTCCAGGGTATAAAACAGACCACTCTGCTATTATTTTCACCTTCGCAACCAGTTTAGCCAAACGAGGGAAAGGGTACTGGAAATTTAATTCCCAGTTACTAAGAGATACAGATTATATAAAGAGAGTTAAAACATGTATTACGGAAACTATTTCCGAATATTATTTATCAGGTGATGTGGAAGATCATCTTAATGTAAGGTTTTCATGCAATGACCAAACTTTTTTTGAAATATTAAAAATGAAGATTAGATCTATTTCCATTACATATAGTATTAACAAATCTAGAGAAGAAAAGAGTCTATATCGTACACTTGAAAATGATATACAAAATTTAGAAAATATTATGATATCCTCCCCAGATGATGTGACTCAAGCTTCCTTAGTACACAAACAATTAGAATTAGGGAATAAACGACAACAAAAGATTGAAGGAATACTCCTTAGATCACGGGCTAACTGGCATGAGAATGGTGAAAAGTGCTCAGAGTACTTTTGTAAACTAGAAAAGAAAAATTTTATAAAAAAGACTATCACTGAACTTATAGATGAAAATGGCCAACATATTACAGATCCATCAGAAATCCTTCTTGAACAACAACATTTTTATAAAACTCTATATTCAAGTAGGAATATCAATGATTATGACGAGTCATTCTTTAATCATGACATTAAACTTACAGAGGATCAAAAAGACCTATGTGAGGGAAACTTAACTTTCAAGGAATGTGCAGAGTCATTAAAATTTATGATAAATGGAAAAAGTCCTGGATCTGATGGATACACTGTTGATTTTTATAAGTTCTTTTGGAAAGATATTGGTCCATTTGTTTTTCGGTCTCTTTTCTATGGATACAATTCTGGTAAATTTTCAGAATTCCAATATCAAAGTGTTATTACCTGCATTCCTAAGGAAGGAAAAGACAGACAATATATTGGTAATTGGCGACCTATTAGTCTTTTAAATACTGATATCAAAATAGCTTCTGCAGCATTAGCTAACAGACTTAGACCCGTTTTACCTTTCATCATAAGTGATACACAAAAGGGCTTCATGAAAGACAGATTTATGGGTGAGAACACACGCCTTTTATATGATTTAATGCACTATCTTGAGGAAAATAATAAGACAGGCCTTTTATTACTTGTTGATTTTGAAAAGGCATTCGATTCAATCGAATGGTTATTTTTGAAAAAAGCATTAAATAGCTTCAATTTTGGACCCTCCTTATGTAAATGGTTTGAAACATTATATTCTAGTGCATCCAGCTGTGTTATTAATAATGGACACTTGTCCCACTTTTTTAATTTAGAAAGAGGCTGCCGACAAGGTGACCCTCTTTCTCCTTACCTATTTATTATTGGTGTTGAGTTATTATCTTTGAAATTGAAAAGAAACCCTGATATTCAGGGAATTACTATTAATGATGATGAAACACTATTGAGTCAGTATGCAGATCACACATTCTTAATTCTAAATGGGAGGGAAATATCCTTAAAGGAAACACTCTCATGTTTTGAATCATTTTACAAAGCCTCAGGGTTAAAAGTGAATGCTTCTAAAACAAAAGCAGTATGGGTGGGAAACAAAAAATATTCAGATCTTATTCTATGTCCTGAATCAAACCTTCATTGGTCACATTCAAATTTTAAACTTTTGGGGATTGAATTTTCTTTAGACTTGAACCGTATTACAGAAATTAATTTTTCAAAGAAGATTAAGGAGGTCTCTGCAATTTTAAAGAGCTGGCAACATAGAAAACTTACATTAATGGGGAAAATTACAGTTATAAAATCTCTTGCTCTCTCAAAATTAGTTCACTTACTGACTGCATTGCCAAACCTAACACAGTCTAGGTTAAATGAATTAACTTCATTATTTTATAACTTCATATGGAATAATAAACCAGATCGTGTTAAGCGTAATACATTGATTGGTGATATCACTCAAGGTGGGCTTAATATGATACATATCCATTCTTTTAATATTTATCTAAAACTTAGTTGGATAAAAAGACTCCTGACTAATCCAGAGGGTAAATGGCAGAAGTTATTTTTAACTGACCTTAAACAGTATGGTGGTGAAAGAGTTTTATATCTACAGAAAGAAAAGCTTAGAGAAATTTCTGTTAGTTTAAAAAACCTTTTCTGGAGTGATGTTTTACTTTGTCTCAGTGAAGCAAAACCACATACTGATTCTTCTGTTAATGACACTTTATCATTAGATATTTTGAATTTTTCTTCTTTAGATGATTTTCCATATTACTTATTATGGAAAAACAGAGGTGTGCAGTTTGTGAGTGATCTTATTAATCATGAAAATAAGCAATTTTATAGTTTTGAGCAAATTCAAGAGAAATTAGAAACTAACAATTTCCTGATGTTTTATAGATAGATTGCTAGAATTCCGAAAGCTTTCAAAGATTGCTTAAAAGAAAACCTTTTAGATATTCATTTTGATACACATGATACAACTGATACTTTTGTAAAAAAAAAATTATCTAATAAAAAAGCTAAATTTATATACAGAAGTCTTATAGATAATATTGTCCAAAATCCAACTGACAAATTTTTGAAATGGGAAAAATTGTTGGATATAGAGATTACTGATTGGTCAGAATATTTTGTAATTATGAAAAGATCATGCAGAGACACCTATTTGAGAAACTTTCAGTTTAAATTTCTGCATAGGATTATAGCTACGAATTCATTTTTGTATAAAATAAAATTAAAAGATACACACTTATGTACCTTTTGTAAAGCAAATGATGAAACCATTGAACATTTGTTCTTTGATTGTCCTATATCTTATCGATTGTGGCAATTTATTTCGAACAGATTTAAACTATATTTTGTTAATTTTGTTTTGAACAAAGAAAACATTTTCCTTGGCTGTAAAGATGAAAGTTTATTGCTGAATTTATTGATAATACTTACAAAAAACTATATTTACAAATGCAAACTCAATGAAGCAAAGCCAAATACAATTGAGTTAAAAAATAAGATTAAGAAGTATCAATCTTTTGATCAGTATATAGCAAAGAAAAATAATACGGTTCAAGCCTATGAAAAATTTTGGGCACCTATATATATCATCCTAAATTAAAAAGGTATTGTAAGGCAGTTGTATATGGTGGGAACAAGAATACACTTTTCACAGTATTAGCAAATATTTGAAAAAATGTACAAGTTGTAACAGACAGAATGTAGAGAGTAAATGTGTGTATGAGAGATGGAGAGAGAGTCTACCTTTTCACTTTAATATTTAATTTTTTTTGTAACTCTTTTGAAATTTAATTTGTAAAAAATGAAATAGTCATTATTTTTTCACTGATTTCTTTTTAATACCCCTGTATACCCTAGTCAGGTGGTAATGTACAGGGGATTGTAAAATCCTGACTATTGAAAAATAAATAAAAGAAAAAAAAAATATGGTCCTGTGTTAATACTATGACCTGTGGTGGCAGCCATCTTGGATTTCCGATCGGCATAAAAAACAGAGGACCTTCCAATGGTCATTCCTGGGCAGTTTGGTTTCAACTGTCCAAGTGGTTTCAGAGAAGAAGCGTTTTGAAATATTTTTCCCATAGGGTCCAATGTTAAACTAAGTCCTGCCGTAGCCGCCATTTTGAATTTCATAGAACAAAAAACGTAAAGTTTGTAGAGGACCATCCAATGAACATTCATGCACAGTTTGGCTTTAATCATATTTGTAGTTTCTGAGAAGAAGGCATTTGAACATTTTCCCATAGGGTCCAATGTTAATCTATGTATTGTGGTGGCGGCCATCTTGGATTTCCGATCGGCATAAAAAACATAAAATTTGTAGAGGACCTTCCAATGATCATTCCTGGGCAGTTTGGTTTCAATTGTCCAAGTGGTTTCAGAGAAGAAGCATTTTGAAACATTTTCCCCATAGGGTCCAATGTTAAACTAAGTCCTGCCGTAGCCGCCATTTTGAATTTCATACCGGAACAAAAAACCTAAAGTTTGTAGAGGACCATCCAATGAACATTCATGCACAGTTTGGCTTTAATCATATTTGTAGTTTCTGAGAAGAAGGCATTTGAATATTTTCCCATAGGGTCCAATGTTAATTTATGTCCTACGGTGGTGGCCATCTTGGATTTCCGATCGGCATAAAAAACATAAACTTTGTAGAGGACCTTCCAATGGTCATTCCTGTGCAGTTTGGTTTCAACTGTCCAAGTGGTTTCAGAGAAGAAGCGTTTTGAAACATTTTCCCCATAGGGTCCAATGTTAAACTAAGTCCTGCCGTAGCCGCCATTTTGAATTTCATATCGGAACAAAAAACCTAAAGATTGTAGAGGACCATCCAATGAACATTCATGTACAGTTTGGCTTTAATCATATTTGTAGTTTCTGAGAAGAAGGCATTTGAACATTTTCCCATAGGGTCCAATGTTAATCTATGTCCTGCAATGGCGGCCATCTTGGATTTCCGATCGGCATAAAAAACAGTTACTTGGTAAAGGACATTCCAATGATCAGTTATTTACAGTTTGGGTTCAGTCAGTTCATTAGTTTCAGAGAAGAAGATCTTTGAAATTCCAGCCAATCAGAGCATATTATTGGCCCTGACAGCCATGTTGAATATTCGACTGGAACTAAAAACAGTAACTTTGTAGAGGACCATCCAAGGAACATTCCTGCTAAGTTTGGTTCCAATCGGCCCAGTGGTTTCGGAGAAGAAGCTTGAAATGTGAAAAGTTTACAGACGACGGACGCCAAGTGATGACAATAGTTCACCTGGACCTTTGGTCCAGGTGAACTAAAAATGTATTAGAAGCAAGGAAAAAGCAGTTACAGGACACAAAACGGAAAAAACTACAACTTCAACAAAAGAAAGAGAACAAATTAAATACAATTAAACGGATGGGTGGTTTAGTAAGATCCAGTAAAGATATTGACAGTTTAATAAAATCTTGCAAAAGTATCAGGTCTAAGAAAGAAAAACTTAGATATCAAATACTATAATATTGTAAACATTTTATGAATTTAAACATTGAAAACTCAGATATTTTGTGGCAAAACACTGTTAACCAAATGAGGAGTGTGTTGCCCACTATTTTAAATCTTGATAAACCCAAAGTATTAGAAAAGGGCACTTGTGTCGCCGTGTCTTATGAGGACAACTGGTATCCTGGAGAAATAACAATTAAGATTGACAATACTTACACTGTTAAATTTTTAAGTAGAAAAGGTGGAAGAGGAAATACATTCATTTGGTCAACCAAAGATGATTTACAGACAATTGATGAGAAATTTATCACATTTTATGATTTTGAAATAATGCCCTCACCAGGTCTTAGACACTGGATTATACCTGAAATGGATGAAATTGATGATTTACATCAGCAGTTTGTGAAAAAATATTTTGAATGACTGTAAGGTGACAAAAACACTGCATCCAATTATCGACCGGTGTCATTAACATCTCTACTATGCAAAACACTCGAGCATATAGTAAATTCAAGTATCATGAAACATCTAGATATCCATAAAATACTAACAGATTCACAACATGGGTTTAGAGCTAGAAGATCCTGCGAAACCCAGTTGTTAGAGACCCTTGATGACATCACCAAAAGTGCAGCAAATAACAAACAAATTGATATAATTCTACTGGATTTCTCGAAGGCCTTTGATAAAGTGCCGCACAAAAGACTGTTAAACAAGCTAAACTACTATGGCATTCGCAGCAACACACTGCAATGGATCTACTCATTCCTACATGACCGCAAACAACTGGTACTTTTAGAAGGGGTCAAATCATCTACAGCCACAGTTGACTCAGGGGCACCCCAAGGTACAGTCTTGGGTCCATTATTATTCCTGGTCTACATAAACGACCTACCTGAAAACTTACACTCTTCAGCCAAGCTCTTCGCAGACGATTGTTTATTGTATAGGGAGGTAAATACAACATCAGATACCAATAAACTCCAGGAAGATCTTGACATGTTACAAAAGTGGGAAAGCAAATGGCTTTTAATGCAGATAAATGTTTTGTCATAAGAGCTGGTACAAAACGCAAAACCACCAAACAAGATTATACCATCCACAATCACATATTAGAAGTTGTTGAAGAAAGCAAATACCTAGGCGTTACCATAAGTAAAGATCTCACTTGGAAAGGACACATCAACAACATCACTAACAAGGCCAACAAAACACTAGGTTTTATTAAGCGATATATTCATGGGTGCACTCAGAAAGTAAAACAACACACTTTCACTACAATGGTAAGACCAACATTGGAATATGCATCCACATGCTGGGATCCTCATAGCAAAGATCTGATTGAGGACATAGAACAAGTGCAAAAAAGAGCAACACGTTTTGTGTACAATAATTACAGGAGTAAAGAACCAGGGTGCATTACAAACATGCTAGACACACTAAATTGGGAGCCTCTGAGTCAACGAAGAGCCAAAAACAGATTCACCATGCTATACAAGATCATTAATAACCAAGTGACTATAGACCCAAACACATACTTAAACAAAAGTGACACACGTACTAGAGGGGAACATAAATATAAACAAATTGCAACTTCAAAAAACATATATAAGTATTCTTTTTTTCCCCACACCATCAGAAGTTGGAACTACCTCCCGGCAGCAGTAGCACAGGCTACAGACCTTGACAGCTTCAGGTCTGGTTTGGAGGGTATACAATTCCCTCCAGCCTTCATGTAATTCCACTTGTTAAATTGTAAATATGTAATTATGTAAATATATTTTTATCAATCTATAAATTCAAAATTTATAGTCTCCACGCCGGGATAATTTCACTCGATCCTTCGAGTCTATCCTGTATTTGGAAGAAGAAGAAGAAGAAGTGTAAATGGTTTTTGTTATGTTGATATTTATTTGTTACATATATATTATATAGTTGATCGTTCCAAATGAGTAGATATATATCATTTAATAGATAAATGACATGGGACAAATTTCAATGAGACAAGTTTTCAAAATTAGTAAACAAAGCAAAGGCAATTTAACAAACACAAATCTATTGGTTGATTTTTTTTTTGGTGTTTTAACGCCACTTTCAACAATATTTCAGCTATATCATGGCGACCAGTTTTAGTGGTGGAGGAAGCCGGAGTACCCGGAGAGAACCACCGACCATGGGCAAGCAACTGGTAAACTGTATCACTTGCTGCTGTGAGTCGAGTGCACCCTTTTTTGTAATTTACAAAGCCGGACGCGAACTCACGCCGTATTGGTGATAGGCTTGCTGTGTTAGCGGTAGACGATCGCCACGTCGCATTTTGCGAATATAACGGTAGTGTGGCGAGGATAATTTGTGTAGCAGTAGCCACACTGGCGAACGAAAAACTTTTAGAGCGTGCATCTGACAACGATCTTTTATTATGTAGAAAGTCAACGTTGAATAAAACGTGTTATAGACAATGATTTGATCGATGTATAATATCCAAAATGATTTTAAAGCGGGTCAAATTGATTATTTCCGGTAGTTTTTTCAGTTGAAACAACATTATCCGGGTCCCATTCCGGAAATAGTTTCGAAATCTGTCTACGCTTGCATCTAAAACCAGTAAATTATTTGACAACGAGAAGGTCAAGCATGACTAATTCACGTTCGCCCTAATTAATACACGTTCGCCCTGATAATTATATATATGAAAGTTATTGAAAATAAATGAAGTATTAATGATATTTGATGGTTTAAAAATTTAGAAATTTTAAATATGGTGTTGACATGCTAAAAACTAAAAAGTGTATTTTGATAATAAAAAGAACACAAGCTGTAAAGTAAATAATTCTTTTATGCTTAAATTTGTTTTACTCAAACCAAGCTTTACATCAATTAATTATAATGATGAAATCAACAATCATTCATTTCAAACAATATCTAATAGCTGCTTAATTTCTTTAACAAAAGCTTATATTTCTAATTAAATCTTTTCTATATCATTATTTCTTTAATTTCAATTACAATATTTATTATGTTCATTAAGATACTTTTTAATTATCAGGGCAAACGGACCCACTTTTAGGGCGAATGAACCCAGGGCGAACGGACCTGATACCAAGCATGGCCAAGCACCAAGGATCTATTTTATCCTTTTTTGGCAACACCACCACACAGCATAAAACAACAAAATCATACGAATATTGAATGTTCTGTTTATCTAATGTTCAAAGTTTGTTGTTTATCATGATAATATATGAATTATTATTGTTAGTTAATTAAATAATAAAGTTTTGAACTTTCAACTGTTTTATGCTCTTTGTTTATATTTAGTGTGGCTGACTGAAATTGAGTGTGGCTAAAAGAAATTATTACCCATTAGCCACAGTGGCTAATAAAAAAAAAGGTCTACCGCTAACACAGGCTTGTATAAGTTGCTAGATCCAACGACCTAACTCATTGAGCCACCCGGGCCCCTCTATCAGATCTATTGGATACTTATGATTGAATTATATTTCAAGATAAGAAAATATTTGTCAATATTACAAAATGTCATATAATTGTGAATAATAATATGGATTAATTTATTGTTACTTAGGTTACAAGGTTTTATCTTGTTGCTATTAACTAATTTTATGATTATGAAATACTTATTAAAAATTAAACCATTTAACATGTTTTAAAATGTTCGTCAGACTATAAATGGTATTTACATACATGCATGCATTTCTATAAACCAAGTCAGGGCAAACATAACTTGTGTTGAACTTGCACCTAATTGAATATGCATGTATAAATAGAAGAGACGACATTAATCTCATTAAACTAAAAGGTATAACGGGAGACAAGAACTACTGGCCATAGTATTCCTGACTTAGGACAGACGCATGTAAAATGCAATGTTTTTACTGAAATATGCCCAAAAAATAGTTGCTATGACAACAGAACACATATAAGACATCAACTTACATCAGAAAGGACATACCTTAAAACCCCTGTATGCAAAAAATTATGAAGAAATCTTCATTAATAAAAAAAGTTATGGCACTTTTTATGAAAAAAATGTTTGACTTTTGTCATTTTTCGAACACGGACACATTGATCGAAGGCCTCAAATACCAGTTTGCAGTTTGAATATTTTCTAGAAATGATAATGATAGGGCCTAAGAAATTCTTATCATGCATATATCCTGCCAAATATGAAGTACAGTACTTTTCAGGGTAATAGCTTTTTCATTTTCAGAAATATGAGACATTAAAATTTCAAAATTTTACAATTTGGTGGCCATTTTGTTTAATCGATCCAACAAGTCTTCCGAATTTGAAGCCTTTTTTTGGTCATAACTTTGGAACCACTCAAGATATTGACATGATTCAAACACCAATTTCTTTCTTTTTCCAAGCTCTTTATGATGGGCTAACTTTTAGTGAAGCTTTGTGGCTTTGAAAAAATAATGTGTCATACCTAATAACAGAAACATGGCTAGATGAATCAGTCGCTAATGCAGAAATTCATATTGATAATTATAACATAGTGAGATCTGACAGATGCAGAAATGGTGGTGGTGTATGTATGTACATAAGGAAAGACTTGGCTTGTTCACCCAGATCTGATCTCCATTCAAACAACTTAGAAACTCTCTGGATTGACATTTTATTACCTAAAACCAAACCAATACTAATTGGAACTGTATACAGACCACCAAAGGATAATGACTTTTTTGAATATTTTGAAGAACAAATAAGTAAAATAAGTCCAGGTTGTGAAATTTACATCTTGGGTGATTTTAATATATGTTTATTACATAAACTGTCTGTACTATATAAGAAATATCAAAATTGTTTAAATATGTTTAATTTAAAACAAATTATTGATGAGCCAACCAGGGTAACATGTACTAGTAAAACACTCATTGATCATGTTGTTGTCAATTCGGAAGAAAAAATCAGTCAGTCAGGTGTATTGCCAATTGGCCTAAGTGACCATTTTCTCATATATTGTACATGGAGAAAACTGGTAGAAATAAAAGCTGTAACAATAAAGAAAATAACATTAAAGTAAGATCTACTAAAAAATATGATAAAGATGAATTTATTGATAAGTTGATTAAAGTAGATTGGTCAAAGCTTTATTCAAGCAGAAATATAGATTCAGCTTGGAGTATATCTAGAGGTATTTTTACATCAGTTCTTGATGAGGTAGCACCATTTAAAGAAATAAAGGTGAAAAAACATACAGAGCCTCGGATTACATCTGATATATTAGAGCAAATAAAACAGAGAGATTACCTTTTATATATGTAGAAGAAATCGGATAGTAAATATTATTATACAGAATATTGTAAAGTTAGAAATAAGGTACAAAGAGATGTTAAACAAGCAAAGTCTTCATATTTTGAAGACAAAATAGAGGAGAATAAAAACAGTCCAAAACGACTTTGGCAACAATTCAAAATTTTGGGTTACAGTTCTAAGCAAAAGGAAACTAGTAACACCGTACTATATATAAATAATGTAAATTGCCACAACTCGAACACAGTGGCATATCATTTTAATAATTTTTTTACCAATGTTGCTGCCTCTTTAGTTGCAAAGATACCAGCAGCTCCAAGAATATATGATTACAGTTCAACTATTTTTAAGAATTTTTATAGAAAAGTGTGTTCAAATAACACGTCCTTTGAGTTAACACCAGTAGATGAAAATTTTGTATTGAAAGAGCTTGAACAACTTAATCCAAGCAAAAGTACTGGTTTAGATGGTATTCCACCATGATTCCTAAGGGATGGTGCATATATTTTGAAAAAACTCATAACATATTTAGTCAACTTATCTATCACCAGTGGTATTGTCCCACATGACAAGAAAATAGCTAAAGTTTGTCCAATTTTTAAAAAGAATAGTAGACTAGAAACTGGAAATTACAGGCCTGTAAGTATTTTAGTAGTCATATCAAGAATTCTAGAAAAGTCAGTCTATATTCAGTTTGAAAAATATTTAGTTGATAATAAGCTTTTATATAATTTTCAGTCAGGGTTTAGAGCTGCACATTCTACTGATACATGCTTAATACATTTACTTGATCATATAAAAACCCAGTCATCAAAGGAACTATACACTGGTATGATAATGCTTGATTTACAGAAAGCATTCGATACAGTTAATCACTATATATTATGTAGTAAATTACAAACTATGGCAGTTAAATCAACAAAATGGTTTGAGTCTTATTTAACAGACAGAAAACAAAAAGTTAGTGTTAATGGTACAGAATCAAATTTTTTTTAACAGTTGCTTGTGGTGTGCCTCAAGGTAGTATCTTGGAGCCTCTTCTTTTTCTATATTATGTAAATGACATGTCAATTAGTACTAGTTCAGATTGCAAATTACTATTGTATGCAGATGATAGCACATTCTCTCATAGGAATCCTGATGTAATATCAGAAAAACTGGGAAAGGAACTGCAATTCTGTAGTCAGTGGCTAATAGATAACAAATTATCTTTGCATTTGGGAAAAACAGAATGTATTTTATTTGGTTCAAAACGTAAACTTAAAAAAGCTGATAAATTTCAAGTTATCGGTACTTGTAATGAGCATATTATTACAGCTCAAAGTAGTGTGAAATATTTGGGCACAGTGTGGAAAACTATTTTTTTCAAACACTCGCCAAAATGAAATAGAGCTTGCCATGTTTGACAAGTGACATTTTTTTTAAACTCTCCAACAAATACTAAATAAACAATACAGTAATGTTCAACAATTTATTTTGCAGATTTTGACAAGTCATTAACTTGGTCAAGAAGGATCAACACTCTCTTAAGAGCTGCGTTGATCTCTTCTTCCTCAATTTCATTGTCTTTGTCTTTTATGTTTTAATGCGTGGTATAAAACATGTATGTGAAACCCGGTTCCGACACATATTTAACTTTATGTTTTCGCGACAAATTCATTTGAAATATTTCAAAACCAAATTATTTTATTTGCATTAATTTTAAGTCATCACATCTTTTTGTAATGAAACAATATTTCATTTAATCATGAAATCGACCTTGGCAAAATTATGTGGGGTCGTGATTGTATACTTAATTTTTCTGTTGACAGAAATGAAGTGTCATGGCGAAATGTTTTCTTATCGAATACAATGATTAATAAAATGTTGGATAAATGACACAGTTAACAGAAAGTTTAACTGTTTGGGAGCTATGATATTTTAAAGCTGTAAACCAGTTATCGTGGCGAGCGTTTTCAAGTTCCTACTCACCTTACAACTGTTACTCGCCAGACTGGCGAGTATAAAGTGGATCTTACTCGCCATTCGAAATTTCCAGTCGCATTTGGCGAGTTGGGGAGCGGTTCTTTCCCACACTGTAGGCATTAATATAGACAAATTTCTTTCTGGGGAAATTATAATTAAAAATATTATTAAAAAAGTTAACTCAAGACTGAAGTTCCTATACAGACAGGGACGAAGCTTATCAGAAAATGCTAGAAAAACCTTAAGTACAGCTTTAATTCAGTGCCATTTCGATAACATGCTCATCATGGTATGCTGGTTTGTGCAAAAAATACAAAGATAAATTGCAGGTTTTGCAAAATAAAACTATTCGATATATTAAGAATATGGGTAATAGAACTAGTGTGAATCAAAATATATTTTCTAGTATTGGTTTTTTAAATATAGAAAACAGAGTGAGACAACTTAGACTCAATCATGTGCATAAATTTTTTTATAACAAAATTAATCCTCATTATATGAAGGAAAATTTTACTTAGGTTTGAGATTGTTACCACCATCTTACAAGATCTAGTGAATACAACTTTTTTGTTTCACCTGTAAAGGGTCAACAATTTCAGACATTTTATTATAATGGGATAAAAGATTGGAATATTTTACCAGTCTCTTTAAAATGTATCAGGAATTCAAACACATTTAAATCAGGGGTCAAAGACATTTTGTCTAAAAACAGTAGTAGGGAATCTAGTGATGGTTTTATTTTTTTATTAATAATTCATGTGTATGTTAATAGGGTACTGTTTTATATTTCATTTTAAACCTGCCAAAGTCATGAATTCTTAGTCACTAAACAAGTATTTTTACATTATAGGACCCCATTGGAAATAAGCCATGATAGCTTTATGGGTTATACTAGGTATGCCAGAAGCCGCCATTTTGTTTTCTGATTCACAACTTCAGAGATGTGGACTACGATTTTAAAAGCATTTTTTAAGAAATTCCTTTTGAATTTTTGTTGATTGTGTCAGTTTGCTTGAAAATTTGATTGGTTTTTATTATCAGTAACAAAAAAAACCCCAGCCTAACTCCACTGGTATTGTTTTCCAAGTTGGTTATTTAACTCCATTGATGTTACTTTGCTTATTTCATCGTGAATGGAGTCAGAAAATTAATAAACGTATGTACGGCATCCTACTTTCTAAGCAAAATCCGCGAATGTTTTGAATCCGTTGACAGCCGAACGTAGGATCTATTTTGAAGAGAAAAGTTTCGAATTTTATAAACATAGGTCTGAATTCCGGTATTTTTCTCTACAAAGTCTTCAAAATTAAGTTTTTTTTTGTCTTTCGTTAATTTTAAACAGTTTAAATACTTTAAAACCGATTTCCAGGGTATCATTATCATCGTTGAACCTTCATCTTTCATTTGGTTTAAAAATAAAACGGGGTCTATATTAGGAACATTGCCGGAAATCCCCTTGATGTGGGGTTCACAAACAACTTTTCAGGAGCGCAACGTTGCTTCCGTTATTTGGGACGCTAGACGTCGATCATCTTTTTCATTCCTCAGGATGGGAAAACGATGTCCCACACAAATTATTAAATGGACAATGGAACAATGGTAATGTATTTATGATTAAATTATAAAATATGATTCTGGAACAACAAAATGTACTATAATTGAGCAGAAAAGAACACTATCGTTAGAAAGTCAGTCAAATTATTTGGTCAATGTTATTTTTATGTTTACAGATTTAAACATGTAAAAAGTCCCTATTGTTATTTATGATTAAGTTTAAACCTATTTGTAATTAATTGTCTAGAATCATATTATTGAAATGAAGCTTTCTCTCCCAGGGAAGGTGAGGTCTCATTAGGATAAATGAAACCTAAATCCCAACCTTCTCTGCAGATTTCTTTCTTGCCCAAACTTTGTGGTCCTGGTATGTGGGTAGGGGGAATTTGAAAATGCTCCGGAAGGGCGGCCACTATGGCCAAATTTTTTTAAAGTTTGGACTTAGTTTTTTTCAGGGATATTTTTTTCACCCTACTATGCGGGAAGGGGGAATTCGAAAATGCCACTATGGCCAAATTTTTTTGAAGTGATAATTTTGGTTGCCTTAGTTACTACAAACTATGATACAGCCTAGGCTAAGAACAAGACTAAGTCCATTTTCTGAAAGATCACACCAAAATACTCCTAGATACAAATTTTCAGGTCTCTACACCAAATAATATGGAAATGATGAGATATGCACATATTAATTAGTTCGACTTAGTATTTTTTCCTATGGACATGATGAAAAACTTTTTTTCGGCCACTTTCCTAGTCAATTTTAATCCTTTATAAATCTTTTTTTTTTAAAAGGTTTACAGTTAGTGCTAATAAATATCATGTAAACACTATACTTATAATTTTTCAGGCATATTTGTTTACTGTGTCTTCAATTATACACTCAGAAATATTAAGAAAAATTCAATTTTGGAAATTAAAAACAAAATGGCCACCATTCGGTTAGAGAAAATGTAATAAATTTCCAACTTATTTCGGTCATAACTCGCTTATTTTTAGGAATTTTTTGACAAACGAAACATCAAAATTTTCAGCAGAAAACACTCTTTCTGATTCTGTTCATAGAAAGGGGGAAATATATAAATAGATAAAATTCATGTGGTATACCTAGTTATACTAGATTAGATAACAACCTTTATAGATTTTAAAAATTTATGATTTTAACCCTTACAACGCTAAATGCGACATAAGTCGCGATGGAACACTATGCACATGGCTGCTAACCACGACATAAGTCGTGATGTCAATTCTCTTCCAACATCGTATATTCCTATTCCTATGATGTTCGGTACCCTTCAAGATTTATCCCTATCCTGTTGTATTGCACTTGTAGCCTATGAATGTTTCTTGTAAAAAAAAGCAATAGAGTACTCTGATGAGGACACTGAAAGTGATGCATTATTAGGACAGTTATTTGCCGATTCTGACAATGATGAAGAATTTGAAGGTTTTGGATATATTGGATAACATTAACATTTTAAATGAAATAGATTTTGATCAATCTTTAAAAGACCAGGAAATGATAGAAGATGTTGACATTGGTTGAGAACGTAATGACGCTGTACCAATTTGCACACCTTTTACTGGAAATCCTGGACTAAATGTGGAACTACTGCAAAATCCAGAACCTATCGATATATTAAATTTATTATTTAAACCAGAAATGTGGGAAAGACTGACAACTCAGACAAATTTATATGCTGAAAACCGAATTTGCCGGTGAACAATTGAAAGAAAAACCTCGACTTCAAACCAATGAGGGACTGAAAGGTATGCAATGTTCCTGCTGCAGACCGACAGGGCTTCAAACGTAAACAGACTTCATTTTACTGTCCACAGTGTGATGTGCCACTTTGTATCCCCCTGATTGTTTGAACAATATCATACAAAAAAACATTACCAGGCACAAATAGAACTTGAAAATTCAGGTCAATCATCTGATGATAATAGTGAATGACTTACCTGAGCATATACTTACCTGTGTTTACCTGGATGTATATTTACTTGTATTAACATGGAAGGTAATTGTGATGAGACTTTTATTGTATGTATTGTATATGTATATACACTGTAATGTTGATATTTAATCGAAATAAATCTATCTATCTATCTATCTATATTACTAATCTCAAAATTTACGTGCCTACTGTCTTATCTGCAAGTTCCTTTACAAATATGTCACATAATCTAGGATTCCACTCTTTTGTCTGAATATGTAAAATCTGTCTTCTTGCCTGAAAAGATCAAATAAATTAAGTTATGTTCAACACAAAAAAAATGGTCACAATTTCTCTAATAGTCTAATCCAACTGTAATAACAATATCTCAATCTTCATATGGTTATATACAATAATGGCCTTCATGAAAAGTTATATCTATAATTATCAAATTGAGAAGGAGCTATATCCCAAGGACAAACCCAACATCATCATCAAAATATATTTTACCCATTTATCGAGTTAGTTAGGGCCTAGCTCCTAACAATTAAATACTAGAGGCTCAGCCCACTGAGCCTGTATCGCTCACCTGACAATAGAATGATACTGAAGCAAATTTCAAAGGGAGATAATCATTACCTTAAAAAACAGCAGCCATCTTGAATGGAGGGTGGGGCTGTCGGACACAATTTTAAAAGGGACACACCCAGGGACCATCTATGCCAAGTTTGGCTCCATTTGGCCAAGCTGTTTCAGAGGAGAAGATTTTTTTAACATTAGCCAATCAGAAAAAAGAATTATTCTTGGCGGCCATGTTTATAGGCCAAATGGAACGAAATGGAGAAACTTTATAGAGGACCTTACATAGATGCTTACTGCCAAGTTTGGTTCCATTTGGCCAAGTTGTTTCAGAGGAGAAGATTAAAATATGAAAAAGTTAACGGACGGACGACGGACGCCAAGTGATGGCAATACCTCACATGGCCCTTTGGGTCAGGTGAGCTAAAAAATGATGAAACTAGAGGCTCCCAGGAGCCTGTATAGCTCACCTGGGTATAATAACAACATCAGTCAATAAAACTTGATAACTTCGGTAAAAAAAATTAACAATTGTAGCCTTCGTCATTTTTATAAATTTGATGAAAAAAGGGCAAGAACTCCAAGATTTACTTCAAAATTGCAGGTAAAAAAAAAAATTGATCGAAAGGTCGAACCGCCAGACACATTTTTGGAAGAGAACCATCCAATGACTATTTCATCAAAATTTTGTTCTTATTGAGCAAATGGTTTCAGACAAAAAGATTTTTATGGGAATTTCCCATAGGGTCCTATGTTAAATTAAGTTCGGCTGTGGCGGCCATCTTGGTCGGTGTTCTGAAATGCTGGACACAATTTTGGAAGAGGACCACCCAAGAATCATTTCAGCAAAGTTTGGTTGAGATTGGCTCTGTAGTTTCAGAGAGGAAGATTTTTTAAATTTCATCCCCCCTTTTTTTCTAATTTGCATAATCGGTCAAACTCGGTAAAAGTTTTAAGTTCATAAAAAATCCCGTAATATATGTTAAAAAGCTCATCATTATGCTTATACAGTTCAAATTTGGGCACTTTCTGGCTTAAAATAGAGCAGTTTTGGCCATTTGAAGAAATTTCTATTTTTAGTAATGGTGGCCATCTTGGATACAGGACGGTGCTGACGGACACAATTTTGAAAGGGGACCACCTAAGGATCATTTCAGCAAAGTTTGGTTGAGATTGGCTCAGTAGTTTCAGAGGAGAAGATTTTTTTTTAATTCCATCCCCCCTTTTTTCTAATTTGCATAATCGGTCAAAATCGGCTAAAGTTCAAAGTTCATAAAAAAATCTCATAATATATGTTAAAAAGCTCATCATTATGCTTATACAGTTCAAATTTTGGCACTTTCTGGCTTAAAATAGAGCAGTTTTGGCCATTTGAAGAAATTTCTATTTTTAGTAATGGTGGCCATCTTGGATACAGTACGGCGCTGACGGACACAATTTTGAAAGGGGACCACCTAAGGATCATTTCAGCAAAGTTTGGTTGAGATTGGCTCAATAGTTTCAGAGAAGATTTTTTTTTAATTTCATCCCCCCTTTTTTCTAATTTGCATAATCGGTTAAAATCAGTAAAAGTTCAAAGTTCTTTAAAAATCCCGTAATATATGTTAAAAAGCTCATCATTATGCTTATACAGTTCAAATTTGGGCACTTTCTGGCTTAAAATAGAGCAGTTTTGGCCATTTGAAGAAATTTCTATTTTTAGTAATGGTGGCCATCTTGGATACAGGACGGTGCTGACGGACACATTTTTGAAAGGGGACCACCTAAGGATCATTTCAGCAAAGTTTGGTTGAGATTGGCTCAGTAGTTTCAGAGGAGAAGATATTTTTTTTTATTTCATCCCCCCTTTTTTCTAATTTGCATAATCGGTCAAAATCGGCAAAATTTCAAAGTTCATAAAAAATTCCGTAATATATGTTAAAAAGCTCATCATTATGCTTATACAGTTTAAATTTTGGCACTTTCTGGCTTAAAATAGAGCAGTTTTGGCCATTTGAAGAAATTTCTATTTTTAGTAATGGTGGCCATCTTGGATACAGGACGGCGATGAATGACACAATTTTGAAAGGGGACCACCTAAGGATCATTTCAGCAAAGTTTTGTTGAGATTGGCTCAGTAGTTTCAGAGGGGAAGATTTTTTTAATTTCATCCCCCCTTTTTTCTAATTTGCATAATCGGTCAAAATCGGTAAAAGTTCAAAGTTCATAAAAAATCCTGTAATATATGTTAAAAAGCTCATCATTATGCTTATACAGTTCAAATTTGAGCACTTTCTGGCTTAAAATAGAGCAGTTTTGGCCATTTGAAGAAATTTTAATTTTTAGTAATGGTGGCCATCTTGGATACAGGACGGCGCTGACGGACACAATTTTAAAAGGGGATCACCTAAGGATCATTTCAGCAAAGTTTGGTTGAAATTGGCTCAGTAGTTTCAGAGGAGAAGATTTTTTTTAATTTCATCCCCCCTTTTTTTAAATTTCATAATCGGTCAAAATCGGTAAAAGTTCAAAGTTCATAAAAAATCCCGTAATATATGTTAAAAAGCTCATCATTATGCTTATACAGTTCAAATTTGGGCACTTTCTGGCTTAAAATAGAGCAGTTTTGGCCATTTGAAGAAATTTCTATTTTTAGTAATGGTGGCCATCTTGGATACAGGACGGTGCTGACGGACACAATTTTGAAAGGGGACCACCTAAGGATCATTTCAGCAAAGTTTGGTTGAGATTGGTTCAGTAGTTTCAGAGGAGAAGATTTTTTTTAAATTTCATCCCCCCTTTTTTTAATTTCATAATCGGTCAAAATCGGTAAAAGTTCAAAGTTCATAAAAAATCCAGTAATACATGTTAAAAAGCTCATCATTATGCTTATACAGTTCAAATTTTGGCACTTTCTGGCTTAAAATAGAGCAGTTTTGGCCATTTGAAGAAATTTCTATTTTTAGTAATGGTGGCCATCTTGGATACAGGACGGTGCTGACGGACACAATTTTAAAAGGGGACCACCTAAGGATCATTTCAGCAAAGTTTGGTTGAGATTGGCTCAGTAGTTTCAGAGGAGAAGATTTTTTTTTAATTTCATCCCCCCTTTTTTAATTTCATAATCGGTCAAACTCGGTAAAAGTTCAAAGTTCATAAAAAATCCCGTAATATATGTTAAAAAGCTCATCATTATGCTTATACAGTTCATCCCCCCTTTTTTCTAATTTGCATAATCGGTCAAAATGGGTAATGGGATTTACTTCAAAATTGCAGGGTAGGTAGATCTTGATATGCTGCACATTTTTGCAATAAACTTAACATCTATCTCTAAATAGTTTTTGAAATATAAGACGAAAAGTATTAAAATGAAAAAAAAAAATTGATGAAAAAAGGGCAATAACTCCAAGATGGGTAATCAAATTTACTTCAAAATTGCAGGGTAGGTAGATCTTGACATGCTGAGCATGTTTGCAGTTTCAACTTACCATCTGTCTGTTATAGTTTTTGAAATAAAGGACGAAAAGTATTAAAATTTTGAAAATTTAATGAAAAAAGGGAAATAACTCCAAAATGAGTAATGGGATTTACTTCAAAATTGCAGGGTAGGTAGATCTTGATATGCCGCACATTTTTGCAATTTAAAGTTAACCTTTATCTCTTATAGTTTTTGAAATATAAGACGAAAAGCATTAAAATTTTACAAATTTTATGAAAAAAGGGCAATAACTCCAAGATGGGTAATCAGATTTACTTCAAAATTGCAGGGTAGGTAGATCTTGATGTGCTGATCATTTTTACCCTATGTCAGATTTTTGATATTATTAACGGTTTTTGAGTTATTACCAAAAACCTGCAATTTTACCATATGTTCTATTTTTGGTAACAGCGGCCATGTTGGTTGGTGCACGGCATCACCGGACACAATTTTGAAACTAGATGCCCTAGTAATGATTCAGACCAAGTTTGGTTTCCATTGGTCTAGTACTTTCAGAGGAGAAGATTTTTGAAAAAGTTTACGACGTACGACGACGACGGACGCCAAGTGATGAGAATAGCTCAGGTGAGCTAAAAAGGGCAATAACTCCTAGACGGGTAATCAGATTTACTTCAATTGCAGGGCATGTAGATCTTGACAAGCTGAACATGTTTTCAGTTTACACTCAACATCTATCTCTTATAGTTTTTGAAATAAAGGATGAAAAGTATTAACATTTTTAAAATTTGATGAAAAAAGGGCAATAACTTCAAGATGGGTAATCAGATTTACTTTAAAATTGTAGGCTATGTTGATCTTGACATGCTGAACATGTTTGCTGTTTAAACTTAACATCTATCTCTTATAGTTTTTGAAATAAAGGACAAAAGGTATTAACATTTTGAAAATTTGACGAAAAAAAGGGCAATAACTCCAAATTGGGTACTCAAATTAACTTCAAAATTACAGGGTAGGTAGATCTTAATATGCTGCACATGTTTGCAATTTAAACTTAACCTTTATCTCTAATAGTTTTTGAAATATCAGACAAAAATATTTAAATTAAAAAAATAAAAAATAAAAAAGGGCAATAACTCCTAGACGGGTAATCAGATTTACTTCAAAATTGCAGGGCATGTAGATCTTGACATGCTGCACATGTTTGCTGTTTAAACTTAACGTCTATCTCTTATAGTTTTTTAAATAAAAAACGAAAAGTATTAAAATTTTGAAAATTTGACGAAAAAAGGGCAATAACTCCAAGATAGGTAATCAGATTTTCTTCAAAATTTCAGGGTAGTTAGATCTTCCTGTGCTGATCATTTTTATCCATGTCAGATTTCTGATATTATTAACGGTTTTTGAGTTGTTACCAAAAACGTGCAATTTTACCCTATGTTCTATTTTTAGTAACAGCGGCCATGTTTGTTGGCCGAATGGAATTAAATGAAGAAGTTTTATAGAGGATCTTACATAGATGCTTCCTGCCAAGTTTGGCTCCATTTGGCCAAGCAGTTTCAGAGGAGAAGATTTTTTTAACATTAGCCAATCAGAAACAAGAATTGCCCTTGGTGGCCATATTTGTTGGCGGAATGGGACGAAATGAAGAAACTTTATAGAGGACCTTATATAGATGCTTTCTGCCAAGTTTGGTTCCATTTGGTCCAGTTGTTTCAGAGGAGTAGATTAAAATATGAAAAGTTAACGGACGGACGACGGACGCCAAGTGATGGCAATACCCCACATGACCCTTTGGGTCAGGTGAGCTAAAAACAGGACTCATTTTGGACTCCATGAGGTAATATCAAGCTTATGTATGAGTTTAAATCAGATTCAAAACAAATTGAAATCTGTAGAATGCTGAAAGGTCATTTTACTAATTTACTTTTCTTTGGACCTCATAGACCCTGGGCTCTTTGTGCACGCATGAAAATGCTTATCAAAATGATTATTCATGCCATTACTAGTTCTTCAGAAAATCTTTTTTATTTTAATTTTTCATAATGTAGACTATGTTAAAAGGACCCTAGGACTCGAGTCCCTTAGACCTTTGATTCAACAAATCTAAATCTACGTATCCCAATGATGCTGCACAGCATTTCTATTGCTGTTTCTTAAGAAGAATTTGTTTAAAAGATTTACTTAATATGCAGGGTTCTCAAAAAGTTGCTAAGTAGATGGAGAATTTTTGGAAGTAGGCAGAGATTGGACATGCCACAGGCATGTCCCTGAGCGCAGTAGACAAAAGAGGGGTGGGCAAGTCCGAGAGGGGGGTTTCCCCCCTCTTGGTTGGTGGGTGTTTGAAAATTTTGAAATTCTAGATGGCAGGAGATGCAATCTGGGCATATATTTGAGGAAAATGAAGCTTTTAATTGGTCTCAAAAATGCAGGTTTTTTAGGGTGAATTTTTGTTCCTCTCAATGAGAAATTGAAGAAATCCAAGCTACAGTCAAAATGCCACAAAATTAGAACCGACTGACAATGCCATGGCAAACACTGAATACACCTGTAGATGTTAGGATAACATCTTGGCATTGTTTTTTTTTATTCATTACCGGAAATCGGTAATTTCTAATACATTTCAATTTCGGGATGACTCCGAATCAAAATCCGCGATCAACAAAACGTTTTGCGGTCATAGGTTACACTGGTTCAAAAAGATCAAGAGCGATCTGTTTTCTAACGCGGAATGAAATTATAACAGAGAACGAGAAAAAAGTAAATATCTTGATAACATTTCAGTTTTACCAACTTCTATTTTTATTTTTGACAAATTTGTAGACGGCGCTCAACCAGAAGTAGCCGGCGAAATCGCCGGTCACCGGCACATTTTGAGAACCCTGAATATGCCCCTTTTAGGGCCCCTAATAGTCCCTTCCCATGGAGGATCAACTTCATTTGAACTAATCTGAATGTCTTCTTCCCAAGGATCATCCCTGTCAAGTTTACAGACAGATGATAGAAGAGCATAAAATAGAAGACTATAAGTGGTCATTTTTTATAATCTTCCTTTTGAAGTATGTGTAAAATCTTATCCAGTATCTAAAGATAAAAGCTAGTTTTATTACAGTACATGCCTCTTGGGATGGTAAAGGAAAAAGAAATTCTCTATCAAATCTGCCAGGTCTTCTCAGTGCTGGGTCAATAGAATCAATTCTGTTTGTAGCACCTATCACAACTATTTCACCACGGCTGTCAAGGCCATCCATTAATGCTAGCAAAGTTGACACAATGGAACTGTGAATTTGATCTTGCCTGCTGGATCTTACAGGAGCTAAACCATCTATCTCATCAAAGAAGACAATCGAAGGTCGCATCAGATAAGCCTAAAAGTTTAATATTTTTTTCTTAGAATATATCAAAATTAAATCAATTACTCAAAGGTAAAAACCATAGTAATGAAATTGCATAAAAAAAACTACACTGCATATACATTGGACCATTATCTAAATTAAAATTTCCATTACTCAAATTTATATCACGGTTTATCTTGCTGTATTTTCATTAGATGCCCAGCCAGACACAATAAAGCTAATTACGTGACTGAAGCTGTAGATATATATTTATCCTGCAATCAGTACATTTGCTGTACAAATATGCTATACGAATAAATTTTTGCTTTATTCGTACTAGACGAATAAACTTTTCGTACTATACGAATAAACTGTTCAGCCTACGAATAAACTTTCCTGGTACCCCGTAGCTATGTACTGCGGAGGGCGCAGACAAGTATGAAACTGGTACTAATGTAACGCGGACCACGAAGAAGACACCCTTGACAACATTTATGAAAGCGAGGAATGACGCTTGTTTCTGTCCTTTTTGTCTAAATCTGACAAGCTTTCCGACTTTTTTCACATTGCAGGATAAACACAATATACGTACATTGTCGGTAAAAAAATAAAATTCATTTGTACTCCCTGAAACAGGCATGAAAAGCTCGCCAATGGCTCGCTATTCTGCCTGTTTCTAAAGCTCCTACAAATAAATTTTATATTTACCGACAATGTACGTATATTGTATATGACACAATTCATGTGATTAAAAAATGTCATTGACCTGCAAGTTCTACCATTGTCTTTTCTATCCTATTAGGGTTTACCAAGATAATTTCCTTGTGCTGGCCAGTAACTAAAATAAACATGTACTTAGAATGGAGATGAAACGGATACAGATATTTCGCAATGTTAAAAAGTGCATCAAAATATTTGAATTTTTAAAATCAAAAGCTATGCATCATAAAACAATAGCTATTAAAAAGTTAGACAGATTTAATAAAATGTCATATTCCAGGCTTTGGATTGATATATCTCCAAACAGTCAAATCTGAAGCCAGGAATGTGACATGTTATACCCTGTCAAGAACCTACATGTAAATAACATAATATATATTTAGCACCTCCAACCACCGAACCAATAGCAAGCGTGCGCCTACGGTGTTCCCGCAACAATAGGTTTGTTCAAATTAGAAATTAGTTTATTGAAATAAATCAAAGGGATATTTAACATACAACAAAGGAAACATTTATTACTGGCCATAATTTCATGGACTTTCTAAATCTCACAATAGACATAATAAATAATCTCTTGTACAAAGTAAATTAACCTGATCAAATAAAAGTCTTAGTTGTCTCTCAGATTCACCAACCCATTTACTAAGGCAATCTGCTCCTTTCCTCATGAAAAATGATACTCTCCTATCTCCATGACTACATTCATTTGCCAGTGCTCTTGCTACTAATGTTTTTCCTGTGCCTATTGAAACAAAACATATCGGCTTAATTAATTATTTTTAAATGCACCAGTTCCAATGTTTTAGGTAGACAGATTTGATTATTTTCACAATGTATGCCATTTTCACCTTTTTAAAAAGATTAACAAAATATATTGTGCACTATGAATGAACAATAATAAATCATGTATGTATAGCAATAGTTCCTTCAAACCCTGTGTTAGCAGTAGACGATCGCCACGTCGCATTTTGCGAATATAACTGTAGTGTGGCGAGGATAATTGGTGTAGAAAAACTTTTAGAGCGTGCATCTGACAACGATCTTTTATTATGTAGAAAGTCAACTTCAAATAAAACGCATTATAGACAATGATTTGATCGATGTATAATATCCAAAATGATTTAAAAAAGCGTGTCACATTGATTATTTCCGGTAGTTTTTTCAATTGAAATAACATTATCCGGCTCCCATTCCGGAAATAGTTTTGAATTTAGTCACCGACTGACTGGTTTCCTAAATTACGCTTTATTCTGTCTGTCCTTCTGTCTACGCTTGAATCTAAAACCAGTAAATTATTTCACAACGAGAAGGTCAAGCATGGCAAAGCACGAATCCGGGTCCGTTCGCCCTGATAATTATAATTATGTAGGGTATTAAAAATAATAGAAAAATAAGTGATATTTGATTGCTTATAGATAATAAATTGAGAAATTTTAAATATGTGGCATGCTAAAGTGTACAGTCAATGAACATAGGTATTCATCACTTGAATTTACGCTATATATTTCATATAACCACATTGATCAAAACATTTATTTTGAAGTCATTTCTAAACGGGTTTTGATAATTTTTGCACCAGATTAAGCAGAAATATAAAGATTTTTGTTTATTTTAGCATGATTTTCCATTAGATTTCCTTTATTTTCTTATGATTTAAAGACAATTTTTGTTTTTTGTCGTCAAATTTGCTATATACTGTATTTTAACGAAAGTGACAAATACTTATACATGTATATCTCCACGGACTGTATGTTTCGATAAAGTTAAACAGTCCTTGGAATAGGTGAATCAGGTAATGATTAGTAAATCCACAGAGTCTAGAAAATGTAGGATATTAAAAATAATTGGTATGCTAAAGTGTATGTTTCTATATTGAACAAAGTTAAACGTTTTAGTCCTTGGAATGAATGAAGCAGGTAAAGATGAGTGAATCCAGAGTCTGTAGTCCATTATACTTTATTAAAGTATTAAAAAAGTAATAAATATAACAAAGATAGTTTAAACAAACTATTAACATAATGTTCAAGTTACAAAACAAAGTTGCATAGTATAGAAGCTGTAATGTTTTAACTCTGTTGTGCAACATGGTCCAATGGGTTGTTTGTTGGCTTATGAAGACCTGATATCATTTTTAATAATCAGGGTGAACGGACCCACCTGTGGGGCGAACGGACCCATTTGTAGGGCGAACGGACCCGATACCACTAAGCGCCAAGGATGTATTTTATCCTTTTCTGGCAAAAAACGACAAAATCATATGAATATTGAATGTTCTGTTGTTTATCATGATAATATATGAATTGTTATTGTTAGTTAATTAAATAATAAAGTTTTGAACTTTCAACTGTTTTATGCCCTTTGTTTATATTTAGTGTGGCTAACTGAAATTGAGTGTGGCTAAAAGAAATTAGTACCCATTAGCCAAAGTGGCTAATAAAAAAAAATGTCTACCGCTAACACAGAAACCTGATACATTTTGTAGTTACAGAAAGACAGTCTGTACAGATTATTGGTGTACAACACTTATTCAACAATAATTTATCAATATAATAGTGGTCAGTTATATTGGAGGAAACAAGAGAAGTGCACCTTGTGAAAACAACTGACTTGGTAGTAGATAAACTTTAATACTTTCGGTTGTATTGTATTAACTATCATAGTGTATTAATTTTGAAGAATCCTTTAAACTACAACTTGACTTCCTATTTTTTATCATTAGCATTGACCTCGAAACAAATCACATTATTTCATAAAAATTGCAAATTTCTAAAGCAATTATTTTCATGATGATATTTCTATATAAATTCAGCAAAAGATGCATGTACTTCAATTAAATTTATTCATGTGTAAATGAACAAAATTGGTTCAGGAGTGAATGAGTGAGTAATTGTTGCTGAATTGTTTAGTAAGCACTGGGTCTTAAGATAAAAACATTCTTCCATAGACAAAGGGGTATGATAAATAAATCAATTATTTGACATTGTGTCACAGGTCAAAATCACGGTTACCTCATTCTTATATGGGACGCATAATATATATACATACATGTATACATACAAAATATAAATGCACTGGGTCTTAAGACAATAAAAATCTACGTAGATATCTAAAATATAAGAAATAGTATACATATTTCAGAAAACATGTTTTTTTTAAATGGTTTTTTGAAGTTAGTTTAACCTTTTTAAAATGCCAGACCTGGATGAATTTGAACAATTAATGAATGACGAATCAATGTCGCTTGCTAAACAATACCCAATATTGGTGGTAATTCCAGTTGTGTTTTCATAGTTTCATTAAATAAATCATTTGTACCAAGATGTATATATATATATTATCAGTAAATACCTGGTGGTCCATAAAACAGAACTCCTCTAGGAGGGGCTAATTTAAATCTTTCAAAAACTTCTGGATATAAAAGTGGGAAGACAATCATTTCTTTAAGAGCCATGACATGCTTCCCTAATCCACCAACACTATCAAAGTTAATCTGTAATGTAAAATATAAACTCCATAATTACAAACGAAAATTCTAGGCACAGTTCATGATTAATTTTGATGCATGATAAATTATAACTACAATAAATTTGTTTTTAATAGCCTTTAATAGGGTTAAGATTATGATATTTAATGCCACTTTCAACAATATTTCAGTTTATCGTGGCCGTCATTTTCATTGGTGGAGGAAACCCGAGTTCCCAGAGAAAACCACCAACCTGTCGCAAGTCATTGACAAACTTTATCACATAATGTTATATAGAGTCCATCTCATCATGAGTGGGCTTCAAACTCACACCGTTAGCTAGCACCGATTGCATAGGTAGTTGTCAATCCAATTACCACTTGATCACAACCATGATACCCCCCTTGTTTTTGTTTTTTTTTATCAAATCTATTAATGCATTACTGAAATAATAGTAAAAAAAAATTCATTAACTGCATCCTCTGGCAAACCTGAAACATGAAACAATTTTTTTTCTACAAAAAGTGAGTAGATGAGGATACCTCCATTTAAATGCAATTGTTGGATATATGCTGAAAAGAAGCTTGGTAGTGGAATGGTGTACATGAATGCAAAATCAGTAATGTTGAATACAATATACTCAGGGGCTAAAAAATCTGCTGGTCCGAGACCGGTGATTTGTGGGTTCGGACCTAACATTTTCTAATCCTGTAAAGACCGACGGACCAGTTGAAACTGTCCAATTACATACTTGAATTAAATTGGAGGTTAAAAGTCCGAGTGACAGATGTGCTGCATAATTTCAAACCAACATTGATTGCCTCTTTTAATATTGTTAACATTGGATTACGTAATCTGAAATAATTCAAGATCGTTTAGTGCTTTACCAAGTGTGTTTTGTTTCATATGAACCTCCGGTAATTAACCGAGCACACACACCCAGGATGGTTATAACAGAATAACTCAAGATCAGTTTTGCGCTTTACGGAAACGGTAATTCTTTCGATAAAACTTAAGCGTATTAGTGAAGCAGTTCAAACATAAAAATGGCTCGAGTCATTGACCAGTTTTTTTTTTTAGGTTAACGGGCTTGTGATACTGACAACAATAAATTACATAATGAAAACTAGAGGCTCCCAAGAGCCTGTAATCGCTCACCTGGTTTTCAATTTGACAAAAAAATGGGGGTGTTACACATAATTTTGAAAGTGGGCCACCCAAAGATCATTTCAACTCAAATTTCTGAGCAAAAGATTTTGATGTGATTTTTATCTCATAATATTCCTAAACCGAATAAACTGGCTGAAAAAATCTCACAGAAAAACCCACAATATATGTTAAACTACTCATTACCCTATAGCTGCAGTTAAAATTTGAGTTCATTTTGATTTGCAATAAAGCGGAAATTGACAACTAAAGAAATTTCTATTTTTTGTAACAGCAGCCATTTTGAATGGAGGGTGGGGCTGTCGGACACAATATTGAAAGGGGACCACCCAAGGACCATCCCAGCCAAATTTGCTTTAATTTGGTTCAGTGGTTTCAGAGGAGAAGATTTAAATGTGATCTTTTATCAAAATATGTCTAATTTGTATAATCAGTATAAATCGGTTGAAAGAAAAATTTCACAGAAAAACCCAGAATATATGTTAATCTACTTATTGTCATGTAGCTGCAGTTAAAATTTGAGCTCATTTTGATTTATAACAAAGCAGCAATGGACAATTGAAGAAATTTCTATTTTTAGTAACAGCAGCCATCTTGAATGGAGGGTGGAGCTGTCGGACACATTTTTGAAATGGGACTACCCAAGGACTATCCCTGCTAGGTTTGGTTTAATTTGGTTCAGCAGTTTCAGACTGAGAGGAAAAGATTTAAATGTGATCTTTTATCAAAATATGCCTAATTTGCATAATCGGTATAAATCAGCTGAAAGAAAAATTTCACAGAAAAGCCCGGAATATATATATGTTAAACTACTCATTGCCATGTAGCTGCAGTTAAAATTTGAGCTCATTTTGGTTTATACTAAAGCAGTAATGGACAATTGAAGAAATTTCTATTTTTAGTAACAGCAGCCATCTTGAATGGAGGGCAGGGCTGTCGGATATGATTTTAAAAGGGACCCATCCAAGGACCATCCCTGCCAGGTTTAGTGTAATTTGGTTCAGTGGTTTCAGAGGAGAAGATTTAAATGTGATCTTTTATCAAAATATGCCTAATTTGCATAATCGGTATAAATCGGCTGAAAGAAAAATTTCACAGAAAAACCCGGAATATATGTTAAACTACTCCTTGCCATGTAGCTGCAGTTAAAATTTGAGCTCATTTTAACTTATACTAAAACAGCAATGGACAATTAAAATTTCATCTCCCCTTTTTTCTATTTTTAGCTTGGTGGCCAGCTTGGTTGGAAGTCGGGATCACCGGACACAATATTGGAAGGGGGCCTTCCAAGGACCATTCCACCAAAGTTTGGTTCAAATTGGCCCAGTGGCTTCAGAGGAGTTGATTAAAATGTGAAGTTAACGGACGATGGACGGACGGACGACAGACGCTCTGTGGTGACAATAGGGTCAGGTGAGCTAAAAACACAACAACTAACAAAAGGTCAAAGATATGATAGGCTTAAGTGGAAGAGTACATTTCAAACATCGTGGAAGGAAAAATTCCTTGGGTTGAGGCAAGTGGTAGGCTGATAACCACAGCGATTTTGTTTTGCTCTGTCTTTGGAAGTTTAATCTCAACGAGATCACCGGCGATCATGCTAATGAGAATTATGAAGTAAATATGTGGGGTAAATACTGTACATGTAGAATATATCCAGAATTTGCACCAAAAAAAACAGTGCTTAATTTAAAGTACCGTACAACCAATATACGAACATTGACCGTTTGATAGCCCAGACAAAATGAAAAGCAGGTTTTATAAAATTAAGTTTACAGCAGCATCTGATCAGGTATTGAATTGTCAACCTAAAATAGTCATTTTAAATAATATATGTCACTCAGTTACTACAATGTACTACAGGGGTAAGTTAATTTTGTGTTCAACAAATTTGATTTCCTCCATTCTGATATTAAGGACCAGTAGATTCCTGGTACTCACTGATCCTGGATCAGTGAACTTTGAGGAAATTTGTTAACCCCTGATAATCGGGCATGTTATTTTCATAAGTGCAGTATCATCTATGATTTCATAGTAATGTCGATAATATGAAGTCATTATCAGATATTTTAAATACTTAATAATCTAATTTGCATTAGCACATTTTCAAACTCTAAACCAGATATTTACTAAAACGTACAGATCTATCTATATTCATAGGATCTACATCTGCCAAACTAGAACCTATTTTAGCTCTGTCTTTCATAACTCCTGACTTTTTCATTTCATCAGCACTTATATTCATTGGAAGACATCTGTTTCTGCTTCTAGCCATACTCTTTGTCTTTCTTCTTTGGAAACGTTCTTCATCACTAGATTCTCCTGATGCAGATGATGATGAGGTTGTGTCACTACCATGAAATGCTGCCCTTCGTCTGAAAAATGTGAAACTAGATCAGGGTCCCAGATTAACTTTTTGTGCATAATAGCCAACTGGGCTACTGAAATTTTGAGACTGCTAGCCCATATTAAAAAGCAGTAGCCCAGGTGAAAATGACGAGGGCCACTAGGAGGGTTGGGGAGTTATTTCCCCACCCCCTCCAAGAATTTTTTTTATTTTTTAAGCCAAATCCTGCATTTTACACACATTTTTGAAAAAAATTAATCTAGTTGAAAAAGTGGATTTTCCCCAATATATAAACATTTGGTACATTTTTCTTGATTTAAAAAAAAATAAACTACCAGAATAGTAGTATGGTCTCATTATCTTAATTTGGGCGAGTTGCAAATAGAAAATAAATAAATAAAACACAGAAATTTAAACGAGTAATGAACTTTTTTATTGTTTTCAAAGCAGAATATCAAACATTTTCATGATCAGAATTGTCAACACATAAATACTCAGTCTCTAGAAAAGTCAAAAAGTTTGCCAAACACTACATCTTCTTTCAGATCACTTTCCATTTCACTATCACTAAGGTCTTTCTCATTCTCCATTTCATACTTGACCCCCGATAAATAATTCCACATCACGAACTGCTAACTTTAATTTTCAATAGACTTAACACGGATGTTGATAAAAGATTAAAGATAAAACAAGATGAACTGTGAGCTAATGCTCACCTATGATACCCCCACTCTTCGGCAAACAGGAAGTAGGAATCTGACGGGTCAAAAAACGCTTCCCACGATATGGGGTACCTATATGAAGCTTGTGACCAAATATCAGATTTCTTCCATTAATAGTTGCTGAGAAAAATGCGACGAAAAATGAGCATGTATGTTCAATGTGTATAAAAATCAACAAAGTCGGCAAACAGGAAGTAGGAATCTGATGGGTCCAAAAACGCTTCCCACGATATGGGGTACCTATATGAAGCTTGTGACCAAATATCAGATCTCTGTCATCAATAGTTGCTGAGAAAAATGTGACGAAAAATGTGCATATATGTTCAATGTGTATAGAAACCAACTAAGTCGGCAAACAGGAAGTAGGAATCTGACGGATCCAAAAATGCTATCCACAATATGGTATACCTATATGATGCTTGTGACCAAATATCAGATTTCTGCCATCAACAGTTATTGAGAAAAATGCAACGAAAAATATCTTGGACGGATGGAAGGACAGACGGACAGAGGTAAAACAGTATACCCCCCTCCCCCTTCGGGGAGCGGGGGTATAAAAACAATTCCGGAATTGTCTCGATCTAATTCTGTGTTTTGGTACATTTTAATATATTAACGACATACTATAATCTAAATAATAACAATTAATTAATTACAAAATATAAAAAAACTCGCCTTTTCTCGAATCCTTCCGTAAGCTTTACGACCGCACTGGTATGTTTTGAACTTTGAAATTTACCGAAATTTAGAGTGCTCCTTAGCCGGAGGATTATTCTATAAACTACGCATTCTGGTTCCCTGTTTGAAAAGCCAAAAAATTAACTCAGAGCTGTCAAAAATTGTCGGACCTATCAGACACAATATTGACTAGGTCCGATTTAAACTACTTCGCATCAGACCCGATGTCCGCAACAATTTTTCAGTAACTTGGGACCGAGAAAACGCTTGAAGATGACCGGCATCATTACTCACTTTCGCTTCTCAAACTTGCCATTGTTTGCAATATCTGATTTTTGTTTATTTTTGTCTATATAATAAAATTTTCACTTCACATTGAAGAGTTTGATTACTAAATGTGTAACCGATTCCGGACGGACACGCATCGATTTTCCGGAAATTACGATTTTTTTTGGCAATAATTTTTTTGGACTCGTCGGCTTTTTTAAGGGTCGGTCGGTGAAAGGGGAAACAAACTTAATTTTAATTTAGGCCTAGGTTGTCAGTCATCCAATTGATTCGGTCCAGACCTAATGCTACTTATAAGAGGTAACACCTTGAAACATGTGCATAGCTAGTCTATTGTATTGTATGTATATTTCCACATGTCACACAAAAATGTGTTGTATTCCGAGGTATCACTTGAAGCTGTAAACAAACCATTTTATGGATTTAGCCAGTATATGTGTAATTCAGTTGAAGTTGTAAAAAAAAATGTAGGTCCGGCAAATGTTTGATAGGTCTGACACATTGTCCACATCTGCCAGACCTATTGTCTGACAGACAGGAAAGAGATTTCGACAGCTATACTGATGTTCTTTTGAGTTAGAAGCATTTCAGTTGAACAGGTAACAGAAAAAACGATCACGATACAAATGGACAAATGATAGTTTAGGGATATAGGGCTACTGGAATTTTTGATAGCCAGCTGGGCTATCTTTCTACGTTTTCAAGTCGCCCAGGTGACATTTTGGTTGCCATGGGAGACCGCTAATTTGAACCCCTGAACTAGATGTGTCGGAACGACACAAATGTCCCCACTGTGAATATTAAGGAGGCTTGCAAATGTTTCACCGTTTTTTAATTCCCTCAGTAATAGGCTAAGAATAACAAACTATTGTTTAAGATCTGTATCCTCAACAAAACTCAACCTCTACTTAACATTTCAAAAATCAAATCAAATATCTAAAAGCACAGTTAAATGGGAACAACAATTTGAATACTATGTAAAATTCTAAAATCCAAGGACAGTAGTTTGGCCAAACTTATTCAGTGGGAACACAAGCTAAACTTGATCTGTAACTCATCATTGTAATTCCAAATACCAAATATCAAGTCAATATCTCAAAGCATAGTGAAATAAAGTGATGACAACTAAATATTTGGCCAAAGTTAAAAGTCCAAGGGGCGTAAAGTAGCCCAAAATCATTCAATCGGAACGAAATTCAAACTTGATCGGCAACTCATCACTATACACTCACATACCAAAAATCAAGTCAATATCTCAAATCATAGTGAAATAAAGTGGTGACAACTTGGCCAAATTTCAGTCCAAGGGCCATAACTCGGCCAAAAATCATTGGACCGGAACGAAATGTAAACTTGATCTGTAACTCATCATTATACACTCATATACCAAAAATCAAGTCAATATCTCCAAGCATAGTGAAAAAAAAGTGGTGACAACTAAATATTTGGCCAAATTTCAAAGTCCAAGGGCCATAACTCGGCCAAATATCATTGGACCGGAACGAAACATACACTTGATCTGTAACTGATCATTATACACCCACATACCATATATCAAGTCAATATCTAACTAGAGGCTCAGCTCACTGAGCCTGTATCGCTCACCTGACAATAGAATGATACTGAAGCAAATTTCAAAGGGAGATAATCATTACCTTAAAAAACAGCAGCCATCTTGAATGGAGGGTGGGGCTGTCGGACACAATTTTAAAAGGGACACACCCAGGGACCATCTATGCCAAGTTTGGCTCCATTTAGCCAAGCTGTTTCAGAGGAGAAGATTTTTTTAACATTAGCCAATCAGAAAAAAGAATTATTCTTGGCGGCCATGTTTATAGGCCAAATGGAACGTAATGGAGAAACTTTATAGAGGACCTTACATAGATGCTTACTGCCAAGTTTGGTTCCATTTAGCCAAGTTGTTTCAGAGGAGAAGATTAAAATATGAAAAAGTTAACGGACGGACGACGGACGCCAAGTGATGGCAATACCTCACATGGCCCTTTGGGTCAGGTGAGCTAAAAAAATGATGAAAAAAGGGCAATAACTCCTAGACGGGTAATCAGATTTACTTCAAAATTGCAGGGCATGTAGATCTTGACAAGCTGAACATGTTTTCAGTTTACACTCAACATCTATCTCTTATAGTTTTTGAACTAAAGGATGAAAAGTATTAACATTTTTAAAATTTGATGAAAAAAGGGCAATAACTTCAAGATGGGTAATCAGATTTACTTTAAAATTGTAGGCTATGTTGATCTTGACATGCTGAACATGTTTGCTGTTTAAACTTAACATCTATCTCTTATAGTTTTTGAAATAAAGGACAAAAGGTATTAACATTTTGAAAATTTGACGAAAAAAAGGGCAATAACTCCAAATTGGGTACTCAAATTAACTTCAAAATTACAGGGTAGGTAGATCTTAATATGCTGCACATGTTTGCAATTTAAACTTAACCTTTATCTCTAATAGTTTTCGAAATATCAGACAAAAATGTTTAAATTAAAAAAAAATATAATAAAAAAGGGCAATAACTCCTAGACGGGTAATCAGATTTACTTCAAAATTGCAGGGCATGTAGATCTTGACATGCTGCACATGTTTGCTGTTTAAACTTAACGTCTATCTCTTATAGTTTTTTAAATAAAAAACGAAAAGTATTAAAATTTTGAAAATTTGAAAAAAAAGGGCAATAACTCCAAGATAGGTAATCAGATTTTCTTCAAAATTTCAGGGTAGTTAGATCTTCCTGTGCTGATCATTTTTATCCATGTCAGATTTCTGATATTATTAACGGTTTTTGAGTTGTTACCAAAAACGTGCAATTTTACCCTATGTTCTATTTTTAGTAACAGTGGCCATGTTTGTTGGCCGAATGGAATTAAATGAAGAAATTTTATAGAGGATCTTACATAGATGCTTCCTGCCAAGTTTGGCTCCATTTGGCCAAGCAGTTTCAGAGGAGAAGATTTTTTTAACATTAGCCAATCAGAAACAAGAATTGCCCTTGGCGGCCATATTTGTTGGCGGAATGGGACGAAATGAAGAAACTTTATAAGAGGACCTTATATAGATGCTTTCTGCCAAGTTTGGTTCAATTTGGTCCAGTTGTTTCAGAGGAGTAGATTAAAATATGAAAAGTTAACGGACGGACGACGGACGCCAAGTGATGGCAATACCCCACATGACCCTTTGGGTCAGGTGAGCTAAAAAAATAGCAAAAAAAAGTGGTGACAACTGTTTTATTTCGGAATTACAGAATGCCGGACATGGGAAACATTTCATGTCCCGGCCACTCAGTGGCGGGGACATAAAAAACAGTTTATAATTTCATGTTGAAATGAATTTTTTAAGTTTTTAACAAATACCATAGGTAAATATCATCAAATCAAATTGTCACGAGTTTAGAAAGGATGCTGTACATATGATTAGGCCTTTTCCAGGAAAAAATACTCGGGAGGGTCGAAACACCATTGATTTTTTTTTTTTATCTAGGTGGGGGGGGCGTAAAACGTATTTCTTTTCTGGGGGTTGTTGTCAAATTTCTATTTAATTAATTCATGGTTGTTGGTATTTTTACCATTTCGGTATATTAAAATAGATCTACTTGCCGGCAAATCGTGTCACTGTGTTGTTCGTTAAACAGTGTATAATATTCGGTTGTTTGTTCTGCGATTTCGCTTCTTTGGCGTGATTTTTAAGCCAAATTGTCTCCCTTTATCTTCCGAAATATTCCGAATGATATGTTATGTAAAGGATGGAGAAATACGAATGATGAACTGGTACTTGGTTCTTTTATTTTCGTTCCTGGGTTCCGAGATAAAAAGTACCAGTCTAAAACGAAACATGGTCAAATGCCGAAATGGACTGGGATAATGAACAAATTTGCCACTGGTTAACAGCCGTGGGCCTGGGGGAATATGTTCAGGAGTTTAGAGGTATGTTTGTCAAACTAGGTATCACAGATAAGGAATCGTCTGCTTTCGGAAGTTTACAGATTTGATCGGTCTGTTTCAAATTTAATTTCTATTTTCTAGGTGGGGGTCATTTTAAGTATTTATATTTATGTGGTGGTACCCCAAAAATAATTAAAATTCTGGTGGTAGTACCCCAAATTATTGATGGAGTTCTGACCCCCCCAGGTATTTTTTCCTGGAAAAGCCCTTAACAAATCAAGGACAAAAAACAAATTCATCGACAATTGTTAAATGCTTCCCAGATGCATGTTGTCCAGTCAATTGGCAATGATCAAAATGATTCAGGCGATGATGATATCCCCCTAATTAGACTGCAGAATGTATGAAATCACACTGACACTAATAATCTTGACCTTGTAACACAATTAGAAAGTGATATACCTATCCAGGAGACATACTAAGACTAATAGAGAACAAACCGAACTCAAAGATCAGCATGACTGAGCACACCATTGTGATAATTAAAATAAGGAAACAAAAGCAGACAACCCATAAATTATTTTTTGATCAGAAAACAACCGTTTACAAATTGTACATGTTTTAGCAGATAATTAGTTTGTAAACAGGGGTTGAAAATTCCTCAAGTCAGACGCCCGGGACTAGAAAATTGAAACTTCGGGCTTGCCGTTTTTCCATGGAAAAAGCCCATCGGGCATGCCTTTAATAAAATAAAAACTCCACTTTTTTCTAAACGTCTTGTTTTCAATTCAAATCACATGCAAATTTTTGTCAATCGTCTCCTTTCATTGTAAATAACTTAATAAGTACTATATTCCTCATGAATATTAATGAGTTCCGAATCACCTATGCGCTTCCCACATACCTATGTAAAGTCAAACGTCGGAATAACATTGATCAATCGTATGTTTATGTTGACAACTTTTGAGAAAAATGTCGTTGCTTAATTTTAATTTTAGTCAAAAAAGCGGAAAAACGGAAAGCAAACGACGAGCCAACTAATCCTGAAACTCCCAGAAATAAAGATCTTAAGTATGATAGGGAGAAACGAACGAGAACATTTCAAAACTCATGGATAGATAAATTTCCTTGGGTCGTCTTGACGAGAATGCTCAGGAAATGTACTGCAAGTACTGTAGAAAATTTCCACACTTGTCAGATAGGAAAGATGCCCTTACTCAGGGAACTAAAAATTTACGCATTGATGGACTTAAGTTACACGATAAACACCAGGAGTTCTTGGTCGGTCAAAAGCCTTGTATTGTTATTTAAATATGCCGACTATAAATAAAACTTATCTTATCTTATCTTATCTTGTTATGTGTCAAGCATTGGTTTAAGGAACTTGATGATCCCTAGGCAGCTGGCGGTCCTTCACAGGCCTTTGCTGACACCCCAATAGGCCAGTCATTATTGAAATTAGATGAGTCAGAGAAAACGTCTTGAAAGTTTGTTTAATACTGCCTAGTGTTGTCAAAGCTGGAAAACCATTTTCAGATTATGAATTGATATGTGAAATACAAGTTAAAAATGGACTTGACCTGGGTGAAAACTATAGAAATATTAATGGTTGTAAAATTTTGCTGCATCAATTGCACAAACTTTAGTTGACAAGCAAGTAAAATTTCAAATTTTATCCTACAAATTGGGACTTGGCAAATCACTGCCCAAAAAAAATTTCAACCCCTGGTAAATATACAAATAATAAATTTATTACAGGTCAATAACCTTAATCAACTTTATGCAACGAATAAAATCCCTTTTAACATAATGATTTTAGTATTCCAACACCTGTCAAATGTGATATTTTTAATAGGTTCCTTGTTGTGTCAAATTAGACATGTGTCATTGTACCCAAAATTAGGATTCAGTAAAGAAAGAAATAAATGGAGCGGAAATCATTCAAAATTTTGACACTTTCTCTTTGGTTAGCAATGTTGTACATATTTTGGAACCTCAAAAGTAAGCATACTAAATAAAGGGAATTTTATAAGGAACACATAGAAAAAAACTTAACATGAATAATGGTTGAAAAATAAATACTTCACATACATGGTAGGAATAATATTGAAAGAGAACCATCCTAGACACTGTTTGAATAAACTGGCTTAGAAGTTACAGGGAATTAAAATGTAAAATGATTGGACAACAGATGTAACATATTGTTAAAAGCTTAATGGGCAAATAAGTATAAGTAGGAAAACTTTACATGCAGTAAACAAATCTGAATAGCATACCTTGCATCTACCTTTCTACGAGCAGGAGACCTGTACACATTTGGTTTTCCTCGTCTTTTTTGAGGTGAGGGTGGAGTGTTTGGAAACATTTTTTGTACTCTTTTTCTTCTTTCCACTAAAATAAATAAATAAAATTAACAGAACCTACAGTAAAAAACAGAACTACACTACTATCTCTCGTTTTACTGTGGTGAGAAGTTCTGTCCATGAAATACTGTTATTTGTACTTGATAGGAGTATTTGTTATAGAAGGCTTCCATAATTAATCTTGCTTGTGTATTTTTTTTTTATAGCCCAAATTTTAGTCGAAGTTGGTTAGTATTTACTGAAATAATCGTACATCTTTGATCGGAAATGGTATACTTATTTTGTTAATATCCTTAAAGTTCTAAATGTCGACCTTGGCGGTAAATTTGAATTAGGGATGAAACTAAATCCAACATGGAAATTTTCAAGTGATTTTAATCCAAAAAGAAAAGCTTCACCAGAAAACATGTTAACCCAAAGGAATGTAAATCCAAAAAACAGAGGCTGAGGCAGTGAGAAAATTCATCCCTAAAATAAGGCAAGTTCAAATGAGGGATTTCTCACCATAGTTGACTAGTGAAATTTAATTTTGGCAAGTAGATTTCAACAGGTACTATCCATATTGGCAAGCAACTTTAAACTAGAGGCTCAGCACTGAGCTGAGCCTGTGTCGCTCACCTTTCATTCTGCTTTGAGGAAACTTAATACAGAACCTTCCATAGGTGCTTCCCACCAAATAGCGGGTCATTTTGGCAAAGCAGTTTCAGAGAAGAAGATTTTTAGAAATCAACCAATCTAAAACAAGAATTGCCTGTGGCAGCCATGTTTGTTAATGGATCAAAACGAAATGAGCAATCTCTATGGAGGATCTTCCATAGATGCTTCTTACCAAGTTTCAGGGGTTAAAAAATCCACTAGCCTGACGCCCGGGGCTAGTAATTTCCACATTTGCAAGTCAGATTCATGAAATCACAGTATTGACCAGGACTAGTGGTTCATAGATTCGGGCTAGTAATATTTGGGAGTATGATAACCCTGGGCTAGTGAGGTGGTCCAAGATTTTTTAACCCCTGAGTTTCATATCATTTGGCCAAGCGGTTTCAGAGTAGAAGATTTTTAGAAATCGACCAATCAGAAACAAGAATTGCATGTGGCAGCCATGTTTGTTAATGGATCGGGACAAAATGAGCAATCTTTATAGAGAACCTTCCATAGATGCTTCCTACCAAGTTTCGGTTCATTTGGCAAAGCGGTTTCAGAGGACAAGATTTTTAGAAATCGACCAATTAGAAACAAGAATTGCCTGTGGCAGTCATATTTGTTAATGGATCGGGACGAAATGAGCAATGTTTATAGAGGACCTCCCATAGATGCATCCTACCAAGTTTCGGTTCATTTGGCAAAGCGGTTTCAGAGGAGAAGATTTTTAAAAATAGGCCAATCAGAAACAAGAATTGCCTGTGGTGGCCATGTTTGTTAATGGATCGGGACAAAATGAGCAATCTTTATAGAGGACCTTCCATAGATGCTTCCTACCAAGTTTCAGTTCATATAGCTGAGGGGTTTCAGAGATGAATGTGAAAAGTTAACGGACGACAGACGACGGACAAAAGCTCACATTTGGCAAGGTGAGCTAAAAATGGTTTCCCACACTGCTAATGTTTCCTAACATAGTTTGTTCATAGGCAATTGATTTAATTAACCAAAATATTGTGTAATACACAAATAAGTGACCATTTTTTAATTGTAATTCTATCTTTGGTTCAACCCTCTTTGTTTTGAAATAAGATAGAAGTCGAAAACACATTCAAATAAAATCAAATGATAAAATAAGCATAAATTACCAATAGGCACTTCAAATAGTTTAGTTCTAGGCTTGTGTTCCCTGAGATAATATATTCTTTTTTGTGGTTTTTTGTCTTTTTCATCATCATCGTCTTCATCACCATCATCATCCTCATCTTCATCATCTTCATCACTACTAGAGTCTATAATATAGATAGAGAAGAATAGACAAGAATAAAACAAAAACAAAGCATACATTGTATGTACTGTACAGGTGTGGAAATATTTTTATTACTCAAAATTAATCTTCAAATAAAGGATTAATATGATAAACAATGTATATATCATAGATCATTAGGCTTGATTTCTAAATGGCAAAATATCATGTCAAGGTGTAGACAAATGTTTTTACATACATATGGATTAAACAATTATCAGATTTGAATAGAAATTAACTTTCATCAGTCGTTAAAGAATAGGAATGTTCTCAAGATGACAACCGATTAAATTTGTGAATATTCTCCATCATTGACATGGGCACCTTTTGCCAGGATGCCAGAGCTAAATATATAACTGCCAGAACATCCTTAACTGAATGAAACAAATTGATTCCTTTTTTCATAGTTAAGGGTCAATATCTAGAATTGTCTGTTACATACCATGAAAAAAATAGTTTGAAAGTAATAAAATCAAACAAATTTTCAGGTAATAATCTTTATTTTGTTACCTGTCACATTGATTCATGATATACATATTTTTCTTGGTTAACATTCAGTCATTTATTCAATGCTCAATAGAAAACATCTACCCCCAATAATTTCAGATAAGAATGAAATTTGTAGTCTAGAGAAAACAGACTCGAAAGAAGTACAATAGCTCACATGACCATTTTTGGTCAAGTAAGCTTAAAACTTATAAAAAAAACTAGATCTTTACCCTCTTCTTCTGCATTTTCATTTTTATTATCATCACTACTTTCTTGATCCTGTATTGGAATACCATACATGTCACGCTTGATAACCTTACGAGGACGTTTCACACGGCTATACATATCTTCACTTTTCTATAAATATAAGAAAATAAATGAGATGATACACAAAAATAAGCAAACAATATACAAATACATATTTATATACATGTATAAAGTATACCACAGAGAATAATGTGGAGATATTTGAATATAACAAATAGTTGTGTTTTCAGTTTTTAATTGGAAACAAATTCTTAAACACTTCTATGTGAGGCAACCTTTTTCACAAAACCTCTTGATCATGTGCAAAATTCCTACAAATTTTCGGTTCATTTGGCCAAGCGGTTTCAGAGGAGAAGATTTTTTAAATCGACCAACCAGAAACAAGAATTGCCTATGGCAGCCATGTTTGCGAAATGAGTAATCTTTATAGAGGACCTTCCATAAATGCTTCCTACCAAGTTTGGGTTCATTTGGCTAAGCGGTTTCAGAGGAGAAGATTAAAAAGTGAAAAGTTAATAGAGGAGGGACACCAAGTGATGGCAACAGCTCACATTGCCTTTTGCAAGGTGAGCTAATAAAAATGCTAAAAACTAACTTCTACATCTACAAGTTCTACTTCATTTCTTCGTCTTTTCCTACTGGGTCCTTCATCGATATCATTCATATACAATGCTTTGTCCAAGATTTTCTGATCGAATGTCCCGTAAACCAATTTTTTTTGTCTACTGCTTCTTCGAACATTTCCATTTCCAGCATTATTATTTCTACCAAATCTCCAAGACTGTCTGCTTGCTCTGGTGTAATTGACTGTGTCTACATCATCTAGAAAATCTGAATTTATAAATGATTTAGAAGACGAATCAAATAGCAATTTGATGCAAACCATGATTAAATACACTCCATCAGAGATACTTGCAACTTGTCTGAACTCATCACTTGTGTTTTGTTGTTGCAAAAATAGATTAAGGATACACTAGTGGGACTCGTGACTTTTTGGTTGAGACTCATCAAAATGTTATCCTTCAAGGATTCCTGCTCCATTAATTTCATTTTGACCTTTTATCTAGATGAACTTTATTGTTCTTTGATTAAAACCATATGATTAAATGCTAACACTAACCTCTATTAACATCTGACATTTCATCTAGGTGAACATTATTGTTCTCTTATTGTGGAAAACACTAGCATGACCACATCATTTCATAAGAGGGGATGTTTGGGCTAATAAAACTAATTTAACCCCGCCAGAAAAGCGAGCGGTCATGTATATGTGTGTCATGTAGTGATGGGAATCAGTAACATTTTCAAGATCGATGATCGTTATATCAACATCGACCGATGATCGATCATCGGTGACAATTGCCTGCTAAATGTATTTACTGACTATAATTAATCAAATAGTCTTTATTTCAAGAGTATGATTGACAAAAGTAAAGATATGAATAAAATTGTATCATAAATTTATAAACTATAATTTTTCCATTAGTAAACATTAACTTTAAAATAGAACAAAACAAAAGATCGTTTTCCATATGTGCAACACCTGATATAGATAGATAAATAATAGACTAGTCCAAATATGTTTTTGACAAAAGTAAAGATTTGAATAAAATCAAATAATATATTTACAAACTACAATTTTTCCATTTGCAAACATTAACTTAGAACAAAACATAAGATCGTTTTCCATATGTGTAACACCTGATATAAAATGGACTATTCCGGGAAGTAGATAAATAATAGACTAGTCCAAATATGTGTATTGACTGAGTGTCAAAAGTACGCTTGGACAAAATTGCCAGATGTTTGTCAGTATGAGGGCAAAAAAAAAACAAGCTGGTATAAAACTGCAATATTTTTGTCAGTATGGAAACAGAAAAAAAAACAATCAAAGAACAAAGTTAAGCATATATATTTTAGACACTATAGAATCAGAATCGACCATAAGGTTTAAGAATCGATCATCAGATCGCATGATGACGTCCGACTGATTAGTCGATGTTTCCGATGATCGGTACACCACTAGTGTCATGGGTATTTATTTTGTCTGTTTCTACGATTATTCGATTGGATATTGAAATAGTTCCAACAGTGGTTTTTTTCTTCTTCATATGATTAAAACCACATGTTAAATATGCTACCCTTTAAATAACACCTGACCATTCATCAAGGTCAACTATAATATTCATATGCTACCCTCCAATACCATTTCACCTTTCATTTAGATATACTTTATCAATCTGATTGAAACCAAGTGTTTAATACACTACCTTCCAAATACACAAATACCATCATATCACACTGCCTACTTTTTTCAGACAAATGTCAGTCAGCAATTTTTGCTCTTATGCTATGATAGAATTTTTATATTTGGATTTTTATTGTGCTGGTTCAAAAGTCAAACAAATGAACAAGACTTAGTTAATGTTGCATGCTTAAAAGGGGAGACAACAAATACCAATGTCACAGTCTGTGGTTGTACCCATGGTTTTTGGCAATTATTGAGGCAGGTGAACTGAGCTAAAATATAATTCTTTAGGATACAGCTCTGTTACCTAAGAATCCATACTAGCAAGGTGAGACAAAAAAATAATCAGTTTCAAATATATCCTTACCATCAGCACTCTCTTCTTCATCTTTGTAACGTCTACAAAAAAGAAATCAATGCTTTATACAACTAATATGACAATTGATTTAGGCAGTTTGAAGAGTTTTTGTCTTCTTTTCAATAAGAAACTAGATTTTTATCTCGGATGAAGAATGGTCTAATAGGAGTGTTAACACAAATTTCAACAATATTTCAGTTATATTGTGGTCGTCACCTTTTATTGGTGGAGGAAATAGGAGCAATGAGGAAAAAAACTGACCGGTCACTTTAACACTTGCCATGCACGGGAATCAAACGGTGATAGCCACTGATTGCACAAGGAATTGAAAACCATACTACTGTAAGTTGATGAAACAATGCTAATAATTGATGACAAGAAAATCGTGGACTTCATTGAACAACAAAGAAATCGCTTCGTTTATACATCTATCAAGAAATTTTGTTAATATTTGTTCACTTATTTCCCTTAGAAAACATTAGGGAGAAGTGAAGGCATGACAGACTTCCAACAGCTTCATAGACATGCTTCTGCTAAAATCTGTTGCTTCTTTGCATCATCTTTTTATTTAAAATTTGCATTTGAAGTGTGCTTTTGATAATACATGTATCTTGTTAATCTCCTTGATATTTAACTTTAAATTTGTTTTGTATTTGTATTATTGTTGTTGATCTTATATTTGTTAATTTTAGACTGTATTCGTTTCACCTTGAAATCTGTATATATTAATTGACATCAAAATGTTCATTTCCTTCCCCTATTTAAAACTTAACAAGTTGATTGTTTAGCCTTGAAAAAGCTACATAACTCAAATTTTGTTAAAATAATAAAAATATAACATAATCCAACAACCAATTTGATGCAGCAAGCATCTGTGTATAGTTTTATATAAATTTTGGGATTTAATTTTCATCTGGAATTTTGTCTACAAATTTAAATGTTTGCTGTGATTCTTTTTAAATTTTTGTCTCAACAAATTAAAACTTCTTCATTGCTTGAATAAAATCTTTTTCTCTCATTCTTATGTATTTTCACATGGATTATAACTGCTTTGTCAATCAGCTTTACCATAACACGAAAATTATTTGCAAGAAAGGAGCGACTTGCAAAAAGAAACAAGGCTACTTCAATTTCGCTTTTGAGCTGAGGGAGGGCGACTTCAACCAATATAAGAGGGGAACTTTGCCAACTTCGCCAGGTTTGGCGAGCCCCGATTTTAATCTTCTTCACTGCAAGCTATGAGAAACTTTACATTTAACAGGGATAGAGCCCAAAGATCATATTGTTCCTTCATTTGTGAAAGCTTGAATTGGCACATCTCAATACTGATTCATGTCATACATAATTGAAATTCCATTACTGGTTCTTAATAAAAAATAAGTTATCTAAATTCCAATTGCAGTCTATGTGAAACTTTGGACCCTGTAGACCCTGGGGTCTTCATTTGTGCAATACTGAATTTCGCTTACATAAGAATACTTCATGCCAAGTACATATTGCTGATTATTAATAATTATATATTTTTTATTTTCTACATTAAAAAATGTTTGTGGTTTTTGATTAATTTATGTATCCAGTACAAGTGACAGTGAATACACTAACATACCTTCTCCTTTCAAGTACTGGAGAATTTGCTTCTATTCTCCTTCTATGGTCTGTTATCTGTACTTCATCACTATCATCATCACTTTGATCATCCTTTAAAAACAGTATATAAGCTATATTCATGACAAGAACAGGTTTGGTGAGCTGTGCTATCACCACTAAAGTTGTGAGTTTGAACCCAGTTCATGGCAAGGTGAACTTGATACAACATTATGTGATAGTTAGTCAGTGACTTGCAACGGGTCTGTGGTTTTCTCTGTGTGCGGTATGTTTACGTTTTACCAGAGGTTTTGCACGGCGATTTTTTATCTGAAATAAATTCTACCAAGAGGGAACTATTTTACATACATTGTATATTAACCAGAAATGTTATTTTCTTCTATGATTATTCCAACTGAGGTGGACTCTCGCTCAACATTTTCAAGTTTTTCATGTAAACAAACCGAACAAAAGTCTTGTGACCTCAAAGCGAGAATACCACAAAGACAAGATGGCAGGACTAAGTAGGTGAAATCAGTTAATATCGAAACATTTTTTATTATAATGAGCTAGAAATGAATAATAATAAGTAAGTAAACAATGAAAAGCGATAGATACAGTACAGAAAGGGACATACCGTGATTGATCACTCCGAGAGACATAATTTTTAATCCTTTAGACATATCATCATGGACATAAACCCACTGTGATAGACCTAAAAAGGACCATAAAACAAGGTGGTGGGGATTAAATTTTATTGCTCTCGGTCACCTGTGCGCCGATTGATATTTTACCGCCAATTAAGAGATTAGCGTTACCTGTTGACTTTTAATATCGTAAGCCGTAATTATTGCTACTGAAGGATGTATTTTTGACAATTAATTTTGTATCCTCTTGCTGTTAATATTTGACTGTTTGTTGCTTTTCATTGCCAAAGAATGTCTGTCTTGTTATCGTTTTCGTTTGTTTTAGAAAGTTCTACTTTATGACCTCGAGTTCTATATTAAGAATTTTGTTGAAACCGCAATTGAACTTTATCTTGTTTAATTTTAATTTCTCATTTTTTTTCTTCTGTTGGGTCGAATTCAGTATGTATTGAATTATTCGTAAATACGGGCTACTTCATAAATGTATTTTTTGTTTATATGTTATACCGCAAGCGCGAGGTTTTAAAGCACAGACTTTGCAAGCGCTGGTTTTGTAGTGTTTAGTTGGTAAAGAGCAGACTTAAAATTGATTATTGGTTTATTTTGCATTTTGGACTTTTACCTCTCGTATTGAAAAAAAATAACAATTCAAGTAAACTGTTTTACACACTTGGCTTGTTACGTAATTCCGTCATAGATGAAAATAATTTTCTTTAAAATTGCAAACAAAAACCTATAACAATCCAAATTTACGTAGCCTAATGGCTACAAAATGAACAAAAAGCGGATAACGAAGAGCATGCTTTTAATTTGTTTCATAAATTTTGGGGGTTTTTTTTGGCTGTATTTTGTCACAAATCTATTGGGTTGAAAGCCAATTAAGATTTGAATTTGAATAAATAAATAAACTGGTGACATTTGATTTTGGTCAGATACTGTGTAATGTCAAACATTTGTAGGGGTAAAATCATGATAAAGGTTAATTCCTTATTTCCTTTCACGTTTCTAAACTTTCTGCAGATTAGCCGCTAATTTCCAAAATATATCCGTAAATTTAGTGACTTTTGGACATGTAGTACTTCTTTGAACTATCTGTTTATAAATATTTGTTTCGTTAATTTTTAATCAAATTCTTCAATGACCGTATACAAATTATTTAGTACGTATTTCTACAACGAAAAGGGTTTTAACTGGGTTTTCTACGAAGATTAAAATAAAAAAAAAATTACTGAATGTATAAAAAATATTAGTGAACTAAAATGTAATATTGAACTGGAAATACGTTTAAAACGTAACAAATCACACATGTGTTTATGAAACTTCATTTGTGCACAAGCCAGGTCACTAGACTGACAATTGCCTGTCTCAATCTAATGGATATAGAGACAGAGAAAGACTAATTTGTCGTTGGCGTTCATTGGTTCTTACTTAGCACTTTTTTGATTGGCAAAGCTATTTCTAGTTACAAATACTGGGAAAAGTCGTTTCTGGTATGCAGTGATCATCTCTGTTTGAATATTTCTCCTGCTTGTTTACACCGGAAGTTCAATATTTATGCAGAAACGTTTTAATTTTATTTCATGATTTTAATAGAAAAATAAACTCTTTACCTTTAAAGTACTCATGTGTATAAGTTAAAATAAGTTAAAGATAAAAAAGATCAAGGATTTTATGGTAATGACGTCACCTAAGTAGAAATTCCACTGCGAGAGATTAGTGTTTATCTGTTCCTTGAGCCAAGGTACGAGCCAAGGGACAGAACTCGTCAGTGTAGCCAGGTCACGTGTACGCGTGTAGATATGCAATACACAGCCAAGGTTAAAAATCTTTGAAACAAATTTGCACAACCCATGATTTAACTGAATTGAAGTTGAATAATCATTTATTATTTACATTTTATTCATCAATTCAAATGAACTCTCCGTTCTCGTGCTATTTCCTCGATCTCGGGTAAGCAAACTTTAAGGGCGAATTTATTTAAGGTTTCTAATTACTATTTGTTAGGAAGTAGGAAATGTAATATAATACATACTAGATTAAGACATCAGTGTAGTTCACTGGGAGCAGATTTATTTAGAGCAAATATAGTTAGTGACCCCAGCTGCGCCTGCGGATGTCCTTTAGAAGATGCTATTCATTATTTATTAGAATGTCCCCTTTATACGAATGCAAGAATGCAATTAATTATGAGTATTACACCGTATACAGTTATCTCAATTGAAAACTTATTATTTGGCTCTGATAATCTAACTGACGAAAACAATTTAATAGTGTTTAGAAATGTCCACAAATATATACACCATTCTAATAGATTTGAATGATACGATATTATACCCTGTACTCAGGATGTTATCATTTATTTGCACTCAATCCCCTTATCCCCCCTTTTTTTCCCATTACTTCTGTTTATCAAATATATTCATGTATACATTTATTATATTATGTAAGTTGCTGTCATTTTCTTATTTATGTATATAACATTATTGTATAGAGCAAATATACCAAGTTGATATAACTTGTTTCCAATCTAATTGTACATTTATAAGACAATAAAATATGTTTAAACTAAACTCGGGATTTCATTCCCGGGATTACGTTCAAGGATGTTTTACGTTTTGAGGAAAGAAATAAAAATGTTTTTACTTAATTCTGAGGGGAATCTGAGACAGTACCTGAAAAAAAAAATAGGTGATATAAAAACGTAATTTCACCTGTACATCTTATCCGACTAGTTTACCTGTAAAACGACACACTTGATTACAAGATTAACACCTGGTGTTTTATTGCCCCCTGATCACCGACATGAATTAAAAATTTTAATCCCCATCACTCTCCTAGACATGACCACTATCACGGTATGTCCCTTTCTGTACTGTAAATATGTAACGAAATGAGTTATTCACATGACTCCGCTCTCACAAAGCGTTTTGTTGTGAAAATTACTGTTGAAAGGTGCGACGAATTCTTGGCGCAGTTCCACAAATTTTTGATAGGGTGAAATCCGTAGCCCTATGGTCTGCCAAGAAAAAAATAAAAATAAAAAGACCATTTATGATTTAGTCTACGGTTCCGCAGCTATCTTAGACGGAGTTGTAAGCGTGTGGGTGGTTTTTCGAAGGAGAGTGCATGTTCCAGGAGAATCTAACTAGTGGTATGAGTATGTCTTTCTGGGATACTACTAGATCATGCGAGATCTTATATAACATGACTAGGCCTGCATCTTTCTTAATCTTAGTGTCAAAATTTGATGAGACAGCGAGTGTCGTCTTCTTGTATTTTTATAGTGTTGAACCTACGTAATGTACAGGTCGTAGCGATTTCCGTGATCTTCTGTCCAGAGACAAAAATGTATCGGGTGAATTTTCATTCGATTCTATGTTATTTCTTGTTTTCACCATATTGATACATTCAAAACTCGACGGTTACTTTCCAGACACCATAGCCTCATCACGACTTCCTCTCTAATTTGCACATTACATAGTTCTGAAAAAAAGTAAAGTAACCTTTAAAATGTAAGGAAAATATAATGACATTACCCAACATAACACCAAGTGATATTATTGTAATTAAAAAATTATAATGTATATCAAGTCAATATCAAAATAGAATTATTGTCTTCGAATAGCGGAGTGATATTTTACAGAAAATATGGCGGGAATGTGTATTTAAAATATTTTTACAGATGTTTTCCTTCGATTTACAATTTTATTATTAATGTCTGAAGTTCGTACAGGTTGTTAGCAAGAAAACACAAGATGTTCACGATTTTTTATAATGAGAACACGATCAACATCGCAAATTTGTTGTGTTTTATTTGCTTTCTTTGTCTCCTGCTCGATTTGATTCCGGAAGTTAAATATTACGCATGTTATCAAGGGGGAGATAATTTATCGAAAAACATAAACAAACTAATGAGCATACATTCTAAGGATATTGTATTTAATCTTTTCAAGTGTTGTGTCACATTTTACATCGTATATTATGCTGTTGGAAGTCTTGTTTTTGCTTCCTTTAGGTGTGACATTTTACCATTGTATTTTCAAAACTAAGTGCACTGCTGCAGTGCATGATCTTGCACTTCTTTTTTTCTTTTTTTTACAACAAACCCTGTGTTTATTTTTAGAGTAGTCGAGGGATAAAAAAAAATCGTAACAAGCCCCTGTGCAACAAATGCTTTATTTACCTATTAGTGGCGCCCTTGCGAGCAGAATAATCGCATATACAAATTATAGGCCTATTTTCCATTCTATTACTACTGTCTGGTACACCATGAACACGATAAAAACAGTACTCACAACCATCATTCTCGCACTATTTTTGGCAAATTGTGTCCAGTTAGATTTTATTGTCAACTGCAAAACTGTAGGTCAAAATAAAAACATCAAAGAAAATAAAGAGGCACCAGATAAGTCTTGGTCAGTAACAATTGCAAACCAAGATACGTACAAGTCGAGCATCTCCACAACATCCATGATGGTGCTGACAAGAAAAACCAAAACTATCAAATATGATAGACTGGTATTGACATACCTATGTAGCATTCTCCTAACAAATTCATATGCACCTGAGCCAAACCCTGGTCCACCTAAATACCCCTGTGGATCCTGTAACAAAGCTTGCACTTGGAAACAAAAAGCGGTATGTTGTGACAGTTGTGATCAGTGGTACCACATAAATTGCCACGGTATCAACGAGAAAATGTATAAAATACTAGATAAAAGCAATCTCTCATGGAATTGTATAAACTGTGGTATGCCAAACTTCTCCACAACTTTTTTCAATAGTACCATACCTGAATTATCGAATACCTACTCAGAATTAGAAATAAGCAATGATTCTGAAAATTAAAGCACTGATAATATTGGATTACCAACATACACATCATCACCAATCCAGATAAATCAAACACAGTCATCATCGACAACCAAGAAAAAGCAAGGTAAAAATAAAAAGGACTCCCACACGTCAAAAAACTCTGAACCACTAAGAGTGCTTACAATAAATTTTCAGTCGATAAAGAACAAAAAACCTGAAGTAGAACTTGTCATTGAATCTTGTAAACCCAGCATAATATTTGGTACCGAGACATGGCTCTCAAATGACATCTCTCCATATGAATACATCCCATCCTCTAAATACAACATTTATACAAAAAACAGAAAGGATGGCTATGGGGGAGTATTACTGGCTATCTCAAACCAGCTGACATCCACACAAATCACAAAAGCAGGTACCGATTTAGACCTTGAAACAAACTGCGAAAATGTGTGGGCAAAAATATCATATGAAGGCAACAAATCACTTTACCTTTGCACATACTATCGACCACCATCCGATAAAGGTGAATCATTAGAACAACTTGGTATCTCACTGAATAGAGTCTTATGTAAGAAAACAAACTCTAACATCTGGGTAAGTGGCGATTTCAACCTTGGCCACATAGACTGGAATACACCAGCAGTCATACCTAACAAACCTGAAGCTTCACTACACCAACAACTCCTCGATATATTACATGACAACAACCTAACACAAGTCATAAACAAGAACACCCGAAAAGACACAACACTAGATCTGCTGTGCATGACAAACCCATCATTTGTAAATAGAGTAGAAACATTACCACCAATCGGTGCGAGTGATCATGATATAGTTTACAGTGAAATAAACCTAGCCCTGCCGCAAAATAAACAACAAGCTCACAAAGTGTTAAACTACAAAAAGGCACAATGGGATCAAATAGAAAAAGACCTCACTGAAACTTACAAACAACTAAAAAAAGATCAGGATAAAATGAGTCTAGACGAATTATGGAACATCTTCAAAACCAATGTCCAAGAGACTATCCATAAGTATATTCCAACAAAAAGCATTGGCAACAAATCAAGATTACCTTGGGTAAATAACCAACTAAAAAAGTTAATTAACAAGAAAAACAAGTTATATAAAAAGAAAAAACGTAATCCCAAGTATAAAGAACAATATCAGAAAACTAAAGCCAAGCTCCAGAACGAAATGAGAAACTCATACTGGCGATATATAGAAAACATGATTTTTGATATTGAAATAAATGAACCAGATCAACCAAGCTTCAAAAATACACCCAAAAAACTTTATTCTTACATAAAAAGCCAGAAAAATGAAAACACCGGCATAGCTCCCCTACGAAGTGAAGGTACCCTACACTGACATCCATCTGAGAAAGCAAATATACTAAACAAACAGTTTCAGTCTGCTTTTACATCTGAAGCAAACACTAACATTCCAGATAAAGGTCCTAGTACCCATCCCACAATGGAACCCATAAAAATCTCTAGGGATGGTGTTTATAAACTCATCAAAAACATAAACCCTAGTAAAGCTACTGGTCCTGACACCATCGCAGGCAGAGTACTGAAAGAAAATATTGATATATGTACAGACATCCTCACATTATTATTCACCAAATCATTGGAAACAGGCAAAGTACCATCTGACTGGAACCACCCAAATGTCACGCCTGTTCTCAAAAAAGGAGATAAACACAACCCAGGTAACTACAGACCTATATCCATAACATGCATAGCTTGCAAATTACACGAACATATTTTGCCAGCAACATGATGCAACATCTAGAAACCAACAACATACTTTATGAATTACAGCATGGATTTAGGGCAAAATGATCATGTGAGTCACAAATAATTTCTTTAATACATGATTTATCACAAAACAATGACAAAAATATACAAACAGATTTGATAATAATGGACTTCGCAAAAGCTTTCGACAAGGTACCACACAAAAGACTGCTGTACAAAATGAAATACTTTGGCATATCAGAACAAATCATAAACTGGGTTAAATCTTTTCTCTCAAACAAAACTCAAACAGTACTTTTAGAAAATATGACATCATCAAAAATACCAGTCACATCCGGTGTCCCACAGGGTACAGTTCTTGGACCAATACTTTTTCTAATCTACATTAACGACCTCCCTGAATACATCAAACATAGCCGTATCCGACTTTTTGCAGATGACAGTATGATCTATCGACAAATCAAATCACAAAGCGACTGCCTCAAGCTCCAAGAAGATCACGAAGCTGCCATAAAATGGGAACAAGACTGGCTCATGTCATTTCACCCAGACAAGTGTAACATCATGAATATAACAACCAAGAGAAATCCAATCCACTTTTACTATAACATGCATGGCCATATATTAGAATCTGTTCAACACGCAAAATATCTAGGTGTCACAATCTCAACAGACCTAAAATGGAACACCCACATCCAACAAACTGCCGCCAAAGCAAACAAATCATTATGTTTTATCAGAAGAAATCTAAAAGTACAATCACAAACGATAAAAGAACGAGCATATCAAACCCTAATAAGACCCAAATTAGAATACTGCTGCACTGTTTGGGATCCTCACACAAACGAAAACATCAACTCGCTAGAAAAGGTACAGCGATGGGCAGCCAGGTATACATGCAACAGACATCATAACACCAGCAGTGTGTCTGAGATGTTAAACACCATGAATTGGCAAACTCTACAAGAACGCCGACTAAGAACTAGGCTCATAATGTTTCACAAAGTAATAAATGAAAATATCGCTATCCCTACACAAAATATATTACTTCAGAGCCAGTCTACGACAAGATCTTCCCGAAAAGACTCCTACAGACAAATCCAATGCAATAAAGACAGTTATAAATTTTCTTTCTTTTGTCAAACCATTAAAGACTGGAACAAATTATCCCCTGACATAACCAAAAACACCACTACAGAATCCTTCAAGGGTGCACTCACTCACAATGTGCTCCTTGATACTTATCCACACAGAATAAAATAAACAGAAATCATGTTTTTATCTTAATAAATGAAAAATAAAAAATAAAAAAATTGTAAAAATCCTAAATTAAAAGAAAAATTGTAAAAACTGATAATATAAAACTAAAAAATAAAATAACAATTATATCAAATAAATTATCTATGTTCTGAAAATTTTTATAAATTTGAAAACATTTTACCAGGCATGCGCCGGAAAGTAAACATCAGTACGTTGATAGTTTTCCGTAACCAAAGAAGAAGAGAGTGACATCACACAATGACGTAATTGACCAATCAATGATTATCAAATTTGAGGTGAAGCCCAGCAAAACCTCGGGATTCTACATAGACTCCAATGTATATTAATTTATTCGCTATCTTCCAACAGAAGTTAAATATTTTAATTAAAATCACCTCTGGTCCTTATAGACACTAAATCAGATATCTAGTTTGATTTTCGTCAATTTATATCAGACGGGTTTATTTTAAATTAGGAAAATAAAATTCCAATTTTCCATTGGAATCTAGGTAAAATCTAGAGGATTCCTGCTGACCTCACCCCAATGAATTATTAAATGCCCGGATGTTCGGATATGAAAATACAATGATTACAATAATTTGTGTATGATCTAAGACATATCGTATCATGATAAATGACAAATGCCAAACAAATGACTTGAATTGGTACAAGTAGACTGGAAATCAAAGTGAAAGTCCCTGATCTTGAAGGAAAACACATATTCTCAATTTATGGTCGCAATTATAAGTCCTGCGATGAAAATGGTCTATTCAACTAAAGAATTAATCATTTCTTTTTGTTGTCGACTGAAATACAACTTGCCGAGGAAGATAAATACTAATGACAGCATTGGACCACAGTTATCTCGATAAATTGTACCATTAAAGTGTCAAAAACAGTATTTACGTTACCATCGAATCAAATCAAATAAGTTTTATTAAAAGTCGAAATATCTATAACACATAACATAAGCTCTAGTGAGCTTTTGAATCGACTAAAGACAAGCAATGTGTTAATTTCATCAAATCTAATACTTTTGAGATAAAAATAAACTAGTATATTTAATTTTAAAGTTTTTGTATTTTTTAAATGTCTTCATACTTATGATTTAAATATCAAGTGATTTTTATATTTGACTTTGCTACTTTATAATTTTGCTTTTCCGGGTCACCTGTAAACGAGGAAAACGTGTAATGTAGATAACGATTGCAGCCAATTTATCGTTTGTATTACAAATGTAAATGTAACTGAGTTATTTACAGAATATGATACATAAGAGTAATAACAAAATTACCGAACACCGAGCAATCCTCCAAAGGGAAAGGCAAAACTCAGAAGTCAACAAACAGACAAAATCAGTCGACAACCGGAAACCTGGGAAAACCGCAATGGCCCTGACTTGGTACAGGCATTTCCAAAGAAATGGTGGGTTGAATCAGATTTTACGGCACCAAACCTCCCGCTTCCATTACAGTTAAAAGGTTCCGGTTGTCACTATAACAGCATTTTTAACAATACTGGGACAAATTAGGTAAAATAGTACTTTATGAAAATCCATCGTTTATTTTCGTCTCTGCAGAACGGTTTAACTAAACGGTCATCTTCTTACACAATTTGATTTCAAATGAGATGTTGAATGATTTACATAAAAATGTTGACTTGGCATTAAATTAAGTGATCACAGGTTTGAAGACATTTAACTTTTCTTTTTATTTCATTAAGCCGATTCCAAAATATCTTTGGGGCTAAAATAATGTTTCATTTATATTTGAAACCTTCAAAAATGCTAAGTAACAAAATTCCTTTCAAAATCATTAGTTCAAAACTGATATTTACATTACATTTCCCCTTGACAGCTAAAAGTGCTATACAATTTGACCATGCTGATTTATAAAGAAAAAAATAACAAAATTGCAACGTGTAATAATTACTGGTTGTCATCTGTTTAACTATTTTATACTTATGATTTCTAACAAATCAAAATTTTGAATGTAACATAAAATATTTTTAAACCCACAGCAAACTTATTCTTTTGAAAATACAACTGGTTTTAATTTTTCAAGATCCTCGGTTTATGTCGAGTAATATGCAGACTAGAAATAAATTTGAAATCTGCAATGGTAATTCTATCAGTATGGATAATATATTTTATTATGAAATGAAAAATGAATTCACGATTAGGGATTAAAATTTGCTGACTAAAAGTCACATAAATATTTAGAGCATATTTTACACCCTTGAAGTGTCAAAACTAAATAGCTGTATTTTTTGACTCCATGTTTGTGAGTAGAAACAAATTGTAGCATTGGGAAACCAATTTATTAAGCTTTAAGCTGACACAACTTTTAATATAATAACGTAAGATTTTTTTTCTTGCCATTCAACCTTTGCATTTGCCACCATAACTTGAGAATGAGTGAAAAAATGAAAAGAAGGCACACATGGGGTACAGTACAACGAACTCATGACGATCCAGTCCCATATATATATAGCAAAGCAGCATTATATGCCCCATTGAATTTGAAAGACCAGTTTTCCCTACAGAGTAAAGTATTTACATCAGATTAAAATTCACTACAATGTTAACAAAAAAATGCAATTGGATAGAAACTATGAACAAACATGTAGAACAGCAAACAGTACATGTGTGGTATTCCCATCTCTATTCACTGACTGCAGAATGTCACAATGATGAAGTACACATTTGAAAAGGAAAACAAAACAATCATTTTAGCCCAATACAAGACTGCTCTGTACAAAAGAGATATTATAGTAATAGAGATAGAAGTATTGGAATGAGCATCCATAGGGCATGTTCAGAATTGTATCAAACTAGCCCTTGGGTCACCAAATTTGCAATCGTTGCTCAAGGATTACCCATTGGTGAAAAGTTATTAATTTTTTTAACCACAGATGAATTTAACTACCAAAGTTCACCCATTCAAACCAATGGTTCATTATAACTACTTCAAATGCTGTTCTTATTTGTTATATGCCCATTCCTTGTTCTTTTGCATTGAAAATAAAAATACTATGCTCCATCACAGGGTAAATGGTCCATGTGCATGTATTATATTCTGCTTTGACAATTAGAATGAATGAATACTTCCTTTTCTTTCTCTACTGAGATTTAGCGTTTCATGGTAGCCATCTTTGTGTCTAATGGGACACTGAGTTGATTACATCGCTTCGTTCATTTTCAATTACAACTTACTGTCTGTCTGAGGTTTGTTTTTGAGTTGAATATATGACAATGTTGTCTTACATTATCAGCCAATCGTTTGTCTTACATTTACCTACCTGTTAAGGAGAATTCCTAGGACACTCGACCAAATGCACCGAAAGTTTCACTTTCAACATAAACAATAAGCAAAAAATCCATGTTTAAATTATCTGACCTGTACATTCATAGCGATTCTAATGAATGATATGTCACTGTGGATTTAAAGTTCACAAGGAATTATATCTCAGATACACTTTAGTTTGACGTAGCACGGGAAGTAGTTTTCATTTCACACCGTTGCAACAGATTTGGAAATCTGTGACACAGAGTAAAATGAAAAAAAGAAATTATGCATCATAATGTGATCAGTGCCTATCGCCACTAAGGTTGTTTGTTAAGATTCCTGCCCATGGTGAGGTATACTTAATACAACTATGTGAAAAGGTTTGTCGCTGATTTGTGTATGTCAGGTGTTTTCTCCAGTTTATTTTACCAAAGGTGACTGTCAATATAATTTATTGTTGAAAATGGTATTAAGCACAAAATAAAGCTACAATATACAATAAACAATACAGTACAACACCTTGAGTTGTAGTCAAAGAGTTGACTTTACTTGTACAAGTTGTCCAATATAAATTAAGCTGAAAGCTGTAGCTACAAATAGTGTATATACATGTGTCTATGCATCAGTGTCTATCAATTCTAAAGTTATCAGTTTGATGCCCTTCTGTGGTGAGTTGAACTTGAAAACAGTTTTATGTGAGTTATGAAAGATAAGTGGGTTTCCTCCACTATTGAAACTGATCACATAATAGATTTAATGACATATTGTGCATGTATCCAAGTTCAACATTAAATAAAATATTGATTGTTTGCTGATTACCTACAAACCTAAACTGCCCTTACCTGATAAAGATGCAGTAAAATAATTAAAATTTTTAGTTGGTGATGAAAAAGCAAATTAAATTCTGTGTAAGATACCAACTACTTGTGTAATAAAATTGTGAACTGCAAACCTACTGTTTCAATAAGTCCTCAATATATATATATATATATATGGGGAATAGTGAAGAATATTAAACATGCCTAGATGTTTATAAAGTATTTAAGCCACAGTGAATATTGTTTTCTACTATATATAGTTGGGTTTTTTTATATTACATTCTCATACATTTTCCTGGAAATCATCAACTTTATTTTATTTTTTCACTTTCAGACAACAAAATTTTGATGGGAAAATTCCATTTGACTTTAAAACCTGGATAGATTTGTCATCTTGTTGCTCAAACTATAAGGATGAAGAATTAGGTGAGTGAGCAGGCCAGTTTTGGAAAGTATATATATTTTATTACTCTTCAGGCAAAGCAGAGAAAGGGTACTTAACTTTACCTTGTCCTCCCAAGCCATATGAGTGTACATCCCACAGTATGATAGAACTTTAGGGTACTTAACTTTACCCTGTCTGTCCAAGCCATATGAGTGTACATCCCACAGTATGATAGAACTTTAGGGTACTTAACTTTACCTTGTTCTCCCAAGCCATATGAGTGTACATTCCACAGTATGATAGAACTTTAGGGTACTTAACTTTACCTTGTCTGTCCAAGCCATATGAGTGTACATCCCACAGTATGATAGAACTTTAGTGTACTTAGCTTTACCCTGTCTGTCCAAGCCATATGAGTGTACATCCCACAGTATGATAGAACTTTAGGGTACTTAACTTTACCTTGTTCTCCCAAGCCATATGAGTGTACATTCCACAGTATGATAGAACTTTAGGGTACTTAACTTTACCTTGTTCTCCCAAGCCATATGAGTGTACATTCCACAGTATGATAGAACTTTAGGGTACTTAACTTTACCTTGTTCTCCCAAGCCATATGAGTGTACATTCCACAGTATGATAGAACTTTAGGGTACTTAACTTTACCTTGTCCTCCCAAGCCATATGAGTCTACATCCCACAGTATGATAGAACTTTAGTGTACTTAACTTTACCCTGTCTGTCCAAGCCATATGAGTGTACATCCCACAGTATGATAGAACTTTAGGGTACTTAACTTTACCTTGTTCTCCCAAGCCATATGAGTGTACATTCCACAGAATGATAGAACTTTAGGGTACTTAACTTTACCTTGTCCTCCCAAGCCATATGAGTGTACATCCCACAGTATGATAGAACTTTAGTGTACTTAACTTTACCCTGTCTGTCCAAGCCATATGAGTGTACATTCCACAGTATGATAGAACTTTAGGGTACTTAACTTTACCTTGTCCCCCCAAGCCATATGAGTGTACATCCCACTGTATGATAGAACTTTAGGGTACTTAACTTTAACCTGTCTGTCCAAGCCATATGAGTCTACATCCCACAGTATGATAGAACTTTAGGGTACTTAACTTTACCTTGTCTGTCCAGGCCATATGAGTGTACATCCCACAGTATGATAGAACTTTAGGGTACTTAACTTTGCCTTGTCCTCCCAAGCTATACGAGTGTACATCCCACAGTATGATAGAACTTTAGGATACTTAACTTTACCTTGTCTGTCCAAGCCATATGAGTGTACATCCCACAGTATGATAGAACTTTAGGGTACTTAACTTTACCTTGTCTGTCCAAGCCATATGAGTGTACATCCCACAGTATGATAGAACTTTAGGGTACTTAACTTTGCCTTGTCCTTCCAAGCTATATGAGTGTACATCCCACAGTATGATAGAACTTTAGGGTACTTAACTTTACCTTGTCTGTCCAAGCCATATGAGTGTACATCCCACAGTATGATAGAACTTTAGGATACTTAACTTTACCTTGTCCTCCCAAGCCATATGAGTGTACATCCCACAGTATGATAGAACTTTAGGGTACTTACCTTTACCTTGTCTGTCCAAGCCATATGAGTGTACATCCCACAGTATGATAGAACTTTAGGGTACTTACCTTTACCTTGTCCTCCCAAGCCATATGAGTGTACATCCCACAGTATGATAGAACTTTAGCATACTTACCTTTACCTTGTCCTCCCAAGCCATATGAGTGTACATCCCACAGTATGATAGAACTTTAGGGTACTTAACTTTACCCTGTCTGTCCAAGCCATATGAGTGTACATCCCACAGTATGATAGAACTTTAGGATACTTAACTTTATCTTGTCCTCCCAAGCCATATGAGTGTACATCCCACAGTATGATAGAACTTTAGTGTACTTAACTTTACCCTGTCTGTCCAAGCCATATGAATGTACATCCCACAGTATGATAGAACTTTAGGGTACTTAACTTTACCTTGTCCTCCCAAGCCATATGAGTGTACATCCCACAGTATGATAGAACTTTAGGGTACTTAACTTTACCCTGTCTGCCCAAGCCATATGAGTGTACCTCCCACAGTATGATAGAACTTTAGTGTACTTAACTTTACCCTGTCTGTCCAAGCCATATGAGTGTACATCCCACAGTATGATAGAACTTTAGCATACTTAGCTTTACCCGTCTGTCCAAGCCATATGAGTGTACATCCCACAGTATGATAGAACTTTAGGGTACTTAACTTTACCCGTCTGTCCAAGCCATATGTACATCCCACAGTATGATAGAACTTTAGCATACTTAACTTTACCCTGTCTGTCCAAGCCATTTGAGTGTACATTCCACAGTATGATAAAACTTTAGTGTACTTAACTTTACCCTGTCTGTCCAAGCCATATGAGTGTACATTCCACAGTATGATAGAACTTTAGGGTACTTAACTTTACCCGTCTGTCCAAGCCATATGAGTGTACATCCCACAGTATGATAGAACTTTAGCATACTTAACTTTACCCTGTCTGTCCAAGCCATATGAGTGTACATCCCACAGTATGATAGAACTTTAGGGTACTTAACTTTACCTTGTCTGCCCAAGCCATATGAGTGTACATCCCACATCCCATAGTATGATAGAACTTTAGCATACTTAGCTTTACCCGTCTGTCCAAGCCATATGAGTGTACATTCCACAGTATGATAGAACTTTAGCATACTTAACTTTACCTTGTCCTCCCAAGCCATATGAGTGTACATTCCACAGTATGATAGAACTTTAGGGTACTTAACTTTACCTTGTTCTCCCAAGCCATATGAGTGTACATTCCACAGTATGATAGAACTTTAGGGTACTTAACTTTACCTTGTTCTCCCAAGCCATATGAGTGTACATTCCACAGTATGATAGAACTTTAGGGTACTTAACTTTACCTTGTCCTCCCAAGCCATATGAGTCTACATCCCACAGTATGATAGAACTTTAGTGTACTTAACTTTACCCTGTCTGTCCAAGCCATATGAGTGTACATCCCACAGTATGATAGAACTTTAGGGTACTTAACTTTACCTTGTTCTCCCAAGCCATATGAGTGTACATTCCACAGAATGATAGAACTTTAGGGTACTTAACTTTACCTTGTCCTCCCAAGCCATATGAGTGTACATCCCACAGTATGATAGAACTTTAGTGTACTTAACTTTACCCTGTCTGTCCAAGCCATATGAGTGTACATTCCACAGTATGATAGAACTTTAGGGTACTTAACTTTACCTTGTCCCCCCAAGCCATATGAGTGTACATCCCACTGTATGATAGAACTTTAGGGTACTTAACTTTAACCTGTCTGTCCAAGCCATATGAGTCTACATCCCACAGTATGATAGAACTTTAGGGTACTTAACTTTACCTTGTCTGTCCAAGCCATATGAGTGTACATCCCACAGTATGATAGAACTTTAGGGTACTTAACTTTGCCTTGTCCTCCCAAGCTATACGAGTGTACATCCCACAGTATGATAGAACTTTAGGATACTTAACTTTACCTTGTCTGTCCAAGCCATATGAGTGTACATCCCACAGTATGATAGAACTTTAGGGTACTTAACTTTACCTTGTCTGTCCAAGCCATATGAGTGTACATCCCACAGTATGATAGAACTTTAGGGTACTTAACTTTGCCTTGTCCTTCCAAGCTATATGAGTGTACATCCCACAGTATGATAGAACTTTAGGGTACTTAACTTTACCTTGTCTGTCCAAGCCATATGAGTGTACATCCCACAGTATGATAGAACTTTAGGATACTTAACTTTACCTTGTCCTCCCAAGCCATATGAGTGTACATCCCACAGTATGATAGAACTTTAGGGTACTTACCTTTACCTTGTCTGTCCAAGCCATATGAGTGTACATCCCACAGTATGATAGAACTTTAGGGTACTTACCTTTACCTTGTCCTCCCAAGCCATATGAGTGTACATCCCACAGTATGATAGAACTTTAGCATACTTACCTTTACCTTGTCCTCCCAAGCCATATGAGTGTACATCCCACAGTATGATAGAACTTTAGGGTACTTAACTTTACCCTGTCTGTCCAAGCCATATGAGTGTACATCCCACAGTATGATAGAACTTTAGGATACTTAACTTTATCTTGTCCTCCCAAGCCATATGAGTGTACATCCCACAGTATGATAGAACTTTAGTGTACTTAACTTTACCCTGTCTGTCCAAGCCATATGAATGTACATCCCACAGTATGATAGAACTTTAGGGTACTTAACTTTACCTTGTCCTCCCAAGCCATATGAGTGTACATCCCACAGTATGATAGAACTTTAGGGTACTTAACTTTACCCTGTCTGCCCAAGCCATATGAGTGTACCTCCCACAGTATGATAGAACTTTAGGGTACTTAACTTTACCCTGTCTGTCCAAGCCATATGAGTGTACATCCCACAGTATGATAGAACTTTAGCATACTTAGCTTTACCCGTCTGTCCAAGCCATATGAGTGTACATCCCACAGTATGATAGAACTTTAGGGTACTTAACTTTACCCGTCTGTCCAAGCCATATGTACATCCCACAGTATGATAGAACTTTAGCATACTTAACTTTACCCTGTCTGTCCAAGCCATTTGAGTGTACATTCCACAGTATGATAAAACTTTAGTGTACTTAACTTTACCCTGTCTGTCCAAGCCATATGAGTGTACATTCCACAGTATGATAGAACTTTAGGGTACTTAACTTTACCCGTCTGTCCAAGCCATATGAGTGTACATCCCACAGTATGATAGAACTTTAGCATACTTAACTTTACCCTGTCTGTCCAAGCCATATGAGTGTACATCCCACAGTATGATAGAACTTTAGGGTACTTAACTTTACCTTGTCTGCCCAAGCCATATGAGTGTACATCCCACATCCCATAGTATGATAGAACTTTAGCATACTTAGCTTTACCCGTCTGTCCAAGCCATATGAGTGTACATTCCACAGTATGATAGAACTTTAGCATACTTAACTTTACCTTGTCCTCCCAAGCCATATGAGTGTACATCCCACAGTATGATAGAACTTTAGCATACTTAACTTTACCCTGTCTGTTCAAGCCATATGAGTGTACATCCCACAGTATGATAGAACTTTAGCATACTTAACTTTACCCTGTCTGTCCAAGCCATATGAGTGTACATTCCACAGTATGATAGAACTTTAGCATACTTAACTTTACCCTGTCTGTCCAAGCCATATGAGTGTACATCCCACAGTATGATAGAACTTTAGGGTACTTAACTTTACCTTGTCCTCCCAAGCCATATGAGTGTACATCCCACAGTATGATAGAACTTTAGTGTACTTAACTTTACCTTGTCTGTCCAAGCCATATGAGTGTACATCCCACAGTTTGATAGAACTTTAGCATATTTAACTTTACCCTGTCTGTCCAAGCCATATGAGTACATTCCACAGTATGATAGAACTTTAGAGTACTTAACTTTACCCGTCTGTCCAAGCCATATGAGTGTACATCCCACAGTATGATAGAACTTTAGCATACTTAACTTTACCCTGTCTGTCCAAGCCATTTGAGTGTACATCCCACAGTATGATAGAACTTTAGGGTGCTTAACTTTACCCTGTCTGTCCAAGCCATATGAGTGTACATTCCACAGTATGATAAAACTTTAGGGTACTTAACTTTACCCTGTCTGTCCAAGCCATATGAGTGTACATTCCACAGTATGATAGAACTTTAGGGTACTTAACTTTACCCGTCTGTCCAAGCCATATGAGTGTACATCCCACAGTATGATAGAACTTTAGCATACTTAACTTTACCCTGTCTATCCAAGCCATATGAGTGTACATCCCACAGTATGATAGAACTTTAGGGTACTTAACTTTACCTTGTCTACCCAAGCCATATGAGTGTACATCCCACATCCCATAGTATGATAGAACTTTAGCATACTTAGCTTTACCCGTCTGTCCAAGCCATATGAGTGTACATTCCACAGTATGATAGAACTTTAGCATACTTAACTTTACCTTGTCCTCCCAAGCCATATGAGTGTACATCCCACAGTATGATAGAACTTTAGCATACTTAACTTTACCCTGTCTGTTCAAGCCATATGAGTGTACATCCCACAGTATGATAGAACTTTAGCATACTTAACTTTACCCTGTCTGTCCAAGCCATATGAGTGTACATTCCACAGTATGATAGAACTTTAGCATACTTAACTTTACCCTGTCTGTCCAAGCCATATGAGTGTACATCCCACAGTATGATAGAACTTTAGGGTACTTAACTTTACCTTGTCCTCCCAAGCCATATGAGTGTACATCCCACAGTATGATAGAACTTTAGTGTACTTAACTTTACCTTGTCTGTCCAAGCCATATGAGTGTACATCCCACAGTTTGATAGAACTTTAGCATATTTAACTTTACCCTGTCTGTCCAAGCCATATGAGTGTACATTCCACAGTATGATAGAACTTTAGAGTACTTAACTTTACCCGTCTGTCCAAGCCATATGAGTGTACATCCCACAGTATGATAGAACTTTAGCATACTTAACTTTACCCTGTCTGTCCAAGCCATTTGAGTGTACATCCCACAGTATGATAGAACTTTAGGGTGCTTAACTTTACCCTGTCTGTCCAAGCCATATGAGTGTACATTCCACAGTATGATAAAACTTTAGGGTACTTAACTTTACCCTGTCTGTCCAAGCCATATGAGTGTACATTCCACAGTATGATAGAACTTTAGGGTACTTAACTTTACCCGTCTGTCCAAGCCATATGAGTGTACATCCCACAGTATGATAGAACTTTAGCATACTTAACTTTACCCTGTCTATCCAAGCCATATGAGTGTACATCCCACAGTATGATAGAACTTTAGGGTACTTAACTTTACCTTGTCTACCCAAGCCATATGAGTGTACATCCCACATCCCACAGTATGATAGAACTTTAGCATACTTAGCTTTACCCATCTGTCCAAGCCATATGAGTGTACATTCCACAGTATGATAGAACTTTAGCATACTTAACTTTACCTTGTCCTCCCAAGCCATATGAGTGTACATCCCACAGTATGATAGAACTTTAGCATACTTAACTTTACCCTGTCTGTTCAAGCCACATGAGTGTACATTCCACAGTATGATAGAACTTTAGCATACTTAACTTTACCCGTCTGTCCATGCCATATGAGTGTACATTCCACAGTATGATAGAACTTTAGCATACTTAACTTTACCCTGTCTGTTCAAGCCATATGAGTGTACATCCCACAGTATGATAGAACTTTAGCATACTTAACTTTACCCTGTCTGTCCAAGCCATATGCGTGTACATTCCACAGTATGATAGAACATTAGCATACTTAACTTTACCCTGTCTGTCCAAGCCATATGAGTGTACATCCCACAGTATGATAGAACTTTAGGGTACTTAACTTTACCTTGTCCTCCCAAGCCATATGAGTGTACATTCCACAGTATGATAGAACTTTAGTGTACTTAACTTTACCCTGTCTGTCCAAGCCATATGAGTGTACATCCCACAGTATGATAGAACTTTAGGGTACTTAACTTTACCTTGTCCTCCCAAGCCATATGAGTGTACATCCCACAGTATGATAGAACTTTAGTGTACTTAACTTTACCTTGTCTGTCTAAGCCATATGAGTCTACATCCCACAGTATGATAGAACTTTAGCATACTTAACTTTACCCTGTCTGTCCAAGCCATATGAGTGTACATTCCACAGTATGATAGAACTTTAGGGTATTTAACTTTACCCGTCTGTCCAAGCCATAAGAGTGTACATCCCACAGTATGATAGAACTTTAGCATACTTAACTTTACCCTGTCTGTCCAAGCCATATGAGTGTACATCCCACAGTATGATAGAACTTTAGGGTGCTTAACTTTACCCTGTCTGTCCAAGCCATATGAGTGTACATTCCACAGTATGATAAAACTTTAGTGTACTTAACTTTACCCTGTCTGTCCAAGCCATATGAGTGTACATTCCACAGTATGATAGAACTTTAGGGTACTTAACTTTACCCGTCTGTCCAAGCCATATGAGTGTACATCCCACAGTATGATAGAACTTTAGGGTACTTAACTTTACCCTGTCTGTCCAAGCCATATGAGTGTACATTCCACAGTATGATAGAACTTTAGGGTACTTAACTTTACCCGTCTGTCCAAGCCATATGAGTGTACATTCCACAGTATGATAGAACTTTAGTGTACTTAACTTTACCCGTCTCTCCAAGCCATATGAGTGTACATCCCACAGTATGATAGAACTTTAGTGTACTTAACTTTATCCTGTCTGTCCAAGCCATATGAGTGTACATTCCACAGTATGATAGAACTTTAGTGTACTTAACTTTACCCTGTCTGTCCAAGCCATATGAGTGTACATCCCACAGTATGATAGAACTTTAGGGTACTTAACTTTACCCTGTCTGCCCAAGCCATATGAGTGTACCTCCCACAGTATGATAGAACTTTAGGGTACTTAACTTTACCCTGTCTGTCCAAGCCATATGAGTGTACATCCCACAGTATGATAGAACTTTAGCATACTTAGCTTTACCCGTCTGTCCAAGCCATATGAGTGTACATCCCACAGTATGATAGAACTTTAGGGTACTTAACTTTACCCGTCTGTCCAAGCCATATGTACATCCCACAGTATGATAGAACTTTAGCATACTTAACTTTACCCTGTCTGTCCAAGCCATTTGAGTGTACATTCCACAGTATGATAAAACTTTAGTGTACTTAACTTTACCCTGTCTGTCCAAGCCATATGAGTGTACATTCCACAGTATGATAGAACTTTAGGGTACTTAACTTTACCCGTCTGTCCAAGCCATATGAGTGTACATCCCACAGTATGATAGAACTTTAGCATACTTAACTTTACCCTGTCTGTCCAAGCCATATGAGTGTACATCCCACAGTATGATAGAACTTTAGGGTACTTAACTTTACCTTGTCTGCCCAAGCCATATGAGTGTACATCCCACATCCCATAGTATGTTAGAACTTTAGCATACTTAGCTTTACCCGTCTGTCCAAGCCATATGAGTGTACATTCCACAGTATGATAGAACTTTAGCATACTTAACTTTACCTTGTCCTCCCAAGCCATATGAGTGTACATCCCACAGTATGATAGAACTTTAGCATACTTAACTTTACCCTGTCTGTTCAAGCCATATGAGTGTACATCCCACAGTATGATAGAACTTTAGCATACTTAACTTTACCCTGTCTGTCCAAGCCATATGAGTGTACATTCCACAGTATGATAGAACTTTAGCATACTTAACTTTACCCTGTCTGTCCAAGCCATATGAGTGTACATCCCACAGTATGATAGAACTTTAGGGTACTTAACTTTACCTTGTCCTCCCAAGCCATATGAGTGTACATCCCACAGTATGATAGAACTTTAGTGTACTTAACTTTACCTTGTCTGTCCAAGCCATATGAGTGTACATCCCACAGTTTGATAGAACTTTAGCATATTTAACTTTACCCTGTCTGTCCAAGCCATATGAGTGTACATTCCACAGTATGATAGAACTTTAGAGTACTTAACTTTACCCGTCTGTCCAAGCCATATGAGTGTACATCCCACAGTATGATAGAACTTTAGCATACTTAACTTTACCCTGTCTGTCCAAGCCATTTGAGTGTACATCCCACAGTATGATAGAACTTTAGGGTGCTTAACTTTACCCTGTCTGTCCAAGCCATATGAGTGTACATTCCACAGTATGATAAAACTTTAGGGTACTTAACTTTACCCTGTCTGTCCAAGCCATATGAGTGTACATTCCACAGTATGATAGAACTTTAGGGTACTTAACTTTACCCGTCTGTCCAAGCCATATGAGTGTACATCCCACAGTATGATAGAACTTTAGCATACTTAACTTTACCCTGTCTATCCAAGCCATATGAGTGTACATCCCACAGTATGATAGAACTTTAGGGTACTTAACTTTACCTTGTCTACCCAAGCCATATGAGTGTACATCCCACATCCCACAGTATGATAGAACTTTAGCATACTTAGCTTTACCCGTCTGTCCAAGCCATATGAGTGTACATTCCACAGTATGATAGAACTTTAGCATACTTAACTTTACCTTGTCCTCCCAAGCCATATGAGTGTACATCCCACAGTATGATAGAACTTTAGCATACTTAACTTTACCCTGTCTGTTCAAGCCACATGAGTGTACATTCCACAGTATGATAGAACTTTAGCATACTTAACTTTACCCGTCTGTCCATGCCATATGAGTGTACATTCCACAGTATGATAGAACTTTAGCATACTTAACTTTACCCTGTCTGTTCAAGCCATATGAGTGTACATCCCACAGTATGATAGAACTTTAGCATACTTAACTTTACCCTGTCTGTCCAAGCCATATGCGTGTACATTCCACAGTATGATAGAACATTAGCATACTTAACTTTACCCTGTCTGTCCAAGCCATATGAGTGTACATCCCACAGTATGATAGAACTTTAGGGTACTTAACTTTACCTTGTCCTCCCAAGCCATATGAGTGTACATTCCACAGTATGATAGAACTTTAGTGTACTTAACTTTACCCTGTCTGTCCAAGCCATATGAGTGTACATCCCACAGTATGATAGAACTTTAGGGTACTTAACTTTACCTTGTCCTCCCAAGCCATATGAGTGTACATCCCACAGTATGATAGAACTTTAGGGTACTTAACTTTACCCTGTCTGTCCAAGCCATATGAGTGTACATCCCACAGTATGATAGAACTTTAGCATACTTAGCTTTACCCGTCTGTCCAAGCCATATGAGTGTACATCCCACAGTATGATAGAACTTTAGGGTACTTAACTTTACCCGTCTGTCCAAGCCATAAGAGTGTACATCCCACAGTATGATAGAACTTTAGCATACTTAACTTTACCCTGTCTGTCCAAGCCATATGAGTGTACATCCCACAGTATGATAGAACTTTAGGGTGCTTAACTTTACCCTGTCTGTCCAAGCCATATGAGTGTACATTCCACAGTATGATAAAACTTTAGTGTACTTAACTTTACCCTGTCTGTCCAAGCCATATGAGTGTACATTCCACAGTATGATAGAACTTTAGGGTACTTAACTTTACCCGTCTGTCCAAGCCATATGAGTGTACATCCCACAGTATGATAGAACTTTAGGGTACTTAACTTTACCCTGTCTGTCCAAGCCATATGAGTGTACATTCCACAGTATGATAGAACTTTAGGGTACTTAACTTTACCCGTCTGTCCAAGCCATATGAGTGTACATCCCACAGTATGATAGAACTTTAGGGTACTTAACTTTACCCGTCTGTCCAAGCCATATGTACATCCCACAGTATGATAGAACTTTAGCATACTTAACTTTACCCTGTCTGTCCAAGCCATTTGAGTGTACATTCCACAGTATGATAAAACTTTAGTGTACTTAACTTTACCCTGTCTGTCCAAGCCATATGAGTGTACATTCCACAGTATGATAGAACTTTAGGGTACTTAACTTTACCCGTCTGTCCAAGCCATATGAGTGTACATCCCACAGTATGATAGAACTTTAGCATACTTAACTTTACCCTGTCTGTCCAAGCCATATGAGTGTACATCCCACAGTATGATAGAACTTTAGGGTACTTAACTTTACCTTGTCTGCCCAAGCCATATGAGTGTACATCCCACATCCCATAGTATGATAGAACTTTAGCATACTTAGCTTTACCCGTCTGTCCAAGCCATATGAGTGTACATTCCACAGTATGATAGAACTTTAGCATACTTAACTTTACCTTGTCCTCCCAAGCCATATGAGTGTACATCCCACAGTATGATAGAACTTTAGCATACTTAACTTTACCCTGTCTGTTCAAGCCATATGAGTGTACATCCCACAGTATGATAGAACTTTAGCATACTTAACTTTACCCTGTCTGTCCAAGCCATATGAGTGTACATTCCACAGTATGATAGAACTTTAGCATACTTAACTTTACCCTGTCTGTCCAAGCCATATGAGTGTACATCCCACAGTATGATAGAACTTTAGGGTACTTAACTTTACCTTGTCCTCCCAAGCCATATGAGTGTACATCCCACAGTATGATAGAACTTTAGTGTACTTAACTTTACCTTGTCTGTCCAAGCCATATGAGTGTACATCCCACAGTTTGATAGAACTTTAGCATATTTAACTTTACCCTGTCTGTCCAAGCCATATGAGTGTACATTCCACAGTATGATAGAACTTTAGAGTACTTAACTTTACCCGTCTGTCCAAGCCATATGAGTGTACATCCCACAGTATGATAGAACTTTAGCATACTTAACTTTACCCTGTCTGTCCAAGCCATTTGAGTGTACACCCCACAGTATGATAGAACTTTAGGGTGCTTAACTTTACCCTGTCTGTCCAAGCCATATGAGTGTACATTCCACAGTATGATAAAACTTTAGGGTACTTAACTTTACCCTGTCTGTCCAAGCCATATGAGTGTACATTCCACAGTATGATAGAACTTTAGGGTACTTAACTTTACCCGTCTGTCCAAGCCATATGAGTGTACATCCCACAGTATGATAGAACTTTAGCATACTTAACTTTACCCTGTCTATCCAAGCCATATGAGTGTACATCCCACAGTATGATAGAACTTTAGGGTACTTAACTTTACCTTGTCTACCCAAGCCATATGAGTGTACATCCCACATCCCACAGTATGATAGAACTTTAGCATACTTAGCTTTACCCGTCTGTCCAAGCCATATGAGTGTACATTCCACAGTATGATAGAACTTTAGCATACTTAACTTTACCTTGTCCTCCCAAGCCATATGAGTGTACATCCCACAGTATGATAGAACTTTAGCATACTTAACTTTACCCTGTCTGTTCAAGCCACATGAGTGTACATTCCACAGTATGATAGAACTTTAGCATACTTAACTTTACCCGTCTGTCCATGCCATATGAGTGTACATTCCACAGTATGATAGAACTTTAGCATACTTAACTTTACCCTGTCTGTTCAAGCCATATGAGTGTACATCCCACAGTATGATAGAACTTTAGCATACTTAACTTTACCCTGTCTGTCCAAGCCATATGCGTGTACATTCCACAGTATGATAGAACATTAGCATACTTAACTTTACCCTGTCTGTCCAAGCCATATGAGTGTACATCCCACAGTATGATAGAACTTTAGGGTACTTAACTTTACCTTGTCCTCCCAAGCCATATGAGTGTACATTCCACAGTATGATAGAACTTTAGTGTACTTAACTTTACCCTGTCTGTCCAAGCCATATGAGTGTACATCCCACAGTATGATAGAACTTTAGGGTACTTAACTTTACCTTGTCCTCCCAAGCCATATGAGTGTACATCCCACAGTATGATAGAACTTTAGGGTACTTAACTTTACCCTGTCTGTCCAAGCCATATGAGTGTACATCCCACAGTATGATAGAACTTTAGCATACTTAGCTTTACCCGTCTGTCCAAGCCATATGAGTGTACATCCCACAGTATGATAGAACTTTAGGGTACTTAACTTTACCCGTCTGTCCAAGCCATAAGAGTGTACATCCCACAGTATGATAGAACTTTAGCATACTTAACTTTACCCTGTCTGTCCAAGCCATATGAGTGTACATCCCACAGTATGATAGAACTTTAGGGTGCTTAACTTTACCCTGTCTGTCCAAGCCATATGAGTGTACATTCCACAGTATGATAAAACTTTAGTGTACTTAACTTTACCCTGTCTGTCCAAGCCATATGAGTGTACATTCCACAGTATGATAGAACTTTAGGGTACTTAACTTTACCCGTCTGTCCAAGCCATATGAGTGTACATCCCACAGTATGATAGAACTTTAGGGTACTTAACTTTACCCTGTCTGTCCAAGCCATATGAGTGTACATTCCACAGTATGATAGAACTTTAGGGTACTTAACTTTACCCGTCTGTCCAAGCCATATGAGTGTACATTCCACAGTATGATAGAACTTTAGTGTACTTAACTTTACCCGTCTCTCCAAGCCATATGAGTGTACATCCCACAGTATGATAGAACTTTAGTGTACTTAACTTTATCCTGTCTGTCCAAGCCATATGAATGTACATTCCACAGTATGATAGAACTTTAGTGTACTTAACTTTACCCTGTCTGTCCAAGCCATATGAGTGTACATCCCACAGTATGATAGAACTTTAGGGTACTTAACTTTACCCTGTCTGCCCAAGCCATATTAGTGTACCTCCCACAGTATGATAGAACTTTAGGGTACTTAACTTTACCCTGTCTGTCCAAGCCATATGAGTGTACATCCCACAGTATGATAGAACTTTAGCATACTTAGCTTTACCCGTCTGTCCAAGCCATATGAGTGTACATCCCACAGTATGATAGAACTTTAGGGTACTTAACTTTACCCGTCTGTCCAAGCCATATGTACATCCCACAGTATGATAGAACTTTAGCATACTTAACTTTACCCTGTCTGTCCAAGCCATTTGAGTGTACATTCCACAGTATGATAAAACTTTAGTGTACTTAACTTTACCCTGTCTGTCCAAGCCATATGAGTGTACATTCCACAGTATGATAGAACTTTAGGGTACTTAACTTTACCCGTCTGTCCAAGCCATATGAGTGTACATCCCACAGTATGATAGAACTTTAGCATACTTAACTTTACCCTGTCTGTCCAAGCCATATGAGTGTACATCCCACAGTATGATAGAACTTTAGGGTACTTAACTTTACCTTGTCTGCCCAAGCCATATGAGTGTACATCCCACATCCCATAGTATGATAGAACTTTAGCATACTTAGCTTTACCCGTCTGTCCAAGCCATATGAGTGTACATTCCACAGTATGATAGAACTTTAGCATACTTAACTTTACCTTGTCCTCCCAAGCCATATGAGTGTACATCCCACAGTATGATAGAACTTTAGCATACTTAACTTTACCCTGTCTGTTCAAGCCATATGAGTGTACATCCCACAGTATGATAGAACTTTAGCATACTTAACTTTACCCTGTCTGTCCAAGCCATATGAGTGTACATTCCACAGTATGATAGAACTTTAGCATACTTAACTTTACCCTGTCTGTCCAAGCCATATGAGTGTACATCCCACAGTATGATAGAACTTTAGTGTACTTAACTTTACCTTGTCCTCCCAAGCCATATGAGTGTACATCCCACAGTATGATAGAACTTTAGTGTACTTAACTTTACCTTGTCTGTCCAAGCCATATGAGTGTACATCCCACAGTTTGATAGAACTTTAGCATATTTAACTTTACCCTGTCTGTCCAAGCCATATGAGTGTACATTCCACAGTATGATAGAACTTTAGAGTACTTAACTTTACCCGTCTGTCCAAGCCATATGAGTGTACATCCCACAGTATGATAGAACTTTAGCATACTTAACTTTACCCTGTCTGTCCAAGCCATTTGAGTGTACATCCCACAGTATGATAGAACTTTAGGGTGCTTAACTTTACCCTGTCTGTCCAAGCCATATGAGTGTACATTCCACAGTATGATAAAACTTTAGGGTACTTAACTTTACCCTGTCTGTCCAAGCCATATGAGTGTACATTCCACAGTATGATAGAACTTTAGGGTACTTAACTTTACCCGTCTGTCCAAGCCATATGAGTGTACATCCCACAGTATGATAGAACTTTAGCATACTTAACTTTACCCTGTCTATCCAAGCCATATGAGTGTACATCCCACAGTATGATAGAACTTTAGGGTACTTAACTTTACCTTGTCTACCCAAGCCATATGAGTGTACATCCCACATCCCACAGTATGATAGAACTTTAGCATACTTAGCTTTACCCGTCTGTCCAAGCCATATGAGTGTACATTCCACAGTATGATAGAACTTTAGCATACTTAACTTTACCTTGTCCTCCCAAGCCATATGAGTGTACATCCCACAGTATGATAGAACTTTAGCATACTTAACTTTACCCTGTCTGTTCAAGCCACATGAGTGTACATTCCACAGTATGATAGAACTTTAGCATACTTAACTTTACCCGTCTGTCCATGCCATATGAGTGTACATTCCACAGTATGATAGAACTTTAGCATACTTAACTTTACCCTGTCTGTTCAAGCCATATGAGTGTACATCCCACAGTATGATAGAACTTTAGCATACTTAACTTTACCCTGTCTGTCCAAGCCATATGCGTGTACATTCCACAGTATGATAGAACATTAGCATACTTAACTTTACCCTGTCTGTCCAAGCCATATGAGTGTACATCCCACAGTATGATAGAACTTTAGGGTACTTAACTTTACCTTGTCCTCCCAAGCCATATGAGTGTACATTCCACAGTATGATAGAACTTTAGTGTACTTAACTTTACCCTGTCTGTCCAAGCCATATGAGTGTACATCCCACAGTATGATAGAACTTTAGGGTACTTAACTTTACCTTGTCCTCCCAAGCCATATGAGTGTACATCCCACAGTATGATAGAACTTTAGTGTACTTAACTTTACCTTGTCTGTCTAAGCCATATGAGTCTACATCCCACAGTATGATAGAACTTTAGCATACTTAACTTTACCCTGTCTGTCCAAGCCATATGAGTGTACATTCCACAGTATGATAGAACTTTAGGGTATTTAACTTTACCCGTCTGTCCAAGCCATAAGAGTGTACATCCCACAGTATGATAGAACTTTAGCATACTTAACTTTACCCTGTCTGTCCAAGCCATATGAGTGTACATCCCACAGTATGATAGAACTTTAGGGTGCTTAACTTTACCCTGTCTGTCCAAGCCATATGAGTGTACATTCCACAGTATGATAAAACTTTAGTGTACTTAACTTTACCCTGTCTGTCCAAGCCATATGAGTGTACATTCCACAGTATGATAGAACTTTAGGGTACTTAACTTTACCCGTCTGTCCAAGCCATATGAGTGTACATCCCACAGTATGATAGAACTTTAGGGTACTTAACTTTACCTTGTCTGCCCAAGCCGTATGAGTGTACATCCCACATCCCACAGTATGATAGAACTTTAGGGTACTTAACTTTACCTTGTCCTCCCAAGCCATATGAGTGTACATCCCACAGTATGATAGAACTTTAGTGTACTTAACTTTACCCTGTCTGCCCAAGCCATATGAGTGTACCTCCCACAGTATGATAGAACTTTAGTGTACTTAACTTTACCTTGTCTGTCCAAGCCATATGAGTGTACATCCCACAGTATGATAGAGCTTTATGGGTACTTAACTTTACCCTGTCTGTCCAAGCCATATGAGTGTACATCCCACAGTATGATAGAACTTTAGCATACTTAACTTTACCCTGTCTGTCCAAGCCATATGAGTGTACATCCCACAGTATGATAGAACTTTAGGGTACTTAACTTTACCTTGTTCTCCCAAGCCATATGAGTGTACATCCCACAGTATGATAGAACTTTAGCATACTTAACTTCACCCTGTCCGTCCAAGCCATATGAGTGTACATCCCACAGTATGATAGAACTTTAGCATACTTAGCTTTACCCGTCTGTCCAAGCCATATGAGTGTACATTCCACAGTATGATAGAACTTTAGCATACTTAACTTTACCTTGTCCTCCCAAGCCATATGAGTGTACATCACACAGTATGATAGAACTTTAGGGTACTTAACTTTACCCTGTCTGTCCAAGCCATATGAGTGTACATCCCACAGTATGATAGAACTTTAGCATACTTAACTTTACCCTGTCTGTCCAAGCCATATGAGTGTACATCCCACAGTATGATAGAACTTTAGGGTACTTAACTTTACCTTGTCCTCCCAAGCCATATGAGTGTACATCACACAGTATGATAGAACTTTAGGGTACTTAACTTTACCCTGTCTGTCCAAGCCATATGAGTGTACATCCCACAGTATGATAGAACTTTAGCATACTTAACTTTACCCTGTCTGTCCAAGCCATATGAGTGTACATCCCACAGTATGATAGAACTTTAGCATACTTAACTTCACCCTGTCTGTCCAAGCCATATGAGTGTACATCCCACAGTATGATAGAACTTTAGCATACTTAGCTTTACCCGTCTGTCCAAGCCATATGAGTGTACATCCCACAGTATGATAGAACTTTAGCATACTTAACTTTACCCTGTCTGTTCAAGCCATATGAGTGTACATTCCACAGTATGATAGAACTTTAGTGTACTTAACTTTACCCTGTCTGTCCAAGCCATATGAGTGTACATCCCACAGTATGATAGAACTTTAGCATACTTAACTTTACCTTGTCCTCCCAAGCCATATGAGTGTACATTCCACAGTATGATAGAACTTTAGTGTACTTAACTTTACCCTGTCTGTCCAAGCCATATGAGTGTACATCCCACAGTATGATAGAACTTTAGCATACTTAACTTTACCTTGTCCTCCCAAGCCATATGAGTGTACATCCCACAGTATGATAGAACTTTAGGGTACTTAACTTTACCTTGTTCTCCCAAGCCATATGAATGTACATCCCACAGTATGATAGAACTTTAGCATACTTAACTTTACCTTGTCCTCCCAAGCCATATGAGTGTACATCCCACAGTATGATAGAACTTTAGGGTACTTAGCTTAACCTGTCTGTTCAAGCCATATGAGTGTACATCCCACAGTATGATAGAAATTTAGGGTACTTAACTTTACCCTGTCTGTCCAAGCCATATGAGTGTACATTCCACAGTATGATAGAACTTTAGTGTACTTAACTTTACCCTGTCTGCCCAAGCCATATGAGTGTACATTCCACAGTATGATAGAACTTTAGTGTACTTAACTTTACCCTGTCTGCCCAAGCCATATGAGTGTACATTCCACAGTATGATAGAACTTTAGTGTACTTAACTTTACCCTGTCTGTCCAAGCCATATGAGTGTACATTCCACAGTATGATAGAACTTTAGTGTACTTAACTTTACCCGTCTCTCCAAGCCATATGAGTGTACATCCCACAGTATGATAGAACTTTAGTGTACTTAACTTTATCCTGTCTGTCCAAGCCATATGAGTGTACATTCCACAGTATGATAGAACTTTAGTGTACTTAACTTTACCCTGTCTGTCCAAGCCATATGAGTGTACATCCCACAGTATGATAGAACTTTAGGGTACTTAACTTTACCTTGTTCTCCCAAGCCATATGAGTGTACATTCCACAGTATGATAGAACTTTAGCATACTTAACTTTACCCTGTCTGTCCAAGCCATATGAGTGTACATCTCACAATATGATAGAACTTTAGTGTACTTAACTTTACCTTGTCCTCCCAAGCCATATGAGTGTACATCCCACAGTATGATAGAACTTTAGTGTACTTAACTTTACCCTGTCTGTCCAAGCCATATGAGTGTACATTCCACAGTATGATAGCACTTTAAAAGGTTGTTATAATTGTATAAATACGAGATCAGAATGACTTTTCATTCTATATTTTTTTAAGCGATCAGGATTGCAGAACTTTTTAGTTCACCACAATCTTCTCAACTTTTTTTTTCTTTTTCGTTGATCAGATCAGAAATTTAAGATGGTTGCGACCGTATGACAATATTTAAATTAGAACCCAGTGGAAAAATTATTACCGTAAAAGCTTCTCTGAAACTACAAATTTGATTGATTTCAATTTTGAAACTTTATGTGACTGCTGTCATTGAATGACCCTTGACAAAGTTTCTGTTTTATATGGATTGTAAATACAAGATGGAGATTACCATCATCACAGGAGCAAGTTTACCATAGATTTCAATGGGAAAAATGTTTTGAAACCCAGGAATTACCATTTGAAGGCATCAATAAATGTGCTTGCAAATTATCAGTAAAGAACTGTTAGGTTCCTGATAGAATTGGGATATTTCCACTGTTTGAAAATTTTCTTTTCCTGAACATTGTAATTTAGATGTCAAACTAACATGTTGATAAAATTGGATCTTATTATTAGTTATGCTTTTCCTTTGAATAGAATATTGAACCAGGTGGACAATACATGCTTAGGTGAGCCTCTTGTTTAGTTTGCTCCAATCCACAGATTTCTTGCTATTATAAATTTTACAGCCAAATATATGTAAAGACAAAATAAATTAGACCAAAGTCTATAAAATTTGGTATTTGTTGATTCTCTGTTGAACATACAGCATTAATGAGTAAGAGGAAATACTGATCAGAGTCTACTACAGGATAATGTGTCCAAGTGGAGCGACATGTCTACTACAGGATAATGTGTCCAAGTGGAGCGACATGTCTACTACAGGATAATGTGTCCAAGTGGAGCGACATGTCTACTACAGGATAATGTGTCCAAGTGGAGCGACATGTCTACTACAGGATAATGTGTCCAAGTGGAGCGACATGTCTACTACAGGATAATGTGTCCAAGTGGAGCGACATGTCTACTACAGGATAATGTGTCCAAGTGGAGCGACATGTCTACTACAGGATAATGTGTCCAAGTGGAGCGACATGTCTACTACAGGATAATGTGTCCAAGTGGAGCGACATGTCTACTACAGGATAATGTGTCCAAGTGGAGCGACATGTCTACTACAGGATAATGTGTCCAAGTGGAGCGACATGTCTACTACAGGATAATGTGTCCAAGTGGAGCGACATGTCTACTACAGGATAATGTGTCCAAGTGGAGCGACATGTCTACTACAGGATAATGTGTCCAAGTGGAGCGACATGTCTACTACAGGATAATGTGTCCAAGTGGAGCGACATGTCTACTACAGGATAATGTGTCCAAGTGGAGCGACATGTCTACTACAGGATAATGTGTCCAAGTGGAGCGACATGTCTACTACAGGATAATGTGTCCAAGTGGAGCGACATGTCTACTACAGGATAATGTGTCCAAGTGGAGCGACATGTCTACTACAGGATAATGTGTCCAAGTGGAGCGACATGTCTACTACAGGATAATGTGTCCAAGTGGAGCGACATGTCTACTACAGGATAATGTGTCCAAGTGGAGCGACATGTCTACTACAGGATAATGTGTCCAAGTGGAGCGACATGTCTACTACAGGATAATGTGTCCAAGTGGAGCGACATGTCTACTACAGGATAATGTGTCCAAGTGGAGCGACATGTCTACTACAGGATAATGTGTCCAAGTGGAGCGACATGTCTACTACAGGATAATGTGTCCAAGTGGAGCGACATGTCTACTACAGGATAATGTGTCCAAGTGGAGCGACATGTCTACTACAGGATAATGTGTCCAAGTGGAGCGACATGTCTACTACAGGATAATGTGTCCAAGTGGAGCGACATGTCTACTACAGGATAATGTGTCCAAGTGGAGCGACATGTCTACTACAGGATAATGTGTCCAAGTGGAGCGACATGTCTACTACAGGATAATGTGTCCAAGTGGAGCGACATGTCTACTACAGGATAATGTGTCCAAGTGGAGCGACATGTCTACTACAGGATAATGTGTCCAAGTGGAGCGACATGTCTACTACAGGATAATGTGTCCAAGTGGAGCGACATGTCTACTACAGGATAATGTGTCCAAGTGGAGCGACATGTCTACTACAGGATAATGTGTCCAAGTGGAGCGACATGTCTACTACAGGATAATGTGTCCAAGTGGAGCGACATGTCTACTACAGGATAATGTGTCCAAGTGGAGCGACATGTCTACTACAGGATAATGTGTCCAAGTGGAGCGACATGTCTACTACAGGATAATGTGTCCAAGTGGAGCGACATGTCTACTACAGGATAATGTGTCCAAGTGGAGCGACATGTCTACTACAGGATAATGTGTCCAAGTGGAGCGACATGTCTACTACAGGATAATGTGTCCAAGTGGAGCGACATGTCTACTACAGGATAATGTGTCCAAGTGGAGCGACATGTCTACTACAGGATAATGTGTCCAAGTGGAGCGACATGTCTACTACAGGATAATGTGTCCAAGTGGAGCGACATGTCTACTACAGGATAATGTGTCCAAGTGGAGCGACATGTCTACTACAGGATAATGTGTCCAAGTGGAGCGACATGTCTACTACAGGATAATGTGTCCAAGTGGAGCGACATGTCTACTACAGGATAATGTGTCCAAGTGGAGCGACATGTCTACTACAGGATAATGTGTCCAAGTGGAGCGACATGTCTACTACAGGATAATGTGTCCAAGTGGAGCGACATGTCTACTACAGGATAATGTGTCCAAGTGGAGCGACATGTCTACTACAGGATAATGTGTCCAAGTGGAGCGACATGTCTACTACAGGATAATGTGTCCAAGTGGAGCGACATGTCTACTACAGGATAATGTGTCCAAGTGGAGCGACATGTCTACTACAGGATAATGTGTCCAAGTGGAGCGACATGTCTACTACAGGATAATGTGTCCAAGTGGAGCGACATGTCTACTACAGGATAATGTGTCCAAGTGGAGCGACATGTCTACTACAGGATAATGTGTCCAAGTGGAGCGACATGTCTACTACAGGATAATGTGTCCAAGTGGAGCGACATGTCTACTACAGGATAATGTGTCCAAGTGGAGCGACATGTCTACTACAGGATAATGTGTCCAAGTGGAGCGACATGTCTACTACAGGATAATGTGTCCAAGTGGAGCGACATGTCTACTACAGGATAATGTGTCCAAGTGGAGCGACATGTCTACTACAGGATAATGTGTCCAAGTGGAGCGACATGTCTACTACAGGATAATGTGTCCAAGTGGAGCGACATGTCTACTACAGGATAATGTGTCCAAGTGGAGCGACATGTCTACTAGCAGACTTGTTTCAGTCAGCTAGCACTATAAAAATCCAATTAAGCTTGTTAGTCTTGTACAAAGCGGACATCATCATCATTTCATTTAATGTAACTTGTTCTCACCATGATACTGCTGATTAATTGCTCATGTGGTGTTAAATAAAAATCACTCACTCACTCAAAATTACTCGGAATACTTTATCTAGTACAATGTATTATTGCTTTGTTTATTATGTATGTTTTGTTATTTCAGTAAATCTCATTTCAATGCTGATATCTTACTTGATATCAGGAGTATTATTTGGGATCATTGTCATGTCCAGAGTATGGGATTATGCCATCACTATTACTGTCTTCCATGTTCTGATGTGTTGCCTTGGTAAGAATCATATTAACACTATAAGTTAGATGTATGTTTGTATCAGATATCTTACTTGATATCAGGAGTATTATTTGGGATCATTGTCATGTCCAGCATATGGGATTATGCCATCACTATTACTGTCTTCCATGTTCTGATGTGTTTCCTTGGTAAGAATCATATTAACACTATAAGTTAGATGTATGTTTGTATCAGATATCTTACTTGATATCAGGAGTATTATTTGGGATCATTGTCATGTCCAGAGTATGGGATTACGCCATCACTATTACTGTCTTCCATGTTCTGATGTGTTGCCTTGGTAAGAATCTTATTAACACTGTAAGTTAGATGTATGTTTGTATCAGATATCATACTTGATATCAGGAGTATTATTTGGGATCATTGTCATGTCCAGAGTATGAGATTATGTCATCACTATTACTGTCTTCCATGTTCTGATGTGTTACCTTGATAAGAATCTTATTAACACTATAAGTTAGGTGTATGTTTGTATCAGATATCTTACTTGATATCAGGAGTATTATTTGGGATCATTGTCATGTCCAGAGTATGGGATTACGCCATCACTATTACTGTCTTCCATGTTCTGATGTGTTGCCTTAGTAAGAATCTTATTAACACTATAAGTTAGGTGTATGATATTGTATCAGATATCTTACTTGATATCAGGAGTATTATTTGGGATCATTGTCATGTCCAGAGTACATGGGATTACGCCATCACTATTACTGTCTTCCATGTTCTGATGTGTTGCCTTAGTAAGAATCATATTAATACCATAAGTTAGGTGTATGTTTGTATCAGATATCTTACTTGATATCAGGAGTATTATTTGGGATCATTGTCATGTCCAGAGTACATGGGATTACGCCATCACTATTACTGTCTTCCATGTTCTGATGTGTTGCCTTAGTAAGAATCTTATTAACACTATAAGTTAGGTGTATGATATTGTATCAGATATCTTACTTGATATCAGGAGTATTATTTGGGATCATTGTCATGTCCAGAGTATGGGATTACGCCATCACTATTACTGTCTTCCATGTTCTGATGTGTTGCCTTAGTAAGAATCTTATTAATACCATAAGTTAGGTGTATGTTTGTATCAGATATCTTACTTGATATCAGGAGTATTATTTGGGATCATTGTCATGTCCAGAGTACATGGGATTACGCCATCACTATTACTGTCTTCCATGTTCTGATATGTTGCCTTAGTAAGAATCTTATTAATACCATAAGTTAGGTGTATGTTTGTATCAGATATCTTACTTGATATCAGGAGTATTATTTGGGATCATTGTCATGTCTAGAGTATGGGATTATCCCATCACTATTACTCTCTTTCATGTTCTGATGTGTTGCCATGGTAAGAATCTTTTCAACACTATAAGTTAGGTGTATGTTTGTGTGTCCTTACAACAAAGAGAAGAAGAATGCACTTGTTTTGCACTGGCAAGTTTATTCCTTGACAGATCTCAATTATAATGTATGCAAATCTACATATACATGCATCAGTTAAGATACTGGAATTGTTTATTAAGTTATTTATGCCTCTTGTTATCCCCTCACCAACGAAGTTGCGAAGGGATATAGTAACGCTACCATCCTTCCGTCCGTCCGTAACATCCTTGTGAACACTCTAGAATCAATATCCTTCAATGGATTTTGACCAAACTTGGTACATGCTTAGTCCTTAGAAGAGTCTGGAACCCTATTGATTTTCAAGGTCAAAGGTCAGGGTCTAATTTTTACCCTGTAACATCCTTGTGAACACTCTAGAATCAACATCTTTCAATGGATTTTCACCAAACTTGGTACATGCTTAGTCCTTAAGAAAAATCTGGAACCCTATTGATTTTCAGGGTCAAAGGTCAAGGTCACCAGGTCAAATTTGTTTACTGCATATCATCCTTGTGAACACTCTAGAATCAACATCATTCAATGGATTTTGACCAAACTTGGTACATACTTAGTCCTTAGGAGAGTTTGGAACCTTATGGATTTTCAAGGTCAAAGGTCAATGTCACAGGGTCTAATTTTTACCCTGTATAATCCTTGTGAACACTCTAGAATCGACATCCTTCAATGGATTTTGACCAAACTTGGTACATACTTAGGCCTTAGGAATCTGGAACCCTATTGATTTTCAAGGTCATAGGTCAAAGGTCAAGATCACAGGGTCAAATTTTTACCCTGTAACATTCTTGTGAACACTCTAGAATCAACATCTTTCAATGGATTTTCACTAAACGTGGTACATACTTAGTCCTTAAGAAAATCTGGAACACTATTGATTTTTCAAGGTCAAAGGTGAAGGTCACAGGGTCTAATTTTTACCCTGTAACATCCTTGTAAACACTCTAGAATCAAGATCCTTCAATGGATTTTGACCAAACTTGGTACATGCTTAGTCCTTAGGAGAGTCTGAAACCCTATTGATTTTCGAGGTCAAAGGTTAAGGTCACAGGGTCTAATTTTTACCCTGTAACATCCTTGTGAACACTCTAGAATCAACATCTTTCAATGGATTTTCACCAAACGTGGTACATACTTAGTCCTTAAGAAAATCTGGAACACTATTGATTTTTCAAGGTCAGAGGTGAAGGTCACAGGGTCTAATTTTTACCCTGTAACATCCTTGTGAACATTCTAGAAACAACATCCTTTGATGGATTTTGACCAAACTTGGTACATACTTAGTCCTTAGGTGAATCTGGAACCCTATTGATTTTCAAGGTTAAAGGTCAAGGTCACCGGGTCAATTTTTTAGGTGAGGGGATACGCCACGCTTTGCGTTGCCCTTGTTTACTTTTATTTTCATCTTTGAAATACATCTTTGAAAACAAAATTGGCAGCAAATTGCTCAGTCAACTGTAACTTTTATTGGGTTTTTTTATCAATCAAAAATCCAAGATTAACCTAGTTTGACATAGAATCATACAGGTAAATAATGAGAACTACAAAACTGAACCCAAACTTTACTTGTACACATAACCAGTTAATATATACAGACTCAGATGAACATTTAACCAGTTAATCTATACACACTCAGATGAACATTTAACCAGTTAATCTATGCACACTCAGATGAACATTTAACCAGGTTATCTATACAGACTCAGGTGAAAATTTAACCAGTTAATCTATACAGACTCAGATGAACATTTAACCAGGTTATCTATACACACTCAGATGAACATTTAACCAGGTTATCTATACAGACTCAGATGAACATTTAACCAGGTTATCTATACAGACTCAGATGAACATTTAACCAGGTTATCTATACAGACTCAGATGAACATTTAACCAGGTTATCTATACACACTCAGATGAACATTTAACCAGGTTATCTATACAGACTCAGATGAACATTTAACCAGGTTATCTATACAGACTCAGATGAACATTTAACCAGGTTATCTATACACACTCAGATGAACATTTAACCAGGTTATCTATACAGACTCAGATGAACATTTAACCAGGTTATCTATACACACTCAGATGAACATTTAACCAGTTAATCTATACAGACTCAGATGAACATTTAACCAGGTTATCTATACACACTCAGATGAACATTTAACCAGGTTATCTATACAGACTCAGATGAACATTTAACCAGGTTATCTATACAGACTCAGATGAACATTTAACCAGGTTATCTATACAGACTCAGATGAACATTTAACCAGGTTATCTATACACACTCAGATGAACATTTAACCAGGTTATCTATACACACTCAGATGAACATTTAACCAGGTTATCTATACACACTCAGATGAACATTTAACCAGGTTATCTATACAGTCTCAGATGAACATTTAACCAGGTTATCTATACAGACTCAGATGAACATTTAACCAGGTTATCTATACAGACTCAGATGAACATTTAACCAGGTTATCTATACAGACTCAGATGAACATTTAACCAGGTTATCTATACACACTCAGATGAACATTTAACCAGGTTATCTATACAGACTCAGATGAACATTTAACCAGGTTATCTATACACACTCAGATGAACATTTAACCAGGTTATCTATACAGACTCAGATGAACATTTAACCAGGTTATCTATACACACTCAGATGAACATTTAACCAGGTTATCTATACAGACTCAGATGAACATTTAACCAGGTTATCTATACACACTCAGATGAACATTTAACCAGGTTATCTATACAGACTCAGATGAACATTTAACCAGGTTATCTATACAGACTCAGATGAACATTTAACCAGGTTATCTATACAGACTCAGATGAACATTTAACCAGGTTATCTATACACACTCAGATGAACATTTAACCAGGTTATCTATACACACTCAGATGAACATTTAACCAGGTTATCTATACAGACTCAGATGAACATTTAACCAGGTTATCTATACAGACTCAGATGAACATTTAACCAGGTTATCTATACACACTCAGATGAACATTTAACCAGGTTATCTATACAGACTCAGATGAACATTTAACCAGGTTATCTATACACACTCAGATGAACATTTAACCAGGTTATCTATACAGACTCAGATGAACATTTAACCAGGTTATCTATACAGACTCAGATGAACATTTAACCAGGTTATCTATACAGACTCAGATGAACATTTAACCAGGTTATCTATACACACTCAGATGAACATTTAACCAGGTTATCTATACACACTCAGATGAACATTTAACCAGGTTATCTATACAGACTCAGATGAACATTTAACCAGGTTATCTATACAGACTCAGATGAACATTTAACCAGGTTATCTATACAGACTCAGATGAACATTTAACCAGGTTATCTATACACACTCAGATGAACATTTAACCAGGTTATCTATACACACTCAGATGAACATTTAACCAGGTTATCTATACAGACTCAGATGAACATTTAACCAGGTTATCTATACAGACTCAGATGAACATTTAACCAGGTTATCTATACACACTCAGATGAACATTTAACCAGGTTATCTATACAGACTCAGATGAACATTTAACCAGGTTATCTATACACACTCAGATGAACATTTAACCAGGTTATCTATACAGACTCAGATGAACATTTAACCAGGTTATCTATACAGACTCAGATGAACATTTAACCAGGTTATCTATACAGACTCAGATGAACATTTAACCAGGTTATCTATACACACTCAGATGAACATTTAACCAGGTTATCTATACACACTCAGATGAACATTTAACCAGGTTATCTATACAGACTCAGATGAACATTTAACCAGGTTATCTATACAGACTCAGATGAACATTTAACCAGGTTATCTATACACACTCAGATGAACATTTAACCAGGTTATCTATACAGACTCAGATGAACATTTAACCAGGTTATCTATACACACTCAGATGAACATTTAACCAGTTAATCTATACACACTCAGATGAACATTTAACCAGGTTATCTATACACACTCAGATGAACATTTAACCAGGTTATCTATACAGACTCAGATGAACATTTAACCAGGTTATCTATACAGACTCAGATGAACATTTAACCAGGTTATCTATACAGACTCAGATGAACATTTAACCAGGTTATCTATACAGACTCAGATGAACATTTAACCAGGTTATCTATACACACTCAGATGAACATTTAACCAGGTTATCTATACACACTCAGATGAACATTTAACCAGGTTATCTATACAGTCTCAGATGAACATTTAACCAGGTTATCTATACAGACTCAGATGAACATTTAACCAGGTTATCTATACAGACTCAGATGAACATTTAACCAGGTTATCTATACAGACTCAGATGAACATTTAACCAGGTTATCTATACACACTCAGATGAACATTTAACCAGGTTATCTATACAGACTCAGATGAACATTTAACCAGGTTATCTATACACACTCAGATGAACATTTAACCAGGTTATCTATACAGACTCAGATGAACATTTAACCAGGTTATCTATACACACTCAGATGAACATTTAACCAGGTTATCTATACAGACTCAGATGAACATTTAACCAGGTTATCTATGCACACTCAGATGAACATTTAACCAGGTTATCTATACAGACTCAGATGAACATTTAACCAGGTTATCTATACAGACTCAGATGAACATTTAACCAGGTTATCTATACAGACTCAGATGAACATTTAACCAGGTTATCTATACACACTCAGATGAACATTTAACCAGGTTATCTATACACACTCAGATGAACATTTAACCAGGTTATCTATACAGACTCAGATGAACATTTAACCAGGTTATCTATACACACTCAGATGAACATTTAACCAGTTAATCTATACACACTCAGATGAACATTTAACCAGGTTATCTATACACACTCAGATGAACATTTAACCAGGTTATCTATACAGACTCAGATGAACATTTAACCAGGTTATCTATACAGACTCAGATGAACATTTAACCAGGTTATCTATACAGACTCAGATGAACATTTAACCAGGTTATCTATACAGACTCAGATGAACATTTAACCAGGTTATCTATACACACTCAGATGAACATTTAACCAGGTTATCTATACACACTCAGATGAACATTTAACCAGGTTATCTATACAGTCTCAGATGAACATTTAACCAGGTTATCTATACAGACTCAGATGAACATTTAACCAGGTTATCTATACAGACTCAGATGAACATTTAACCAGGTTATCTATACAGACTCAGATGAACATTTAACCAGGTTATCTATACACACTCAGATGAACATTTAACCAGGTTATCTATACAGACTCAGATGAACATTTAACCAGGTTATCTATACACACTCAGATGAACATTTAACCAGGTTATCTATACAGACTCAGATGAACATTTAACCAGGTTATCTATACACACTCAGATGAACATTTAACCAGGTTATCTATACAGACTCAGATGAACATTTAACCAGGTTATCTATGCACACTCAGATGAACATTTAACCAGGTTATCTATACAGACTCAGATGAACATTTAACCAGGTTATCTATACAGACTCAGATGAACATTTAACCAGGTTATCTATACAGACTCAGATGAACATTTAACCAGGTTATCTATACACACTCAGATGAACATTTAACCAGGTTATCTATACACACTCAGATGAACATTTAACCAGGTTATCTATACAGACTCAGATGAACATTTAACCAGGTTATCTATACAGACTCAGATGAACATTTAACCAGGTTATCTATACACACTCAGATGAACATTTAACCAGGTTATCTATACAGACTCAGATGAACATTTAACCAGGTTATCTATACACACTCAGATGAACATTTAACCAGGTTATCTATACAGACTCAGATGAACATTTAACCAGGTTATCTATACACACTCAGATGAACATTTAACCAGGTTATCTATACAGACTCAGATGAACATTTAACCAGGTTATCTATACACACTCAGATGAACATTTAACCAGGTTATCTATACACACTCAGATGAACATTTAACCAGGTTATCTATACAGACTCAGATGAACATTTAACCAGGTTATCTATACAGACTCAGATGAACATTTAACCAGGTTATCTATACAGACTCAGATGAACATTTAACCAGGTTATCTATACACACTCAGATGAACATTTAACCAGGTTATCTATACACACTCAGATGAACATTTAACCAGGTTATCTATACAGACTCAGATGAACATTTAACCAGGTTATCTATACAGACTCAGATGAACATTTAACCAGGTTATCTATACACACTCAGATGAACATTTAACCAGGTTATCTATACAGACTCAGATGAACATTTAACCAGGTTATCTATACACACTCAGATGAACATTTAACCAGGTTATCTATACAGACTCAGATGAACATTTAACCAGGTTATCTATACAGACTCAGATGAACATTTAACCAGGTTATCTATACAGACTCAGATGAACATTTAACCAGGTTATCTATACAGACTCAGATGAACATTTAACCAGGTTATCTATACAGACTCAGATGAACATTTAACCAGGTTATCTATACAGACTCAGATGAACATTTAACCAGGTTATCTATACACACTCAGATGAACATTTAACCAGGTTATCTATACACACTCAGATGAACATTTAACCAGGTTATCTATACAGACTCAGATGAACATTTAACCAGGTTATCTATACAGACTCAGATGAACATTTAACCAGGTTATCTATACAGACTCAGATGAACATTTAACCAGGTTATCTATACACACTCAGATGAACATTTAACCAGGTTATCTATACACACTCAGATGAACATTTAACCAGGTTATCTATACAGACTCAGATGAAAATTTGTTATTGTATGTTTCAGTGATGCTGGATTTACCAAAAAACTGGTTTTGGTGGGTTTGTTTAGGTAAGTAAATTTATTTTAATAGAAACCTTGCAAAATTTCTACACAATTATACCCTAACTGAACAATGTATCTCCATCTATTGTAAAGTCAAGATATAAAACTGTTGTGAATATTATATTATTAAACCTACTCTACTGCTCATTTATTTTGCTACACTACCACCCAGATTTATTTATTTTCTAATTCATAGCAAAGGACATAGTTTTAGAACCAGAAAATCAGCCAAGTATTGAATCATACCAGTTGGTGATTGTATCAACGTCAAGACATAATCTGTACCCAGTGTAAAAAATGAAGGGCTGCAAGGTTCTTCACCAACAGACGTCGAAACACATCTAGTGTTTGTGACATGTTACAACACTTGAACTGGCTGAAACCAGCTGCCACAGCTCATAGTAGTTATGAGTCACTCTGTTGAAACATTCAAGTCTCTTCTATGAAATACTAATTTATTAAACCTGTTAATAGTATTAACCTTTTTCAATTGTTATGTGCATCCTCTGATGTAATCTTCAACTTGTTGAAGGTGGTCAGTATTTGATAGAAGTGGACAAGTGTTTGGTTTATAAATATCGGTTAAATTAACAAAGATTTCCAATATTTTTTATTAGAACTTTATTTAAAATTGGGTTTTTTACAGGATTCTGTCTTATTCAGAATTTGGTTTATACTGCCTTCACTGTATAAGACTTAAGCATCTCTAAAGCCTTTACATTATTTTTGAGAGAAGCTATGGATATTTTTCTGTTGTAGTTTGTGGATTGGTGCTATAAATATTTTGTTGTAGTTTGTGGATTGGTGCTATAAATATTTTTCTGTTGTAGGTTGTGGATTGGTGCTATAAATATTTTCTGTTGTAGTTTGTGGATTGGTGCTATAGATATTTTTCTGTTGTAGGTTGTGGATTGGTGCTATAAATATTTTCTGTTGTAGTTTGTGGATTGGTGCTATAAATATTTTCTGTTGTAGTTTGTGGATTGGTGCTATAAATATTTTCTGTTGTGGATTGGTGCTATACATATTTTCTGTTGTAGTTGTGGATTGGTGCTATAGATATTTTCTGTTGTAGGTTGTGGATTGGTGCTATAAATAATTTCTGTTGTAGTTTGTGGATTGGTGCTATTGATATCAGTTGTAGAAGCTATGGGTATTTTTCTGTTGTGGATTGGTGCTATTGATATCAATTGGAGAAACTATAGATATTTTTCTATTGTAGGTTGTGGATTGATGCTATTGATATCAGTTGCAGAAGCTATAGGTATTTTCTGTTGTGAATTGGTGCTATTGATATCAGTTGGAGAGCTATAGATATTTTTCTGTTGTGGATTGGTGCTATAGATATTTTTCTGTTATAGGTTGTAGATTGGTGCTATTGATATCAGTTGGAGAAACTATATATATTTTATGTTGTAGGTTGTGGTAGTGCTATAGATATTTTTCTGTTGTGGATTGATGCTATAGATATTTTTCTGTTGTGGATTGGTGCTATTGATATTTTTTTGTTGTGGATTGGTGCTATATATATTTTTCTGTTGTGGATTGGTGCTATTGATATCAGTTGGAGAAGCTATAGGTATTTTTCTGTTGTAGGTTGTGGATTGGTGCTATAAATATTTTCATTGTGGATTGGTGCTATTGATATCAGTTGGAGAAGCTATAGGTATTTTTCTGTTGTAGGTTGTGATTGGTACTATTGATATCAGTTGGAGAAGCTATAGGTATTTTTCTGTTGTAGGTTGTGGATTGGTGCTATTGATGTCAGTTGGAGAAGCTATAGGTATTTTTCTGTTGTGGATTGGTGCTATTGATATCAATTGGAGAAGCTATAGGTATTTTCTGTTGTGGATTGGTGCTATTGATATCAGTTGGAGAAGCTATAGGTATTTTTCTGTTGTAGGTTGTGGATTGGTGCTATTGATGTCAATTGGAGAAGCTATAGGTATTTTCTGTTGTGGATTGGTGCTATTGATATCAGTTGGAGAAGCTATAGGTATTTTTCTGTTGTATGTTGTGGATTGGTGCTATTGATATCAATTGGAGAAGCTATAGGTATTTTTCTGTTGTAGGTTGTGGATTGGTGCTATTGATATCAATTGGAGAAGCTATAGGTATTTTCTGTTGTGGATTGGTGCTATTGATATCAGTTGGAGAAGCTATAGGTATTTTCTGTTGTGGATTGGTGCTATTGATATCAGTTGGAAAAGCTATAGATATTTTTCTGTTGTAGGTTGTGGATTGGTGCTATAGATATTTTTCTGTTATAGGTTGTAGATTGGTGCTATTGATATCAGTTGGAGAAACTATATATATTTTCTGTTGTAGGTTGTGGATTAGTGCTATAGATATTTTTCTGTTGTGGATTGGTGCTATTGATATTTTTCTGTTGTGGATTGGTGCTATTGATATTTTTCTGTTGTGGATTGGTGCTATTGATATTTTTCTGTTGTGGATTGGTGCTATAGATATTTTTCTGTTGTGGATTGGTGCTATAGATATTTTTCTGTTGTAGGTTGTGGATTGGTGCTTATAGATATCAGTTGGAGAAGCTATAGGTATTTTTCTATTGTGGATTGGTGCTATTGATATTTTTCTGTTGTGGATTGGTGCGATAGATATTTTTCTTTTGTAGGTTGTGGATTGGTGCTATTGATATCAGTTGGAGAAGCTATAGATATTTTTCTGCTGTAGGTTGTGGATTGGTGCTATTAATATCAGTTGGAGAAGCTATAGATATTTTTCTGTTTTTGGATTGGTGCTATCGATATCAATTGGAGAAGCTATAGATATTTTTCTGTTGTGGATTGGTGCTATAGATATTTTCTGTTGTAGGTTGTGGATTGGTGCTATTGATATCAGTTGGAGAAGCTATTGGATGTATCAGAAGAAAAAAGTCATTGACAAAAGTTAGTCCTGAACCTGGTACAACCAAAAATTATCTCTACAAAAAATCCTGACACCTCAACGTAGTAGATAAATAAAGAGTGGGGGTTATGGTGCTTCCCTCTACTACATAGATAATACACTTGGTTGATCTCATTACATATCAGCATAATTTATACAATTTGAACATTTAAATATATTTATATAGATTATTAAGATGTGATTTTTATGTGTGATACAAATACAACACTGGTTCATAGGTTTGTTTTTGGTTAAATAATCACTGCAGACTCTTTTTGATTAACTGGTGTATGTAAAAACAATTAATGGATTTTTATCTCACATGCAATGAAAGTAGGTGTAAAACAGAAATACAATTGTTTATCAAATGGCAATGTTGACAATGTCAGGTTTTGTGATTTAGCCTGTTTCTTATCATAAAACGATAGGTATGATTATTTGTTACCAGGTATTTATCACATTTTTGTTTACCAGTATCAAATTCACTACTCTCCATTTATATCTGACACAAATTCATTTCATCTTACCCACAGGTGAACTTAAAAGTAACAAATAAAATGTTTAAATCTTGGCATGATAAATCTTGCATGCAATTACACTACACATAGCCCAGGGTTGCGTTCAATATCGTACCAGCTAGCCTAGCTGCTAGGTAAAATAGCAATAATGTTATTGAACGATTAGCTACGTAGCAGTGCTAGCAAATATGGCGCCAATCATATGGATTATATTTCTTGGAACATTAATCGTATTTATCTAGTTACCTTAATAAATTATCATCTGTATTAAAAGCGTTGCCACTTCCTGCAATGCCACTATTTTTACCTTACGAAATCAAATTTAGTTTTAGCTGCCATCATGGATTCAAAAGCTAGCAGTAAATTTTTAAGCTAGCGAGAGCTATGTAGTGGCTAGGCTAGCTTTTCATTCGGTAGGATTTTTCTACGTAGCTCAACCTAGCAGCTATGATGTTGAACGCACCCCAGGCCTCGGTTTGAATTTGTTTAGCTGCAAACTGTTTGTCATATTACAGATGTACTATGTTGGAAGAACCAATTTTCTATTAAAAGAGAAACTCTTTGCTAATAGTATTGTAGTAAGTGCACTCTCATTGTGTCATCTGCCTGACAGACATGACATTGGATCACTTTCCATTGTCATGTGTTGTTGTCACACTAATGTTTATAAACATCTCAACTTGCTATACTCCATAAGTGTTTCATATACTAATCCAAGTTGAAGAACTTCATTATTTTTGTATCATTGGAAGACAGGAGGCACATGTCTCCCACAAAACATATATTTTATGTAATACAAAATGTATATAGATTTTATCTAGCCTTTTACATGCATGTGCCTTAAATGTGCAATATTTTTAATACTAAGATGTATTTTACCAGTATATGATAAGTTTCTTTTTCTGTGCTAAATTTAGCTTCAATTTTGTTTATCATCAGTAAAGTCATCACTAAAAATTGTGTTGTTGATAATTTCTTCAAATGTGAACATAGTTTTACAACCATGTATATAGACAGTGGAAAGGGTGAAATATTAACAAATAAAATATTAAAAAGCAAAAGACAGTGAAGGGTTACAAGGGTGCAGGATGATAAGAATACAATGAAGGGCTACAAGGGTGCAGGATGATAAGAATACAATGAAGGGCTACAAGGGTGCAGGATGATAAGAATACAATGAAGGGCTACAAGGGTGCAGGATGATAAGAATACAATGAAGGGCTACAAGGGTGCAGGATGATAAGAATACAATGAAGGGCTACAAGGGTGCAGGATGATAAGAATACAATGAAGGGCTACAAGGGTGCAGGATGATAAGAATACAATGAAGGGCTACAAGGGTGCAGGATGATAAGAATACAATGAAGGGCTACAAGGGTGCAGGATGATAAGAATACAATGAAGGGCTACAAGGGTGCAGGATGATAAGAATACAATGAAGGGCTACAAGGGTGCAGGATGATAAGAATACAATGAAGGGCTACAAGGGTGCAGGATGATAAGAATACAATGAAGGGCTACAAGGGTGCAGGATGATAAGAATACAATGAAGGGCTACAAGGGTGCAGGATGATAAGAATACAATGAAGGGCTACAAGGGTGCAGGATGATAAGAATACAAGAGTTTCCTCCTGCACCAGTTTTACTGCAATCACATTTAACTCAAAAATCCTATCTAGTAGAGGAAATTTGATGATGCCCTTGTCACAATCAATGCAAAGAAAAAAACTACATCAAAATTAGCATTCTCTATCCAGAGTTGTCGTTCCTGCTACGCTCAATACACCTCTGTCAATGCTCATTTTACAAGATTTTTGTAAAATTTAGAAACAGTAAAAAAACATGTACTTAAAATTGTTTTAATTATTGTAAATATCAATAAGATGAAAATAAATCACTCATTTCAAATCAATTCTCTCTTAAAAATGATTTCCCCACACTTCTTGGAGAACTATTTTGCAGAGGTAAAATCATTTTTAAGAGAGAATTGATTTGAAATGAGTGATTTATTTTCATCTTTATTGATATAAATTTACAATAATTAAAACAATTTTAAGTACATTTTTTACTGTTTCTAAATTTTACAAAAATCTTGTAAAATGAGCGTTGACAGAGGTGTATGGAGCGTAGCGGGAACGACAACTCTGCATAGAGAATGCAAAATTAGATGATAAAAAACAACAATTGTATACATTGTATACCTTCTACATTGTCAAAATTCCTTATAAAAAATAGCTCATTTTCACGATTGACTCATAAATAATTCATTGAGATGAGCATATCACAAAGTTCTGGATTAAAATTGGATGAAAAATAAAAAGCATCAGTTTTTGGAAATTGTCACTTTTTTTTTATAATGAAAATTGAAGAGACCACTTCCAATATTTCTAACTAAATATGACCTGTCAAAATGCTTAGGTACCTATTTAGAACGAGGTATGTGTATTAAACAGGAGTATTAACATTCTTTATACTGATCAGGCTGTACAATCATCAGTCACAGAAGCCTGCAAAGTTTAATTTGTGATAATGTAGGTGTAGTCTGATTGACTTTATCTCTTTCTAACTACAATATAGAATTATATTTTGTATTTTACTTTTTCTCTCTGATTTTATACTTGTACCTATAATTGATTTGCATTCTAAATTGTTATTGATATTTATTGTAAACCGGAGAAGACTTCATAATTAAGAATTACTTGTGTCTTATCCATTTTGCAGGTTTATTTGCAAATAAAATATGTTTAAACTAAAGAATTGTGATATTAATATTGAAGGAGTTTGAAATGTACTACAATGCTATTCTAGTTTCTTCTGTAGTTCTTGTTTTAATTTTTCCTTAGTAAGAAAATTCTTTAAATGTTTGTGTTCTTAGCTCACCTTGCCAAAGGCAATGTGAGCTTTTGTCATCACTTGGCGTCCTTTGTCCGTTAACTTTTCACATTTTAATCTTCTCCTCTGAAATCCCTCAGCCAAATGAACTGAAATTTGGTAGGTAGCATCTATGGAAGATCCTCTATAAAGATTGGTCATTTTTCCCGATCCGTTAACAAACATGGCCACCACAGGCCATTCTTGTTTCTGATTGGTTGATTTCTAACAAATCTTCTCTGAAACCGTTTGGCCAAATGAATCAAAACTTGGTAGGAAGCATCCTTGAAAGGTCCTCTATAAAGTTTGCTCATTTAGTTCCGATCCGTTAACAAACATTGCTGCCACAGGCCATTCTTGTTTTTGATTGGTTGATTTCTAAAAAATCTTCTCCTCTGAAACCGCTTTCCCAAATGAACTGACATTTGGTAGGTAGCATCTATGGAAGATCCTCTATAAAGATTGGTCATTTTTCCCGATCCGTTAACAAACATGGCCGCCACAGGCCATTCTTGTTTCTGATTGATTGATTTCTAACAAATCTTCTCTGAAACCGCCTGACCAAATGAATCAAAACTTGGTAGGAAGCATCCTTGGAAGGTCCTCTATAAAGATTGCTCCTTTAGTTCCGATCCGTTAACAAACATTGCTGCCACAGGCTATTCTTGTTTTTGATTGGTTGATTTCTAAAAAAATCTTCTCCTCTGAAACCGCTTTCCCAAATGAACTGACATTTGGTAGGTAGCATCTATGGAAGATCCTTTATAAAGATTGGTCATTTTTCCCGATCGGTTAACAAACATGGCCACCACAGGCCATTCTTGTTTCTGATTGGTTGATTTCTAAAAAATCTTCTCCTCTGAAACCGCCTGGCCAAATGAATCAAAACTTGGTAGGAAGCATCCTTGGAAGGTCCTCTCTAAAGATTGCTCATTTAGTTCAGATCTGTTAACAAACATGGCCACCACAGGCCATTCTTGTTTTTAGCTCACCTTGCCCAAAGGGCCAAGTGAGCTATTGCCATCACTTGGCGTCTGTCTCCGTCGTACGTCGTAAACTTTTTCAAAAATCTTCTCCTCTGAAACTACTAGACCAATTGAAACCATACTTGGTCTGAATCATCACTAGGGTGTCTAGTTTCAAAATTGTGTCCGGTGATGCCGTGCACCAACCCACATGGCCACTTGCTAAAAATAGAACATATGGTAAAATTGCTGGTTTTTGGGGTAATAACTCAAAAACCATTAATAATATCAGAAATCTGACATGGGGTAAAAATGATCAGCACAGCAAGATCTACCTACCATTCAATTTTGAAGTAAATCTGATTACCCATCTTGGAGTTATTACCCTTTTTTCATCAAATTAAAAAAAATATATATAATACTTTTCGTCTTATATTTCATAAACTATAAGAGATAGATGTTAAGTTTAGACTGCAAACATGTTCAGCATGTCAAGATCTACCTACCCTGCAATTTTGAAGTAAATCTCATTATCCATTTTGGAGTAATTGCCCTTTTTTTCATCAAATTTTTTAAAATTTTAATACTTTTCGTCTTATATTTCAAAAACTCTAAGAGATAGATGTTAAGTTTAAATTGCAAAAATGTGCAGCATGTCAAGATCTACCTACTATACAATTTTGAAGTAAATCCCATTACCCATTTTGGAGTTATTTCCCTTTTTTCTTCAAAATTGTAATACTTTTCATCCTTTATTTCAAAAACTATAAGAGATAGATGTTAAGTTTAAACTGCAAACATGTTCAGCATGTCAAGATCTACCTATCCTGCAATTTGAAGTAAATCTGATTATCCATTTTGGAGTTATTGTCCTTTTTTCATCAAATGTTTTAAAAATTTTAAACTTTTCGTCTTATATTTCAAAGCTATAAGAGATAGATGTTAAGTTTAAATTGCAAAAATGTGCAGCATGTCGAGCTCTACCTACCCTGCAATTCTGAAGTAAATCCCATTACCCATTTTGGAGTTATTGCCCTTTTTCCATCACATTTTCAAAATTTTAATACTTTTCGTCCTTTATTTCAAAAATTATAAGAGATATATGTTAAGTTTAAGCTGCAAACATGTTCAGCATGTCAAGATCTCCCTACCCTGTAATTTTGAAGTAAATCTGATTACCCATTCTGGAGATATTGCCCTTTTTTTCATCAAATGTTTAAAAAAAATAATAATACTTTTAGTCTTAAATTTCAAAAATTATAAGAGATAGATGTTAAGTTTAAATTGCAAACATGTGCATCATGTCAAGATCTACCTACCATGCAATTCTGAAGTAAATCCCATTACCCATTTTGGAGTTATTGTCCTTTTTTCATCACATTTTCAAAATTTTAATACTTTTCGTCCTTTATTTCAAAAATTATAAGAGATATATGTTAAGTTTAAGCTGCAGACATGTTCAGCATGTCAAGATCTACCTACCCTGTAATTTTGAAGTAAATCTGATTACCCATTCTGGAGATATTGCCCTGTTTTCATCAAATGTTTAAAAAAAATAATAATACTTTTAGTCTTAAATTTCAAAAATTATGAGAGATAGATGTTAAGCTTAAACTGCAAACATGTTCAACATGTCAAGATCTACCTACCCTGCAATTCTGAAGTAAATCCCATTACCCATTTTGGAGTTATTGCCCTTTTTTCATCAAATTTTCAAAATTTTAATACTTTTCTTCCTTTATTTCAAAAACTATAAGAGATAGATGTTAAGTTTAAACTGCAAACATGTTCAGCATGTCAAGATCTACCTACCCTGCAATTTTGAAGTAAATCTGATTATCCATTCTGGAGTTATTGCCCTTTTTTCCATCAAATTGGGGTTTTTTTTAAATAATACTTTTCGTCTTATATTTCAAAAACTATAAGAGATAGATGTTAAGTTTAAATTGCAAACATGTGCATCATGTCAAAATCTACCTACCCTGCAATTCTGAAGTAAATCCCATTACCCATTTTGGAGTTATTGCCCTTTTTTCATCAATTTTTCAAAATTTTAATACTTTTTGTCCTTTATTTCAAAAACTATAAGAGATAGATGTTAAGTTTGAACTGCAAACATGTTCAACATGTCAAGATCTACAAAAAAAAGTTCACAGTTGAAAATGTCCGACAACTCTGAAGAGTTATTCCTCTTGAAATGCATTTTTTTTTCACTTTCACTGCTTTTGGTTACTCAAATAATCAAAGGGAAGCAACTCTATTACAAAATGTGAAGTAGCAAAAGCTAAATTTTGAGAATCATTGACATTTATGTTTTTTTTTACAGCAATGTTGATAACTTACATTAAATGGGGAACCTCTGCACAAACTTTTTTGGAGAGGGGGTCTGCAATGACGAGGGCTACATTTGTTATTTTTTAACAGAAGTTATCAAGTTTTTATTGACTGATGTTATTATACCCAGATGAGCTATACAGGCTCCTGGGAGCCTCTAGTTGATTGGTTGATTTCTAAACAAATCTTCTCCTCTGAAACCACTTTCCCAAATGAACTGAAATTTGGTAGGAAGCATCTATGGAAGGTCCTCTATAAAGATTGCTCATTTCGTCCCGATCCGTTAACAAACATGGGCACCACAGGCCATTCTTGTTTCTGATTGGTTGATTTCTAAAAATTCTTCTCTGAAACCGCCTGACCAAATGAATCAAAACTTGGTAGGAAGGTCCTCTATAAAGATTGCTCATTTTGTCCTGATCCATTAACAAACATGGCCACCACAGGCCATTCTTGTTTCTGATTGGTTGATTTCTAAAAAAATCTTCTCCTTTGAAACCGCTGGGCCAAATGAATCAAAACTTGGTAGAAAGCATCCTTGGAAGGTTCTCTATAAAGATTGCTCATTTAGTTCCAATCCGTTAACAAACATGGCTGCCACATGCCATTCTTTTTTCTGATTAAGCTTCCACTTTATTACAGGAACGTATAAATTTTATACCACCAATGAAAGTGAGGCGAGTGGTTGTTCTTTAATGCCAAATGAGCAATATTTCAGCTATATCATGGCTAGAACAAGTTACATTTGATGAGATGATAATACTCTATGCTTTGCACTTGAACAACATGCTTAGTTGGATTTTTATAGTGCTAGCTCACTAAAAAAAAGTCAGCAGAAAGACATGCATCTTCGCTAGCCAAGGGTTACGATTCGGGTCCCCCTTCTCTCCACCCTTGGCAGATCTAGAATACATTTTGAGGATTCGTGCTTTAATATTTCATTGGTTACGGCTACCAGTACACGTATCCAGAATGCTCTCATATGACAACGATTTGCCACTTCCCGTTTTGGTTCCAATGAAAACATCTTTCCCGTCTGCCAAAGCTTTGAAACTTTCACTTGGTTGACAGTAAGTGCTTCCAAATTAAATTTATCACAAATAAGTTTTTCTTCACTGGGCGCTGCTATTTTCAACTCTCCAACATACGTATAACAAAACGATTCTGATTGACTGGCGATGACGACTATCTAAGGGGCGCAACTTCGATAAACCACCAGGTGGCATTGCGCGCGAATTTCAAAATGTATTCTAGATCCGCCAAGGGTGGAGAGAAGGGGGACCCGAATCGTAACCCTTGGCTAGCGAAGATGAAAGACATGTGGCTTGACAGATTCCAAGCCAACCAATATATGTTTAACTCCTTAATACTGCTGGCGGAGAAGCAGCAAATACCAACCTTAATGCTGCTGGCGGAGAAGCAGCAAATACCAACCTTAATGCTGCTGGCGGAGAAGCAGCAAATACCAACCTTAATGCTGCTGGCGGAGAAGCAGCAAATACCAATTTAATAGTCTTTGACTCAATCAAGGCTTGAACCCACAATCTACCTCACGAAGCAAGTAAGCTAACCTTTACACCACAGATGCAGATAAAATGAAGATTGATAACTTTCACAATAAATACCAAAAATGGTTACTTAATTAATAACTATGAGAGAAAAAAATGAGAATTTGGCCCTATTAAAATTGTCATATTCATCACTTTAATTTAAACAATAAGAAAATGTTCATGAAATGCTTGTTTTTGATACTGACTTTAATATCAGGTTGACAAGTCAGCATCTGAAATGCCTGTAATTTACCAGTATACTTGTTATTGAGAAGAATTTTATAAAGACATTTATGGTGCTCAAAGTTCAGAATATGTTGGATGATTTGTTATTTACTATACACGTGTCTTACATTGTGTTTATTATGCAATATTAAATATACTGTATTTATTTTGGTGTTTTTAGTCTGTGCACTGGTATATAGTTCTAATATAATTAATGTATATCATTTTCATGCCTTTTGATTGGACAAGAGCACTGTCACCTGTTTGTTTTTGATTAGTTCATAATTCAATGAACTTTTGCATATTTGATCCGTTCATAACTCGATGAACTTTTTTGGATAACCAGCATAAGCAATATGGCGGCCGCCGACGAGAAACTACGATAGTGTCTGAATGAAAGCAAGTCTAAAATCAGTTTAATAATCAAAATAGGGGGGAAATTCAAATGGAAAAATTATAAGGATTGAACAGTTCTTTTCAGGAGTTTGTGCATGTGTAAATGGTGCCGATGCACTCACAAACTTTACATAAACGTCCTTCGGATATTTATTCAGTTTGTGATTGCATCGGCACTGTTTACACATGCATGAAGAGTGTAATCCTATAATGTAATTCATTGTTGAGCATTTGTCTGAACAACATGTTCTTGCTGCATTTTCTTGGTTATTAAATTGTGGCCAATTCTTGTTTCTTATTGGTTGAAACTTTAAACATATTTTCCTCTGATATTTCTCATCCAAGCTATTTGTAAAATTGTTCAAACAGTGTATGATAGGTCCTCTTCAATAAAAAATCTTGTTTGTCTTGATCCAGTAAAAATTATTGTCACCATGGTAACACTTGTTTCTGATTGGCTGAAACTTTGAAATTTCCTCTTCTGAAATTACAACCCCAGGGTGACTTGGTACAAATAATGTATGTGGGATCCTGTACAAAAATTCTTCATTTCGTTTTGATACTGCGAGAAACATACCACCATGGACGACTTTTGTTTCTGCAAGGCTGAATTTTTTTTTTAAATCTCTGAAACTAAAGTTCTAATTGATTTGTTATGTAATACAAATGATGTATGTGCAATCCTCTACAAAGATTCCTTATTATACCCCCCACAAACATAGTTTGGGGGGTATATAGGAATCGGCCTGTCTGTCCGGACCAACTTCCAAATCTTTTGTCCGATTTCCACCAAACTTTGTGGAATTTAAGATCATGATGTGTGAACTTTGCAGTATAAAGGATTTTATTGTCCATTGAGTTTTACACCTGTTATGCATCTTTGGACTTAGAAATTTTGAGACAATTCAGTATGCGCTTTGTCATCGCAAATTCTCATACATGATTAATCAGAAGTTCATGACACTGTACATTGCAAGATCCTAATATGAAGATGTGCACAATAGTAGGATATCCCAGTACATTGAGTTTTACCCCTGTTATGCCTCTTTGGACTTTTTATAGACAATTCAGTATGCACTTTGTCATAAGTCTCCCACATGCTTAATGAGATGTTTGTGAAACTTAGTATATTGCGAGATCCTAATATGAAGATGTGCACATTAGTAGTATATCCTGGTCCATCAAGTTTTCCCAGAATTATGAGTCTAAAAGTTGTGTTTCAAATATGTTTTGGCTCAATTAAGATGATGGGGACACGCGGGGGGAGGGGGGGGGGTATAAGTCCCGCGTGGCGGACAGTTAAGTTATTCCATTTATGTATCAAAGCGGGACTCCTGCGTCCAGCAATACCTCTAGTTTTGTCTTCCAGACCACATGATATTGATGGAATGTTAGGCACTAGGCTTCCGATGTCAATGTACACAACGAAAAGTTTGGAAAACTCCAATCGATATGTGACGTTTTAACGTTCCTCAACCTAAAGAATTCTTATCATTATCTGTACAAGACAGATATCAATTAAATTGTTTTATTTGTATCAAAGACTTCAATACATAGACAATTACTTCTTTAGAATTAAATTTGTTTTCTTCTTTATTTACTGCCGTCAGCATCATGAAAGGAAAACGATCTGTCTTGATATATTTTTATTATCAGATAGACAGTGGCAGTGGCGGATCCAGAGCCAGAGGGGCGCGGAGGGGACGTTCGCCCCCCCCCCCTAAGAAAAAAAAAGAGAGAAGGGGGGGTCTTCCGTCCCTCTATTAAGCATATCAGCATGCATTCATTCGCCTGTTAAATGTAATAAATCATTATATATTTTAACCCGTTGCATTGCCAAAATCCATCCATTCTACAAATACTTCAATACAAATTACCCCATTTTCAACAGAGAAACATGAGAAAATTGACTAATATAGCACGCCGGGTATTCGGAAACTCGGTGCAAACTAGTTATTTTGAACGTTTTCATTGGTCAATTTTGAATTTTTGGACACTACAGACCGCGGAGCATGCTGTTCCGTGTCCGTTGTCGTCATGCTCCACGGTCTGTAGTGTCCAAAAATTCAAAATTGGCCAATGAAAACGTTCAAAATAACTAGCTTGCACTGAGTTCAAAGTGTCCGTACCTGTTCCGAGTATACGAATACCCGGCGTGATAAGGAAATCAGGGGAGTCACAGCTCCAGATAGATAATTTCAAGTGACATCTCTCTTTAATTTAAACTCACTGCTTAGAAACTATTTGAAACTTTTTGGAGAAGATTCATGCGTTTTAATACACTTCATCACATTCACAAAATGCTTCAAAATTGTTGACGGAAAAGCTTCCTAAATACTCAAAACCCAGGACCCGCTGGAGACCTTAAGCGGTCCCCAGATCCCTCGCCGACTTTCGTCCCCCCCTAACACAAAATCCTGGATCCGCCCTTGAGTGGGGTACTGAACCCCAGCATTTACTCTCCCGTTTTCTTGGCATATTTAACATATTACAATTACTTATAATCTACGCATCTACGACTATGATATGTTGACGTTTTCACAGTAATAGCATATACACCAGAAGTCGTCTGCCTAACATTTCAGACGTCAAGACACGAAAAAGACGGAACGTGGTCGGAATTGACATGATTCGAAACAACCGTATTGGAATTGCATTTTAAGATGCTGAATGAACTGTGCACAACACCGCGTTTCTGGAATAACCTTCATCAGGTACACATCAGTTAAAGATTGGAAAGCTAAATAATTTAAATGTCTGTGGGAATTCATGTTTTGTAAATATTTGGGGGAATTGCCATATAAGAAAAGTTTGAAGATACCAAAGGGTAATCAGAAGCCATAATAGAAGAAGGAAAGACAATATAATGGTCAAATGTTTGAATATATCAAAGGGGTAATCAGAAGCCATAATCAAAGAAGGAAAGACAATATAATGGTCAAAAGTTTGAAGATATCAAAGGGGTAATCAGAAGCCATAATAGAAGAAGGGAAGACAATATAATGGTCAAAAGTTTGAAGATATCAAAGGGGTAATCAGAAGCTATAATAGAAGAAGGAAAGAAAATATAATGGTCAAAAGTTTGAAGATATCAAAGGGGTAATCAGAAGCTATAATCAAAGAATGAAAGACAATATAATGGTCAAAAGTTTGAAGATATCAAAGGGGTATTCAGAAGCCATAATAGAAGAAGGAAAGACAATATAATGGTCAAATGTTTGAAGATATCAAATGGGTGATCAGAAGCCATAATAGAAGAAGGAAAGACAATATAATGGTCAAATGTTTGAAGATATCAAATGGGTAGTCAGAAGACATAATAGAAGAAGGAAAGACAATATAATGGTCAAATGTTTGAAGATATCAAATGGGTAATCAGAAGCCATAATAGAAGAAGTAAAGACAATATAATGGTCAAATGTTTGAAGATATCAAATGGGTAGTCAGAAGACATAATAGAAGAAGGAAAGACAATATAATGGTCAAAAGTTTGAAGTTATCAAATGGGTAATCAGAAGCCATAATCAAAGAAGGAAAGACAATATAATGGTCAACAGTTTGAAGATATCAAATGTGTAATCAGAAGCCATAATCAAAGAAGGAAAGACAATATAATGGTCAAAAGTTTGAAGATATCAAATGGGTAATCAGAAGCCATAATCAAGGAATGAAAGACAATATAATAGTCAAAAGTTTGAAGATATCAAAAGGGTAATCAGAAGCCATAATCAAAGAAGGAAAGACAATATAATGGTCAAAAGTTTGAAGATATCAAATGGGTAGTCAGAAGCCATAATCAAAGAAGGAAAGACAATATAATGGTCAAAAGTTTGAAGATATCAAATGGGTAATCAGAAGCCATAATCAAAGAAGGAAAGACAATATAATGGTCAAAAGTTTGAAGATATCAAAAGGGTAATCAGAAGCCATAATCAAAGAAGGAAAGACAATATAATGGTCAAAAGTTTGAAGATACCAAATGGGTAATCAGAAGCCATAATCAAAGAAGGAAAGACAATATAATGGTAAAAAGTTTGAAGATACCAAAGGGGTAGTCAGAAGCCATAATCAAAGAAGGAAAGACAATATAATGGTCAAATGTTTGAAGATATCAAAGGGGTAGTAAGAAGCCATAATAGAAGAAGGGAAGACAATATAATGGTCAAAAGTTTGAAGATATCAAAGGGGTAATCAGAAGCCATAATAGAAGAAGGGCAGACAATATAATGGTCAAACGTTTGAAGATATCAAAGGGGTAATCAGAAGCCATAATAGAAGAAGGAAAGACAATATAATGGTCAAAGGTTTGAAGATATCAAAGGGGTAATTAGAAGCCATAATCAAAGAAGGAAAGACAATATAATGGTCAAAGGTTTGAAGATATCAAAGGGGTAGTCAGAAGCCATAATCAAAGAAGGAAAGACAATATAATGGTCAAAGGTTTGAAGATATCAAAGGGGTAATCAAAAGCTATAATAGAAGAAGGAAAGACAATATAATGGTCAAAAGTTTGAAGATATCAAAATGGTAATCAGAAGCCATAATCAAAGAAGGAAAGACAATGTAATGGTCAAAAGTTTGAAGATATCAAAGGGGAAATCAGAAGCCATAATCAAAGAAGGAAAGACAATATAATGGTCAAAGGTTTGAAGATATCAAAAGGGTAATCAGAAGCCATAATCAAAAAAGGAAAGACAATAAAATGGTCAAAAGTTTGAAGATATCAAAGGGGTAGTCAGAAGCCATAATCAAAGAAGGAAAGACAATATAATGGTCAAAGGTTTGAAGATATCAAAAGGGTAGTCAGAAGCCATAATCAAAGAAGGGCAGACAATATAATGGTCAAAAGTTTGAAGATACCAAAGGGGTAGTCAGAAGCCATAATAGAAGAAGGGAAGACAATATAATGGCCACAAGTTTGAAGATATCAAAGGGGTAATCAGAGGCCATAATAGAAGAAGGGAAGAATACAATGACAAGGTCATGGTGTAACAATATTTGTGACACAGACATTCTGTAACGTTAACCAGGTCATGGTGGGTTGTGATACAGACATTCTGTAACGTTAACCAGGTCATGGTGGGTTGTGACACAGACATTCTGTAACGTTAACCAGGTCATGGTGGGTTGCGACACAGACATTCTGTAACTTTAACCAGGTCATGGTGGGTTGTGACACAGACATTATGTAACGTTAATCAGGTCATGGTGGGTTGTGACACAGACATTCTTTAACGTTAACCAGGTCATGGTGGGTTGTGACATAGACATTCTGTAACGTTAACCAGGTCATGGTGGGTTGTGACACAGACATTCTGTAACGTTAACCAGGTCATGGTGGGTTGTGACACAGACATTCTGTAACGTTAACCAGGTCATGGTGGGTTGTGACACAGACATTCTGTAACGTTAACCAGGTCATGGTGGGTTGTGACACAGACATTCTGTAACGTTAACCAGGTCATGGTGGGTTGTGACACAGACATTCTGTAACGTACCAGGTCATGGTGTAACAACATTTGTGACACAGACATTCTGTAACGTTAACCAGGTCATGGTGGGTTGTGACACAGACATTCCGTAACGTTAACCAGGTCATGGTGTAACAACATTTGTGACACAGACATTATGTAACGTACCAGGTCATGGTTTAACAACATTTGTGACACAAAAATTCTGTAACGTTAACCAGGTCATGGGGGGTTGTGACACAGACATTCTGTAACGTTAACCAGGTCATGGTGGGTTGTGACACCGACATTCTGTAACGTTAACCAGGTCATGGTGTAACAACATTTGTGACACAGACATTATGTAACGTACCAGGTCATGATGTAACAACATTTGTGAAACAGACATTTTGTAACGTTAACCAGGTCATGGTGGGTTGTGACACAGACATTCTGTAACGTCAACCAGGTTATGGTGGGTTGTGATGCAGACATTCTGTAACGTCAACCAGGTCATGGTGGATTGTGACACAGACATTCTGTAACGTCAACCAGGTCATGGTGGGTTGTGACACAGACATTCTGTAACGTTAACCAGGTCATGGTGGGTTGTGACACAGACATTCTGTAACGTTAACCAGGTCATGGTGGGTTGTGACACAGACATTCTGTAACGTTAACCAGGTCATGGTGGGTTGTGACACAGACATTCTGTAACGTTAACCAGGTCATGGTGTGTTTTGACACAGACATTCTGTAACGTTAACCAGGTCATCGTGGGTTGTGACACAGACATTCTGTAACGTTAACCAGGTCATGGCGGGTTGTGACACAGACATTCTGTAACGTTAACCAGGTCATGGTGGGTTGTGACACAGACATTCTGTAACGTTTACCAGGTCATGGTGGGTTGTGACACAGACATTCTGTAACGTTAACCAGGTCATGGTGGGTTGTGACACAGACATTCTATAACGTTAACCAGGTCATGGTGGGTTGTGACACAGACATTCTGTAACGTTAACCAGGTCATGGTGGGTTGTGACACAGACTTTCTGTAACGTTAACCAGGTCATGGTGGGTTATGACACAGACATTCTGTAACGTTAACCAGGTCATGGTGGGTTGTGACACAGACATTCTGTAACGTTAACCAGGTCATGGTGTAACAACATTTGTGACACAGACATTCTGTAACGTTAACCAGGTCATGGTGCAACAACATTTGTGATACAGACATTATGTAACGTACCAGGTCATGGTGTTACAACATTTGTGACACAGACATTCTGTAACGTTAACCAGATCATGGTGGGTTGTGACACAAACATTCTGTAACGTTAACCAGGTCATGGTGGGTTGTGACACAGACATTCTGTAACGTTAACCAGGTCATGGTGGGTTGTGACACAGACATTCTGTAACGTTAACCAGGTCATGGTGGGTTTTGACACAGATATTCTGTAACGTTAACCAGGTCATGGTGGGTTGTGACACAGACATTCTGTAACGTCAACCAGGTCATGGTGGGTTGTGACACAGACATTCTGTAACGTCAACCAGGTCATGGTGGGTTGTGACACAGACATTCTGTAACGTTAACCAGGTCATGGTCGGTTGTAACACAGACATTCTGTAACGTTATCCAGGTCATGGTGGGTTGTGACACAGACATTCTGTAACGTTAACCAGGGCATGGGGGGTTGTGACACAGACATTCTGTAACGTTAACCAGGTCATGGTGGGTTGTGACACAGACATTCTGTAACGTTAACAAGGTTATGGCGGGTTGTGACACAGACATTCTGTAACGTTAACCAGGTCATGGTGGGTTGTGACACAGACATTCTGTAACGTTTACCAGGTCATGGTGGGTTGTGACACAGACATTCTGTAACGTTAACCAGGTCATGGTGGGTTGTGACACAGACATTCTGTAACATTAACCAGGTCATGGTGGGTTGTGACACAGACATTCTATAACGTTAACCAGGTCATGGTGGGTTGTGACACAGACATTCTGTAACGTTAACCAGGTCATGGTGGGTTGTGACACAGACATTCTGTAACGTTTACCAGGTCATGGTGGGTTGTGACACAGATATTCTGTAACGTTAACCAGGTCATGGTGGGTTGTGACACAGACATTCTGTAACGTCAACCAGGTCATGGTGGGTTGTGACACAGACATTCTGTAACGTCAACCAGGTCATGGTGGGTTGTGACACAGAGATTCTGTAACGTTAACCAGGTCATGGTGGGTTGTGACACAGACATTCTGTAACGTCAACCAGGTCATGGTGGGTTGTGACACAGACATTCTGTAACGTCAACCAGGTTATGGTGGGTTGTGACACAGACATTCTGTAACGTTAACCAGGTCATGGTGGGTTGTGACACAGACATTCTGTAACGTTAACCAGGTCATGGTGGGTTGTGACACAGACATTCTGTAACGTTATCCAGGTCATGGTGGGTTGTGACACAGACATTCTGTAACGTTAACCAGGTCATGGGGGGTTGTGACACAGACATTCTGTAACGTTAACCAGGTCATGGTGGGTTGTGACACAGACATTCTGTAACGTTAACCAGCTCATGGTGGGTTGTGACACAGACATTCTGTAACGTTAACAAGGTCATGGTGGGTTGTGACACAGACATTCTGTAACGTTAACCAGGTCATGGTGGGTTGTGACACAGACATTCTGTAACGTTAACCAGGTCATGGTGGGTTGTGACACCGACATTCTGTAACGTTAACCAGGTCATGGTGGGTTGTGACACAGACATTCTGTAACGTTAACCAGGTCATGGTGGGTTGTGACACAGACATTCTGTAATGTTAACCAGGTCATGATGGGTTGTGACACAGACATTCTGTAACGTTAACCAGATCATGGTGGGTTGTGACAGACATTCTGTAACGTTAACCAGGTCATGGTGGGTTGTGACACAGACATTCTGTAACGTTAACCAGGTCATGATGGGTTGTGACACAGACATTCTGTAACGTTAACCAGGTCATGGTGGGTTGTGACACAGACATTCTGCAACGTTAACCAGGTCATGGTGGTTTGTGACACAGACATTCTGTAACGTTAACCAGGTCATGGTGGGTTGTGATACAGACATTCTGTAACGTTAACCAGGTCATGGTGGGTTGTGACACAGACATTCTGTAACGTTAACCAGGTCATGGTGGGTTGTGACACAGACATTCTGTAACGTTAACCAGGTCATGGTGGGTTGTGACACAGACATTCTGTAACGTTAACCAGGTAATGGTGGGTTGTGATACAGACATTCTGTAACGTTAACCAGGTCATGGTGGGTTGTGACACAGACATTCTGTAACGTACCAGGTCATGGTGTAACAACATTTGTGACACAGACATTCTGTAACGTTAACCAGGTCATGGTGGGTTGTGACACAGACATTCTGTAACGTTAACCAGGTCATGGTGTAACAACATTTGTGACACAGACATTCTGTAACGTTAACCAGGTCATGGTGGGTTGTGACACAGACATTCTGTAACGTTAACCAGGTCATGGTGGGTTGTGACACAGATATTCTGTAACGTTTACCAGGTCATGGTGGGTTGTGACACAGACATTCTGTAACGTCAACCAGGTCATGGTGGGTTGTGACACAGACATTCTGTAACGTCAACCAGGTCATGGTGGGTTGTGACACAGACATTCTGTAACGTTAACCAGGTCATGGCGGGTTGTGACACAGACATTCTGTAACGTTAACCAGGTCATGGTGGGTTGTGACACAGACATTCTGTAACGTTTACCAGGTCATGGTGGGTTGTGACACAGACATTCTGTAACGTTAACCAGGTCATGGTGGGTTGTGACACAGATATTCTGTAACGTTAACCAGGTCATGGTGGGTTGTGACACAATCATTCTGTAACGTCAACCAGGTCATGGTCGGTTGTGACACAGACATTCTGTAACGTTAACCAGGTCATGGTGGGTTGTGATACAGACATTCTGTAACGTACCAGGTCATGGTGTAGCAACATTTGTGACACAGACATTCTGTAACGTTAACCAGGTCATGGTGTAACAACATTTGTGACACAGATATTCTGTAACGTTAACCAGGTCATGGTGAGTTGTGACACAGACATTCTGTAACGTTTACCAGGTCATGGTGGGTTGTGACACAGACATTCTGTAACGTTAACCAGGTCATGGTGGGTTGTGACACAGATATTCTGTAACGTTAACCAGGTCATGGTGGGTTGTGACACAATCATTCTGTAACGTCAACCAGGTCATGGTCGGTTGTGACACAGACATTCTGTAACGTTAACCAGGTCATGGTGGGTTGTGATACAGACATTCTGTAACGTACCAGGTCATGGTGTAGCAACATTTGTGACACAGACATTCTGTAACGTTAACCAGGTCATGGTGTAACAACATTTGTGACACAGATATTCTGTAACGTTAACCAGGTCATGGTGAGTTGTGACACAGACATTCTGTAACGTCAACCAGGTCATGGTGGGTTGTGACACAGACATTCTGTAACGTTAACCAGGTCATGGTGGGTTGTGACACAGACATTCTGTAACGTTAACCAGGTCATGGTGGGTTGTGACACAGACATTCTGTAACGTTAACCAGGTCATGGTGGGTTGTGACACAGACATTCTGTAACGTTAACCAGGTCATGATGGGTTGTGACACAGACATTCTGTAACGTTAACCAGATCATGGTGGGTTGTGACACAGACATTCTGTAACGTTAACCAGGTCATGGTGGGTTGTGACACAGACATTCTGTAACGTTAACCAGGTCATGATGGGTTGTGACACAGACATTCTGTAACGTTAACCAGGTCATGGTGGGTTGTGACACAGACATTCTGTAACGTTAACAAGGTCATGGTGTAACAACATTTTTGACACACACATTCTGTAACGTTAACCAGGTCATGGTGGGTTGTGACACAGACATTCTGTAACGTTAACAAGGTCATGGTGTAACAACATTTGTGACACAGACATTCTGTAACGTTAACCAGGTCATGGTGGGTTGTGACACAGACATTCTGTAACGTTAACCAGGTCATGGTGGGTTGTGACACAGACATTCTGTAACGTTAACCAGGTCATGGTGGGTTGTGACACAGACATTCTGTAACGTTAACCAGATCATGGTGGGTTGTGACACAGACATTCTGTAACGTTAACCAGGTCATGGTGGGTTGTGACACAGACATTCTGTAACGTTAACCAGGTCATGGTGGGTTGTGACACAGACATTCTGTAACGTTAACCAGGTCATGGTGGGTTGTGACACAGACATTCTGTAACGTCAACCAGGTCATGGTGGGTTGTGACACAGACATTCTGTAACGTTAACCAGGTCATGGTGTAACAACATTTGTAACACAGACATTATGTAGCGTACCAGGTCATGGTGTAACAACATTTGTGACACAGACATTCTGTAACGTTAACCAGGTCATGGTGGGTTGTGACACAGACATTCTGTAACGTTAACCAGGTCATGGTGTAACAACATTTGTGACAGACATTCTGTAACGTTAACCAGGTCATGGTGGGTTGTGACACAGACATTCTGTAACGTTAACCAGGTCATGGTGGGATGTGACACAGACATTCTGTAACGTTAACCAGGTCATGGTGGGTTGTGACACAGACATTCTGTAACGTTAACCAGGTCATGGTGGGTTGTGACACAGACATTCTGTAACGTCAACCAGGTCATGGTGGGTTGTGACACAGACATTCTGTAACGTTAACCAGGTCATGGTGGGTTGTGACACAGACATTCTGTAACGTTAACCAGGTCATGGTGGGATGTGACACAGACATTCTGTAACGTTAACCAGGCCATGGTGGGTTGTGACACAGACATTCTGTAACGTTAACCAGGTCATGGTGGGTTGTGACACAGACATTCTGTAACGTTAACCAGGTCATGGCGGGTTGTGACACAGACATTCTGTAGCGTTAACCAGGTCATGGTGGGTTGTGACACAGACATTCTGTAACGTTAACCAAGTCATGGTGGGTTGTGACACAGACATTCTGTAACGTTAACCAGGTCTTGGTGGGTTGTGATATGGACATTCTGTAACGTTAACCAGGTCATGGTGGGTTGTGACACAGACATTCTGTAACGTTATCCAGGTCATGGTGGGTTGTGACACAGACATCTGTAACGTTAACCAGGTCATGGGGGGTTGTGACACAGACATTCTGTAACGTTAACCAGGTCATGGTGGGTTAAGACACAGACATTCTGTAACGTTAACCAGGTCATGGTGGGTTGTGACACAGACATTCTGTAACGTTAACCAGGTCATGGTGGGTTGTGACACAGACATTCTGTAACGTTAACCAGGTCATGGTGGGTTGTGACACAGACATTCTGTAACGTTAACCAGGTCATGGTGGGTTGTGACAGACATTCTGTAACGTTAACCAGGTCATGGTGGGTTGTGACACAGACATTCTGTAACGTTAACAAGGTCATGGTGTAACAACATTTTTGACACACACATTCTGTAACGTTAACCAGGTCATGGTGGGTTGTGACACAGACATTCTGTAAAGTTAACAAGGTCATGGTGTAACAACATTTGTGACACAGACATTCTGTAACGTTAACCAGGTCATGGTGGGTTGTGACACAGACATTCTGTAACGTTAACCAGGTCATGGTGGGTTGTGACACAGACATTCTGTAACGTTAACCAGGTCATGGTGGGTTGTGACACAGACATTCTGTAACGTTAACCAGGTCATGGTGGGTTGTGACACAGACATTCTGTAACGTTAACCAGATCATGGTGGGTTGTGACACAGACATTCTGTAACGTTAACCAGGTCATGGTGGGTTGTGACACAGACATTCTGTAACGTTAACCAGGTCATGGTGGGTTGTGACACAGACATTCTGTAACGTTAACCAGGTCATGGTGGGTTGTGACACAGATATTCTGTAACGTTAACCAGGTCATGGTGGGTTGTGACACAGACATTCTGTATAGTCAACCAGGTCATGGTGGGTTGTGACACAGACATTCTGTAACGTCAACCAGGTCATGGTGGGTTGTGACACAGACATTCTGTAACGTTAACCAGGTCATGGTGGGTTGTGCCACAGACATTCTGTAACGTTAACAAGGTCATGGTGGGTTGTGACACAGACATTCTGTAACGTCAACCAGGTCATGGTGGATTGTGACACAGACATTCTGTAACGTTAACCAGGTCATGATGGGTTGTGACACAGACATTCTGTAACGTTAACCAGGTCATGGTGGGTTGTGACACAGATATTCTGTAACGTTAACCAGATCATGGTGGGTTGTGACAGACATTCTGTAACGTTAACCAGGTCATGGTGGGTTGTGACACAGACATTCTGTAACGTTAACCAGGTCATGGTGGGTTGTGACACAGACATTCTGTAACGTTAACCAGGTCATGGTGGGTTGTGACACAGACATTCTGTAACGTTAACCAGATCATGGTGGGTTGTGACACAGACATTCTGTAACGTTAACCAGGTCATGGTGGGTTGTGACACAGACATTCTGTAACGTTAACCAGGTCATGGTGGGTTGTGACACAGACATTCTGTAACGTTAACCAGGTCATGGTGGGTTGTGACACAGATATTCTGTAACGTTAACCAGGTCATGGTGGGTTGTGACACAGACATTCTGTAACGTCAACCAGGTCATGGTGGGTTGTGACACAGACATTCTGTAACGTCAACCAGGTCATGGTGGGTTGTGACACAGACATTCTGTAACGTTATCCAGGTCATGGTGGGTTGTGCCACAGACATTCTGTAACGTTAACCAGGTCATGGTGGGTTGTGACACAGACATTCTGTAACGTCAACCAGGTCATGGTGGATTGTGACACAGACATTCTGTAACGTCAACCAGGTCATGGTGGGTTGTGACACAGACATTCTGTAACGTCAACCAGGTCATGGTGGGTTGTGACACAGACATTCTGTAACGTTAACCAGGTCATGGTGGGTTGTGACACAGACATTCTGTAACGTTAACCAGGTCATGGTGGGTTGTGACACAGACATTCTGTAACGTTAACCAGGTCATGGTGGGTTGTGACACAGACATTCTGTAACGTTAACCAGGTCATGGTGGGTTGTGACACAGACATTCTGTAACGTCAACCAGGTCATGGTGAGTTGTGACCCCAGACAATCTGTATCGTTAACCAGGTCATAGTGGGTTGTGACACAGACATTCTGTAACGTTAACCAGGTCATGGTGAGTTGTGACACAGACATTCTGTAACATCAACCAGGTCATGGTGGGTTGTGACACAGACATTCTGTAACGTTAACCAGGTCATGGTGGGTTGTGCCACAGACATTCTGTAACGTTAACCAGGTCATGGTGGGTTGTGCCACAGATATTCTGTAACGTTAACCAGGTCATGGTGGGTTGCGACAAAGACATTCTGTAACGTTAACCAGGTGATGGTGGGTTGTGACACAGACATTCTGTAACGTTAACCAGGTGATGGTGGGTTGTGACACAGACATTCTGTAACGTTAAACAGGTCATGGTGGGTTGTGCCACAGACATTCTGTAACGTTAACAAGGTCATGGTGGGTTGTGACACAGACATTCTGTAACGTCAACCAGGTCATGGTGGATTGTGACACAGACATTCTGTAACGTTAACCAGGTCATGATGGGTTGTGACACAGACATTCTGTAACGTTAACCAGGTCATGGTGGGTTGTGACACAGATATTCTGTAACGTTAACCAGATCATGGTGGGTTGTGACAGACATTCTGTAACGTTAACCAGGTCATGGTGGGTTGTGACACAGACATTCTGTAACGTTAACCAGGTCATGGTGGGTTGTGACACAGACATTCTGTAACGTTAACCAGGTCATGGTGGGTTGTGACACAGACATTCTGTAACGTTAACCAGATCATGGTGGGTTGTGACACAGACATTCTGTAACGTTAACCAGGTCATGGTGGGTTGTGACACAGACATTCTGTAACGTTAACCAGGTCATGGTGGGTTGTGACACAGACATTCTGTAACGTTAACCAGGTCATGGTGGGTTGTGACACAGATATTCTGTAACGTTAACCAGGTCATGGTGGGTTGTGACACAGACATTCTGTAACGTCAACCAGGTCATGGTGGGTTGTGACACAGACATTCTGTAACGTCAACCAGGTCATGGTGGGTTGTGACACAGACATTCTGTAACGTTATCCAGGTCATGGTGGGTTGTGCCACAGACATTCTGTAACGTTAACCAGGTCATGGTGGGTTGTGACACAGACATTCTGTAACGTCAACCAGGTCATGGTGGATTGTGACACAGACATTCTGTAACGTCAACCAGGTCATGGTGGGTTGTGACACAGACATTCTGTAACGTCAACCAGGTCATGGTGGGTTGTGACACAGACATTCTGTAACGTTAACCAGGTCATGGTGGGTTGTGACACAGACATTCTGTAACGTTAACCAGGTCATGGTGGGTGTGACACAGACATTCTGTAACGTCAACCAGGTCATGGTGGATTGTGACACAGACATTCTGTAACGTTAACCAGGTCATGATGGGTTGTGACACAGACATTCTGTAACGTTAACCAGGTCATGGTGGGTTGTGACACAGATATTCTGTAACGTTAACCAGATCATGGTGGGTTGTGACAGACATTCTGTAACGTTAACCAGGTCATGGTGGGTTGTGACACAGACATTCTGTAACGTTAACCAGGTCATGGTGGGTTGTGACACAGACATTCTGTAACGTTAACCAGGTCATGGTGGGTTGTGACACAGACATTCTGTAACGTTAACCAGATCATGGTGGGTTGTGACACAGACATTCTGTAACGTTAACCAGGTCATGGTGGGTTGTGACACAGACATTCTGTAACGTTAACCAGGTCATGGTGGGTTGTGACACAGACATTCTGTAACGTTAACCAGGTCATGGTGGGTTGTGACACAGATATTCTGTAACGTTAACCAGGTCATGGTGGGTTGTGACACAGACATTCTGTAACGTTAACCAGGTCATGGTGGGTTGTGACACAGACATTCTGTAACGTACCAGGTCATGGTTTAACAACATTTGTGACACAGACATTCTGTAACGTTAACCAGGTCATGGTGGGTTGTGACACAGACATTCTGTAACGTTAACCAGGTCATGGTGTAACAACATTTGTGACACAGACATTCTGTAACGTTAACCAGGTCATGGTGGGTTGTGACACAGACATTCTGTAACGTCAACCAGGTCATGGTGGGTTGTGACACAGACATTCTGTAACGTTATCCAGGTCATGGTGGGTTGTGCCACAGACATTCTGTAACGTTAACCAGGTCATGGTGGGTTGTGACACAGACATTCTGTAACGTCAACCAGGTCATGGTGGATTGTGACACAGACATTCTGTAACGTCAACCAGGTCATGGTGGGTTGTGACACAGACATTCTGTAACGTCAACCAGGTCATGGTGGGTTGTGACACAGACATTCTGTAACGTTAACCAGGTCATGGTGGGTTGTGACACAGACATTCTGTAACGTTAACCAGGTCATGGTGGGTGTGACACAGACATTCTGTAACGTTAACCAGGTCATGGTGGGTTGTGACACAGACATTCTGTAACGTTAACCAGGTCATGGTGGGTTGTGACACAGACATTCTGTAACGTCAACCAGGTCATGGTGAGTTGTGACCCCAGACAATCTGTATCGTTAACCAGGTCATAGTGGGTTGTGACACAGACATTCTGTAACGTTAACCAGGTCATGGTGAGTTGTGACACAGACATTCTGTAACATCAACCAGGTCATGGTGGGTTGTGACACAGACATTCTGTAACGTTAACCAGGTCATGGTGGGTTGTGCCACAGACATTCTGTAACGTTAACCAGGTCATGGTGGGTTGTGCCACAGATATTCTGTAACGTTAACCAGGTCATGGTGGGTTGCGACAAAGACATTCTGTAACGTTAACCAGGTGATGGTGGGTTGTGACACAGACATTCTGTAACGTTAACCAGGTGATGGTGGGTTGTGACACAGACATTCTGTAACGTTAAACAGGTCATGGTGGGTTGTGACACAGACATTCTGTAACGTTAACCAGGTCATGGTGGGTTGTGACTTAGACATTCTGTAACGTTAACCAGGTCATGGTGGGTTGTGACAGAGACATTCTGTAACGTTAACCAGGTCATGGCGGGTTGTGACACAGACATTCTGTAATGTTAACCAGGTCATGGTGGGTTGTGCCACAGATATTCTGTAACGTTAACCAGGTCATGGTGGGTTGTGACACAGACATTCTGTAACGTTAACCAGGTCATGGTGGGTTGTGACACAGACATTCTGTAACGTTAACCAGGTCATGGTGGGTTGTGACACAGACATTCTGTAACGTTAACCAGGTCATGATGGGATGTGACACAGACATTCTGTAACGTTAACCAGGTCATGGTGGGTTGTGACACAGATATTCTGTAACGTTAACCAGGTCATGGTGGGTTGTGACACAGACATTCTGTATAGTCAACCAGGTCATGGTGGGTTGTGACACAGACATTCTGTATAGTCAACCAGGTCATGGTGGGTTGTGACACAGACATTCTGTAACGTTAACCATGTCATGGTGGGTTGTGCCACAGACATTCTGTAACGTTAACCAGGTCATGGTGGGTTGTGACACAGACATTCTGTAACGTTAACCAGGTCATGGTGTAACAACATTTGTGACACATACATTATGTAACGTACAAGGTCATGGTGTAACAACATTGGTGACACAGACATTCTGTAACGTTAACCAGGTCATGGTGGGTTGTGACACAGACATTCTGTAACGTTAACCAGGTCATGGTGTAACAACATTTGTGACACAGACATTCTGTAACGTTAACCAGGTCATGGTGTAACAACATTTGTGACACAGACATTCTGTAACGTCAACCAGGTCATGGTGGGTTGTGACACAGACATTCTGTAACGTCAACCAGGTCATGGTGAGTTGTGACCCCAGACAATCTGTATCGTTAACCAGGTCATAGTGGGTTGTGACACAGACATTCTGTAACGTTAACCAGGTCATGGTGAGTTGTGACACAGACATTCTGTAACATCAACCAGGTCATGGTGGGTTGTGACACAGACATTCTGTAACGTTAACCAGGTCATGGTGGGTTGTGACACAGACATTCTGTAACGTTAACCAGGTCATGGTGTAACAACATTTGTGACACAGACATTATGTAACGTTAACCAGATCATGGTGGGTTGTGACACAGACATTCTGTAACGTCAACCAGGTCATGGTGGGTTGTGACACAGATATTCTGTAACGTTAACCAGGTCATGGTGGGTTGTGACACAGACATTCTGTAACGTTAACCAGGTCATGGTGTAACAACATTTGTGACACAGACATTATGTAACGTTAACCAGATCATGGTGGGTTGTGACACAGACATTCTGTAACGTCAACCAGGTCATGGTGGGTTGTGACACAGATATTCTGTAACGTTAACCAGGTCATGGTGGGTTGTGACACAGACATTCTGTAACGTTAACTAGGTCATGGTGTAACAACATTTGTGACACAGACATTCTGTAACGTTAACCAGGTCATGGTGGGTTGTGACACAGACATTCTGTAACGTTAACCAGGTCATGGTGGGTTGTGACACAGACATTCTGTAACGTTAACCAGGTCATGGTGTAACAACATTTGTGACACAGACATTCTGTAACGTACCAGGTCATGGTGTAACAACATTTGTGACACAGACATTCTGTGACCTTAACCAGGTCATGGTGTAACAACATTTGTGACACAGACATTATGTAACGTTAACCAGATCATGTTGGGTTGTGACACAGACATTCTGTAACGTTAACCAGGTCATGGTGGGTTGTGACACAGACATTCTGTAACGTTAACCAGGTCATGGTGGGTTGTGACACAGACATTCTGTAACGTTAACCAGGTCATGGTGGGTTGTGACACAGACATTCTGTAACGTTAACCAGGTCATGGTGGGTTGTGACACAGACATTCTGTAACGTTAACCAGGTCATGGTGGGTTGTGACACAGACATTCTGTAACGTTAACCAGGTCATGGTGGGTTGTGACACCGATATTCTGTAACGTTAACCAGATCATGGTGGGTTGTGACAGACATTCTGTAACGTTAACCAGGACATGGTGGGTTGTGACACAGACATTCTGTAACGTTAACCAGGTCATGGTGGGTTGTGACACAGACATTCTGTAACGTCAACCAGGTCATGGTGGGTTGTGACACAGACATTCTGCAACGTTAACCAGGTCATGGTGGGTTGTGACACAGACATTCTGTAACGTTAACCAGGTCATGGTGGGTTGTGACACAGACATTCTGTAACGTTAACCAGGTCATGGTGGGTTGTGACACAGACATTCTGTAACGTTAACCAGGTCATGGTGGGTTGTGACACAGACATTCTGTAACGTTAACCAGGTCATGGTGGGTTGTGACACAGATATTCTGTAACGTTAACCAGGTCATGGTGGGTTGTGACACAGACATTCTGTAACGTCAACCAGGTCATGGTGGGTTGTGACACAGACATTCTGTAACGTTAACCAGGTCATGGTGGGTTGTGACACAGACATTCTGTAACGTTAACCAGGTCATGGTGGGTTGTGACACAGACATTCTGTTACGTACCAGGTCATGGTGTAACAACATTTGTGACACAGACATTCTGTAACGTTAACCAGGTCATGGTGGGTTGTGACACAGACATTCTGTAACGTTAACCAGGTCATGGTGTAACAACATTTGTGACACAGACATTCTGTAACGTTAACCAGGTCATGGTGGGTTGTGACACAGACATTCTGTAACATCAACCAGGTCATGGTGGGTTTTGACACAGATATTCTGTAACGTTAACCAGGTCATGGTGGGTTGTGACACAGACATTCTGTAACGTCAACCAGGTCATGTTCGGTTGTGACACAGACATTCTGTAACGTCAACCAGGTTATGGTGGGTTGTGACACAGACATTCTGTAACGTTAACCAGGTCATGGTGGGTTGTGACACAGACATTCTGTAACGTTAACCAGGTCATGGTGGGTTGTGACACAGACATTCTGTAACGTTATCCAGGTCATGGTGGGATGTGACACAGACATTCTGTAACGTTAACCAGGTCATGGGGGGTTGTGACACAGACATTCTGTAACGTTAACCAGGTCATGGTGGGTTGTGACACAGACATTCTGTAACGTTAACCAGCTCATGGTGGGTTGTGACACAGACATTCTGTAACGTTAACCAGGTCATGGTGGGTTGTGACACAGACATTCTGTAACGTTAACCAGCTCATGGTGGGTTGTGACACAGACATTCTGTAACGTTAACCAGGTCATGGTGGGTTGTGACACAGACATTCTGTAACGTTAACCAGGTCATGGTGGGTTGTGACACAGACATTCTGTAACGTTAACCAGGTCATGGTGGGTTGTGACACAGACATTCTGTAATGTTAACCAGGTCATGATGGGTTGTGACACAGACATTCTGTAACGTTAACCAGGTCATGGTGGGTTGTGACACAGATATTCTGTAACGTTAACCAGATCATGGTGGGTTGTGACAGACATTCTGTAACGTTAACCAGGTCATGGTGGGTTGTGACACAGACATTCTGTAACGTTAACCAGGTCATGGTGGGTTGTGACACAGACATTCTGTAACGTTAACCAGGTCATGGTGGGTTGTGACACAGACATTCTGCAACGTTAACCAGGTCATGGTGGTTTGTGACACAGACATTCTGTAACGTTAACCAGATCATGGTGGGTTGTGACACAGACATTCTGTAACGTTAACCAGGTCATGGTGGGTTGTGACACAGACATTCTGTAACGTTAACCAGGTCATGGTGGGTTGTGACACAGATATTCTGTAACGTTAACTAGGTCATGGTGGGTTGTGATACAGACATTCTGTAACGTTAACCAGGTCATGGTGGGTTGTGACACAGACATTCTGTAACGTACCAGGTCATGGTGTATAACAACATTTGTGACACAGACATTCTGTAACGTTAACCAGGTCATGGTGGGTTGTGACACAGACATTCTGTAACGTTAACCATGTCATGGTGTAACAACATTTGTGACACAGACATTCTGTAACGTTAACCAGGTCATGGTGGGTTGTGACACAGACATTCTGTAACGTTAACCAGGTCATGGTGGGTTGTGACACAGATATTCTGTAACGTTAACCAGGTCATGGTGGGTTGTGACACAGACATTCTGTAACGTCAACCAGGTCATGGTGGGTTGTGACACAGACATTCTGTAACGTCAACCAGGTCATGGTGGGTTGTGACACAGACATTCTGTAACGTTAACCAGGTCATGGTGGGTTGTGACACAGACATTCTGTAACGTTTACCAGGTCATGGTGGGTTGTGACACAGACATTCTGTAACGTTAACCAGGTCATGGTGGGTTGTGACACAGACATTCTGTAACATTAACCAGGTCATGGTGGGTTGTGACACAGACATTCTATAACGTTAACCAGGTCATGGTGGGTTGTGACACAGACATTCTGTAACGTTAACCAGGTCATGGTGGGTTGTGACACAAACATTCTGTAACGTCAACCAGGTCATGGTGGGTTGTGACACAGACATTCTGTAACGTCAACCAGGTCATGGTGGGTTGTGACACAGAGATTCTGTAACGTTAACCAGGTCATGGTGGGTTGTGACACAGACATTCTGTAACGTTAACCAGGTCATGGTGGGTTGTGACACAGACATTCTGTAACGTTAACCAGGTCATGGTGGGTTGTGATACAGACATTCTGTAACGTACCAGGTCATGGTGTAGCAACATTTGTGACACAGACATTCTGTAACGTTAACCAGGTCATGGTGTAACAACATTTGTGACACAGATATTCTGTAACGTTAACCAGGTCATGGTGAGTTGTGACACAGACATTCTGTAACGTCAACCAGGTCATGGTGGGTTGTGACACAGACATTCTGTAACGTTAACCAGGTCATGGTGGGTTGTGACACAGACATTCTGTAACGTTAACCAGGTCATGGTGGGTTGTGACACAGACATTCTGTAACGTTAACCAGGTCATGGTGGGTTGTGACACAGACATTCTGTAACGTTAACCAGGTCATGGTGGGTTGTGACACAGATATTCTGTAACGTTAACCAGATCATGGTGGGTTGTGACAAACATTCTGTAACGTTAACCAGGTCATGGTGGGTTGTGACACAGACATTCTGTAACGTTAACAAGGTCATGGTGTAACAACATTTTTGACACACACATTCTGTAACGTTAACCAGGTCATGGTGGGTTGTGACACAGACATTCTGTAACGTTAACAAGGCCATGGTGTAACAACATTTGTGACACAGACATTCTGTAACGTTAACCAGGTCATGGTGGGTTGTGACACAGACATTCTGTAACGTTAACCAGGTCATGGTGGGTTGTGACACAGACATTCTGTAACGTTAACCAGCTCATGGTGGGTTGTGACACAGACATTCTGTAACGTTAACCAGGTCATGGTGGGTTGTGACACAGACATTCTGTAACGTACCAGGTCATGGTGTAACAACATTTGTGACACAGACATTCTGTAACGTTAACCAGGTCATGGTGGGTTGTGACACAGACATTCTGTAACGTTAACCAGGTCATGGTGGGTTGTGACACAGACATTCTGTAACGTTATCCAGGTCATGGTGGGTTGTGACACAGACATTCTGTAACATCAACCAGGTCATGGTGGGTTTTGACACAGATATTCTGTAACGTTAACCAGGTCATGGTGGGTTGTGACACAGACATTCTGTAACGTCAACCAGGTCATGGTGGGTTGTGACACAGACATTCTGTAACGTCAACCAGGTTATGGTGGGTTGTGACACAGACATTCTGTAATGTTAACCAGGTCATGGTGGGTTGTGACACAGACATTCTGTAACGTTAACCAGGTCATGGTGGGTTGTGACACAGACATTCTGTAACGTTATCCAGGTCATGGTGGGTTGTGACACAGACATTCTGTAACGTTAACCAGGTCATGGGGGGTTGTGACACAGACATTCTGTAACGTTAACCAGGTCATGGTGGGTTGTGACACAGACATTCTGTAACGTTAACCAGCTCATGGTGGGTTGTGACACAGACATTCTGTAACGTTAACCAGGTCATGGTGGGTTGTGACAGAGACATTCTGTAACGTTAACCAGGTCATGGTGGGTTGTGACACAGACATTCTGTAACGTTAACCAGGTCATGGTGGGTTGTGACACAGACATTCTGTAATGTTAACCAGGTCATGGTGGGTTGTGACACAGACATTCTGTAACGTTAACCAGGTCATGGTGGGTTGTGACACAGACATTCTGTAACGTTAACCAGGTCATGGTGGGTTGTGACACAGACATTCTGCAACGTTAACCAGGTCATGGTGGTTTGTGACACAGACATTCTGTAACGTTAACCAGGTCATGGTGGGTTGTGACACAGACATTCTGTAACGTTAACCAGGTCATGGTGGGTTGTGACACAGACATTCTGTAACGTTAACCAGGTCATGGTGGGTTGTGACACAGACATTCTGTAACGTTAACCAGGTCATGGTGGGTTGTGACACAGATATTCTGTAACGTTAACCAGGTCATGGTGGGTTGTGATACAGACATTCTGTAACGTTAACCAGGTCATGGTGGGTTGTGACACAGACATTCTGTAACGTACCAGGTCATGGTTTAACAACATTTGTGACACAGACATTCTGTAACGTTAACCAGGTCATGGTGGGTTGTGACACAGACATTCTGTAACGTTAACCAGGTCATGGTGTAACAACATTTGTGACACAGACATTCTGTAACGTTAACCAGGTCATGGTGGGTTGTGACACAGACATTCTGTAACGTTAACCAGGTCATGGTGGGTTGTGACACAGATATTCTGTAACGTTAACCAGGTCATGGTGGGTTGTGACACAGACATTCTCTAACGTCAACCAGGTCATGGTGGGTTGTGACACAGACATTCTGTAACGTTAACCAGGTCATGGCGAGTTGTGACACAGACATTCTGTAACGTTAACCAGGTCATGGTGGGTTGTGACACAGACATTCTGTAACATTAACCAGGTCATGGTGGGTTGTGACACAGACATTCTGTAACGTTAACCAGGTCATGGTTGGTTGTGACACAGACATTCTGTAACGTTAACCAGGTCATGGTAGGTTGTGACACAGACATTCTGTAACGTTAACCAGGTCATGGTGTAACAACATTTGTGACACAGACATTATGTAACGTTAACCAGATCATGGTGGGTTGTGACACAGACATTCTGTAACGTCAACCAGGTCATGGTGGGTTGTGACACAGATATTCTGTAACGTTAACCAGGTCATGGTTGGTTGTGACACAGACATTCTGTAACGTTAACTAGGTCATGGTGTAACAACATTTGTGACACAGACATTCTGTAACGTTAACCAGGTCATGGTGGGCTGTGACACAGACATTCTGTAACGTTAACCAGGTCATGGTGGGTTGTGACACAGACATTCTGTAACGTTAACCATGTCATGGTGTAACAACATTTGTGACACAGACATTCTGTAACGTTAACCAGGTCATGGTGGGTTGTGACACAGATATTCTGTAACGTTAACCAGGTCATGGTGGGTTGTGACACAGACATTCTGTAACGTCAACCAGGTCATGGTGGGTTGTGACACAGACATTCTGTAACGTTAACCAGGTCATGGTGGGTTGTGACACAGACATTCTGTAACGTTAACCAGGTCATGGTGGGTTGTGACACAGACATTCTGTAACGTACCAGGTCATGGTGTAACAACATTTGTGACACAGACATTCTGTAACGTTAACCAGGTCATGGTGGGTTGTGACACAGACATTCTGTAACGTTAACCAGGTCATGGTGTAACAACATTTGTGACACAGACATTCTGTAACGTTAACCAGGTCATGGTGGGTTGTGACACAGACATTCTGTAACGTTAACCAGGTCATGGTGGGTTGTGACACAGACATTCTGTAACGTTATCCAGGTCATGGTGGGTTGTGACACAGACATTCTGTAACATCAACCAGGTCATGGTGGGTTTTGACACAGATATTCTGTAACGTTAACCAGGTCATGGTGGGTTGTGACACAGACATTCTGTAACGTCAACCAGGTCATGGTGGGTTGTGACACAGACATTCTGTAACGTCAACCAGGTTATGGTGGGTTGTGACACAGACATTCTGTAATGTTAACCAGGTCATGGTGGGTTGTGACACAGACATTCTGTAACGTTAACCAGGTCATGGTGGGTTGTGACACAGACATTCTGTAACGTTATCCAGGTCATGGTGGGTTGTGACACAGACATTCTGTAACGTTAACCAGGTCATGGGGGGTTGTGACACAGACATTCTGTAACGTTAACCAGGTCATGGTGGGTTGTGACACAGACATTCTGTAACGTTAACCAGCTCATGGTGGGTTGTGACACAGACATTCTGTAACGTTAACCAGGTCATGGTGGGTTGTGACACAGACATTCTGTAACGTTAACCAGGTCATGGTGGGTTGTGACACAGACATTCTGTAACGTAAACCAGGTCATGGTGGGTTGTGACAGAGACATTCTGTAACGTTAACCAGGTCATGGTGGGTTGTGACACAGACATTCTGTAACGTTAACCAGGTCATGGTGGGTTGTGACACAGACATTCTGTAATGTTAACCAGGTCATGATGGGTTGTGACACAGACATTCTGTAACGTTAACCAGGTCATGGTGGTTTGTGACACAGATATTCTGTAACGTTAACCAGAACATGGAGGGTTGTGACAAACATTCTGTAACGTTAACCAGGTCATGGTGGGTTGTGACACAGACATTCTGTAACGTTAACCAGGTCATGGTGGGTTGTGACACAGACATTCTGTAACGTTAACCAGGTCATGGTGGGTTGTGACACAGACATTCTGCAACGTTAACCAGGTCATGGTGGTTTGTGACACAGACATTCTGTAACGTTAACCAGGTCATGGTGGGTTGTGACACAGACATTCTGTAACGTTAACCAGGTCATGGTGGGTTGTGACACAGACATTCTGTAACGTTAACCAGGTCATGGTGGGTTGTGACACAGACATTCTGTAACGTTAACCAGGTCATGGTGGGTTGTGACACAGATATTTTGTAACGTTAACCAGGTCATGGTGGGTTGCGATACAGACATTCTGTAACGTTAACCAGGTCATGGTGGGTTGTGACACAGACATTCTGTAACGTACCAGGTCATGGTTTAACAACATTTGTGACACAGACATTCTGTAACGTTAACCAGGTCATGGTGGGTTGTGACACAGACATTCTGTAACGTTAACCAGGTCATGGTGTAACAACATTTGTGACACAGACATTCTGTAACGTTAACCAGGTCATGGTGGGTTGTGACACAGACATTCTGTAACGTTAACCAGGTCATGGTGGGTTGTGACACAGATATTCTGTAACGTTAACCAGGTCATGGTGGGTTGTGACACAGACATTCTGTAACGTCAACCAGGTCATGGTGGGTTGTGACACAGACATTCTCTAACGTCAACCAGGTCATGGTGGGTTGTGACACAGACATTCTGTAACGTTAACCAGGTCATGGCGGGTTGTGACACAGACATTCTGTAACGTTAACCAGGTCATGGTTGGTTGTGACACAGACATTCTGTAACATTAACCAGGTCATGGTGGGTTGTGACACAGACATTCTGTAACGTTAACCAGGTCATGGTTGGTTGTGACACAGACATTCTGTAACGTTAACCAGGTCATGGTAGGTTGTGACACAGACATTCTGTAACGTTAACCAGGTCATGGTGTAACAACATTTGTGACACAGACATTATGTAACGTTAACCAGATCATGGTGGGTTGTGACACAGACATTCTGTAACGTTAACCAGGTCATGGTGGGTTGTGACACAGACATTCTGTAACGTTATCCAGGTCATGGTGGGTTGTGACACAGACATTCTGTAACATCAACCAGGTCATGGTGGGTTTTGACACAGATATTCTGTAACATCAACCAGGTCATGGTGTAGCAACATTTGTGACACAGACATTCTGTAACGTTAACCAGGTCATGGTGTAACAACATTTGTGACACAGATATTCTGTAACGTTAACCAGGTCATGGTTGGTTGTGACACAGACATTCTGTAACGTCAACCAGGTCATGGTGGGTTGTGACACAGACATTCTGTAACGTTAACAAGGTCATGGTGGGTTGTGACACAGACATTCTGTAACGTTAACCAGGTCATGGTGGGTTGTGACACAGACATTCTGTAACGTTAACCAGGTCATGGTGGGTTGTGACACAGACATTCTGTAACGTTAACCAGGTCATGATGGGTTGTGACACAGACATTCTGTAACGTTAACCAGGTCATGGTGGGTTGTGATACAGATATTCTGTAACGTTAACCAGATCATGGTGGGTTGTGACAGACATTCTGTAACGTTAACCAGGTCATGGTGGGTTGTGACACAGACATTCTGTAACGTTAACCAGGTCATGGTGGGTTGTGACACAGACATTCTGTAACGTTAACAAGGTCATGGTGTAACAACATTTTTGACACACACATTCTGTAACGTTAACCAGGTCATGGTGGGTTGTGACACAGACATTCTGTAACGTTAACCAGGTCATGGTGGGTTGTGACACAGACATTCTGTAACGTTAACCAGGTCATGGTGGGTTGTGACACAGACATTCTGTAACGTTAACAAGGTCATGGTGTAACAACATTTTTGACACACACATTCTGTAACGTTAACCAGGTCATGGTGGGTTGTGACACAGACATTCTGTAACGTTAACCAGGTCATGGTGGGTTGTGACACAGACATTCTGTAACGTTAACCAGGTCATGGTGGGTTGTGACACAGACATTCTGTAACGTTAACCAGGTCATGGTGGGTTGTGACACAGACATTCTGTAACGTCAACCAGGTCATGGTGGATTGTGACACAGACATTCTGTAACGTCAACCAGGTCATGGTGGGTTGTGACACAGACATTCTGTAACGTCAACCAGGTCATGGTGGGTTGTGACACAGACATTCTGTAACGTTAACCAGGTCATGGTGGGTTGTGACACAGACATTCTGTAACGTTAACCAGGTCATGGTGGGTTGTGACTCAGACATTCTGTAACGTTAACCAGGTCATGGTGGGTTGTGACACAGACATTCTGTAACGTTAACCAGGTCATGGTGGGTTGTGACACAGACATTCTGTAACGTCAACCAGGTCATGGTGAGTTGTGACCCCAGACAATCTGTATCGTTAACCAGGTCATAGTGGGTTGTGACACAGACATTCTGTAACGTTAACCAGGTCATGGTGAGTTGTGACACAGACATTCTGTAACATCAACCAGGTCATGGTGGGTTGTGACACAGACATTCTGTAACGTTAACCAGGTCATGGTGGGTTGTGCCACAGACATTCTGTAACGTTAACCAGGTCATGGTGGGTTGTGCCACAGATATTCTGTAACGTTAACCAGGTCATGGTGGGTTGTGACAAAGACATTCTGTAACGTTAACCAGGTGATGGTGGGTTGTGACACAGACATTCTGTAACGTTAACCAGGTGATGGTGGGTTGTGACACAGACATTCTGTAACGTTAAACAGGTCATGATGGGTTGTGACACAGACATTCTGTAACGTTAACCAGGTCATGGTGGGTTGTGACTTAGACATTCTGTAACGTTAACCAGGTCATGGTGGGTTGTGACACAGACATTCTGTAACGTTAACCAGGTCATGGCGGGTTGTGACACAGACATTCTGTAACGTTAACCAGCTCATGGTAGGTTGTGACACAGATATTCTGTAACGTTAACCAGGTCATGATGGGTTGTGACACAGACATTCTGTAACGTTAACCAGGTCATGGTGGGTTGTGACACAGACATTCTGTAACGTTAACCAGGTCATGGTGGGTTGTGACACAGACATTCTGTAACGTTAACCAGGTCATGGTGGGTTGTGACACAGACATTCTGTAACGTCAACCAGGTCATGGTGGGTTGTGACACAGACATTCTGTAACGTTAACCAGGTCATGGTGGTTTGTGACACAGACATTCTGTAACGTTAACCAGGTCATGGTGGGTTGTGACACAGACATTCTGTAACATTAACCAGGTCATGGTGGGTTGTGACACAGACATTTTGTAACGTTAACCAGGTCATGGTGGGTTGTGACACAGACATTCTGTAACGTTAACCAGGTCATGGTGGGTTGTGACACAGACATTCTGTAACGTTAACCAGGTCATGGTGGGTTGTGACACAGACATTCTGTAGCGTTAACCAGGTCATGGTGGGTTGTGACACAGACATTCTGTAACGTTAACCAGGCCATGGTGGGTTGTGACACAGACATTCTGTAACGTTAACCAGGTCGTGGTGGGTTGTGACACAGACATTCTGTAACGTCAACCAGGTCATGGTGGGTTGTGACACAGACATTCTGTAACGTCAACCAGATCATGGTGGGTTGTGACACAGACATTCTGTAACGTCAACCAGGTCGTGGTGGGTTGTGACACAGACATTCTGTAACGTTAACCAGGTCATGGTGGGTTGTGACACAGACATTCTGTAACGTTAACCAGGTCATGGTGGGTTGTGACACAGACATTCTGTAACGTTAACCAGGTCATGGTGTAACAACATTTGTGACACAGACATTCTGTAGCGTTAACCAGGTCATGGTGGGGATCGGAAAACTTGCAAAGTGATGACTTAGCCACTAGGAACCCTTGGTTCAGTAGCTTCCTTCTTAGCAGCAATCCTCCATCAAGGAAATCATGATAGGAACCACAAGCTCTGGAATATCAATCAACTCAGAAATATATACTACATATGTAGGTGTTGCTACATAAAAATTGAAAATCGAAATAATCTCTTTGGTCATAGAATGTCGTTCTTAACTGGTCCTCACTATAAATTTCGAGGAGTAGATAAATGTATGAAGCAGACATCTGTATCTGTGGTATCCTTTGTTTCAAGCTCACTAGGATAAATGTGTTCAACAAAATATAATTTTGTCTCTGAGCAAGTAAAAGATAATTTTACCTTCCAAATTTATTTTGTCTTCAGTGACTTTGACAATAACATTACTTCTGAAAATCAGTAATATCATCCACTTGTGTTTGACAATAGATCATTTAAAATAATTTCATGCAATTTTTTACACAAAATATTCTGCTACCTCAAGAAAACAGGAAACGACCATAAACTTAATATTTAGACTCTACTTGTTTTAAAAATAGACAGTCAGATCATTTTCTTGCATACTGCATTAGGAAAACTGACAGACACTTGGGTCCAACTTTCAACTTCTAACTGAAATAATATCTAACAAATTATATCTTGGATGAAGTACCATCATTTAGAGATTGGATTAGTTGGTTTATGCAAGGACGTATACGTATACGTTCTTGTTTTATGCATTCAACTTCTAACTGAAATAATATCTACCAAAATATATCTTGGATGAAGTACCATCATTTAGAGATTGGCTTAGTTTATGGTGTTTAACGCCACTTTCAACAATATTTCAGTCAGTTTTATTGGTGGAGGAAATCGGATGAATACACGAAGAAAACTACCGACCTGCCGCAAGTCACTGACAAACTTTATCACACAATGTTGTATCGAGTACACCTCGCCTTGGACAGGGTTCGAACTCACAATTTTAGTGGTGATAGGCACTTTATTGCACAGGTAGTTGTAAACCCACGACCACGACGTCCCTCCGTCATTTAGAGAGATCAATGGAAGCTTGAGGCTCTCTAGAGTCTGTACGATTTTTGGGCAGTGAATTAATCTGAAAATGATTATTGTAGAGCAAAAGTCATTACTAGGTAGAATCTGTCTGGGAAAGTGCACGAAGGAATTTCAAAAGAAAATGAAAGAGAAAAAAAAAACAATAAAACAGATTTTCAAATAAAACAACAAATTCTGGATGTTGGCCACTTTTTGGTCACTTTGAAACATTAAGAGCAATAACAAATCCAGTGCAATACCACTGAATATTGCAAAGAAATTAAATCGTATAAAATTATTACAAATCGAACTTAAAATTTAAATTTATCTCGGAAACCGTAAGAGCGAGGTAAAATCTGCTTAGAAGTGCAGGCGGGAAATTTCAAAGGGAATTTAAAGAAAAAACACATTGAAATCAAAGTTCTAACTTGTTGTGCGTTGTCCACATGTTGTCACCGGATATAGATCTACGAAACGGTTACAACAGACTTGTTGATATATTCCAGATCGCTATATTTCGAATCAATTCAGGGGGAGGGGGACTGCATGCAAATCGGACTTCAAATTAAAAAAAAACCCAAAAAGCATGATTTAGGGTTTTGGTCTCATTTTATCTGGAAAAATAGATAGGTGTCAACTGTTTGAAAATCGCATGCAGAAAATTTCATAAGGAATCAAATGGGAAAAAAGACATAAAGGATCTAACGTGAAATAAAGATTTACATTGTTGGCGTTGGTCCCCTCGGCAAGCGCTACAACAATTATGTTGATATAAATCAGACAGATATTTGTCAATGGAATTGAATGGGGAAAATGCATACAAATCGGACTTGAAATTAAAAAAAAACGGTATCATTTTGCGTATTGGTCTCTCCCTTGACCCCTTTTATCTCGAAAACCGTAATTTTTATCTTTGAGCTACCCTTACAGGATTTACTGACGAGGAGAGGCACTAGGTTATTATGCTAAGCCCCTCCCAATCCCCACCCCTGACGACTAGAGGAAGATGGAAGAGTGTTCAATCAATTTGAATGAAGGTGAGTGTGATGAGGGATGTTTAAAATTCTGCAGTATTCTGAAATGGAGTGCAACTGTGCAAGGAAAATTACCGAGGGTTTGCTTAGAGAGTACAGAGCGCTATGACATAAGTATGAAAGTCCAATGACGGTGTCAAAAGTATTATGCATTTTGACCGGAGGCCCCCTAAATGTTGAGGCCCTATATGCTTCAGTGCGTAAAGCCTATCTTTGTATTGGTAAATCGGTCATTGGAGCTAACAGAGACATATAGTGTTAGTCTCTGCAGCTACAATGTATATTAATATATTTATATTATAGCGATACACCGGGGATTATAGGTAAATCCGTCATTGCTAACAGAAACATATGTCAGTCCCTGCAGCTACAATGTATATTAATATATTTATATCATAGCGATACACATAAATCATGTTAGTGTGATGAATACGTAATTCTGCACAAACCGGTTTTATATCGATTTCTAAATGATGTACAAAGTAGCCCCACTTGAGCATGTTACATTAATTCCTTTCTATTTTTAAATTCACGTTTTCTCTTTGTATAAAAATTAGACGGTGGCCTGATATTTTTCTGAACTGGTTTCTTAGGGAGTTGCAGATCTCTTCAATAAATAATGATAATAATATTCTTTATTACCTAATTTAAAGGACACACATATGGGCATAACTAATTATGTTTTTGATATGTCTCTGATTACAATCATTAAAGACACACAAGAAAATACACATCTTATGCTGAAATAAAACAAATTTACATGATTTTGATTACAAATATTTAACAAAACATAAAAAAAAAGAAAAAAAAAGATTACCCATATTGTCCGACTGAAAACACGAGTTTGGTACGGTGTTCTCACACATTGACATCTAAAATTATTTTTGGTCGAATTCGCGGGAAATTCTTACTTTACCACGTGATCACTGAACTGTCATGGAGGACAATAATGAACTTTTGCAGACAAAATACAAGATGGATTTTATAAAAGTTTAAACTCTTAACAGTCTCTAATGCAAAGTAGTGGATATACAACATATTCCAACTCCTTAAAACTTATGATTTTACCAACATAATATCAATGGCAAACACAAATTCACCTTATATTGGTAAAAGTACACCAGTTCTCATTACCCACGTGGAATTTGAGAAAGGGTACTGCATTGGCTATGGGCAATTTTGCGATGCAGATATTGTTGAGGCGTTATCAGAACAAGTTTTACAATCTGCCACAGAAGGTGTACCCATACAATCCTGTCATGTTGGTGATGTAGTTCTTGCTTTGTACCGAGATGACGAAAATTGGTACAGGGCAAAAATTGTGTCTGTGAATCCTGATAATCTTTCCCTATCAGTCTTTTTCATCGACTATGGCAATTCAGAAGAAATCTATGTGGCTGATGCTAGGGTTGCTCCAAATGAGTTGAAACAGCTTCCCAGTCTAGCAAAGAAATGTGTGTTTGAAGATGTCAATCCTTCATGTGATGGTATTTGGTCAGATAGTGACGAAGAAAAATTGCAGGATGATTTAATAAACAAAGAATTCACAGCAGAAATAACAGATATTACAAACCGTGATTTGCTGGTTGTTGCTCTTCATACTGATTCGGAACAATATCAATTTGGAAAGAAGAGCACCTCTAATAGTGAAACAAGTTTAACAGCTGTGAACTTATCTGTAGGTGAAAGTTACCAGTCATACATAGCGTATGTTGAAAGTGCAAATAAGTTTTGGATACAGTTAAAACAGTTTGAACTAAATCTTGAAAAATTGATGCAAGAAGTTTCTAATTTTGTTGAAAAGGAAGCTCGTCCACTACCTCAAGCAAAGCGTGGCACATGTTGCATTGCAAAGTTCAGTGATGATGATGTTCCTTACAGGTCAAAAGTATTGGGAATGACAGGTGACAAATGCCTAGTTCAGTTTGTGGACTATGGGAATTCAGAATCAAAGAGCCTTTCAGATCTAATGATTTTACCTGAGCAGTTTTGTCAACTTCCTATTCAAGGCTTTAAATGTTGTTACAAGAGAAGTAAACTCAAAAGTAATGCTTTAGATGAGAAAGTTCAAGAATTGACATCTGAAGAAAATGGCATTGTTGTAAAGGTTGTTTCAAAGTCAGGTGATGAATATACCGTTGAAATTGATAAAATAGAAGAAATATCCATTACAGAAAGCAGTGAAGCTCGGGCATTTACCTCTCTGCAGATGGACTTGAACAAAGACTTTGATGTTTGTATATCTCATGTTTATCATCCGGGTAGATTTTATGTACAGATTATTGAAAATGCAACAATAATAGACAGCTTAATGGAAAAGATATCGAATGAGTTCAATTCCAATCCAAATTTATCTAGTCTAAGTAATGGTATGGTCGGTATTGCAAAGCTAAGTGATGGAGCATGCTATAGGTCAGTGATAAAATCAATGCAAAAGGACAGTGCCTTTGTTTTTGCTATTGACTTTGGATTTGAAGAATGGGTTACAGGTTCTCAGGTTAGAGAAATATCATCACGTTGTATGCAGATACCTGCACAGGCACTTGAATGTACAGTAGACTCCACAAAAACTGAAGAAAAGTATTGGTCAACCAAAGAAATAAATATTCTTTCAGTTTTTGAAAGTAAAGAACCACTTATAGCTAAAATAACTGCAAAACGTGGTAGTATTTTTCAGTTGGATTTGCATGACACAACAGATCCAGAATTGGACAGATATATAAATGCTGAATTATTGGGTATAGGCAAGAATTCTGATTCAAAAGTAATTCCAAACGCAGCTTCAAATCAAACCACAAAGATTTCAAAGGAACTCATTTCAATTCCACCCCCTGAAGTTGTAGTTGGTGAAAAAAAACTTGTTTGTGTTACAGCTATCAAGTCATCTAACCAGTTCTATGTTCAAATGACAAATCATATCAATGAAATTGCTGAACTGCAGAAACAGCTTCATGTTACTTATGAAAACTACAATGTATCTGAAGGATGTATAAGAAACATTAGAACAGGAGACATATGTTGTACTAGATATGTAGATGGAGGGTGGTATAGAGCGCTCGTCACATCTGTAGAACAAGGACAAATTATTGTTAGTTTTGCTGACTTTGGGGATTCTACATCATGTAATTTGACTGATCTGAAAGAATTGCAAAAAAAGTATTCAATTTTACCCCAGCAGTGTATTATAGGCAACATTTCAAATTTAAATGCTGGATTGACAAAAGAAACGGCAGAAACTGTCCTGACAAATCAAGTTATTGAAGTTCAAATTGGAGAACAAAAAGGTAATTAATAATACAAGCTTATTACTTCTTATTTTAAAATTTAAGTTAAAAGATACAATATCAGCAAGGCCAAAAAAAATAAATGTATGTGTTTCCGATCGACCGACCGACCCTAACATTTTTTATGCCAAAAAAAAATAGATCTGCAAAATCCGGAAATTCGCCTCCGTTTTCGTGTTTGTTTCTGACTTCAACAATAGACGCTTGACTTGCGATATTGATGGAATTTTCTTCATTTCCTTGTACATTTGATCGATGTTTGGAACCAAAAAAAGTGTACTGCATGTCAAATAATTAATAAGCTGTAGTAAGAAAGAAACAAACAAGTTTGTGTCATTGTAGAGGAAGGAGCATACTTGTACTGTAGGTTTATATAAAAAAAAAAAAAAAAAAAAAAATCCCGACCTACCGACCCTGATTTTGAAGACCATACAATCGGAAACATACTTCTTTTTTTTTTGGCCTAAGAGGCTTCATGTTTGGTGCTTTGCTTGAAAAATAGTGTGATAAACATCACTCTATTTTAATTCACCTTTCTGACCATCATCATTATTTGTGATATTGTTGTGAGTACAGTCTGCTCCAAAAACCACTAGCCCTATGCCCCTGTCTAGTTTGTCAAAATGTTAGTAAAAAAAGGATTTGGCATAAATATATACATGAATAAGATTTTCAGATTTTAAAATATTATTATCCTTCAATCAAACCTGCAACTGGTATAGAGTTTATATATATCACTATGGGTTACAAGTTGAACTTGTAGTAATATTTTATAATTATGTGGTAATACACTGATCGTATTGATTGATGTAAATCCAACAACTATGACTCCTTGCGCAGAGGTGATTACTCTTTGACTACCTACCAGTACAGGGGTTAAAAAATCCACTATCCCGACGCCCGGGGCTAGTAATTTCCACATTTGGGCTAGCTGAAATAATCAGCTGTATGCCCGACGGGCTAGTAAAAAAATATGTCGAATATTGACAAACTTGTCCATATTCGCGTATCTACTTATATTCATATATGTTATATATTGTTTAATCAGCAGCAATGTTTTATTTTTTTTTTTTTTTTTTTTTTTTTTTTTTTTTATATAAAGTGTGATATTTTTATTGAAATCTGTACATTTGTTAGTTGAATACATAAAGTACCGGTACCTTATCCCGGCCTCGTTAACATTAGTAAAGCACATAACATATAAAGATGTTAGTATTTGTTAGTAATTTACATACAGAATGGCATACTATTTCTATTAGAATAACATGACAGAAAATACCAAATAATGTGATTCCACATAAAGATGAGTTTTTCAATCATAATAAACCAAATTAACAAATATACAGATAATCAAAAAATAGGGTTTTAAGTAGCTATAGAAGTAAAAGAAAAAAATGGAAAAAGTTTAATTTATTGAGTTTTTTAAGGCATAAAAATAATTTTTAAAGAGAAAGAAAAAGTTTTTTAATTTGCTTTGATGAATAGGTAATTTTAGCATTCATAAAAACAAAAGGCTATTTCTTTTCTATCATGTTATATACAGAATGAATATTTGTATAAATCTTTATATCTAATTAAACAGTAGAGTGAAAGCATTCCATATCTGGTTGAAAAAATCAATTTTTTTATTTTTAATAGCAATAGATTTCTCAATGTTATATAGTGACTGTATTTTCCTCTGCATTGTGACCAATGATAATTTTTTCTGAAAATATTTACAGTTAAAAATATACTGCTTTATTTGTAATAAAATGAGGTTGATAGCATCTCCTCGAGACGATTTTGAAGTATCACCAAAAAGAAAAAATTGCATAGTAAATGGAATACTAACACCATTTGACAATAACCAAGAATCAATTTCATCAATAAAAGCTTGTACAATCTCACAGTTCCAAAATAAATGTTCTATAGTTTCCTCATCTTCCTGACAAAAAGTACAAAAGGCATTGTCTTTTACTTTAATTTTATACAGCAATTTATTTGTTCCTAGGATACGTTGGTTAATTCTGTACTGTAACCATTGTAGTTTGGTATTTTGTGTGACTATAAAAGGTAGTTTGAATATTTCTCTCCATTTCGTTTCATCTAAACCTAAGGCTAAAATTTCCTCCCACTTTTTCTGACCATTTGACACTATGTTATTCCTTATTAGTAACAAATACATATCTTTAGTTCCCCTTTTACTCTTCAAAATGGTCTTAACAAACGAAGGAATAAATGGGGTAAGTAGCTTATAACTATTATACACATTTTGTTTTCCAGCATGTTTTACAGCTGAAATTATACTATTAAATTTCATAATATTTTTTGAAATGTTAAATTTTTCCTCTAATTCATCAATGGAGAGAAATTTTCCATCTTCTGACATAATATCATTAACAAAACAAATACCTTTTCTGAACCAGTCTTCATAGAATACTGGTTTGTTTTCTATTTTTATGGTTTTGTTCATCCACAGTGGAGAAGACAAAAAATATTCCCATGTAAAGTTTTCTTCTTTATCAATAAAGGTGTTCCAAGCATGGAACACATCTTTCCAAAATTTATTTTTTACAACATTTTCTTTTATGTAAGAAATATAACCATTACCAAAATTGAATAATTTTTCCTGATTTATTGTCGAATATAAGATATTATCCCATTTACATTCAGTTCGAAATAGCTTTCTTACCCAGGTTGTTTTTAGGGCTAAAATAAATAAATTTAGATTAATCATTTTTAATCCTCCTTCACAGAAGTCTTTTTGTAACAATTCCTTTTTAACTCTGTGCACAGGTGAATTCCATATAAAGGTAAAAATAAGCTTGTTCACCTTCTTTAAGATGTCTTGAGTAGGATTAGGCAATGTAATGATTAGGTGATTTAAGACAGGTAAAATCAGAGTTTTCACAACAGTAATCTTTCCAATGACAGTAAGATTCCTTTTTGACCATATCTTAATTAGTTTTTTTATTTGCAAAATTCTCTCATTATAATTAATATTTACAATTTTATCCAAATCAACATCAAAATTTATACCCAATAGCTTGAAGGATGTTTTACCCCAGGATAAGTTTCTGTGTTGACCTAAAGTGTCATTACTGTATTTTTTACTCCCAATCCATACTACTTGTGTCTTGGTAAAATTAATGTTTAGCCCAGAGAGTTTTGCATACCAATCTAATTCAAGTAAAGCTTCATTTAGAGACTTTTCACTGCCATCTAAAATTAATGATGTGTCATCTGCAAACTGTGATAACTTATGTTCAATCCTTGTCACATTTATACCACCAATATTTGTATTACCCCGTATCTTAATGGCTAAAATTTCTGCACATAAAATAAAAAGATATGGTGATAACGGATCACCTTGTCTACAACCACGGCCTATTTGAAAAAATTCTGAAAGATTACCACCCTGAATGACTGCTGATGATATATTATTATAAAATACTTTAACCCAGTTTATAATAGATTCTCCAAAGTTGAAAAATTTTAATACAGATAAAAGAAAGTCCCAAGATATAGAATCAAATGCCTTTTCAAAGTCTATCAAAAGTAACAAACCAGGTATGTCGTTTTCTTCTGTAAATTGTAGCATATCATAGATTAATCTAATGTTATCTCCAATGTATCTTCCACTAATAAAACCTGTTTGATCTAAATCAATCAACTTTTCCAGAACTCTCTTCAATCTACTAGCAATAACACCAGAACCAATTTTGTATACAGTATTCAGTAGTGATATTGGTCTCCAATTTTTGAGAAAGTGTCTTGGTTTGTTATCTTTTGGTAAACATGTAATGATTCCCTGTTTTTGAGTTACTGATAGCTCACCTAAAAGTGACCCAAAATTTATAGAATTTACAACAAATGACTTCAAATCTATCCAGAAAAATTTGAAAAATTCTGTTGAAAAACCGTCCGACCCGGGTGATTTATTATTATTCATTTTTTGTAAAACCTTACTTGCTTCATTTACATTTATTTCCCCTTCTAAACTTAATTGTTCATCTAAAGACAATTTATTAAAGTTTAAGTCTTTTAAATCTCTTTCTAAATCACTCACTTTACACCCATTTCCTTCTCTAAATTTATATAGTTCTTCATAAAATACCTTTGTTTCTTTCAAGATATCAAATTGTTTAGTTATAGTTTTGCCATCATCCCTTTCTATTTTGGGAATTATTTTACTAGTAAAATTTTTTGATTTTAGCCCACAAAAATATTTTGTAGGTTTTTCCCCCTCTTCAATCCACTGCACTCTAGAACGTATTATTTTACCCTTTATTTTTTCTTTTCTTATATTTTCTAAATCTTGCTTCTTATTCTCTAAAAGTTGTATGGAGGCTTGGTTTACATTACATTCTAAAGTGTCAATATCTTTCAATAAATCTCTTTCTATTTTGTCTCTTTCTTTTCTCTTGTAGCTTGAATAAGAAATAGTTTTGCCTCTAATTTCCATCAACAGTGTTTCTAGAAACAATTGACTATTAATAGTGAAATGAAGATCATCGTTAGAAATTTCATGTATATTCTCAAAGTTATAAACCAAGGCACCATACTGTTTTTTAACCTCTAAAATCTTTTTTTTTACAATATTACTATATTCCAAATCATAAAGTAATGAATTGTTGAACTTCCATAGTCCTTTACCACGCATAAAAGGTATAAACTCTAATTCTAAAATTACCATGGAGTGATCTGAACGATAACTTGGTTCAATTTTACAGTTTACTAAATTTGTCAACATACTATCAGGAAAAAGAAAAAAATCAAGTCGAGCTTGTTTAAAAGGTGTCTTTTTTCTCCAAGTATATCGTTGTAAATCTGGAAAAAGTTCTCTAAAGGGGTCCACTAGGGAGCATTGGGGTTATTAACATGTAAATAGTTGTAACAATCAATATGTGGGCAAAGTACCAAATTAAAATCACCACAAAGTAAATAACGTTCATTTCCCAAATCTTCAATGATATTCATAATCTGATCATAAAAATCAGGATTGTCCATATTGGGTCCATAAAGTGACAGAAGTGTAAGTTTCTGTTTATCAATTACAACATCTAATGCTAAATAATTACCATTCAGATCCCTTTTCTCTTTCAGGACTTCATATTCAAAATTGTTATTAAACAGAATTGATACCCCCCTGGAATTTGAAGAAAAAGATGAAAAGAAACAATCAAATCCCCACATAGATCTAATACTAGACTCTATTTCAGAAGTAAAATGTGTGTCCTGTAAGCAATAAATGTTATAATTTTTGGATTTTAGAAAATGAAACACATCTTTTCTTTTTTCAATATTACCAAGGCCTTGACAGTTAACTGTTAGAAATTTTATGGAACCCATTTCAAGGGGAATATAATTCTTCTAAATAAGTAGATATATACAAAACTCTGACAATACATATTCATCAAGCAAATAAGAATAGAACTATTGTAAATGTAAATGAATTTTTCAAAATATTCTTTTGAAAATAACTGAAAAAATGATAGATAAAAACATGTATTTAGAACTAAGATGACAAGTGTCATAATATACCTGTTGTAAACTGGTACAATTTTTGCAAAATCTGCAGTAAAATTTTCAATCAATTGTATAACATTATTGTTTTTTTATACTTGAAGCATAAATATATTTATGATATTAAATATTTAATACAATAAAGACAGATCTTTTCAGTTGTCTAAATATTTTTCAACATCAAAAATTTAAAGTTACCACCCAGGACGTTGTGAAGGCCGTTGTCTGAGTTTAAAGTTAATGTCATCATACATCTGAACCTTCGTCTGTAATCCATTCTCTGTTCTACCATAAATGCCACAATTAAAGTACCACACCTGGTCGAAACGCTGACTTCGTTCTAGTCTTTTGATAAGCTCCATGTTCCTTTGTGTGACGTCATCCACAAATTTCACTCTTCCTTTCAGTTCCTTCCTTACCCGCATTACACTCCTTTTTACATCACTACTGAACAAGCGCACAATTAAAGGGCTCGGCTCATGTTCTGCTGGTAGCCTATGTATTGCTATTACATCCCTTTCTTCTAAGGTTACATTCAGATCTCGTTTGACCAAATTAATAAAATCCTGACGTAGGTTTTGCTTCTCTCTCCTAGGAAAGTTGAACACTTTGATATTGTTTTTCCTAGAGTACTGCTCGTTGTAGTTGCTGCTCATATTTGCTTGCTTAGCAACTTGTACTGTTTCTGAAAATTCTTTTTTGATTGATGTTATTTGGGCTGTACCTACTTCTAGTCTCTTTTTCAAGTCTTCATTTTCGATACTAAGTGCCTCAACCTTTTCTTCCATCTCATTCTGAATTTTTATGATTTTTTCATTCATTTTTTTTTCTAACGAGGACTCAAACTTGCTAAAGAGCTTCTTCACAATACCAGTGACAATATTTTCTAAGTCAGAAGTCTTGACAAGGTCTTTTGTCATTTCATTCAGATCATCTTTTGTAGTTACATCCCTCAAGCTAATTTTAATTTCATCAAGATCTTTTTGAAAGTTAATTAGTCCTGATAGATCATGACTGGTGTTAGAGTCGTTAGAGACTTCAGAGTGAGTTCTTTTTGCTCTAGGCTCTTTGTTACTAGTGTCTTTCTTTTTGGCTGCTAATAATGTCTGAACTGTTTTTACTGGATTAGGTTGACCAGGTTTACTCACAGGTCTAGTTGAAGTATTATTTCCTCCAGGCATATTATTATGTATGTGAATACTGTCTACTTTAGAAAATCCAGAATTTCACAAATTTAACATGAAAATTAAGTCTTAAATTTCACAATTTTATGGCTTAAAAATCCATATAGAGGTTCTTCATTCCATTATGCATCACTTTATCACAAAAATATATAAATCCACATCAAATTAACAATGGATTTTGCAAAAAATGCAGGAGCTGACTTTTAGTGTGTGAACATCTTAACCATCTTAAAAAAAGGATTTGGCATAAATATATACATGAATAAGATTTTCAGATTTTAAAATATTATTATCCTTCAATCAAACCTGCAACTGGTATAGAGTTTATATATATCACTATGGGTTACAAGTTGAACTTGTAGTAATATTTTATAATTATGTGGTAATACACTGATCGTATTGATTGATGTAAATCCAACAACTATGACTCCTTGCGCAGAGGTGATTACTCTTTGACTACCTACCAGTACAGGGGTTAAAAAATCCACTATCCCGACGCCCGGGGCTAGTAATTTCCACATTTGGGCTACAGCACGCACAGCGCGTTTTAGCAAGAAATCACCTTGGTCGGTGTTTTTTCGCGGTGAAATGTCGGTGATATGTCATAAAATCACCGTAAAATGTCGGTGAAATCACGGTGAAACTTTCACCGCGAAAATTAACAAATTAGGACCTAAATGTCGGTGAAATATTTTAATTGCCGATGACAACACCGCGGCGAAAATCATACGTGTATACACGTACATGTAACTGTACTTTATGTGTTCTTTTGTTTTTTGTTGCTTAGTTTTGATTTTTTACTATTTCGTACTTTATATTTCAATTTGATACCGGTTTTTTTTCAGGGATGCCAGCATGGCATACATTTTATTTATAGAATTTATGAGGCTGAGCACGCATCTTGTTTTGCGTATATTATCTAATCCAGGGATATATATAGTAGTCCTACTATATAAATCCTTGTCTAATCCCAACATTTCGATTGGTTTATATATCGATGTTATTTTTTTTAATCACCTGTGTTTTATCAATGTACGGATGTGTCTATTTTTATGTAGTGCACACATTGAACTAGGTCACTAAAAGGTCAAATACACAGTTACCTGAGGCTGCGGGATTGATTTAAAAACACACCGAGAATGATTGAAAAAAAAAATCGATGTAATTTTTTATCTAAAGCAAACGTGCTTTTTCGTATTTGTATGTCGTTAATCCCCTTGCAAGCCACGTGTTATTTTACTTTTAATAAAAGTTCCATTTCTGATTTGTACACATATTTTTCACGTGAACGTAAATCTAGAAAGGTTTCCACATGCTATCGATCAAAGCGTGCTTTTGGGGATCTAGAAACTTTTGTAACAGGTGAACTTAAGTCACGTGCCAAGTCGACATTAATTGAACACCCGAAAGCAAATTAACTCGTGATACCAAGCTTGCATTCAAAAGATCAAGTTTATTTTAATTAACAAAATAATACAACACAAGCTTATAAATGGTAATGATCACATAATACTAAACGTTTGTACCGGCATTGTTTTCTTAACATAATAGATTAAAACAAAAGCAAATATCAGAATTAAAGAACGAAAAATGATCACATAGCTTGCACACCTGAAAAAGAAAATAAGTATTTGCTATGAATCATTCATATTATCAAAAATGACAGTCTCAAGAACATACAAATGTACAAATAAAGGTTAATATCCCATTTCTTTATTTCGCGGTGTTTTGTCGGTGTTTTATAGTAAATCACCGTGTTCGATTTTTCTCGGACATTTCGCGGTGTTAACACCGACTTTTTTTTTAATTTCTCCGACATTTTCTTGATTTCACCGACGTCGGACCCAAGTGATTTCTTGCTAAATCGCGCTGTGCGTGCTGTAGCTGAAATAATGTGTCGAATATGTCGAATATTGACAAACTTGTCCATATTCGCGTATCTACTTATATTCATATATGTTATATATTGTTTAATCAGCAGCAATGTTTTATTTATTCAACCGCTAGCTTTTTGTCGAAATTGAGAGCAAAGAAGGTAGAAAAACTGTGTAATTCGTCATAACACAGCTTCAACAAATGACGGCTTACCGGAAATTTCAAAAATGAAATTTCGGAACCGGGAACAACTATTTCCAGTTTTGCCGATAGTAAAAAAAAAATTAATGCCGACCGACCCTAGATTTTTTTGACATGTGACCGTAAACACACATATTTTGTTATTTTGGCCTTACGGTGACCTGTACTGTGGAAAATAAGTGAAAATAAAACGCAATACCAGATCTGAAAAGAAAGATAGTTAAACTAATATACATTGTACATGTTGTACAAGGGTTCAAGTCTGCAAGTCGGATTCATGAAATCACGGTATTGACCAGGACTAGTGGTTCATAGATTCGGGCTAGTAATATTCGGGAGTATGCTAGCCCTGGGCTAGTGAGGTGGTCCAAGATGTTTTAACCCCTGCTGAGTAGTTACCGACATAATCAAATCATTTTGTTATTTTAGCATGACATGATGTGAAAATTGATTTTAGAAATAAGCCATGGAAGTCATAGTTTAATGGAAATTTTGACATGGATAACATTATTTTAACAATTTTTTTTTATCTCAAGTGATAGCTTCAAGGTATGATATACAACCAAAATACATGTTAAAATTTCATGCAAAATATGGCTTTGATTCTAATTGGAAAAATCTTAACTTGTTTAATGAAGTGGAAGTCGGTATTTGAAATGCACCTCACAAAAAAAAACCCACTAACCTTCATGTTTACTTTGACAAATACAAATGTACACTTAAATACAATTAAGTTACTGACATTTTCAAATTTGATGTCTTTTTGATTTTAGAGGTTTAAAGAAGTTAAATGCTTTAAAAGAACAAAAAATAAATCAGTAACCAGCTGTCAATATGGATCCAGTTTTCTTATTTGTTTTGGTAAAATGAATATGTAAAGAGACGACACAAATATTTTAAGAGGACTTGTATATAATATATATAAAGTTATCCATGATTTGTACATTTCCCTCTGATCTTTACATGTAATAATATTTATTATCTAATTTTTGAATGTGACACTAGAATGACGTCACTGACGTTTTCTCACCATAAACACACTATCGTTGATATGTTTTACTCGAAATGGACTTCTAATCGCATCTCGTGGTTGTACCCTTAAAAGTTCACTGGAGTCATATGGGGGCATACACTGACCCTTAGACATGAAGGCCTGTTACTCCAAAAATGAGGGAAGCCCTGCATAGTTATCGTACTAAATATTAGAAAATTTCATTTATAATGTTTCTAAATTCTTTGACACAGTACCAATTTTCAGTCTTTGTGGACATCAACAAACCATGAAATTCAATACAACACAAGTGAAAGTTATTATTGTTAGTTACAGTACAGCTGACAGCATACACTGATAAATGCTGAGCATAATCTGGATGCTGAGCCAGGCTTAGCATTTTCGCTGATGGTCTACTAATTAACCCCAAGGTAATAAACAGGGCCATAACATACCTGGTCAGTAGTGTCTTGTTGATTTCACAGGTGATCTACAGGTAAATATATACACCTGTTTGTGTTACATAACAAGAAATGGGCATATTTGGATTTCAGTGATTTTGATGTGTAGAAAAAGGACATTTAACTGTACCTTGAAAATTTGTCAATAAAATAATATTTTCAAAATTTAATATTTTGTGATATTAGCATCAGCTAACAATTTAAGAAATAATTGAAATGAAATCATAATTTTGTGTTGGATATATAAGAATTTTTAACTGAAAATATGGCAAAGAAGAACAAGATTAATTGTGATGCTATTTTAATCAATAGATTAATTAATTAAGATTAGATTTAACATTTTAAGAATTTTCTTTCTATGTAATGTGCATGTGTGTACATTTGTACATGTTAGTCATGTATTTAAGAGCTTTTGTTTTTGATTTTCAACTTTGACAAAAATGTTATAGTTGTTCTTTTATGATACATGTATTTAAAATTTAATTTTTTTTTATTTTGTTATTAATTTTATCTGTTTTTGCAGAGGAATAATATATTTAATTTGCTTTATCAATTTAATCAAATAAATGTAATCCAGTTTCAAAAATATACTTGTTACTATGTTTTGATTTTTTTTTTAATCCATTTTATCCAAGGTAATATTAATTTCTTTTCTTTTCATAGTTTATTTTGTGACATGTCAGGTTGGTTTTTTTTGTTATTCAGGACATTTCTTGAGCATTTTTTTTCCCACATTTTTATTCTTATTTTGTTAAACATACATTCTAAACATTAAAAAAATATGCCAGTTGATTATAAATACATTCTTTTCAATATAAAAAATGTCAAATTAAGTATTTTTTGTATATTAACACACAGATATGGTAAACATAGAAAATCTCAATCAATGAAGGATTTATGGACACTTGTAATTTGCCACTTATTCACTCTCATGTCATAAATTGACCTTAAAGAGACATACTGTCTAGGATAATGAAAAAGAAAAAAACACACACACACACATATTCAACTAAATTCCTAAATTAAATACATATATTTTTTTTTTATAAAATGTGAAATGTTCAATGGTTAAAATTAAATTACTATAAATTTCTTTTTCATAAATATTCATGAATTTTGAATTAAACTTGTTTAAAAATAGTTTGATTATCAGTAGTTTAAATTTAATATATTGATCTTAAAATGTGATATGATTATTAAAATATGACAACTTATATATATTCTTCTTTGTGACTCTTATGGTAAACAAATCTAATGGTGCATCATAAGAAAATAATATGTAAATTTTACATATATTAATCATGATGTGGAGAAAAATCTCTATGTCATGTTTAATAAATGTAATTAAAACATATTATTCTCCGATTGTGCACCAAGTTTAATATCCACATTTTAGTTAGAGTATACTTTCAAGATTTAAAACATTGATAAGACAAACAAATTGAAGAAAATATGAAGCTTCACAGCAAAAAAAGACAACAAACAAATGGTTGATACACATCTATTGTATACATATATTTTCAAATAATTTACTTTTAAATTTTAAAATACAGATAATAATTGAAATTTTAACAAAACAAATCAATTGAAAAACAGAAATTTTAATTCAATTTTAGAATTATCAAAACATTACTGCATTGTAAAATAGAAAATTTATTATGTAAATATTTCCACTAAATAAAAAGTTACGAGTGTAACAAATCACACATACATGCTCAGGTAAATTTTACTAACACCTATTGAATCAGGTACATCTATCTGGAAATCATTATGATCATATTGTTTATTCAATTGCTGACCATCTGTACAGGTGAGGGTAATAAAACTGATCATCAGCCCATGATTTACGACCCCCAATAAAACCCCAGCATTGAATGCTGAGCCTTTTAAATGCTCAGCATTTGTCAGTGTATGCTGTCAGCTGTACTGTACTATTTATTTGATTATTTCCAGAGTTTCCATTTCCATTATATGAGATTGAACTAACCAATCACCCAAACAACAACAAAATACTACAGAGGTTAAGAGGTCAACCTGCAGTTCCTAGAATACCAAGAGGGCCGATTAATGCTAGTCAAATATCAACTACCAGGTAAATTACGTTTAAAAGCTATCATGTTGACATTCATGATTTTGACCTATTTTGTGACCTCTAGAATCTGAATTTATGTCAACTTCCAGAACAAGGACACATGGTACCATAAATCCTTGCTTCAAACAAAAATGTTAAATCATCACAAGATTCCCTTCATATTGAATAGATTTCCAATAATCAATTTAGTATCTACAATCTGTCAATAAATATTGTTTAAGATATCCAGATATTATATCACTCCGACAAGCGTTTTAGTGATAAGACAAAAACAAAAATTTGAAACGAATTTGTTGAAGAAGAAAAAAATCAGAAAAATGATGTCTGCCATGTTCCCATGTAGGCGACCAACTTGTGACTTTAAGGAACCAAGTGACTATAATCATTTACATTAGCGAGTGGGCAAATGAATATCTGCATCGCTGTATAAACCAATTTCACCTTTGTCTGCTCCTAGATGACTACTTGGTTGACATTTGAACATCATAATGAATTGTATTTAAATTTATAACAATAAAATTCCATTTTGTGACATGTTTTATTTAACCTAGAATTTCCTGTATTTAACATGCATCTTTAGTTTATACTTTTGTATTATATTGCTGACAATGACTTTTTTGCCTCAGCTTAGCGGAGTCCTTAGATGATTATCAAGCAACAGTTGTCTCCCTGTACTCTGAAGAGGAGGTAATGGTTACCCATGTGATTGACCCTGAGCAATTTCATTGTCAGCTTAAGAAATATGCTACACATCTTGATGATTTAATGCAGTTATTGGATAATCATTGCAAGAAGCTTGGACCCAATGATGACTGTATTGACAACATCCGTTTAGGATTACCATGCTTGGCTAAATTTAGTACTGATAGTTGTTGGTACAGAGCTAAAATCACAGGTTAGAATTGAAAGAATTGGTTTTAAAACATATACTGTCAAACCTGGTCATGTGGTCACCTCTATTAAGCAGTCACCTGTATTAAAAGGTCACCCTTTTCTTATCCTGTCATAGAGAATTTCATCTGAATGGAACCTCTTTTAAGAGGTCACCTTTCTTACAAGGCCACTTTTTTTTTGTCCCAAAGGTGACTTCTTAATACCGACTTGACTGTATATACAATACAAATAAATAAACCTGTCTAACCATACCTCTTTGAGACCAACTTTTGTGTACGGTTAAGACAGGTGTTTAGTTTGTCAGGTTATGGAAATATCAAAGGGTCATGTGAGGTACTATTATTTGGCCAGATGAGCTTTTGCCGTCACTTGGTGTCCATCGTTGTATGTAGTAAACCTTTACATTTAGATCTTCTCCTCGGAAGCCACTGAACCAAATTAAACCAAACCTTGCAGGGATGGTCCTTGGGTGGGTTTCTTTAAAAATTGGGTCTTGGCAGCGCCACCCTCCATTCAAGATGGCTACTGTTACTAAAAATAGAAATGTCTTCAATTGTCCATTGCTGCTTTATTATCCCCTCGCCAACGAAGTTGCGAAGGGATATAGTAACGCTACCGTCCGTCACATCCTTGTGAACACTCTAGGATCAACATCCTTCAATGGGTTTTGACCAATCTTGGTACATATTTAGTCCTTAAGAGAATCTGGAACCCTATTGATTTTCAAGGTCAAAGGTCAAGGTCACCGGGTCACATTTTTACCACATAACATCCTTGTGAACACTCTAGAATCAACATCCTTCAATGGATTTTGACTAAACTTGGTACATACTTAGTCCATAGGAGAGTCTGGAACCCTATTGATTTTCAGGTCAAAGGTCAAGGTCACTGGGTAATTTTTTTACTGTGTAACATCCTTGTGAACACTCTAGAATCAACATCCTTCAATGGATTTTGACCAAACTTGGTACATACTTAGTCCTTAGGCCAAAAAAATATATGTGTGTGTTTACTGTCACATGTTGGCAAAACCGGAAATAGTCGGTGTCCGATTCCAGTATTTCATTTTCGAAATTTTCGTTAAGCCATCATTTGTTTTATGACGAGTTACACAGTTTTTCTACCTTATTTGCTCTCAATTTCGACAAAAAGCTAGTGGTTGAATAAATAAAACATTGCTGCTGATTAAACAGCATAAATGGTTATCCGAACTCTGTGTAAAAATTGATAGGGTCGTTAGCAAAAATTAGGGTGGAATAATTGCTGATAAAAAAGGTTAGGGTCGGCGGCTGAAAAATAGGGTGGGTCGGGTGACCGTAAACACACATATTATTTTTTTTTGGCCTTAGGAGAATCTGGAACCCTATTGGTTTTCCAGGTCAATGTCACCGGGTCAAATTTTTACTGCGTAACATCCTTGTGATCATTCTAGAATCAACATCCTTCAATGGATTTTGACCAAACTTGGTACATGCATAGTCCTTAGGAGAGTCTGGAACCCTATTGATTTTCAAGGTCAAAGGTCAATGTCACCGGATCAAATTTTTACTGCGTAACATCCTTGTGAACACTCTAGAATCAACATCTTTCAATGGATTTTGACCAAACTTGGTGCATACTTATAGACCTTAAGAGAATCTGGAACCCTATTGATTTTCAAGGTCACAGGGTCTAATTTTTAGGCAAGGGGATACGCCACGCTTTGCGTTGCCCTTGTTATAAATCAAAATGAATTCATATATTGACTGCAGCTACATGGCAATGAGTAGTTGAATATATTCTGGGATTTTCAGTGAAATTTTTCTGTGAGATGATTTGTGCTGATTATGCAAATTAGTCATATTTTGATAAAAGATCACATTTAAGTCTTCTCTGAAACTGCCAAACCAAATTTAACCAAATTTGGCTGGGATGATTTTTGTATGTGGCTGCTGTTACTAAAAATAGAAATTACTTCAATTGTCTATTGCTGCATTATTGTAAATAAAAATGAGCTCAAATTATAACTGTCTTCGTGCAAACCCACTAGCCCAAACTCCAGGACAAGTAAAACTAGATTCAGACAAGTGTAAATTATGAAAGAATTTGTTTGAATAAATATAATTTTTTTTCTAAATTTGGCTTTCTGGCAAGAAGGTGAAAAAACTTTAATATAAAGGCTGATTATAACTGCAGTGCATGGCATTGAATAGTTCAACATATCTTCTGTTGTTGTTTTTTCAGCAAATTTATACAAGTCGGGCATATTATGAGAAAAAAAAAATCATATCAAGATCTTCAGCTGAAAAATTTGAGCTGAAATTATCTTTGGTTGGCCTACTTTTAAAATTATTTGTGACACTGCCATTTTTAGTAATTAAATGTTCTCGTCTTTAAACCGCTGAACTATAATTAACAAAATTTGGCTGGAATGGTCCTTTTTGGTCCCCTTTCTAAATTTTATATGACGACCCTGCCCTCCATTCAAGATAGCGGCTGTTACTAAACACGAGCTAAGCTGCTGCATGCCAATAAACATTTGCCCAGAGTTTTCTGTGCAATTTTTCTTTCAGTTGATTTATTCAGATTATGCATATTTTGATAAACAAATTCACATTAAAATCTTCTGCTCAGAAGCTTGAGCTTCAATGATCTTTGGTTGGCCCACTTTCAAAATTACGTATGACAGTCACATGTTCTATAAAGTCAAATAGAAAACCAGGTGAGCTATCACATGAGCCTCTAGTCTATAAATTTTAGAAGTCAAACTGAAAACCAGGTGGCTTGTGCATCGCTGATGCTTTTATGAATGTCCATAAAAAAACAAATTAATCAACCGAAGTGAAATTCAAACATTATCTGTAACTACTTTTTAATTGAATTTATACCAAATATTAGGTTTACAGAAAAAAGTGCATAAACTAAATTGAGACGGGAGTAATATGGTCCTCAATGGCTTTGCTGGTGGGAAATAGTAAGCAAAAGTATTGATTTGCTTATTACTATTATTTTATGCCGTTTACCACAATTTTGTGCACAAATTTCAATCCCTTATCAATTTGAACATCATCTTAAATATGCATGGAATATTTGTTACTGAGTATTGTCAAGGTGTTTAATACCACTTTCACCAATATTTGTTACTAGTATTGTCAAGGTGTTTAACACCACTTTCACCAATATTTGTTACTGAGTATTGTCAAGGTGTTTAACACCACTTTCACCAATATTTGTTACTGAGTATTGTCAAGGTGTTTAACACCACTTTCACCAATATTTGTTACTGAGTATTGTCAAGGTGTTTAATACCACTTTCACCAATATTTGTTACTGAGTATTGTCAAGGTGTTTAACACCACTTTCACCAATATTTGTTACTGAGTATTGTCAAGGTGTTTAATACCACTTTCACCAATATTTGTTACTGAGTATTGTCAAGGTGTTTAACACCACTTTCACCAATATTTGTTACTGAGTATTGTCAAGGTGTTTAACACCACTTTCACCAATATTTGTTACTGAGTATTGTCACGGTGTTTAATACCACTTTCACCAATATTTGTTACTGAGTATTGTCAAGGTGTTTAACACCACTTTCACCAATATTTGTTACTGAGTATTGTCAAGGTGTTTAATACCACTTTCGCCAATATTTGTTACTGAGTATTGTCATGGGGTTTAACACCACTTTCACCAATATTTGTTACTGAGTATTGTCAAGGTGTTTAATACCACTTTCGCCAATATTTGTTACTGAGTATTGTCATGGGGTTTAACACCACTTTCACCAATATTTGTTACTGAGTATTGTCAAGGTGTTTAATACCACTTTCACTAATATTTGTTACTGAGTATTGTCAGGGTGTTTAATACCACTTTCACCAATATTTGTTACTGAGTATTGTCAAGGTGTTTAACACCACTTTCACCAATATTTGTTACTGAGTATTGTCAAGGTGTTTAACACCACTTTCACCAATATTTGTTACTGAGTATTGTCAAGGTGTTTAATACCACTTTCACCAATATTTGTTACTGAGTATTGTCAAGGTGTTTAACACCACTTTCACCAATATTTCAGTTATACTGTGGTGGTCAATTTTATTGGTGGAGGAAACCGGAATACCCTGGGAAAATCACCGGCCTGTCGCAAGTCACTGACAAACTTTATCACATAATGTTAGATCGAGTACACATCCCCATGAGCAGGATTCGAACTCACAACTTTAATGGTAATAGGCACTGATTGCTAGGTAGTTGTAAATCCAACTACCATACAACCACAACAGCCCCGATGTTATTAAGCAAGCAACAATCAATCAATAAGTAAAAAGTATGCTTGACAATTTAACTTGCTGTTCCATTTTGTTGTTTAAACAGGTATTTTAGCTGGAAATAATCTGATAGAAGTATTGTTTGTTGACTATGGCAACACAGAATGTCAAGAGAGGGATGGATTAAAGAAGGTTCATCCAAAACTCATGAACTTGCCAGCACAGGCAATATTTTGTGGTTTATCAGGTATATTATCTTCTTACTTGTACAAGGTTGCTATCTACCTCATTGGTGGTGTAATGGTTAGTGTGCTCGCCACGGGTGCGGTAAATCATGGGTTCGAGCCCTAGTCGTGTCAATCCAAAGTTTACTGTGGGTTGTATTTTATATGGTCATCTGTGTTTATCAAGAAATAGAGTGGTCATGAGCTAGCATCAATATAGCCTGTCAATAATTAGCTAGTCTAATCTGAAGGGTCAAGTGAGCTATTGCAGAGCTCCAGATAAGCTGCGTATTTGCATTTTTTACGCTATAAAAACGAGTAAAAACGCATGTATTTTCAGATCAGAGTGTACACATTACGCATACATATTGCTGTGTAAGCAAACTTTCCATAATCGGAGCATACTTGTATGCTAATAATACAGTCGTGTACATTAACAATACATTTTTGTCTTTGAGAAATTCCCCGTAATTACTTCCCTTTATACTTTGAGAAGGAGAGAGCGTATACATCCGAGGGGTACCGAATGTTTGCCTTTCTAAGCATCGATGTCAAAAGAGATCTGATTGGATGTTTACGATAAGTCATCCAATTGCGGTCAATATTACAAATAAATACGGTGCTCCTTATAAGGAGTCGTTAACGTAATAAGGAAGAACTAAAACGAAAGTAAATTTGGGAACACGTTGTTCGTTGAAAATGAGCAAGAACATGAATAAACGTGTTACTAAGCGTAAGAGTGCTCCGGAAAATTATATACTTAAGTTCCTGACAGTTTCATCTGTGTCTAGTGACAGTATGGTTAAAGGAATCATTGATGACATTATCAAAACGACTGAAAACTGCCGAAGTCGACAAGCAAAAAACGAAAAGAAAGCATGAAAAAGTTATCAGTCAGTTATATAAAATAAACACAGAACAAAATATTTACAACATTTTATTAATAAACATGACACAATCATATCAAATTAAACAGAGTTATACATTTCACTTGCATCCTGCGTTTATTGAATAACACTTGTGTACATGTAAGCAATCTTTTCTGAAGTAGAGAGTACAACAGTGCAAATGAAATATGCAGATACCCATCATTTTCAAAAGTAGGGGGTAATTACCCTTTGGACTTGAAAATTATCTGGAGCTCTGTATTGTCATCCCTTTGTGTTCGTTGTCATCAGTAAACTTTTCATATTTATACCCCCCGCAAACATAGTTTGGGGGGGTATATAGGAATCTGTCTGTCTGTCCGGACCAACTTCCACATCTTTTGTCCGATTTCCACCAAACTTTGTGGAATTTAAGATCATGATGTGTGAACTTTGCAGTATAAAGGATTTTTATTGTCCATTGAGTTTTACCCCTGTTATGCCTCTTTGAACTTAGAAATTTTGAGACAATTGAGTATGCACTTTGTCATCGCAAATTCTCCTACATGATTAATCAGAAGTTCATGAAACTTTGTACATTACAAGATCCTGATATGAAGATGTGCACATTAGTAGGATATCCCGGTCCATTGAGCTTTACCCCTGTTATGCTACTTTGAACTTAGAAATTTTGAGACAATTCAGTATGCACTTGTCATCGCAAATTCTCCGACATGATTAATCAGAAGTTCATGAAACTTTGTACATTGCAAGATCCTAATATGAAGATGTGCACATTAGTAGTATATCCTGGTCCATCAAGTTTTCCCAGAATTATGAGTCTAAAAGTTGTGTTCCAAATATGTTTTGGCTCAATTAAGATGATGGGGACGTGGGGGGGGGTATTAGTCCCGGATAGCGGACAGTTAAGTTATTCCATTTATGTATCAATGCGGGACTCCTGCGTCCAGCAGTACCACTAGTTTAATCTTCTTCTCCGAAACCACTGGGGCAATTAGAACCAAACTTGATAGGAATGTTCATTAGATGGTCTTCTATAAAGTGTAGGGTTTGTTCTTAGATGAGAAATACAGGAAATGAACAAGAGGCTCAAAGGTGTCAAAAAGGGTGTCTACTGTTTTTGTATGTGGAACATTTATTTTTCGACCAAATTTGATGGGTGTTTTTTTCTTGTTATATATTATTATACCCCTGCTCCCCGAAGGGGGAGGGGGTATACTGTTTTACCTCTGTCTGTCCAGCCTTCCGTCCGTCCAAGATATTTTTCGTCGCATTTTTCTCAGTAACTGTTGATGGCAGAAATTTGATATTTGGTCACAAGCATCATATAGGTATACCATATTGTGGGTAGCGTTTTTGGACCCGTCAGATTCCTACTTCCTGTTTGCCGACCTAGTTGGTTTCTATACACATTGAACATATATGCATATTTTTCGTCACATTTTTCTCAGCAACTGTTGATGGCAGAGATCTGATATTTGGTCACAAGCTTCATATAGGTACCCCATATCGTGGGAAGCGTTTTTGGACCCGTCAGATTCCTACTTCCTGTTTGCCGAAGAGCGGGGGTATCATAGGTGAGCATTAGCTCACAGTTCATCTTGTTTATTCCTAATAAAATTCTTTTTATAAGTATCAAGCAAATTTAATATGACTCTTGACATTACCAAGATATAAGGTGGGTCAAAATGGGACCAACCCCCAAAATTTTTATTTTTATTTTTTGTGATTTTGATGTTTTGCTTCTCTTTTGATTCCTTATGAAATTTCATGTCTGCATTTTCAAACAGATATGACCTAGTTCTTACGGATTCTGAGATGAAAGGGTTCAAAGAGACCAACACTCAAAATTTTCACTTTTTAAGCTCACCTGGTCAAAGAGCAAATGAGCTTTTGCCATCATTTTGCATCCGTAGTCCATTCATCAGTCGTACATTATAAACTTTCACATTTAAATCTTCTCCTCTGAAATCTCTGAACCAATATTAAGCCAAACTGAGACTCCAATGAGTAGTTTAACATATATTCTAGGTTTTTTGATGAGGTTTTTTTCGTTCAGCCGAATTATGATGATTATGCAAATTAGGCATATCTAATAAAATACAGTCAAACCTGCCCTAACGGTCACCTTTGTATAATGGTCACCTGGTCATAACGGTCACTTTCGTGCTCTCCCAGTGCGTTTTACTATATATTTTAATTCGCTATAGCGGTCACCTGTTCAATGTGGTCAGCGGCCACCATTTATTGGTAATTTTCAGCATAAAACCTTTGTATAACGGTAATTGGTTTTTTTTAAATAATACCGGAAGTGATTTCGGGAGATCGGTATTTTTCTCTAATGTACTAAAAATGTCGAGGTGTTACAAGTGTAACAAAACATATTGATTAATTTAATTAACTAAATAAACAAACTCTATTTTACATTTTGTGAATAATAAATTACTTGAAGAACAGGTAATACCCGGGGGTTATTTGAGATTTTTATTCACTACAATGAGAGTAGAAATTCACTCATCAAAAATATTTTGCATCGGAAAGATTGTATTACGTATCTAGTGCATCATGTCAACATCAGTAACTAGACAAACTTTAAATTTAGACGATAAAGTGAAGGCTATAAATCTGTGTGATGGTGGGAAAAGTTGTCAGGCTGTGGCGGAGGAGATGGGTGTTGGTCGCACCCAGATCATGAACATTATAAAAAGAAAAAGTGAGATACTTGACGATTTTAAAAACAATATGCCCGGTTCAAGAAAACGTCAACGTCGTGCGACAGGAAATGAAGACATTAACCAATTATGTTGGGATTGGTTTCAAGAAGCAACTGGCAGAAGAATAAATATTAGCGGCCCATTGATACAGGAACAAGCTCTCAAGTTTGCTAAGGACCTTGGAGTAGATCAATTCAAAGCTTCAAATGGCTGGCTACAATCTTTTTTAAAGAGACATAACATCGTTTTTCGTACACTGTCAGGTGAAAGTGGTTATGTAAATGTCACAATTGTATCTGAGTGGAAATCAAAATTACCAAATCTGATAAAGGATTATCATCCAAGAGATATTTATAATATGGATGAAACTGGTTTATTTAATATCACTTCATCAACAATAAATGTAAACAAGAGTAAGTTCAGTAACATGACCACAAGAACAAAATAACAAGCAAACATAACAGGTAATTAAAAAATGTTTATTCACAACTAATGTACAATATCTTGTCGAAAATTCAAACCCTCCATATAAAGGTCACCTGTATATAGTGGTCATTTTGTCATTCTCCCCCAGGTGACCACTATAGACAGGTTTGACTGTATCACATTTAAATCTTCTCAGAAACCACTGAACCAATTTAAACCAAATTTGGCTGGAATGACCCTTTCAAAATTATGTCTGACAGCTCCACCCTCCATTAAGATGGCAGCCATTTCTAAAAATAGAAATTTCTTTAATTGACTATTGCTGCTTTAATATAAGTCAAAATGATCTCAAAATTGAACTGCACCCTCCAGTTTTATTTTAGGCTAAACTGAACCCTATGTAAATAGATGTTGGGTTTATGTAAAACCTGCCTAAATTGAACCCTGTGTAAACCAGATGTGGAGTTCAAAGAAAGCTTGCCTAATCTGAACCATGTGTAAGAAAGATGAGCTTTTAATTTCGACAAATGGATAGCAGTACAAACATATGCCATTCTAAATTCAGGTCATAAGCTGATATCATATTAGTTCACCTAGCCAAAGGCCTTGTAAGCTTTTGTCAAATGTGTTCTACTGAAATGCAATTAATTAATTTATTTATATATTTATTAATAGGAATTGCTACTACACAAGGATTTTGGTCACCAGAGCACATTACACAATTTGAAGATCTGACACTGGACCAAAACTTCAATACTGTTTTCAAAAAATGGAACAAAGAGGAAGACAGATATTCTGTGGAGATGAAAAATCTATCGGGAGAAAGTTTTAACCTTAAATTTGGAAGTATGTCAAACTCACTGTGTCCTGAGCAGTCTGATGACAATAAATATACAGGAAGAAGTGGAAGGACTCAAGATGGTGATGTTGGCAGTAGGAATTTTGGGAGGCAACAGATGGGTAATTCTGATGGAGGTTTTGGTGCAGCCAGTAGTAGCTTTGGTGGAAGGAGTAATGACAGGAAAGGTGGATTTGGTGGTCGTCTTGGAGGTTCAGATGATTCAGGTAGAGGTGGAAAAAGTGCTGGTTTTGGGGGAGATAGAGGTGGTCGTAGCTCAGGTTTTGGGGGAGATAGAGGTGGTCGTAGCTCAGGTTTTGGGGGAGATAGAGGTGGTCGTAGCTCAGGTTTTGGTGGGGATAGAGGTGGTCGTAGCTCAAGTTTTGGTGGGGATAGAGGTGGTGGACGAGGAGGATATGGTGGAGATAGAAACACTGGTTTTAGAGGTTCAGTGTCAAACAATAATGCTGATGAAGATAGATCTTCAGGATTTGGTGGAAGCAGAAGTTTTGGTGGGGACAGAGGTAGCCGTGGTGGTGGCTTTGGTAGTGACAGAGGTGGCCGTAGTGGTGGCTTTGGAAGAGATAATGATGATGGCACTAGTGGTAGCAGTAGAGGTCATGGTGGTTTTGGTGGCAGCAGATGTGGCCGAACTGGTGGATTTGGTCAAGATGAAAATAACAGCCGTGATCAAGGAAGTGGATTTGGTGGAAGAAGAGGTGGTTTCAATGGGGAAAAAAGTGGTGGTTTTGGAGGTGGAAGAGGTGGACGTAGTGGTGGATTTGGACAAGACAAAGAAGATCAAGGAAGTGGTTTTGGAGGAAAGCGGGGAGGTTTTGGTGGTGACAGAGGTGGTGGAAGGGGAGGTCATGGTGGATTTGGACGTGATCAAAATGATCAGGGGGATAATGGATTTAGAGGCGGAAGAAGAGGTGGTTTTGGTGGTGATAGAGGTGGAAGCCGAGGAGGTCGTGGTGGATTTGGTAATGATGGTGGCTTTGGTAGTGATCGAGGGGGTCGTGGGGGTTTTGGTGGTGATAGAGGCTCAAGAAGTGGTGGTTTTGGTGGTGATAGAGGGGCAAGAAGTGGTGGGAAAGGTGGTGGTTTTGGAGGCAAAACAACTACGGCATCTGTTGAAGACGATTGGGTTGACAATTCTTCTAGCACACCTGCAAAGCAACCTGCAAAAAGTGGATTTGGGCAATCAGCTGGAGAAGGGGATAATTGGAATGTCAAACCAACTAACACCAGCACAATGATACACACTGATAGTGGAGACACAGGAGATAAGTGGGAACATAAAAATCTGGATAGATTTGCTGCTCAGAAACTTGTTCTTGGGAAAGCCATTACAGCTAGTATTGTATACTCAATCACCCCTGGTGAATTCTGGTGTCAAAATTCAGAACAAGTACCTGCTTTAGACACAATGTCAAAAAAAATGAATAATGAATACAACAACTTATCAGAAGGTGAATTGAATCTATCAAAGGCAGAAATAAAGAAACCGTGTGTTGCCATGTTTTCTGAAGATGAACAGTGGTACCGAGCAGAAATCACAAACATGGAAGGAAGTGAGCTTGAGGTGTATTTTGTTGATTATGGTAATACAGAAAAGGTGTCAAGATCGTCTGTTAAAACAATCAAATCAGAGTATTTTAATCTTCCAATTCAAGGAATAAAATGCTCATTTAACAATGCAAAGCCTGAAGGAAATGGATGGTCAGAAAAATCAAATGAAGATTTTACAACTTTGACAGTGGATAAAAGTTTTAAAGTAAAATTAGTAAGTCACTCCAATGGCTTGTATCTTGTAGAAGTGAAATATTTAGATACAAATGAAGATCTTGCAGTGAAATTAACAGAGCTTGGCCATGGAATATTAGCCACAGGTACGCTGACGGTCATTAGTCCATACCAATCTACAACATTACCACAAGATACGTCAAAGGAAGTCTTTGTCTCGTGGATAGATAGTCCACATAGTTTTTGGATTCAACCTGCTGAAGCTTCGGATAAATTATTGGAACTAGTTGATCAGATACAGGAGGAATATACGTCTGGACCATCAGCATCTATTTCCATTAAGAAAACAGAAGTTGGAACACCAGTTATTGCTCAGTATTCAGAGGATGATGCATGGTATCGAGCCTACATAGAAAGTGTTAGTGGTAAAAAGTACAAGGTCCGCTTTATTGACTACGGTAATCCTGATACTTTAGAGTTTGAACAGTTACGTGAACCCACTGAACAATTCTTAAATATTGGTGCACATGCCATAAGGTGTAGATTAGCTGGAGTTAAACCTTTACAGACTGGCACTTGGAATGTCGATGCTAAGGATATTATGGAAAGCCTTGTAGGACAAGATGCTGTTACCTGTAATGTAAAGTTCTCCAGTGACAAGGAGCACATTGTTGAGATAACAACTAGCACAACAAATGTCACAGAGGAACTGATACAAACTGCTGTTGCTAGAAAAGATGATGGGGAAGCTGAAAAGACTGAACAAAATGTACCAATGACAGGTAACCAAGTAAAACAACCGCTACCAAGTAGAAGTGTCCCGGTTGGAACATCTGTTTCTGGATATGTTTGTTCTGTTGTATCACCATCAAAACATTTTATACAACTGGCTAGTGAGGAGAGCAATTTGGACAAATTGGCAAGTAGTCTTCAATCTTCATACACTGAAAACCCTGGTGAAAGTACAAAAACGGCTAATATTGGAGAATATTACTGCACTAAATACACTGAAGATGATGCATGGTATCGTGCCTTAGTAGAAGAAGTAAAAGGAAATGTAGTCACAGTATGTTTTATTGACTATGGGAACTCGGAAGATGTCAATATGGTTGATTTAAAACTACTGAAGGAAGACTTTGTCAAGTTACCTCCCTTTGCTGTAAAATGTTGTCTCCATGGAGTTGGTCCTGTTGAAGAACAATGGTCTGATGATGCTATAGCTGCATTTGAAGAAGCCACAAGTGATCAAAAATTGACCGTCACCTTTGTAACAGCCTCCCAAGTGTCTATCACCAATACTGAAGGTGACGTTGGACAATTATTAGTAAGTGGAGGACATGCAAAAATCAAAACTGACGAAACAAAAATTGTTAAAATTGATGAACAGATTAAACCAGAAGGGGAAGTGACTGTGTGTATATCAAGTGTGGAAGATAAAAGATTTTATCTACAACTAACAAGCCAGGAAACCATACTACAAGAACTACAAGACCAGTTACAGACATTGTGTATAACTTTACCATCAGTTCAGATAGAAATGTTAGCTATAGGTGATCATTGCTTTGGTCTGTTTTCTGAAGACTCTAATTGGTATAGAGCTGTAGTAACTAACATTGATGGTAAACAGGTCTCTGTCACATTCGTAGACTACGGAAATGGGGAGACTTTATCAAGTGATAGACTTAGATGTTTACATAAGGTTACCACCTCACCAGCTATGGCTTACTACTGCTGTTTAGATGGTTGTGAGAATGCTGACCCTGCTGTTATAGAACCCAGACTTAGTGCCTTGACTGAATCTACTCAACTAAAAGCTGTCTTCACTGGAATGACTGATAAAATATACAAAGTGGTACTGATAGAAGATGGCAAGAATATTAATGAAGAACTCAGTGATAAAGGTATTGTCATGATTTTTAGCTCGCCTGACCCAAAAGGTCATGTCAGTTAATGTCTGTTGTCTGTTGTTGGGCCAAAAAAATATATATGTGTGTTTACTGTCACATGTCAAAAAAATCTAGGGTCGGTCGGGATTAATTTAAAAAAAAAAAAAAATTATTATTGGCAAAACCGGAAATAGTCGTTGCGGAATCCGATTCCGGTATTTCATTTTCGAAATTTCCGGTAAAATGACGAATTATGCAGTTTTTCTACCTTCTTTGCTCTCAATTTCGACAAAATGCTAGCAGTTGAATAAATAAAACATTGCTGCTGGTTAAACAACAAAAATGGTTATCCGAATTCTGTGTAAAAATTCATAGGGTCGCTAGCAAAAATTAGGGTAGGTTGGGTGACCGTAAACACACATATTTTTTTTTTTGGTCTTGGCATCATCTCTGTCCGAAAATGGGATCATTGCCCAAAATTACAAGTAAAGTCAAATTAGTATGCTTTTTTTCATTGAATTTCTCAGAAAATGTTCGGTCCAAAAGTATTTCAGCAGATTTGTTGTAGCTTATCCTATTTTCTAAGTGTCATGTATGTTTAAATGGCAAAGGGTCCTTAATATATGACTGAAAAGAAAGTTTAAGCCGTCGACAATTCCAACATCACAAAATGAACAACCATCTCTCATTGAAAATAAAAATTACCTTGATATATGACGTTGGATATCTAGGTCCTGGCTTGAGACAGGCACAAAAATGTAATGGGCTTAAACCGGTTAATGGGATTCCATCCATCTCCTTTTGATTATTGGATCTCTGACAACCATAGAGATATTAGACTTGTTACAAGTCTCTTTCTTATTGATAATTGGATCTCTGACAACCCTAGAGATATTAGACTTGTCACAAGTCTCTTTCTTATTGATAATTGGATCTCTGACAACCATAGAGATATTAGACTTGTTACAAGTCCCTTTCTTATTGATAATTGGATCTCTGACAACCATAGAGATATTAGACTTGTTACAAGTCCCTTTCTTATTGATAATTGGATCTCTGACAACCATAGAGATATTAGACTTGTTACAAGTCCCTTTCTTATTGATAATTGGATCTCTGACAACCATAGAGATATTAGACTTGTTACAAGTCCCTTTCTTATTGATAATTGGATCTCTGACAACCATAGAGATATTAGACTTGTTACAAGTCCCTTTCTTATTAGTTCACCTGGACCAAAGGTCCATGTGAACTATTGCCATCACTTGGCGTCCGTCGTCTGTAAACTTTTCACATTTCAAGCTTCTTCTCCGAAACCACTGGGCCGATTGGAACCAAACTTAGCAGGAATGTTCCTTGGATGGTCCTCTACAAAGTTACTGTTTTTCGTTCCAGTCGGATATTCAATATGGCTGCCAAGGCCAATAATATGCTCTGATTGGCTGAAATTTCAAAGATCTTCTTCTCTGAAACTAATGAACTGACTGAACCTAAACTGTACATGAATGATCATTGGAATGTCCTTTACCAAGATACTGTTTTTTATGCCGATCGGAAATCCAAGATGGCCACCATCGCAGGACATAGATTAACATTGGACCCTATGGGAAAATGTTCAAATGCCTTCTTCTGAGAAACTACAAATATGATTAAAGCCAAACTGTACATGAATGTTCATTGGATGGTCCTCTACAATCTTAAGGTTTTTTGTTCCGATATGAAATTCAAAATGGCGGCTACGACAGGACTTAGTTTAACATTGGACCCTATGGGAAAAATGTTTCAAAATGCTTCTTCTCTGAAACCACTTGGACAGTTGAAACCAAACTGCCCAGGAATGATCATTGGAAGGTCCTCTACAAAGTTTCTGTTTTTATGACGATCGGAAATCCAAGATGGCCGCCACCGCAGGACATAGATTAACATTGGACCCTATGGGAAAATGTTCAAATGCCTTCTTCTCAGAAACTACAAATATGATTAAAGCCAAACTGTACATGAATGTTCATTGGATGGTCCTCTACAATCTTAAGGTTTTTTGTTCCGATATGAAATTCAAAATGGCGGCTACGGCAGGACTTAGTTTAACATTGGACCCTATGGGAAAAATGTTTCAAAATGCTTCTTCTCTGAAACCACTTGGACAGTTGAAACCAAACTGCCCAGGAATGATCATTGGAAGGTCCTCTACAAAGTTTCTGTTTTTATGCCAATCGGAAATCCAAGATGGCCGCCACCGCAGGACATAGATTAACATTGGACCCTATGGGAAAATATTCAAATGCCTTCTTCTCAGAAACTACAAATATGATTAAAGCCAAACTGTACATGAATGTTCATTGGATGGTCCTCTACAATCTTAAGGTTTTTTGTTCCGATATGAAATTCAAAATGGCGGCTACGGCAGGACTTAGTTTAACATTGGACCCTATGGGAAAAATGTTTCAAAATGCTTCTTCTCTGAAACCACTTGGACAGTTGAAACCAAACTGCCCAGGAATGATCATTGGAAGGTCCTCTACAAATTTTATGTTTTTTATGCCGATCGGAAATCCAAGATGGCCGCCGCCGCAGGACATAGATTAACATTGGACCCTATGGGAAAATATTCAAATGCCTTCTTCTTAGAAACTACAAATATGATTAAAGCCAAACTGTACATGAATGTTCATTGGATGGTCCTCTACAATCTTAAGGTTTTTTGTTCCGATATGAAATTCAAAATGGCGGCTACGGCAGGACTTAGTTTAACATTGGACCCTATGGGAAAAATGTTTCAAAATGCTTCTTCTCTGAAACCACTTGGACAGTTGAAACCAAACTGCCCAGGAATGATCATTGGAAGGTCCTCTACAAAGTTTCTGTTTTTTATGCCGATCGGAAATCCAAGATGGCTGCCACCGCAGGCCATAGATTAACATTGGACCCTATGGGAAAATATTCAAATGCCTTCTTCTCAGAAACTACAAATATGATTAAAGCCAAACTGTACATGAATGTTCATTGGATGGTCCCCTACAAACTTTACCTTTTTTGTTCTGATATGAAATTCAAAATGGCGGCTACGGCAGGACCTAGTTTAACATTGGACCCTATGGGGAAAATGTTTCAAAACACTTCTTCTCTGAAACCACTAGGACAGTTGAAACCAAACTGCCCAGGAATGATCATTGGAAGGTCCTCTACAAATTTAAGTTTTTTATGCCGATCGGAAATCCAAGATGGCTGCCACCGCAATACATAGATTAACATTGGACCCTATGGGAAAATGTTCAAATGCCTTCTACTCAGAAACTACAAATATTATTAAAGCCAAACTGTACATGAATGTTCATTGGATGGTCCTCTACAAACTGTACGTTTTTGTTCCGATATGAAATTCAAAATGGCGGCTATGGCAGGACTTGGTTTAACATTGGACCCTATGGGAAAAATGTTTCAAAGCGCTTCTTCTCTGAAACCACTTGGACAATTGAAACCAAACTGCCCAGGAATGATCATTGGAAGGTCCTCTACAAAGTTTCTGTTTTTTTATGCCGATCGAAAATTCAAGATGGCCGCCACCGCAGGACATAGATTAAGATTGGACCCTATGGGAAAATGTTCAAATGCCTTCTTCTCAGAAACTACAAATATGATTAAAGCAAAACTGTACACGAATGTTCATTGAATGGTCCTCTACAAATTTTACGTTTTTTATTCCGATATGAAATTCAAAATGGTGGCTACGGCAGGACTTAGTATAACATTGGACCCTATGGGAAAAATGTTTCAAAATGCTTCTTCTCTGAAACCACTTGGATAATTGAAACCAAACTGCCCAGGAATGATCATTGGAAGGTCCTCTAAAAGGTGTGTGTTTTTTATGCCGATCGGAAATCCAAGATGGCCACCACCGCAATACATAGATTAACATTGGACCCTATGGGAAAATGTTCAAATGCCTTCTACTCAGAAACTACAAATATGATTAAAGCCAAACTGTACATGAATGTTCATTGGATGGTCCTCTACAAACTTTACGTTTTTTGTCCTGATATGAAATTCAAAATGGTGGCTACGGCAGGACTTAGTTTAACATTGGACCCTATGGGAAAAATGTTTCAAAACGCTTCTTCTCTGAAACCACTTGGACAGTTGAAACCAAACTGCCCAGGAATGATCATTGGAAGGTCCTCTACAAAGTTTCTGTTTTTTATGCCGATCTGAAATCCAAGATGGCTGCCACCACAGGTCATGGTATTAACACAGGGGAAAATACAGAAATATATTCTTCTCTGAAGCTATTGCACTGATTAAACCTAAATTGTGCATCAATCATTGGAAGGTCCTTTACAAACTTTGTGTTTTTTATGTTGATCGTAATTCCAAGATGACTACCACTGCAGGACATAGTTTTTACATAGGACCAATTGGTTTTTTTTATAACCAGGTGAACGATACAGGCTCTTGAGAGCCTCTGGTTGATAATTGGATCTCTGACAACCATAGAGATATTAGACTTGCTACAAGTCTCTTTCTTATTGATAATTGGATCTCTGACAACCATAGAGATATTAGACTTGTCACAAGTCACTTTCTTATTGATAATTGGATCTCTGACAACCATAGAGAAATTAGACTTGTTACAAGTCCCTTTCTTATTGATAATTGGATCTCTGACAACCATAGAGATATTAGACTTGTTACAAGTCTCTTTCTTATTGATAATTGGATCTCTGACAACCATAGAGCTATTAGACTTGTTACAAGTCCCTTTCTTATTGATAATTGGATCTCTGACAACCATAGAGATATTAGACTTGTTACAAGTCCCTTTCTTATTGATAATTGGATCTCTGACAACCATAGAGATATTAGACTTGTTACAAGTCTCTTTCTTATTGATAATTGGATCTCTGACAACCATAGAGATATTAGACTTGTTACAAGTCCCTTTCTTATTGATAATTGGATCTCTGACAACCATAGAGATATTAGACTTGTTACAAGTCCCTTTCTTATTGATTGACAACCATAGAGATATTAAACTTGTTACAAGTCCCTTTCTTATTGATAATTGGATCTCTGACAACCATAGAGATATTAGACTGGCTACAAGTCCCTTTCTTATTGATAATTGGATCTCTGACAACCATAGAGATATTAGACTGGCTACAAGTCCCTTTCTTATTGATAATTGGATCTCTGACAACCATAGAGATATTAGACTTGCTACAAGTCCCTTTCTAATTGATAATTGGATCTCTGACAACCATAGAGATATTAGACTTGTTACAAGTCTCTTTCTTATTGATAATTGGATCTCTGACAACCATAGAGATATTAGACTTGCTACAAGTCCCTTTCTTATTGATAATTGGATCTCTGACAACCATAGCGATATTAGACTTGTTACAAGTCCCTTTCTTATTGATAATTGGATCTCTGACAACCATAGAGATATTAGACTTGTTACAAGTCTCTTTCTTATTGATAATTGGATCTCTGACAACCATAGAGATATTAGACTTGTTACAAGTCCCTTTCTTATTGATAATTGGATCTCTGACAACCATAGAGATATTAGACTTGTTACAAGTCCCTTTCTTATTGATAATTGGATCTCTGACAACCATAGAGATATTAGACTTGCTACAAGTCCCTTTCTTATTAGTTCACCTGGACCAAAGGTCCATGTGAACTATTGCCATCACTTGGGGTCCGTCGTCTGTCGTCTGTCGTCTGTAAACTTTTCACATTTCAAGCTTCTTCTCCGAAACCACTTGGCCGATTGGAACCGAACTTAGCAGGAATGTTCCTTGGATGGTCCTCTACAAAGTTACTGTTTTTCGTTCCAGTCGGATATTCAATATGGCTGCCAGGGCCAATAATATGCTCTGATTGGCTGAAATTTCAAAGATCTTCTTCTCTGAAACTAATGAACTGACTGAACCCAAACTGTAAAGGAATGATCATTGGAATGTCCTTTACCAAGTTACTGTTTTTTATGCCGATCGGAAATCCAAGATGGCCGCCATCGCAGGACATAGATTAACATTGGACCCTATGGGAAAATGTTCAAATGCCTTCTTCTCAGAAACTACAAATATGATTAAAGCCAAACTGTACATGAATGTTCATTGGATGGTCCTCTACAATCTTAAGGTTTTTTGTTCCGATATGAAATTCAAAATGGCGGCTACGGCAGGACTTAGTTTAACATTGGACCCTATGGGAAAATGTTTCAAAATGCTTCTTCTCTGAAACCACTTGGACAGTTGAAACCAAACTGCCCAGGAATGATCATTGGAAGGTCCTCTACAAAGTTTCTGTTTTTTATGCCGATCGGAAATCCAAGATGGCCGCCGCCGCAGGACATAGATTAACATTGGACCCTATGGGAAAATATTCAAATGCCTTCTTCTTAGAAACTACAAATATGATTAAAGCCAAACTGTACATGAATGTTCATTGGATGGTCCTCTACAATCTTAAGGTTTTTTGTTCCGATATGAAATTCAAAATGGCGGCTACGGCAGGACTTAGTTTAACATTGGACCCTATGGGAAAAATGTTTCAAAATGCTTCTTCTCTGAAACCACTTGGACAGTTGAAACCAAACTGCCCAGGAATGATCATTGGAAGGTCCTCTACAAATTTTCTGTTTTTTATGCCGATCAGAAATCCAAGATGGCCGCCGCCGCAGGACATAGATTAACATTGGACCCTATGGGAAAATATTCAAATGCCTTCTTCTTAGAAACTACAAATATGATTAAAGCCAAACTGTACATGAATGTTCATTGGATGGTCCTCTACAATCTTAAGGTTTTTTGTTCCGATATGAAATTCAAAATGGCGGCTACGGCAGGACTTAGTTTAACATTGGACCCTATGGGAAAAATGTTTCAAAATGCTTCTTCTCTGAAACCACTTGGACAGTTGAAACCAAACTGCCCAGGAATGATCATTGGAAGGTCCTCTACAAAGTTTCTGTTTTTTATGCCGATCGGAAATCCAAGATGGCTGCCACCGCAGGCCATAGATTAACATTGGACCCTATGGGAAAATATTCAAATGCCTTCTTCTCAGAAACTACAAATATGATTAAAGCCAAACTGTACATGAATGTTCATTGGATGGTCCCCTACAAACTTTACCTTTTTTGTTCTGATATGAAATTCAAAATGGCGGCTACGGCAGGACCTAGTTTAACATTGGACCCTATGGGGAAAATGTTTCAAAACACTTCTTCTCTGAAACCACTAGGACAGTTGAAACCAAACTGCCCAGGAATGATCATTGGAAGGTCCTCTACAAATTTAAGTTTTTTATGCCGATCGGAAATCCAAGATGGCTGCCACCGCAATACATAGATTAACATTGGACCCTATGGGAAAATGTTCAAATGCCTTCTACTCAGAAACTACAAATATTATTAAAGCCAAACTGTACATGAATGTTCATTGGATGGTCCTCTACAAACTGTACGTTTTTGTTCCGATATGAAATTCAAAATGGCGGCTATGGCAGGACTTGGTTTAACATTGGACCCTATGGGAAAAATGTTTCAAAGCGCTTCTTCTCTGAAACCACTTGGACAATTGAAACCAAACTGCCCAGGAATGATCATTGGAAGGTCCTCTACAAAGTTTCTGTTTTTTTATGCCGATCGAAAATTCAAGATGGCCGCCACCGCAGGACATAGATTAAGATTGGACCCTATGGGAAAATGTTCAAATGCCTTCTTCTCAGAAACTACAAATATGATTAAAGCAAAACTGTACACGAATGTTCATTGAATGGTCCTCTACAAATTTTACGTTTTTTATTCCGATATGAAATTCAAAATGGTGGCTACGGCAGGACTTAGTATAACATTGGACCCTATGGGAAAAATGTTTCAAAATGCTTCTTCTCTGAAACCACTTGGATAATTGAAACCAAACTGCCCAGGAATGATCATTGGAAGGTCCTCTAAAAGGTGTGTGTTTTTTATGCCGATCGGAAATCCAAGATGGCCACCACCGCAATACATAGATTAACATTGGACCCTATGGGAAAATGTTCAAATGCCTTCTACTCAGAAACTACAAATATGATTAAAGCCAAACTGTACATGAATGTTCATTGGATGGTCCTCTACAAACTTTACGTTTTTTGTCCTGATATGAAATTCAAAATGGTGGCTACGGCAGGACTTAGTTTAACATTGGACCCTATGGGAAAAATGTTTCAAAACGCTTCTTCTCTGAAACCACTTGGACAGTTGAAACCAAACTGCCCAGGAATGATCATTGGAAGGTCCTCTACAAAGTTTCTGTTTTTTATGCCGATCTGAAATCCAAGATGGCTGCCACCACAGGTCATGGTATTAACACAGGGGAAAATACAGAAATATATTCTTCTCTGAAGCTATTGCACTGATTAAACCTAAATTGTGCATCAATCATTGGAAGGTCCTTTACAAACTTTGTGTTTTTTATGTTGATCGTAATTCCAAGATGACTACCACTGCAGGACATAGTTTTTACATAGGACCAATTGGTTTTTTTTATAACCAGGTGAACGATACAGGCTCTTGAGAGCCTCTGGTTGATAATTGGATCTCTGACAACCATAGAGATATTAGACTTGCTACAAGTCTCTTTCTTATTGATAATTGGATCTCTGACAACCATAGAGATATTAGACTTGTCACAAGTCACTTTCTTATTGATAATTGGATCTCTGACAACCATAGAGAAATTAGACTTGTTACAAGTCCCTTTCTTATTGATAATTGGATCTCTGACAACCATAGAGATATTAGACTTGTTACAAGTCTCTTTCTTATTGATAATTGGATCTCTGACAACCATAGAGCTATTAGACTTGTTACAAGTCCCTTTCTTATTGATAATTGGATCTCTGACAACCATAGAGATATTAGACTTGTTACAAGTCCCTTTCTTATTGATAATTGGATCTCTGACAACCATAGAGATATTAGACTTGTTACAAGTCTCTTTCTTATTGATAATTGGATCTCTGACAACCATAGAGATATTAGACTTGTTACAAGTCCCTTTCTTATTGATAATTGGATCTCTGACAACCATAGAGATATTAGACTTGTTACAAGTCCCTTTCTTATTGATTGACAACCATAGAGATATTAAACTTGTTACAAGTCCCTTTCTTATTGATAATTGGATCTCTGACAACCATAGAGATATTAGACTGGCTACAAGTCCCTTTCTTATTGATAATTGGATCTCTGACAACCATAGAGATATTAGACTGGCTACAAGTCCCTTTCTTATTGATAATTGGATCTCTGACAACCATAGAGATATTAGACTTGCTACAAGTCCCTTTCTAATTGATAATTGGATCTCTGACAACCATAGAGATATTAGACTTGTTACAAGTCTCTTTCTTATTGATAATTGGATCTCTGACAACCATAGAGATATTAGACTTGCTACAAGTCCCTTTCTTATTGATAATTGGATCTCTGACAACCATAGAGATATTAGACTTGTTACAAGTCCCTTTCTTATTGATAATTGGATCTCTGACAACCATAGCGATATTAGACTTGTTACAAGTCCCTTTCTTATTGATAATTGGATCTCTGACAACCATAGAGATATTAGACTTGTTACAAGTCTCTTTCTTATTGATAATTGGATCTCTGACAACCATAGAGATATTAGACTTGTTACAAGTCCCTTTCTTATTGATAATTGGATCTCTGACAACCATAGAGATATTAGACTTGTTACAAGTCCCTTTCTTATTGATAATTGGATCTCTGACAACCATAGAGATATTAGACTTGCTACAAGTCCCTTTCTTATTAGTTCACCTGGACCAAAGGTCCATGTGAACTATTGCCATCACTTGGGGTCCGTCGTCTGTCGTCTGTAAACTTTTCACATTTCAAGCTTCTTCTCCGAAACCACTTGGCCGATTGGAACCGAACTTAGCAGGAATGTTCCTTGGATGGTCCTCTACAAAGTTACTGTTTTTCGTTCCAGTCGGATATTCAATATGGCTGCCAGGGCCAATAATATGCTCTGATTGGCTGAAATTTCAAAGATCTTCTTCTCTGAAACTAATGAACTGACTGAACCCAAACTGTAAAGGAATGATCATTGGAATGTCCTTTACCAAGTTACTGTTTTTTATGCCGATCGGAAATCCAAGATGGCCGCCATCGCAGGACATAGATTAACATTGGACCCTATGGGAAAATGTTCAAATGCCTTCTTCTCAGAAACTACAAATATGATTAAAGCCAAACTGTACATGAATGTTCATTGGATGGTCCTCTACAATCTTAAGGTTTTTTGTTCCGATATGAAATTCAAAATGGCGGCTACGGCAGGACTTAGTTTAACATTGGACCCTATGGGAAAATGTTTCAAAATGCTTCTTCTCTGAAACCACTTGGACAGTTGAAACCAAACTGCCCAGGAATGATCATTGGAAGGTCCTCTACAAAGTTTCTGTTTTTTATGCCGATCGGAAATCCAAGATGGCCGCCGCCGCAGGACATAGATTAACATTGGACCCTATGGGAAAATATTCAAATGCCTTCTTCTTAGAAACTACAAATATGATTAAAGCCAAACTGTACATGAATGTTCATTGGATGGTCCTCTACAATCTTAAGGTTTTTTGTTCCGATATGAAATTCAAAATGGCGGCTACGGCAGGACTTAGTTTAACATTGGACCCTATGGGGAAAATGTTTCAAAATGCTTCTTCTCTGAAACCACTAGGACAGTTGAAACCAAACTGCCCAGGAATGATCATTGGAAGGTCCTCTACAAAGTTTCTGTTTTTTATGCCGATCGGAAATCCAAGATGGCCACCATCGCAGGACATAGATTAACATTGGACCCTATGGGAAAATGTTCAAATGCCTTCTTCTGAGAAACTACAAATATGATTAAAGCCAAACTGTACATGAATGTTCATTGGATGGTCCTCTACAATCTTAAGGTTTTTTGTTCCGATATGAAATTCAAAATGGCGGCTACGACAGGACTTAGTTTAACATTGGACCCTATGGGAAAAATGTTTCAAAATGCTTCTTCTCTGAAACCACTTGGACAGTTGAAACCAAACTGCCCAGGAATGATCATTGGAAGGTCCTCTACAAAGTTTCTGTTTTTATGCCGATCGGAAATCCAAGATGGCCACCACCGCAGGACATAGATTAACATTGGACCCTATGGGAAAATGTTCAAATGCCTTCTTCTCAGAAACTACAAATATGATTAAAGCCAAACTCTACATGAATGTTCATTGGATGGTCCTCTACAATCTTAAGGTTTTTTGTTCCGATATGAAATTCAAAATGGCGGCTACGGCAGGACTTAGTTTAACATTGGACCCTATGGGAAAAATGTTTCAAAATGCTTCTTCTCTGAAACCACTTGGACAGTTGAAACCAAACTGCCCAGGAATGATCATTGGAAGGTCCTCTACAAATAATCTGTTTTTTATGCCGGTCGGAAATCCAAGATGGCCGCCACCGCAGGACATAGATTAACATTGGACCCTATGGGAAAATATTCAAATGCCTTCTACTCAGAAACTACAAATATGATTAAAGCCAAACTGTACATGAATGTTCATTAGATGGTCCTCTACAAACTTTACGTTTTTTGTTCCGGTATGAAATTCAAAATGGCGGCTACGGCAGGACTTAGTTTAACATTGAACCCTATGGGAAAAATGTTTCAAAACGCTTCTTCTCTGAAACCACTTGGATAATTGAAACCAAACTGCCTAGGAATGATCATTGGAAGGTCCTCTAGAAATTCTATGTTTTTTATGCCGATCGGAAATCCAAGATGGCCACCACCGCAATACATAGATTAACATTGGACCCTATGTAAAAATGTTCAAATGCCTTCTTCTCAGAAACTACAAATATGATTAAAGCCAAACTGTACATGAATGTTCATTGGATGGTCCTCTACAATCTTAAGGTTTTTTGTTCCGATATGAAATTCAAAATGGCGGCTACGGCAGGACTTAGTTTAACATTGGACCCTATGGGAAAAATGTTTCAAAATGCTTCTTCTCTGAAACCACTTGGACAGTTGAAGCCAAACTGCCCAGGAATGATCATTGGAAGGTCCTCTACAAATTTTCTGTTTTTTATGCCGGTCGGAAATCCAAGATGGCCGCCACCGCAGGACATAGATTAACATTGGACCCTATGGGAAAATATTCAAATGCCTTCTACTCAGAAACTACAAATATGATTAAAGCCAAACTGTACATGAATGCTCATTAGATGGTCCTCTACAAACTTTACGTTTTTTGTTCTGGTATGAAATTCAAAATGGCGGCTACGGCAGGACTTAGTTTAACATTGGACCCTATGGGAAAAATGTTTCAAAACGCTTCTTCTCTGAAACCACTTGGATAATTGAAACCAAACTGCCTAGGAATGATCATTGGAAGGTCCTCTACAAATTTTATGTTTTTTATGCCGATCGGAAATCCAAGATGGCCACCACCGCAATACATAGATTAACATTGGACCCTATGGGAAAATGTTCAAATGCCTTCTTCTCAGAAACTACAAATATTATTAAAGCCAAACTGTACATGAATGTTCATTGGATGGTCCTCTACAAACTTTACGTTTTTTGTTCCGATATGAAATTCAAAATGGCGGCTACGGCAGGACTTAGTTTAACATTGGACCCTATGGGAAAAATGTTTCAAAACGTTTCTTCTCTGAAACCAAACTGCCCAGGAATGATCATTGGAAGGTCCTCTACAAATTTTATGTTTTTTATGCCGATCGGAAATCCAAGATGGCCGCCACCGCAATACATAGATTAACATTGGACCCTATGGGAAAATGTTCAAATGCCTTCTTCTCAGAAACTACAAATATTATTAAAGCCAAACTGTACATGAATGTTCATTGGATGGTCCTCTACAAACTTTACGTTTTTTGTTCCGATATGAAATTCAAAATGGCGGCTACGGCAGGACTTAGTTTAACATTGGACCCTATGGGGAAAATGTTTCAAAACGCTTCTTCTCTGAAACCACTTGGACAATTGAATCCAAACTGCCCAGGAATGATCATTGGAAGGTCCTCTACAAAGTTTCTGTTTTTTTATGCCGATCGAAAATTCAAGATGGCCACCACCGCAGGACATAGATTAACATTGGACCCTATTGGAAAATGTTCAAATGCCTTCTTCTCAGAAACTACAAATATGATTAAAGCCAAACTGTCCATATGTGTGTACATTGGATGGTCCTCTACAAACTTTACGTTTTTTGTTCCGATATGAAATTCAAAATGGCGGCTACGGCAGGACTTAGTTTAACATTGAACCCTATGGGAAAAATGTTTCAAAACACTTCTTCTCTGAAACCACTTGGATAATTGAAACCAAACTGCCCAGGAATGATCATTGGAAGGTCCTCTACAAGGTGTGTGTTTTTTATGCCGATCTGAAATCCAAGATGGCCACCACCGCAGGACATAGATTAACATTGGACCCTATGGGAAAATGTTCAAATGCCTTCTTCTCAGAAACTACAAATATGATTAAAGCCAAACTGTACACGAATGTTCATTGAATGGTCCTCTACAAAATATACGTTTTTTATTCTGATATGAAATTCAAAATGGCGGCTACGGCAGGACTTAGTATAACATTGGACCCTATGGGAAAAATGTTTCAAAATGCTTCTTCTCTGAAACCACTTGGACAGTTGAAACCAAACTGCCCAGGAATGATCATTGGAAGGTCCTCTGTTTTTTATGCCGATCGGAAATCCAAGATGGCTGCCACCACAGGTCATAGTATTAACACAGAACCATATGGGGAAAATACAGAAATATATTCTTCTCTGAAGCTATTGCACTGATTGAACCTAAACTGTGCATCAATCATTGGAAGGTCCTTTACAAACTTTGTGTTTTTTATGTTGATCGTAATTCCAAGATGACGCAGGACATAGTTTTTACATAGGGCCAATTGGTTTTTTTTATTACCAGGTGAACGATACAGGCTCTTGAGAGCCTCTGGTTGATAATTGGATCTCTGACAACCATAGAGATATTAGACTTGTTACAAGTCTCTTTCTTATTGATAATTGGATATCTGACAACCATAGAGATATTAGACTTGTTACAAGTCCCTTTCTTATTGATAATCCCGTAGAAATCTGCTATGAAAATTCAAATCTTGACTGACTACTTATAATATAAGTTATATTTACTAACAAAGTACCTATATAAACAAATGATGAAAAACCTACATAGATCTTCTCAAAAAGACCATATATTATCACAAAAATGGCAATAGGAGATGATACTATCACCAATAGTATAGCATCACCAAAATGCTTGAATCATTTGAATGTTTAATTCTATCATCATTCCCAAATAGCACCATCACATTTTGGAATGCAGAGATGAAGTTGTCTCCTTTTGTTTTTAAATGTATAGACAGACAGTATATATTTAAAAGGTGTTGAACACACTTTGTATAATAATAATACATTCTGAGATAGTATATAAAGTACTGAACATAGTGAAGTCAGAATAATAATACATTCTGAGACAGGGCTTACCAAACCAGGGGAAGTGGGCGACTTCTTCGCCTTGTTTCAATGAAGTCGCCCAATTTCTGTCAAAAACCGAAGTTTTAGTCGCCCTGTCAGTCTTTTCAAGTCCATATTTTTTTCACCAATAATCATACTTTTTCTTCAATATTCACATAAAAGGAGCTCCCATACAGAGTTTGATGTTCAATATTTTATTCCAAACTAGTTAATTGCATCCTTTTTTAAGATCATCGTTTTTGTGAAAGGTAGAGGAACATGCGGTAGCGGGGAAAGAAACGTTAAAATTTGGATCGATTTTCGGAAGTCTCCCAAATTTTCCCTCACTTCGCCCTTAAGTCAAGAGAGAGAGAAGTCAAGTCGCCCTGTTTTTACTATGTGTGGTGAGCCCTGTTCTGAGATAGTATATCAAATACTGAACATACAGCACGCACAGCGCGTTTTAGCAAGAAATCACCTTGGTCGGTGTTTTTTCGCGGTGAAATGTCGGTGATATGTCATAAAATCACCGTAAAATGTCGGTGAAATCACGGTGAAACTTTCACCGCGAAAATTAACAAATTAGGACCTAAATGTCGGTGAAATATTTTAATTGCCGGTGACAACACCGCGGCGAAAATCATACGTGTATACACGTACATGTAACTGTACTTCATGTGTTCTTTTGTTTTTTGTTGCTTAGTTTTGATTTTTTACTATTTCGTACTTTATATTTCAATTTGATACCGGGTTTTTTTTTCAGGGATGCCAGCATGGCATACATTTTATTTATAGGATTTATGAGGCTGAGCACGCATCTTGTTTTGCGTATATTATCTAATCCAGGGATATATATAGTAGTCCTACTATATAAATCCTTGTCTAATCCCAACATTTCGATTGGTTTATATCGATGTTATTTTTTTTAATCACCTGTGTTTTATCAATGTACGGATGTGTCTATTTTTATGTAGTGCACACATTGAACTAGGTCACTAAAAGGTCAAATACACAGTTACCTGAGGCTGCGGGATTGATTTAAAAACACACCGAGAATGATTGAAAAAAAAATCGATGTAATTTTTTATCTAAAGCAAACGTGCTTTTTCGTATTTGTATGTCGTTAATCCCCTTTTGCAAGCCACGTGTTATTTTACCTTTAATAAAAGTTCCATTTCTGATTTGTACACATATTTTTCACGTGAACGTAAATCTAGAAAGGTTTCCACATGCTATCGATCAAAGCGTGCTTTTGGGGATCTAGAAACTTTTGTAACAGGTGAACTTAAGTCACGTGCCAACTCGACCATTAATTGAACACCCGAAAGCAAATTAACTCGGGATACCAAGCTTGCATTCAGAAGATCAAGTTTATTTTAATTAACAAAATAATACAACACAAGCTTATAAATGGTAATGATCACATAATACTAAACGTTTTTACCGGCATTGTTTTCTTAACATAATAGATTAAAACAAAAGCAAATATCAGAATTAAAGAACGAAAAATGATCACATAGCTTGCACACCTGAAAAAGAAAATAAGTATTTGCTATGAATCATTCATATTATCAAAAATGACAGTCTCAAGAACATACAAATGTACAAATAAAGGTTAATATCCCATTTCTTTATTTCGCGGCGTTTAATCGTCAATGTCGGTGTTTTATAGTAAATCACCGTGTTCGATTTTTCTCGGACATTTCGCGGTGTCAACACCGACTTTTTTTTTAATTTCTCCGACATTTTCTTGATTTCACCGACGTCGGACCTGAGTGATTTCTTGCTAAATCGCGCTGTGCGTGCTGTAGTGAAGTCAGAATAATAATAATATTAATGTTGTGATTAGTATTAGTGGTCAGGATAGAGTGTGCTCCCCTTTGGGTCATTCATTGTTTTCCACCCTGGCCACATGCACTCTATAAACATACTTGTGATGATTCTCAGATTGTGTAATACTATATAATTACATTACTTCCGTTTTTCATTGAAATGTTACAATATGATTGGTTATGAAGTGGTCACATGATTATAAAAGTGATGTTTCACATCCCAATGAAACTCAAATCCGAACTTGCACGTGCCTCCACGACGACGTCAGATGTAAACAATCAATGGCGTAGTAATTTCCAACAGTAAATAATCTAACACAAATAAAATTCACAACGAAAAATTCAACTATATTAAATTTTGGTGTGATTTAAATATAATTATAAGAATTGAATGCATTCTTTTGAAGTTTCATTGGGGTATGAAAGTGTTGATCGAACTACATTTTCAACATGAAGCGCTTCATTGAAAATGTACTTCGGTCAACGCTTTCATACCCCAATGAAACTTCAAAAGAATGCATTCAATTCTTAAATACTATATATTTATTATAGATGCTGTACTCACAGATGGAGGTATGCTTGTATTAGATGAGACAGGTGATGCACATACACTAAGTGAAGTAGAAGGTATGTTAATGTATTCCATGTCTCATGAGGAGGTCATTGGAGGAATTCAAATCCTAAAGTTTTCACTTTTAATAGTATCAAATAGATGTGAAAATTGTGATTGAATCTCACAAAATTAGTCGAAATGATACATACAAACTCATTAAAATCAAAAGTGTATTGTTTAATGTTTTATAACAACATTTTACTAGTCATGGTAATTTTTGTGTTCAGTGATTTAAGGAGAGAGGTGATTGTTTGTTTTGTTGATATTCGTTGGCTTGTTGACCCATCTCTGTTAAACTTTCTTTTCATGAATTGTCAGTTACTTCAAAATCGACATTGAATTTCAAATGTAAGAGGCCCTTGGGGAACTTGGAGTATAGAAATTGGACAAAGTTTCTCAATTGCAGGATGAATCTTATACATAAATAATCTGTAGGACATGAAATAAATAACTAAAAAGATATACTAATATCTAGCTTAAACATGCTAGCCTGTTGAAATAAGGAGGTTATATATGTGAATTAATAATGATAATGCTAGAGATTCAAGCCTTTACTAAGGTGTAATAGATGCAGAACAAGTTTTTACCTTAACATGACATATACAATCTATCTACTACTCAACTATATATGAACATTTAATTGGAGGGACCCATACAAAGTTTATATTTTGTATGTTGATCAGATATTTAAGAAGGGTATACTGATTTCAAAGTGGCAATTGTCTGTCTATAGACACAGTCATGTCTGAACTTTAGTTGTTTGTTATCATATGTAGATACATTTGTATATAGGGTCTAACCACGGGATAGGTGCAAGATCGAAAATCTGGGGCACCTGAGGGTAAGATTTAAATCGTATCTGACGAGGCTTGACGAGTGAGATACCATTTAAATCTTACCCAGTGGTGTCTCAGATTTAACGATCTTGTACCTTTCAGTGTTTGACTCTTTTTCTCACCCCTTTCTACAGTCAATGTTTGTTTACTTTATAAATTTGAGTAGATAAACTTCTCCCTTGTTAGTAACTAACGTATCTAACAAAAATTATCTCCCTTTGGCCAAATTCTAAGAAAAGTAGTTGCGAAATGTGGTCAAATTAATATTTGTAGGTATTTATTGCTGTTGTAGTAGCATTTAAGGATACGGTATATATATTTTATTATGAAATAAATTCAAAATACTGTGAAGACAAGAATGTTAGTCATGGCCCATTATAACGTTGAAAATTAAAACATTAAACATGGTATATGGTTTGTGAGTTCTAGGACTGGTTTGAACAAACATTAATTAAATTTAAGTATCAATTAAAACTTGATTAACACTTAAAATTACTTGAAATGTACATGAAATTAATTTACACTTAAGATTTAATTGAGACTTGAATTAAATTGATGTTTGTTTATTAAGCTTTCAAATAACATTTGGAGACTGTGTTTCTCAGAAATTGTAGGTCAGATATACACAAGGTTTTTAAATGTGTTAAACCTGGTTGTCTAATTTAGTTTTAGTATTGGGGGTATAAAGGCAGAGATTAATTTGACTTTTTGTGACAGGCCTGGGGGTCCATGAAATTGGGAATTTCATCGTGATTTTGGGAAATATTGACTACCGAAAAGATTTAATTAAAATTAATGTCAAATTTGGTCTCAAAATTCTTATTTGTTTATTCTGTGTCAGTCTATTAAAATGTTGACTAGGGTGAGGTATTAGTAAACCATTCAAGAAAAATAATTGAAGTAACTCATTTCCCCCTACCTAGAATAATCTTAGACTTAGTTGTCTACTCAACATGACTAAAATCAATCTGTGTTTTCTCGATGTTGATATCCACGTGATGTCTTGCAATATGCTTTGCCGTTATATTTCATTTTTGCATCAAGTTGACAATCCATCATACTTTTGTTTATTGACATATATCTCAATCAAGTTGACAATCCATCATACTTTTGTTTGTTGATATATATCTCAATCAAGTTGACAATCCATCATACTTTTGTTTATTGATATATATCTCAATCAAGTTGACAATTCATCATACTTTTGTTTATTGATATATATCTCAATCAAGTTGACAATCCATCATACTTTTGTTTATTGATATATATCTCAATCGGGTTGTGTTTCATTAAAATCGAAGAATTTCCACATGGGAGAATTGTGTGAACCAGTGAAAATAAAATTTTCTTTTGAATGCCATGTCTGTTTATTATAGTTTTACTACCTCACTTGTGGAGAGCAAACTTTAAAAAAAAAAAGTATCTGATCGGAATTGATTCGTGATCTTAAAAGAAAATATTGTGATGCTCCTATGGATCGTTACACCTCTACTTTAAAGGAGGAATTGAACATTTAATCCAAGTTGATAATTGTTAAAGCTTAATAGATTTATGTATATTTAGGAAAATTGGAAAGCAAGTTTGTAACTGTTGACCAGACTGGACTTTGTGATTCTATTATTGAAACAGATGTTGAAGGAGATGAGGGTAATTCTACTTTATTGTTCTGGTCAAAGACAAGCTTTTGTTATCACTTTGTATCCATATGTATAAAGGTTTAACATAAAAATCATCTCTGAAACCACTGAACTAAGTGAAACTGTAAATGAATGACATGTTCTATATGTAGACGAGGGTACCTTGGTGTCATAGTGAGCAAGGTGACATATATCCTGAAGTTGGCCACTGGTACTAAAAATAAAAATTCTTCAAATTTGTATAGTTTGTATACTATGTCTAAAAATCTACTGCTGGTCACAAGGGTAGAAATGTCCTTGGGTTGTTTCCTTGCAAAAATATATCCAGCAGTCTTACCCATCCAATTTGGTCACCATTACTGAAGTGATAGAAATTTCTTCAATTGGTCAGTTGTTAGGCTTTACGAGTGAGATACAATTTAAATCTTACCCAGTGGTGTCTCAGATTTAACGATCTTGTACCTTTCAGTGTTTGACTCTTTTTCTCACCCCTTTCTACAGTCAATGTTTGTTTACTTTATAAATTTGAGTAGATAAACTTCTCCCTTGTTAGTAACTAACGTATCTAACAAAAATCATCTCCCTTTGGCCAAATTCTAAGAAAAGTGGTTGCGAAATGTGGTTAAATAAATATTTGTAGGTATTTATTGCTGTTGTAGTAGCATTTAAGGATACGGTATATATATTTTTTTATGAAATAAATTCAAAATACTGTGAAGACAAGTATATTAGTCATGGCCCATTATAACGTTGAAAATTAAAACATTAAACATGGTATATGGTTTGTGAGTTCTAGGACTGGTTTGAACAAACATTAATTAAATTTAATTATCAATTAAAATTTAATTAACACTTAAAATTACATACATTTAATCCAAGTTGATAATTGTTAAAGCTTAATAGATTTATGTATATTTAGGAAAATTGGAAAGCAAGTTTGTAACTGTTGACCAGACTGGACTTTGTGATTCTATTATTGAAACAGATGTTGAAGGAGACGAGGGTAATTCTACTTTATTGTTCTGGTCAAAGACAAGCTTTTGTTATCACTTTGTATCCATATGTATAAAGGTTTAACATAAAAATCATCTCTGAGACCACTGAACTAAGTGAAACTGTAAATGAATGACATGTTCTATATGTAGACGAGGGTACCTTGGTGTCATAGTGAGCAAGGTGACATATATCCTGAAGTTGGCCACTGGTACTAAAAATAAAAATTCTTCAAATTTGTATAGTTTGTATACTATGTCTAAAAATCTACTGCTGGTCACAAGGGTAGGAATATCCTTGGGTTGTTTCCTTACAAAAAATATATCCAGCAGTCTTATCCATCCAATTTGGTCACCATTACTGAAATGATAGAAATTTCTTCAATTGGTCAGTTGTTATATTGAAAGACAGAATGTTCAACGTGAATTAATGCATCTTGCTGATAATTATATGGTGTGGTTCTTAACAAAAGTTTTGTGCTGATTGCAAATCCAAGATGGCTGCCTCTTTTTTTATACCCACCGCAACAAAGTTGTAGGGGGGTATACTGGTTTCACCATGTCCGTCCATCTGTAGACAAATCCTATGTCGTACGATAACTTGAGTTGTGTTTCTTAGAATCTTTTAACATTTTATCAGCTGTTTACTGGTGAAGAGAGGATGATCCCTTTCTTTTTTGACGATTTTCACTTTTGCCGTTCCAGAGTTATTGGACTTGATATGACGGAAAATAGGATTTTTACCCTATGTCGTATGATAGCTTGAGTAGTGTTTCTCAGAATGTTTTGAAATTTTATTAGCTGCTTACCGGTGAAGAGAGGAGGATCCCTTTCATTTTTGACGATTTTCACTTTTGCCGTTCCAGAGTTATTGGACTTGATATGACGGAAAATAGGATTGTTACCCTATGTCGTATGATAACTTGAGTAGTGTTTCTCAGCAGCTTACCGGTGAAGAGAGGAGGGTCCCTTTCATTTTTGGTCGGAACAATCAGTAATGTTTTGGTTATGGAAATGGATTGGACAGATGTGGGGAGCGGGGGGTATATCTTAGTGAGCTGTGCTCACAGTAATACTAGTTTTTATTAGGACCTATAAGGAAATAAATAAAAGCTTTTACTTAGAAACTACCAACTTGATTGGACCCAAATTGTACATAAATATTCATACAATAGTTTCTTACAAAATTACACTTTTTTTGTGAATCAGCAATACAAGAAGGCTGCCACCACAGAACAAAGATTAACAAGAAAATTATTTTAAAGTCTATATCTCTTTCACAATTTAATTTTTTTAGCAGAAACCGGAATGATATAATCCTTGGATGAACCTCTAGAAAATATTGTGGTGATCCGAAATCCAAGATGGTCTTCAAAAAAGTTTTTTTTTTATGTTGATAAAAAAAGAATGCTTTCAAAAGGGTCCAACTTAGACATTTTAGAATAGCTTCACAGCATCCATAAGCCTGATTATCTCACAATGTACATACAGAGAATCATTTAACAATAGGTTGATAAGTTATAACTCTGTGATTGGTACAGACTCTTTTTTAGCTCACCTGACCCAAAGGGTCATGTGAGGTATTGCCATCACTTGGTGTCCATCGTCCGTCCGTTAACTTTTCATATTTTAATCTACTCCTCTGAAACAACTGGACCAAATGGAACCAAACTTGGCAGAAAGCATCTATATAAGTCTATAAAGTTTCTCCATTTCGTTCCGTTCCACCAACAAATATGGCCGCCAAGGGCAATTCTTGTTTCTTATTGGCTACTGTTTAAAAAAATCTTCTCCTCTGAAAATGCTTGGCAAAATGGAGCCAAACTTGGCAGGAAGCATCTATGTAAGATCCTCTATAAAACTTCTTCATTTGGTTCCATTCGGCCTACAAACATGGCCGCTAAGATTAATTCTTTTTTCTGATTGGCTAATGTTAAAAAAATCTTCTCCTCTGAAACAGCTTGGCCAAATGGAGCCAAACTTGGCATAGATGGTCCCTGGGTGTGTCCCTTTCAAAATTGTGTCCGACAGCCCCACCCTCCATTCAAGATGGCTGCTGTTTTTTAAGGTAATGATTATCTCCCTTTGAAATTTGCTTCAGTATCATTCTATTGTCAGGTGAGCGATACAGGCTCAGTGGGCTGAGCCTCTAGTTATGTTTATGTCTATTTTTTATATTTCTGTGAAATCAAGATTAAACAGAACTACATGATATTTTAAATTTTCCACATATATATAAAGTGATTGTCAAAGTCGTTGAATGCGAGTTGATTTTTCCATTTGTAAAATTCTTGGCTGGACTTGAAGATTTTACTCTTGTATGTTTAGGGGAGCTGGATAATGATCTTGTAATCCTTGACCAGACTGGTGATTCTATAGTTGTAGCAGATATCAGTGGAAATGAGGGTATAGTTTACAGTTATTGTTTACAAGGCGTTCAGTTAAAAGAGAAAAATGTAGAATCAAAGATATATTTTAATGTATTCATGGTCTGGAGTTTTTAAATTAAGGAGACAATAGCCAAGTTGTCTTTGGCATATTTTTAATTATCACACATATCACTGTTCATGTTTCTAACAAGATTTGCTGAACTCGATTTACTGCCTTTATTAAATACTATCTGACATATTGTTCTACTCCTAGAAATCTTCATATACTACATTGTACCAATTTCTTTTTTAATACAATAGACAGGTCAAATTTTATTTTACCAATAATGTCTTGTGAAGAATCCAAAGAAATATCACTAAGTTACAGTCAAACTTGCCCCAACGGTCACTCTGAATTGCTGGTCACCTGCTGTAAATGACCAGGGATCATTTAAAACTCCAGACCTGATTTATGTGTTATTTTAACTGAAAAAAGTCACCTCACTATTGTGATCAGCAGTCATTCAAAGTTTATCCAATCATATTAGTTTACCCGTATTTACCAGTCAGTTTTCATTCTAGACCTTGAAAATTCATTGGTTATTCAATTTTGAGGTGTTCTCAAAACACTATAGTATTAAATAAGCTATCAAATCATTGAATAATCAACTAATTAAATGTAAATTGTTACAAAACAACCACCATATTTTCCAAATGATTACCTTCCAGTAACAGTAAAATGCAGCATTGTAGGTGCCGTCGTGATCGTGATCGTATGGTAGTTGGATTTTCAACTACCTTTGCAATCTGTGCCTATTGCCACTAAAGTTGTGAGTTAAAATCCTACTCATGAGAAGTGTACTTGATACAACATTATGTGCTAATGTTTGTACTTATGACAGGTTTTCTCCAGGTACTCCGGTTTCCTCCACCAATAAAACTGACCGCCACAATATAGCTGAAATATTGTTGAAAGTGGAGTTAAACACCTTAACCCCATACCCAAACCATTATAGACAGTCGGTATAGACGGATCACTTTTCTTACCTGGTCATTTTTCCTTTATCTCAAAGGTGAATACAAGTTTGACTGTAATTGAAAAATAACAATTCATGGTCTCACCTTTGTTCCAGTTGAACCAACCACTGAAAGCTTATGTCTGCTGCATCAGGCATAGCTTTTAATTTGATATTAGCTGGAAGTGTGGGGCATCTGTGCTATATGGACACATTCCATTCTTTTATTTTCATATTTTTCCATGTCACATTTAACCACTGAACACCTTCAGTCTTAGCCTTAAATTATTTCGCTTACTTGCCTGAAAGCCAAATTTAGAAACAATTTTTTTCATAATTTTCACTTGACCGACTCCAGTTTTACTTGTCGTGGGCTTCGGGCAAGTGGGTTTGCACGAAGACTGCACCTATATAAACCTACCATTTCTGTCCTAAGATGAATTATTTTCCATTATACATTCTCAGTTTTACATTATTACATTTATTATTTTTAGGTGAGCTTTTGCCATCACTTGGCGTCCGTCGTCTGTTAAGTTTTCACATTTTAATCTTCTCCTCTGAAACCCCTTAGCCAAATGAACTGAAACTTGGTAGGAAGCATCCATGGAAGGTCCTCTATACAATACAGATTGCTCATTTTGTCCCGATTCATTAACAAACATGGCTGCCACAGGCAATTCTTGTTTCTGATAGGACGATTTTTTAAAAATCTTCTCCTCTGAAACTGCATGGCCAAATGAATTGAAACTTGGTAGGAAGCATCTATGGAAGGTCCTCTATAAAAATTGTTCATTTCGTCCCGATCCATGAACAAACATGGCCTCCACAGACAATTCTTATTTCTGATTGGTTGATTTCTCAAAAATCTTCTCTTCTGCAACCGCTTGGCCAAATGAACCGGAACTTGGTAGGAAGCATCTATAGAAGGTCCTCTAGAAAGTTTGCTCATTTCGTCCCGATCCGTTAACAAGCATGGCCGCCATAGACAATTCTTGTTTCTGATTGGTCGATTTCTAAATAATCTTCTTCTCTGAAACAGCTAGGCCAAATGAACTGAAACTTGTTTGAAAGCATCCATGGAAGGTCCTCTATAAAGATTGCTAATTTGTCCCGATTCATTAACAAACATGGCTGCCACAGGCAATTCTTGTTTCTGATTGGACGATTTTTTTAAATCTTCTCTGAAATCGCTTTGCCAAATGAACTGAAACTTCGGTAGGAAACATGTATGGAAGGTCCTCTATAGATCTTGCTCATTTAGTTTTGATCCGTTAACAAACATGGCCGCCACAGACAATTCTTGTTTCTGATTGGTCAATTTCTAAAAAAAATCTGTTTCTCTGAAACTGCTTGGCCAAATGACCCGAAACTTGGTAGGAAGCATCTATGTAAGGTCCTTTGTAAAAAATTGCTAATTTAGTCCAGATCAGTTAACAAACATGGCCACCATAGGTAATTCTTGTTTCTGATTGGTCGATTTCTAAATAATCTTCTTCTGAAAATGAGTAGCCAAATGAACCGAAATTTGGTAGGAAGCACTATGGAAGGTTCTGTATAAAGTTTCCTCAAAGCAGAATGAAAGGTGAGCGACACAGGCTCAGCCCACTGAGTCTCTAGTTAGAATTTTTTGTATTTAATGAAAAAAGGGGTTGACTTGTTTGATTTGTAGGTGACATAGACTTGGATCAAGCTGTCCCTTTAGATGACATCAATATTACACTTGATAAGACAGGATATTCAGATTCTTTTAATGAAACTGTTGATGTTGATGAACAAATTGAGGGTAATTTATGTCCTTTGTAAATTCACATTTTGATTCTCGTTGGTCAAGTTTTTTTTTGTCAATTTTTGTTTTGTTGTATTATATTGTTCTGTTTATTTATATTTTTTTTTTTAGCTCACCTTGCCAAAGGCAAAGTGAGCTTTTGCCATCACTTGGCGTCCTGTCGTCCGTTAACTTTTCACATTTTAATCTTCTCCTCTGAAACCCCTCAGTCAAATGAACTGAAACTTGGTAGGAAGCATCTATGGCAGGTCCTCTATAAAGATTGCTCATTTCGTCCCTATCCATTAACAAACATGGCCACCACAGGCAATTTTTGTTTTTGATTGGCCGATATAAAAAAAAATCTTCTCCTCTGAAACCGCTTGGCCAAATGAACCGAAACTTGGTAGGAAGCATCTATGGAAAAAGATTGCTCATTTCGTCCCGATCCGTTAACAAACATGGCCGCCACAGGCGACTCTTGTTTCTGATTGGTTGATTTCTAAAAAAAATCTTCTCCTCTGAAACCGCTTGGCCAAATGAACCGAATCTTTGTAGGGTGCATCTATGGGGGGTCCTCTATAAAGATTGCTCATTTCGTCCCGATCCATTAACAAATATGGACACCACAGATAATTCTTGTTTCTGATTGGTCGATTTCTAAAAATCTTCTCCTCTGAAACCACTTTGCCAAATGAACCGAAACGTGGTAGGAAGCATCCATGGAAGGTCCTTTATGGGAATTGTTCATTCCGTTTTGATCCGTTAACAAACATGGCCATCATAGGCAATTCTTGTTTCTTATTGGTCGATTTCTAAAACAGCTTTTCCTCTGAAACCGCTTGGTCAAATGATATGAAACTTGGTAGGAAGCATCTATGGAAGGTCCTCTATAGAGATGACTCATTTCGTTTTGATCCATTAACAAACATGGCCACCATAGGCAATTGTTGTAGATTGGTCGATTTCTAAAAATCTTCTTCTCTGAAACTGCTTTGCCAAAATGAACCACAATTTGGTGGGAAGCACCTACATGGAAGGTTCTGTATTAAGTTTCCTCAAAGCATAATGAAAGGTGAGCGACACAGGCTCAGGGGGCTGAGCCTCTAGTGTTGTTGTTATTTTCTGTTCATCAATACCAATGAAAAAATTCATGTGAGCTATTGGTATGTAATAGTGTCCGTTGCCTGTCTGTCTGTCTGTTTATAATTTTTTTATATTTTAAAGTTCTCTGAATCCACTGAGCCTTTTGAATAGCAGGTATAAAGTTTGTGGACAGTTCTTGGTTTCATTGGCTGAAATGTTAAAAATCTGAAAGTACAAGTCTAAATGATTTGTAACTTAGTACTGATGATATATTTGAGGGCCAGCTTGCCTATTGTAATTTCGCACTGTGCAGTGTATGTTCAGTTGGAGGAAATATGTATTGCATCTAGTTTAATGTTTGTTTGTTTTCATGCCCTGCATACGATAGTTTGGGGGCATATAGTTCTTTTGGTTTGTTTGTCTGTCCCGCTTTACTTATTTGATATTTGATTGGACGATTTGTCATGATGTGTAGTTAATAATATTTTCCCACCATTTTGATTCAACTATTTATGTAAGTGTTATAGGACTTGACCTTTTTCATGTATTTTCAATATAGTTATAATTTGTTAGCACAACTTCTCGGAGGGTTTTGGTCCGATAGCGTTTATATTGTGTAAGATGATTGGTCATGATGTTCAGTTGATCATATTACCCCACCATTTATATTGTGTAAGATGATTGGTCATGATGTTTAGTTGATCATATTACCCCACCATTTATATTGTGTAAGATGATTGGTCATGATGTTCAGTTGATCATATTACCCCACCATTTATATTGTGTAAGATGATTGGTCATGATGTTCAGTTGATCATATTACCTCACCATTTATATTGTGTAAGATGATTGGTCATGATGTTTAGTTGATCATATTACCCCACCATTTATATTGTGTAAGATGATTGGTCATGATGTTCAGTTGATCATATTACCTCACCATTTATATTGTGTAAGATGATTGGTCATGATGTTCAGTTGATCATATTACCCCACCATTTATATTGTGTAAGATGATTGGTCATGATGTTCAGTTGATCATATTACCCCACCATTTATATTGTGTAAGATGATTGGTCATGATGTTCAGTTGATCATATTACCCCACCATTTATATTGTGTAAGATGATTGGTCATGATGTTCAGTTGATCATATTACCTCACCATTTATATTGTGTAAGATGATTGGTCATGATGTTCAGTTGATCATATTACCTCACCATTTATATTGTGTAAGATGATTGGTCATGATGTTCAGTTGATCATATTACCTCACCATTTATATTGTGTAAGATGATTGGTCATGATGTTCAGTTGATCATATTACCCCACCATTTATATTGTGTAAGATGATTGGTCATGATGTTTAGTTGATCATATTACCTCACCATTTATATTGTGTAAGATGATTGGTCATGATGTTCAGTTGATCATATTGCCTCACCATTTATATTGTGTAAGATGATTGGTCATGATGTTCAGTTGATCATATTACCTCACCATTTATATTGTGTAAGATGATTGGTCATGATGTTCAGTTGATCATATTACCTCACCATTTATATTGTGTAAGATGATTGGTCATGATGTTCAGTTGATCATATTACCTCACCATTTATATTGTGTAAGATGATTGGTCATGATGTTCAGTTGATCATATTACCCCACCATTTATATTGTGTAAGATGATTGGTCATGATGTTTAGTTGATCATATTACCTCACCATTTATATTGTGTAAGATGATTGGTCATGATGTTCAGTTGATCATATTACCTCACCATTTATATTGTGTAAGATGATTGGTCATGATGTTCAGTTGATCATATTACCCCACCATTTATATTGTGTAAGATGATTGGTCATGATGTTCAGTTGATCATATTACCTCACCATTTATATTGTGTAAGATGATTGGTCATGATGTTCAGTTGATCATATTACCTCACCATTTATATTGTGTAAGATGATTGGTCATGATGTTCAGTTGATCATATTACCTCACCATTTATATTGTGTAAGATGATTGGTCATGATGTTCAGTTGATCATATTACCCCACCATTTTGATTCAACAATTTGATTTTAGGAGTTGTGGGACTTGTTATACTTTCATGCATTTTAATATAGTTATATGTGGTGAACACAACTCCTCTTAGGGTGTTTGTCTGATAGCTTTCTTATTTTGGAGGGTGATTTGTCATGATGGGTAGTTGATCATATTATGTTTGTTAATATCAAAATAATATTTAATCCTTCATGTATTATGAGATAACACTGCCTGAGATCCAAGTGAATTGTCTATGTGAAAAATGTTTTTAAGAAAATAATCAACTCTGCATATTTTCCCCGAATATTCTGAAATTGATGAGGATTTCTGCTTTAATATTAAATTTGTTATTTTTCTTTTCAGACATACGAGAGCCCGTTATAAATAAACTCAGCGAATTGAAACAGCAAGTATTAAAAGAAGGAGAAAGAATCTCAGTAAACATTAGTCATACAGAGTCACCAAGTAAATTTTATATACAAAAGGAAGAACACACTGGAAAGTTAGAAACCTTAGTGGATGATATGTTCAACTGGTATGAAACTTTATCTGGGGACCAGTACAAGATGTCCACAGTTGAACCAGGAATGATATGTGCTGTTAAGTTTATTGATGATGACTCGTGGTACAGAGGAAAAATAATGTCTGTAGAAGGAGAGGACATTACTGTCTTCTTTCTAGATCATGGAAATTCAGAAGAAATGACAGTGAAATCTGTTAAGCAGCTACTAACTAAATTCTCAGAATTGCCCATCCAAGGAATTGCTTGTGTGTTGTCAGGTATAGGTGCACCAGATGATAACTGGAGTGAAGATGATATAGACCTGTTTACACAATTAACTGAAAACAAGTAAGTTTTATGGAACTCATTAGTATACATCAAATATCAGTATACAGTGATCTGTATCAGTGGAGTATAGTGCAGTAGATTGTTGGTTCACGCCCCAGTTGGGTCAAACCAAAGACTTATAAAATTGATATTTGTTTCTCATCTTCAAACCTGCAGCTTTAAGGAGTAAGAGTAAAAACTAGTTGGCTTGGAATCAGGATAAATGTGCACCGAGTGGATCGACATGTCTTCTCACTTTATAGACCTATTTAGTATACAGCAGATCTAATTCAATATACAGTGATCCTCATATATAAACACAATCTAGTCATTGTAAAATACTCAACAAAATAATAATACTTTTTATACGATCACAATAGAAATGAAGTCGTATTATGTTATGGGTCTGTGGTCGTCTTTTGTCTGTAGACAGAATTGTTTCTGTGTGATAACTTTTGTTGTAGTTGACCGATCCTTCTGAATTTTTAGCTCAAAGATCTTTGGCGAAGAATGAAGGTCTGTCATAATAATAATAATGCTGCTGTATTGTTATATAGCAAGTTTATGACATTGAAAGATCTTTTCTTGTCTTCAAAATCATAAATTAACAAACCACTTTCTAATGTATTGAGTATCAAATCCCTTTAATTACACGTATTAAATCATATTGAAATTATTTATTAATGAATAAAATATGTTTAAACTAAAATATTGTGGAACGTTCTACATAGTTGTTTAGAAGGGAAATATATTGTATTAGTCTGATTTTTTTCTTCCACTTCTGCTTCTTCTTCCGCTTCTTCTCAGCGAAGCTTGTCCGGACCACTTTTTTGTCTTTCGAGATAGGTCAATGCTATTTGGTATGTGGGTGCATGACCATAAGGCGGTGTGTCGCGTACCATAATGACCTTCGTTGGACCTTGACCTTTGACTTCAAGGTCAAATAATTGTTTTTTAAATAGTATTTTCTTGTCCGGGTCATAACATTTTTGTCTTTCGAGATAGGTCAATGATAATTGGTATGTGGGTGCATGACCATAAGGCGGTGTGTCGCGTACCGTAATGACCTTCATGGAACCTTGACCTTTGACCTTAAGGTCAAATAATTGTTAGCTCACTTTGCCAAAGGTAATTGAGCTTTTGCCATCACTTGGCATCAGTCGTCCGTTAACTTTTCACATTTTAATCTTCTCCTCTGAAACCCCTCAGCCAAATGAACTGAAACTTGGTAGGAAGCATCTATGGAAGGTCCTCTATAATAATTACTAATTTCGTCCCGATCCATTAACAAATATGGCCGCCACAGGCAATTCTTGTTTCTGATTGGCCTATTTTAAAAAATCTCCTCTGAAACCATGGGGCCAAATGAACTGAAACTTGGTAGGAGCATCTATGGAAGGTCCTCTATAAAGATTGCTCATTTCGTCCCGATCCATTAACAAACATGGCCACCACAGGCAATTCATGTTTATGATTGTATGCTTCTAAAAAAAAACTTTTTCTGTGCAAAGGGAAATAACACTAATTTAAATATAGATATTAATTAAAAAAAAAAAAAAACACAGTTAGCTATGAATTGAATTACAGATAAATATGCCTCTAAAACCCCTCAGCCAAATGAACTGAAACTTGGTAGGAAACATCTATGGAAGGCCCTCATTGCTCATTTCGTCCCGATCCGTTAACAAACATGGCCACCATAGGCGACTCTTGTTTCTGATTGGCTGATTTTAAAAATTCTTCTCTTCTGTAACCGTTTGGCCAAATGAACCGAAACTTGGTAGGAAGCATCTATGGAAGGTCCTCTATAAAGAATGCTCATTCCGTCCCGATCCATTAACAAACATGGCCACCACAGGCGATTCTTGTTTCTGATTGGCTGATGTTAAAAATCTTCTCCTCTGAAACCGTTTGGCCAAATGTACCGAAACTTGGTAGGAAGCATCTATGGAAAGTCCTCTGTGGCCAAATGTACCGAAACTTGGTAGGAAGCATCTATGGAAAGTCCTCTGTGGCGATTGCTTATTTTGTTCCGATCCGTTAACAAACATGGCCGCCACAGGCAATTCTTGTTTCTGATTGGCCTATTTTATAAAATCCTCTGCTCTGAAACAGCTTGGCCAAATGTACCTATACTTTGTAGGATGTATCTATGGGAGGTCCTCTATAGCGATTACTTATTTCGTCCCGATCCATTAACAAACATGGCCACCACAGGCAATTCTTGTTTCTGATTGGTCGATTTCTAAAAATCATCTTCTCTGAAACCGCTTGGCCAAATGATCCGAAAATTTGTAGGATGTATCTATGGGAGGTCCTCTATAGCGATTACTTATTTCGTCCCGATCCATTAACAAACATGGCCACCACAGGTGATTCTTGTTTCTGATTGGCTGATTTTTTTTTAGATTCTTCCCCTTTGAAACCGTTTGGCCAAATGTACTGAAACTTGGTAGGAAGCATTTATGCAAAGTCCTTTGTTGCGATTGCTCATTTCGTTCCGATCCCTTAACAAACATGGTGGCCACAGGCAATTCTTGTTTCTGCTTGGCCTATTTTTAAAAATCTTCTCTGAAACCGCTTGGCCAAATGAACCGAAACTTGGTAGGATGCATCTATGGTGGTCCTCTATAAAGATTGCTCATTTCGTCCCTATCAATTAACAAATATGGCTGCCACAGGCAAGTCTTGTTTCTTATTGGTCAATTTCTAAAACAGCTTTTCCTCTGAAGCCGCTTGGCCAAATGATATGAAACTTGGTAAGAAGCATCTATGGAAGATCCTCTATAGAAATTACTCATTTCGTTTTGATCCATTTACAAACATGGCTGCCACAGGCAATTCCTGTTTTAGATTGGTCAATTTCTAAAAATCTTCTTTTTTTAAACTGCTTTGTCAAAATGAACTGATATTTGGTGGGAAGCACCTATGGAAGGTTCTGTATTAAATTTCCTCACAGCAGAATGAAAGGTGAGTGACACAGGGCTGAGCCTCTAGTTTTTTAAATAGTATCATTCAACTCATAATGTGTAACTTATTGTTGTACAGATGGTCGCATTAAGGGGAGACATAAGTTTTAGGTATCTAAAACAGTTCTTCCTAGTTCATGTATGGGTTTATTATACACTTTTTCTAAGAAGGTCAAAGGGTATATAGGGATCCTCTTTATTCCCCTATTTACTTTCGTCCATCACATTTTATTTCCCGATAAGAAATAAAATACTGCTGCACCAACTCCTTTGAAATTTTAACACAATTTGATGATTGAGAAATACAGGTTATGTTAGAAGTTTTTTTGTCATTCCTGAGTAATGGCCCTTGATTTGTTGAATATAGTGGTATTTTAGCTTACCTAAGTGCAAAATTCCAGTGAGCTTTTGCAATCACTTTGCATCCGTGATTATTATTTTAAATACTTTTGATTAAAAAAACATCAAACAGCAAATTTTTGAGTTTATTGGAAATTCAAGATGACCACCATCAAGGGACATGCATTATAACATAACACACAATAGTTTAATGTTATAACATAACACACAATATTTTAATATCTTAAGCTTATTTACTTAATTCACTGAAGTTAGATAACTTATTTGGTTAAAATGTTCATTGAATTGTCCTCTACATTGTTTTATTAGTTCACCTGGACCAAAGGTCCATGTGAACTATTGCCATCACTTGGCGTCCGTCGTCTGTAGTCTGTCGTCTGTCGTCTGTAAACTTTTCACATTTCAAGCTTCTTCTCCGAAACCACTTGGCCGATTGGAACCGAACTTAGCAGGAATGTTCCTTGGATGGTCCTCTACAAATTTACTGTTTTTCGTTCCAGTCGGATATTCAATATGGCTGCCAGGGCCAATAATATGCTCTGATTGGCTGAAATTTCAAAGATCTTCTTCTCCGAAACTAATGAACTGACTGAACCCAAACTGTAAAGGAATGATCATTGGAATGTCCTTTACCAAGTTACTGTTTTTTATGCCGATCGGAAATCCAAGATGGCCGCCATCGCAGGACATAGATTAACATTGGACCCTATGGGAAAATGTTCAAATGCCTTCTTCCCAGAAACTACAAATATGATTAAAGCCAAACTGTACATGAATGTTCATTGGATGGTCCTCTACAATCTTAAGGTTTTTTGTTCCGATATGAAATTCAAAATGGCGGCTACGGCAGGACTTAGTTTAACATTGGACCCTATGGGAAAAATGTTTCAAAATGCTTCTTCTCTGAAACCACTTGGACAGTTGAAACCAAACTGCCCAGGAATGATCATTGGAAGGTCCTCTACAAATTTTCTGTTTTTTATGCCGGTCGGAAATCCAAGATGGCCGCCACCGCAGGACATAGATTAACATTGGACCCTATGGGAAAATGTTCAAATGCCTTCTTCTCAGAAACTACAAATATTATTAAAGCCAAACTGTACATGAATGTTCATTGGATGGTCCTCTACAATCTTAAGGTTTTTTGTTCCGATATGAAATTCAAAATGGCGGCTACGGCAGAACTTAGTTTAACATTGGACCCTATGGGAAAAATGTTTCAAAATGCTTCTTCTCTGAAACCACTTGGACAGTTGAAACCAAACTGCCCAGGAATGATCATTGGAAGGTCCTCTACAAATTTTCTGTTTTTTATGCCGGTCAGAAATCCAAGATGGCCGCCACCGCAGGACATAGATTAACATTGGACCCTATGGGAAAATATTCAAATGCCTTCTACTCAGAAACTACAAATATGATTAAAGCCAAACTGTACATGAATGTTCATTAGATGGTCCTCTACAAACTTTACGTTTTTTGTTCTGGTATGAAATTCAAAATGGCGGCTACGGCAGGACTTAGTTTAACATTGGACCCTATGGGAAAAATATTTCAAAATGCTTCTTCTCTGAAACCACTTGGACAGTTGAAACCAAACTGCCCAGGAATGATCATTGGAAGGTCCTCTACAAAGTTTCTGTTTTTTTATGCCGATCGGAAATTCAAGATGGCCGCCACTGCAGGACATAGATTAACATTGGACCCTATGGGAAAATGTTCAAATGCCTTCTTCTCAGAAACTACAAATATGATTAAAGCCAAACTGTACATGAATGTTCATTGGATGGTCCTCTACAAACTTTGCGTTTTTTGTTCCGATATAAAATTCAAAATGGCGGCTACGGCAGGACTTAGTTTAACATTGGACCCTATGGGAAAAATGTTTCAAAACGCTTCTTCTCTGAAACCACTTGGATAATTGAAACCAAACTGCCCAGGAATGATCATTGGATGGTCCTCTACAAGGTGTGTGTTTTTTATGCCGATCGGAAATCCAAGATGGCCACCACCGCAGGACATAGATTAACATTGGACCCTATGGGAAAATGTTCAAATGCCTTCTTCTCAGAAACTACAAATATGATTAAAGCCAAACTGTACAAGAATGTTCATTGGATGGTCCTCTACAAACTTTACGTTTTTTGTTCCGATATGAAATTCAAAATGGCGGCTACGGCAGGACTTAGTTTAACATTGGACCCTATGGGAAAAATGTTTCAAAATGCTTCTTCTCTGAAACCACTTGGACAGTTGAAACCAAACTGCCCAGGAATGATCATTGGAAGGTCCTCTACAAATTTTCTGTTTTTTATGCCGGTCGGAAATCCAAGATGGCCACCACCGCAGGACATAGATTAACATTGGACCCTATGGGAAAATGTTCAAATGCCTTCTTCTCAGAAACTACAAATATGATTAAAGCCAAACTGTACATGAATGTTCATTGGATGGTCCTCTACAAACTTTGCGTTTTTTGTTCCGATATAAAATTCAAAATGGCGGCTACGGCAGGACTTAGTTTAACATTGGACCCTATGGGAAAAATGTTTCAAAACGCTTCTTCTCTGAAACCACTTGGATAATTGAAACCAAACTGCCCAGGAATGATCATTGGAAGGTCCTCTACAAGGTGTGTGTTTTTTATGCCGATCGGAAATCCAAGATGGCCACCACCGCAGGACATAGATTAACATTGGACCCTATGGGAAAATGTTCAAATGCCTTCTTCTCAGAAACTACAAATATTGTTAAAGCCAAACTGTACATGAATGTTCATTGGATGGTCCTCTACAAACGTTAGGTTTTTTGTTCCGATATGAAATTCAAAATGGCGGCTACGGCAGGACTTAGTTTAACATTGGACCCTATGGGAAAAATGTTTCAAAACGCTTCTTCTCTGAAACCACTTGGACAATTGAATCCAAACTGCCCAGGAATGATCATTGGAAGGTCCTCTACAAATTTTCTGTTTTTTTATGCCGATCGAAAATTCAAGATGGCCACCACCGCAGGACATAGATTAACATTGGACCCTATGGGAAAATGTTCAAATGCCTTCTTCTCAGAAACTACAAATATGATTAAAGCCAAACTGTCCATATGTGTGTACATTGGATTGTCCTCTACAAACTTTACGTTTTTTGTTCCGATATGAAATTCAAAATGGCGGCTACGGCAGGACTTAGTTTAACATTGGACCCTATGGGAAAAATGTTTCAAAATGCTTCTTCTCTGAAACCACTTGGACAGTTGAAACCAAACCGCCCAGGAATGATCATTGGAAGGTCCTCTACAAAGTTTCTGTTTTTTATGCCGGTCGGAAATCAAAGATGGCCACCACCGCAGGACATAGATTAACATTGGACCCTATGGGAAAATGTTCAAATGCCTTCTTCTCAGAAACTACAAATATGATTAAAGCCAAACTGTACATGAATGTTCATTGGATGGTCCTCTACAAACTTTGCGTTTTTTGTTCCGATATAAAATTCAAAATGGCGGCTACGGCAGGACTTAGTTTAACATTGGACCCTATGGGAAAAATGTTTCAAAACGCTTCTTCTCTGAAACCACTTGGATAATTGAAACCAAACTGCCCAGGAATGATCATTGGAAGGTCCTCTACAAGGTGTGTGTTTTTTATGCCGATCGGAAATCCAAGATGGCCACCACCGCAGGACATAGATTAACATTGGACCCTATGGGAAAATGTTCAAATGCCTTCTTCTCAGAAACTACAAATATTATTAAAGCCAAACTGTCCATATGTGTGTACATTGGATTGTCCTCTACAAACTTTACGTTTTTTGTTCCGATATGAAATTCAAAATGGCGGCTACGGCAGGACTTAGTTTAACATTGGACCCTATGGGAAAAATGTTTCAAAATGCTTCTTCTCTGAAACCACTTGGACAGTTGAAACCAAACCGCCCAGGAATGATCATTGGAAGGTCCTCTACAAAGTTTCTGTTTTTTATGCCGGTCGGAAATCCAAGATGGCCACCACCGCAGGACATAGATTAACATTGGACCCTATGGGAAAATGTTCAAATGCCTTCTTCTCAGAAACTACAAATATGATTAAAGCCAAACTGTACATGAATGTTCATTGGATGGTCCTCTACAAACTTTGCGTTTTTTGTTCCGATATAAAATTCAAAATGGCGGCTACGGCAGGACTTAGTTTAACATTGGACCCTATGGGAAAAATGTTTCAAAACGCTTCTTCTCTGAAACCACTTGGATAATTGAAACCAAACTGCCCAGGAATGATCATTGGAAGGTCCTCTACAAGGTGTGTGTTTTTTATGCCGATCGGAAATCCAAGATGGCCACCACCGCAGGACATAGATTAACATTGGACCCTATGGGAAAATGTTCAAATGCCTTCTTCTCAGAAACTACAAATATTATTAAAGCCAAACTGTACATGAATGTTCATTGGATGGTCCTCTACAAACGTTAGGTTTTTTGTTCCGATATGAAATTCAAAATGGCGGCTACGGCAGGACTTAGTTTAACATTGGACACTATGGGAAAAATGTTTCAAAACGCTTCTTCTCTGAAACCACTTGGACAATTGAATCCAAACTGCCCAGGAATGATCATTGGAAGGTCCTCTACAAATTTTCTGTTTTTTTATGCCGATCGAAAATTCAAGATGGCCACCACCGCAGGACATAGATTAACATTGGACCCTATGGGAAAATGTTCAAATGCCTTCTTCTCAGAAACTACAAATATGATTAAAGCCAAACTGTCCATATGTGTGTACATTGGATTGTCCTCTACAAACTTTACGTTTTTTGTTCCGATATGAAATTCAAAATGGCGGCTACGGCAGGACTTAGTTTAACATTGGACCCTATGTGAAAAATGTTTCAAAATGCTTCTTCTCTGAAACCACTTGGACAGTTGAAACCAAACCGCCCAGGAATGATCATTGGAAGGTCCTCTACAAAGTTTCTGTTTTTTATGCCGATCGGAAATCCAAGATGGCTGCCACCGCAGGCCATAGATTAACATTGGACCCTATGGGAAAATATTCAAATGCCTTCTTCTCAGAAACTACAAATATGATTAAAGCCAAACTGTACAAGAATGTTCATTGGATGGTCCTCTACAAACTTTACGTTTTTTGTTCCGATATGAAATTCAAAATGGCGGCTACGGCAGGACTTAGTTTAACATTGGACCCTATGGGAAAAATGTTTCAAAATGCTTCTTCTCTGAAACCACTTGGACAGTTGAAACCAAACTGCCCAGGAATGATCATTGGAAGGTCCTCTACAAATTTTCTGTTTTTTATGCCGGTCGGAAATCCAAGATGGCCACCACCGCAGGACATAGATTAACATTGGACCCTATGGGAAAATGTTCAAATGCCTTCTACTCAGAAACTACAAATATGATTAAAGCCAAACTGTACATGAATGTTCATTGGATGGTCCTCTACAAACTTTGCGTTTTTTGTTCCGATATAAAATTCAAAATGGCGGCTACGGCAGGACTTAGTTTAACATTGGACCCTATGGGGAAAATGTTTCAAAACGCTTCTTCTCTGAAACCACTTTTGGATAATTGAAACCAAACTGCCCAGGAATGATCATTGGAAGGTCCTCTACAAGGTGTGTGTTTTTTATGCCGATCGGAAATCCAAGATGGCCACCACCGCAGGACATAGATTAACATTGGACCCTATGGGAAAATGTTCAAATGCCTTCTTCTCAGAAACTACAAATATGATTAAAGCCAAACTGTACAAGAATGTTCATTGGATGGTCCTCTACAAACTTTACGTTTTTTGTTCCGATATGAAATTCAAAATGGCGGCTACGGCAGGACTTAGTTTAACATTGGACCCTATGGGGGAAATGTTTGAAAACGCTTCTTCTCTGAAACGACTAGAACAGTTGAAACCAAACTGCCCAGGAATGATCATTTGAAGGTCCTCTACAAATTTTATGTTTTTTATGCCGATCGGAAATCCAAGATGGCCGCCACCACAATACATAGATTAACATTGGACCCTATGGGAAAATGTTCAAATGCCTTCTTCTCAGAAACTACAAATATTATTAAAGCCAAACTGTACATGAATGTTCATTGGATGGTCCTCTACAAACGTTAGGTTTTTTGTTCCGATATGAAATTCAAAATGGCGGCTACGGCAGGACTTAGTTTAACATTGGACCCTATGGGGAAAATGTTTCAAAACGCTTCTTCTCTGAAACCACTTGGACAATTGAATCCAAACTGCCCAGGAATGATCATTGGAAGGTCCTCTACAAAGTTTCTGTTTTTTTATGCCGATCGAAAATTCAAGATGGCCACCACCGCAGGACATAGATTAACATTGGACCCTATGGGAAAATGTTCAAATGCCTTCTTCTCAGAAACTACAAATATGATTAAAGCCAAACTGTCCATATGTGTGTACATTGGATGGTCCTCTACAAACTTTACGTTTTTTGTTCCGATATGAAATTCAAAATGGCGGCTACGGCAGGACTTAGTTTAACATTGGACCCTATGGGGAAAATGTTTCAAAACGCTTCTTCTCTGAAACCACTTGGAAAATTGAAACCAAACTGCCCAGGAATGATCATTGGAAGGTCCTCTACAAGGTGTGTGTTTTTTATGCCGATCGGAAATCCAAGATGGCCACCACCGCAGGACATAGATTAACATTGGACCCTATGGGAAAATGTTCAAATGCCTTCTTCTCAGAAACTACAAATATGATTAAAGCTAAACTGTACATGAATGTTCATTAGATGGTCCTCTACAAACTTTACTTTTTTTGTTCTGGTATGAAATTCAAAATGGCGGCTACGGCAGGACTTAGTTTAACATTGGACCCTATGGGAAAAATGTTTCAAAATGCTTCTTCTCTGAAACCACTTGGACAGTTGAAACCAAACTGCCCAGGAATGATCATTGGAAGGTCCTGTTTTTTATGCCGATCGGAAATCCAAGATGGCTGCCACCACAGGTCATAGTATTAACACAGAACCATATGGGGAAAATACAGAAATATATTCTTCTCTGAAGCTATTGCACTGATTGAACCTAAACTGTGCATCAATCATTGGAAGGTCCTTTACAAACTTTGTGTTTTTTATGTTGATCGTAATTCCAAGATGACGCAGGACATAGTTTTTACATAGGACCAATTGGTTTTTTTTATTACCAGGTGAACGATACAGGCTCTTGAGAGCCTCTGGTTATTGTTAATGATTATCAGAAATTAGACAACCACCTCTAGAGGGAAAGACAAAAACAGGATCAAAAATCTTCACTGAACCCAATCTATATATAATGATCATTGGATAATAAACAAATAATATGTAACTTGGTGAGTTAAGAGTACCTAGGAAATTCCAGATTAACCAGGAGAGTACAGAGTAACTAGGTGAGTAAAGAGTACCTAGGTAAATTCCAGATTAACCAGGAGAGTACAGAGTAACTAGGTGAGTAAAGAGTAACTAGGTGAGTAAAGAGTAACTAGGTGAGTAAAGAGTAAATTGGTGAGTAAAGAGTGCCTAGGAAATTCCAGATTAACCAGGAGAGTACAGAGTAACTAGGTGAATACAGATTTACTAGGTGAGTACAGAGTAATTGTTATGTTGTAAATTGTAGAGAGAGGGCATTTATAATGTTGTTATAACTTGTGTCCAATCCCATTGCTTATATTAGAGCAATAAAATATGTTTAATTCACAGAGTAATTAGGTAAGTAAAGAGTAACTAGGTGAGTACGGGGTAACTATATTAGTACAGAGTAATTAGGTAAGTAAAGAGTAACTAGGTGAGTACGAGGTAACTATATTAGTACAGAGTAATTAGGTAAATACATCTCAAGTAGCTAGGTGAGTACAGGTTAACTATATTAGTACAGAGTAACTAGAAGAGCATAGAGTGTGATATTCTTATTTCAGGACACTTCTTGCTGATATAGTTGGATTTGGGAAAGGAAAAACTTGTATAGTACAATTATTGGACATGGGAATTTCTGTCAGTAAATCAATGATAGACAAAGCACATGGTATTGTAGCAACAACACCTCGTGTCAACACCAGAATTCGTCGTGTCTTTTCAAACTCAAGTGATGTAGCTAGTCCTATGAAAATGCCATCATTGTCAACTGAAGACTCGTTGTTGGAGGAAACATTTTTTGGGTATGTAATTATCTAATATGTTTTATAGAATATGTTCAGATCTGTAGTTTCTCTGCTCTAATGATTCATCTTTGAATATAAATTTGTTAACTAATATGTTAATATTGTAAAATACTGTTTTCAACCCAATCTTTTTAACAATTCTCGGTTAAGTTATCATTTATTAAATGCTGTCAAGTTCATGTTCATATCTACACATGAAGCGACACAACCCAGCTCAAGGTGTGTTCTGTTTGTAAAATTTTCTCATTTCTACTTGATCTGACAAAGACATGGCCAGCATTTGGAAGTAGAGTTTGAAGATACCAAAGGGGAAATCAGAATACATAAACCAAAGAAGGATAGACAGCGCAATGGCCAAAAGAAAAAGGACAAACAACAATCTACAAAAACACTACACAGAACTAAAGATCGAGCAACATGAACGCTGCTCAAAACTAGGGGTGAACTCTGATGCTCCGGAAGAGTGAGCAGGAACACTAGTGGCAACTGTCGTGTTACTCTAGTTACAAACCTGGTGATAAGTCATGAATTAGGAAAGGACCGGGAAGTGTTAATGTGACAAGTGGAACATATCTGTGGTCATTTGTGACACAGATATTCCGTAACAGTCAACCAAGTCATTATGGCGACTGCAAAACCTTTGAAGTGACGACTTCAACTTAACCAATAGGAACCCTTGCTTCAGTATCTTTCTTGTTCCTCTATCAAGGAAATCTTGTTGAAACCACAAGCTCTGGAATGTCAGATCAACTGAGTGATTAATACTCCATATGCAGGTGCTACTGGAATGTGGAAAGTTCACAATGGGAAAATTGAAATCGTCTCTTTTTTGGTGAAAAGTTTTGTTCTTAACTGGTCCTCGCTGTCAATTTCAAGGTGGAGGTCATGGTATGAAGCCGATCTAGCTGTATCCTTGGTATTCTGTATTCTAGTTTCTGATTGGAAGAAAATTTAAAAGACTTTTTGATTGGCTGTGATTTTTTTTTCAATCTCTCTGAAACTAGAAGTTCAAATGATTTGTTAGTTGGTACGAATACTGCATGTGAGGTTCTCTACAAAAATTCTTCATTTCGTCTTGATACGTCTTGACAACTACTGAACATGTAAAAGGATAATCTCCTTAGAATAATAGGTTGTAAATGTGACTCACAGGTCATGGTACCTATTGTTTTGTACAAGTGACTAGCAGGTCACAGTGCCTATCATTTTGGAAATGGAATGATGTGTACAACGATCTTTTTCATTTCAGATATTCCAGATTGCCTCTTGAAGCTGATAAAGATTATACTGTGAAAGTGACACATGTAGAAAACCCTACTTGTTTTTGGTGTCAGATTGTAGATCCAGAAAATAAACTGCAGAAGTTAATAGACAGTCTGCAAGAAAAGTACATCGATTCCACAGATACTGTGGACAAAATTGACACAGCTTGTATTGCAAAGTGTAAAGGAGATGGTTTGTTTTATAGAGGTGTCACAAGATCAAATGTAGAAAACGGAGAAATTGTTGTCTTATTTGTGGATTATGGCAGTGTGTATTATATCGAGGCTTCCGAGGTCAAGTCTATAAAAGGTGAAGATCTAGAATTACCCATTCAAGCTGTTGACTGCATGCTACATGATATTGATCTGGATGAGTCTCAGGATGACTGGGATGAAACAGTTTGTGAATATTTTGAGAGATTGTTAGATGATACAACATTAAGTATGAAAGTAAAGCAAGTTTGTAATGAAGGTGTATCTGTTTACTTATATGATGGTGGTATAGACTTAAGTATAGACTTAGCAGATAAAGGCTTTGTTAATCTGGTAAATTCTGAATATAACACTCCAGTTAAAGACAGTCCTAAGAAGAGAGAGAGTGCTGAAATTCTAGGCAGAATATTATCAACTGATTGTGAATATCGGGTGATCATTTCACATGTAGAGACTCCGTCCTGTTTCTATGTTTTGTTTAAAGACAATGCAGTAGAAAGTATAGAAGAGAAAATTAATAGTGTTGTGGAAATCAATTCAAATGATGTTCTACAAGAGGAAGACTTAATACAAGGAATGCTTTGTTTGGCCTGCTGTAAGGATGTTAATGATTGGCAGAGAGCAAAGATAGAGAATATACAAGAAGATTGTGTTATGGTAATTTATTTGTACTTTAAAAACCTCCTACCTATTAAGGTATTTCATCTTCTTATCCTCACTCTTCCAAAGCTTTATCAGGGGGGTGAATGTACGTCGCAGGCCTCTACATTAACATTTTTTTTAACTTGTCCCTTCGGAGAACTAACTAAGAAAAGTACTTGTCCGACTCAATCTTTTAGTTGTCCAAAAAAAAAAATTGATCAAAATTATAAAAACCAGAGAATAGTTATCCGCAATTTGTGTAAAATGTTTTGGTTATTGTCTCACAAACATTATCTCGTCCTGTCATTATTAATACTAACAGACATTATGATTATGACATCTTTAATCGACAAATTAACATACACTTAGAAGTTAGACATAAAGTCATCGGTACCGTAAATCGGGAAATTTTGGTCATGGTTTTATTTTGGCCCCTAAATACGAAGTGCCAAAATTAAACACACCAAAATATGTCACACTCCAAAAATTAACTGCCAAAATTGAACACTGCCTTAATATCTTTTTTATATTTGTATTCCCTAGTCTGTACCTTTTTGTCTTACTTCTTTCCTAAGTAAAACTTTGTCAATTACCGTTATACATGTATATACACACACAAATCAAACTGAAAAGTGTTCATGATGTGAAATCTTTGGGTTGGATGACAAGAGAGAAATTACAGGTAAATAAAGTACATTGATAAAAACCATGCAATACCAATAAAATGTATTCAATCAACAAAATGTCAAATATCATTAAAATGACAATTGCCTATAGAAAAAAGAAAAATCAATAAACACATAATTAGTGTCTTATCGGTATTATTTATTATGTATAATTGTTGTGTAAACAAATACATGTACTGACCGTTATAATAAGACTGTTTACCTGTAAAAGTGATGATTAATACCAGTGCAAAATTATTATTTGTTGTTTTTATATTAAATGCATTTTACTTTATGCTGTTTAAATATTTAAATTCCTAGTTTTAATAAATATCAGAATTTATCCATAATCGATTTGGTTTTTAGTACAACATCAAAATATCCGGTAAGTAACAGTAAAAACGCACAGGACGCTTCCATTTACGTTCTGAATTAACTGACAAAATAATTAAACACATGGGAACCAAAAGTGGCCAAAATTAAACACCTCTAGAAACGAAAATGGCCAAAATAAAACAACCCTCTTTTGGAGAAAAAAGGCCAAAATTAACCTACACCAAAATTTCCCGATTTACGGTATCAAGCGATGTCATCATGGTATGAATGTCGAATGATCAATTTCTAAGTTTGGTTCTCGAATAGTAGGCCAATCTAAGCGGTAATCGTATAATGTGGATTGAATCCAGGATGCTTTGAACATCGTTGTTCTCCATCTGTATCTGTATGAGTATGTTGAAGTAACCAATTCTGCTTATATCCATCTATTGAATGCAGATTGTGTATCAAAATCAGCTTATGACGCCTTACCATTTTTGGTTGAATTGAGCTCCGCCACTAGTTGTAAATCCGTACTTTCTAAGATCAGGGGATATCATAGATCCATGCCAATGGCCATGGTAATTACGTTTCCAGGGAATTATTGTGTAGGGGAAGGAAACACTATAAACAAATCTATTTCTATTTCATTATAATTACTTAATGCCAGTTGTCGTTTAATGAAATTGCTGAAAAGATACGGATCAAGTATATGTTTCGGAAAATCTCTTGATTCATCGTTGTAATTAGTTATAGTGTACTTCAATGGAAACTAATATTTTTAAACACATTAAAATAATTATTTGCGAAGTTTATGTCTGTAAAAATGACAAAGCAACACATTTTTATCATAGAAAATAACCTTCAAAAGGTATGACAGTCAGTTTTTCACTTGTCTCGTCGGACAATCATGATACAAGATCTACTTGTCCGACGTCAGTTTTCACTGGCATCGGACAAACGTTAATGTTGAGGCCTAGTACGTCATAATTGGATTTTTGTGCCACTTGAAGGTAAGTTTTTACTTGTAGCTTTAGTTATTGTAAGGATAATGCCCATGAATGCTACAGCTAAACAACAGTGTGTCCATTGTTCAAAAACTTATTCACTGTCAAGCTCTCAAACACTTCGACAATGTTATTTCCACCTGTTACAAAAACGTTGTCGAAGTGTTTCAGAGTTTTGACTACAAGTTTTTGAAAGATGGATACACTGTTGTTTAGGGGCAATTGATGCACTACCACATTTAATGTTATCCTTGCAATAACTAAAGCTACAAGTAAAAACCTACCTTCAAGCGGCACAAAAGGGCTTCCAATTATGACGTACCTTCACCTGTTATGGCAGTTTTCTGACTAAACCTGCCTGCCACAACAGGGGTCGACTAAGAAAAAAAAATTACTGGTCCTGTGGGCCAGTAAAAATTTTGAACAACTGGTCCCAAGAAATATCGGTCCATGAAGGGGGAAATTTGCCCCCCCCCCCCCCAAGAAACAGGAAACTAAAGATCAAGCAATATGTACCCCATTAAAACCTTGGGTGAACTCATATACTCCGGAAGAATAAGCAGTTCCTGCTCCACTAGTGGCATCCGCAAATAATTAAATTGACTCAGTGACTTAAACATGTACATATAGCTTTTGTATTCTGTGAATGAATGTTGTACTTGCTCCAAACAAAGGTAAAGTTCATGACATTTTCCCATACATGCAGTATTTTTAATGCATTACAATTAACAGGTATGGTTAGAAGATAATCAAACAATTTACATATAGTCGAACTTGTCTCATCGACCCCCTCTGTATAATGGCTTCCTTTGTTAGCCAACCTTATTTATTCCTCCCCAGCGTTTTCCCGTGCATTCGACCTTTATATAACGACACACTGTCTACCACGAGAAACGACCGTGTTCTTTGGGTAAAAATCCCTTATATAACGACTATTAGAAGATTATTATCAAACCGGAAGTTAGATAATAAATAAGCAAACACAGTCCCGACTTTGGAAAAATTCTGTTTTGCCCAGCTGATGCAGCGATTGTTGCCAATATCCCTCTTGCTGATATTGGCATGATCTACTGACAACATCTCACTCCCAAAGTCCATACCTGTTACTAGTTCATAATAATAGATTTTTCATATTAAATGAAGTCACGATTAGCATTATTGTGTATCCTGCATTTTTTTTACAGGTAAGTTGTTCACGTGATGATTTATTATTGTTGTTTTGGTTTATTTGGGTTTATTTCTTATTTATATTAAATATTTAAAATTGCTTACTATAGAAAATACCGTTTTAATCTTTCAGTTTTATAAATAAATAATCGTGATTTTGAAAATTATTATACCCCCGCTCCCCGGAGGGGGAGGGGATTATACTGTTTTACCTCTGTCCTTCCGTCTGTCCAAGACATTTTTCTCAGCAACTATCAATTGCAGAAATCTGATATTTGGTCACAAGCTTCATATAGGTATGCCATATTGTGGGTAGCGTTTTTGGACCCGTCAGATTCCTACTTCCTGTTTGCCGACTTGGTTGATTTTTATACACATTGAACATATATCCACATTTTTCGTCACATTTTTCTCAGCAATTATTGATGGCAGAAATCTGATATTTTGTCACAAACTTCATATTGGTACCCCATATCGTGGGAAGCGTTTTTGGACCCATCAGATTCCTACTTCCTGTTTGCCAACTTTGTTGATTTTTATACACATTGAACATAGATGCTCATTTTTCGTCGCATTTTTCTCCGCAACTATTGATGGCAGAAATCTGATATTTGGTCACAAGCTTCATATAGGTACCCCATATCGTGGGAAGCGTTTTTTGACCCGTCAGGTTCCTACTTCCTGTTTGTCGAAGAGCGGGGGTATCATAAGTGAGCATTAGCTCACAGTTCATCTTGTTGAATTATGAAGTACTGGTTCCCAGCATATATTTCTGTCAATATTCGTTTAACGTGCGGTAACAGATCAAGGTAAACACATGCTGATTGCGTGATTAGGCTATTTATAGCTTTCGGCGAGTGATTGAAGTTGAATTTTAACGTTTTATCAGGAAATTTCATTAGTCCTTGGTAGTAGTCGATATTGAATGACACGGAAGTACGAAAAATCTACCGGTTGGAAGAAACGAAAGTTGCTGGCCCAAGTGGCCCGAGAATATCAACTGGTCCAGTGGGCAGATCTTTGTTCTGTTTGACTGGCCACTGGCCAGCGGTTACGTCGAACCCTGCACAATATAGCCAAAGCTTTATGTCAGTTCTCTCACTGAACTTGCCTGCCACAATATAGCCAAAGCTTTATGTCAGTTCGCTCACTTAACTTGCCTGCCACAATATAGCCAAAGCTGCCATTCAGTAATTATCATGTATTCTTGCATACATACCATTGGCCAGTGTAACATGTGTTTTATTTTTGTGCTGATTAAAAAAAAAAGTGGCCTTGAATGCTGCTAAAGTTTACATTAAACTACATGTGTACAATCAATCAATCAATCTTGACAACTGGATACCTTGACATGCTTAACGGTATACCTGGTGCATTTATAATGTGCTCTACTTTTATAATTGTTATAGAATTTAAATATTTATATATTATATAGGTTCTGTTGATAGACATAGGAAGTAGAGAACTTAAACAGGAGAAGGATTTAAGAAAGATACCAGAGAATATATCATGTTACCCACCTCAAGCTTTTCTTTGTCAACTTGAAGATATTAAACCTCTCGATGATCAGACAGATTGGTCAGAAGATACTATTGTATACTTTAAAGGTTTGTCCTCATTTTTAGTGAGATTCTTACAACAATGTTTATTATTTTACCTCCCACCTAGATAAAAACGGGTTAAAGTCAAAGCACTTTTCCATTGAGATCAGGGTGAAAACAGCTTTTATTAGATAAATTCATTATTACATAAAGTGTTGGATAACTGATGTACCCAGGATGTATTAAACTGACTCAACTCAGTCCACCCATAAAAAATTAGTGGCTTGCTGCTTCCTGGCCAAGGCTTACTGCTTCCTGGCCAAGGCTTACTGCTTCCTGGCCAAGGCTTACTGCCTCCTGGCCAAGGCTTACTGCTTCCTGGTTAAGGCTTACTGCTTCCTGGCCAAGGCTTACTGCTTCCTGGCCAAGGCTTACTGCTTCCTGGCCAAGGCTTGCTGCTTCCTGGCCAAGGCTTGCTGCTTCCTGGCCAAGGCTTACTGCTTCCTGGCCAAGGCTTGCTGCTTCCTGGCTAAGGCTTACTGCTTCCTGGCCAAGGTTTACTGCTTCCTGGTCAAGGCTTACTGCTTCCTGGCCAAGGGTTGCTGCTTCCTGGCCAAGGCTTACTGCTTCCTGGCCAAGGCTTACTGCTTCCTGGCCAAGGCTTACTGCCTCCTGGCCAAGGCTTACTGCTTCCTGGTTAAGGCTTACTGCTTCCTGGCCAAGGCTTACTGCTTCCTGGCCAAGGCTTACTACTTCCTGGCCAAGGCTTGCTGCTTCCTGGCCAAGGCTTACTGCTTCCTGGCCAAGGCTTGCTGCTTCCTGGCTAAGGCTTACTGCTTCCTGGCCAAGGTTTACTGCTTCCTGGCCAAGGCTTACTGCTTCCTGGCCAAGGCTTACTGCTTCCTGGCCAAGGGTTGCTGCTTCCTGGCCAAGGCTTACTGCTTCCTGGCCAAGGCTTACTGCTTCCTGGCCAAGGCTTGCTGCTTCCTGGCCAAGGCTTACTGCTTCCTGGCCAAGGCTTACTGCTTCCTGGCCATGGCTTACTGCTTCCTGGCCAAGGCTTACTGCTTCCTGGCCAAGGCTTACTGCTTCCTGGCCAAGGCTTACTGCTTCCTGGCCAAGGCTTGCTGCTTCCTGGCCAAGGCTTACTGCTTCCTGGCCAAGGCTTACTGCTTCCTGGCCAAGGCTTGCTGCTTCCTGGCCAAGGCTTACTGCTTCCTGGCCAAGGCTTGCTGCTTCCTGGCCAAGGCTTGCTGCTTCCTGGCCAAGGCTTACTGCTTCCTGGTCAAGGCTTACTGCTTCCTGGCCAAGGCTTACTGCTTCCTGGCCAAGGCTTACTGCTTCCTGGCCAAGGCTTGCTGCTTCCTGGCCAAGGCTTGCTGCTTCCTGGCAAAGGCTTGCTGCTTCCTGGCCAAGGCTTACTATTTCCTGGCCAAGGCTTACTGCTTCCTGGCAAAGGCTTACTGCTTCCTGGCCAAGGCTTACTGCTTCCTGGCCAAGGCTTGCTGCTTCCTGGCCAAGGCTTACTGCTTCCTGGCCAAGGTTTGCTGCTTCCTGGCCAAGGCTTGCTGCTTCCTGGCCAAGGCTTACTGCTTCCTGGCCAAGGCTTACTGCTTCCTGGCCAAGGCTTGCTGCTTCCTGGCCAAGGCTTACTGCTTCCTGGCCAAGGCTTGCTGCTTCCTGGCCAACTCAACAAAATCACTACTACTCAATATATTTTATTTGGTTTGTTATTATTTTGTTTGTACTATGTCTAATATGTGTCTGAAATCTTTGAACGAGGAAAAAATATATAGTCTACCTACATACCAACCCATAATCTCAAATGGTGGGTAGAGAAACAACAAACCAACTATTTTTAAGCATGGCCTCATCAGAGTGCCTTAATCTGCCATCTAGTCTGTCCAATCCTTTCTCAGTCACAATAGTGTTGTATGCTTACTGTGGTATTGAAAATAAGGGATTGGTTTAGGTTTATGGTGTTTAATGCCACTTTCATCAATATTTCAGTTATTTTATAGTGAGTTTTATTGGTGGAGAAAACCACCGACCTGTCAAATGTCACCGACAAAAGATAAAAAACAACTTAAAGAGTAATAATGGTGCACAATATTGCCAAACTCAAAAACATAATATTCATGCTCTAATCACTAAAAAAACCACATAGAATTCACAAGGACTGGCTTTGGACATCAACAGAAATGTGCTACTTTGCAGTGTTTAATGGAATTCCTGTCATTCATTCTTAAATACTGTAGGTCAAACTAATAGAAACAAACCAGGGGTTAAAAAATCCCCTAGCCCGGTGCTAGTAATTTCCACATTTGGGCTAGCTGAAATAATCAGCTGTATGCCCGACGGGCTAGTAAAAATATATATCGGATATTGACAAACTTGTCAATATTCGCGTATCTACTTATATTCATATATGTTAAATGTTGTTTAATCAGCAGCAATGTTTTATTTATTCAACCGCTAGCTTTTTGTCGAAATTGAGAGCAAAGAAGGTAGAAAAACTGTGTATTCTCGTCATAAAACAGCTTCAACAAATGACGGTTTAGCGGAAATTTCGAAAATGAAATTCCGGAACTGGGAACGACTATTTCCGGTTTTGCCGATAGTAAAAAAAAAGAAGAAAAAAAATTAATGCCGACCGACCCTAGATTTTTTTGACATGTGACCATAAACACACATTTTTTTTTTTTGGCCTTACAGTGACCTGAACTATGGAAAATAAGCGAAAATAAAATGCAATACCAGATCTGAAAAGAAAGATAGTTAAGCTAATATACATTGTACATGTTGTACAAGGGTTCAAGTCTGCAAGTCGGATTCATGAAATCACGGTATTGACCAGGACTAGTGGTTCATAGATTCGGGCTATTAATATTTGGGAGTATACTAGCCCTGGGCTAGTGAGGTGGTCCAAGATGTTTTAACCCCTGCAAACAATGAAAAGTCTGTGCTGATTTGCTTCAACTTGGTTTGATTGATTGATTGGTGTTTAACGCCAACCTTGGCAATATTTCAGCTATATCGTGGCATTCTTCAACTTGGAAAAGACCACAAACTTTCAAAGAAACTACATGAATATCAAATATTACACCAGTTGGTTCATTACATCTGTTCAGAATCCCCCCCTCCTAAAAAACTGGCATGATGTAACTGTAATAACATTTTACATGTACAACCCTGACCTAATTATTTTGCATTAAAGTAAGATGAGAATTTACTTTTTAGATATTTGTCCTGTTGGAGAAGAAATGGAAATCTATTTCACAGAAAGGGATGAAGACAAGTTAAAAGTTTTTCTATATGATGTTCAGTTGAATACAAAAAGGGAAGAAGATCAACAGATTGGTGTACAGTTGGTCAAACTTGGCTTTTCTGATTGTGTACCAGGATCATTTTTAGAGAAAATCATTATGGATGAAGAAAATAATGGTTAGATTAATGTACAGTTGTGTTATATTATTAGACCAATGGAAAAAATATATACCTGTGTTTTAGTTAACATTCTTGAATAAAATAGTGTGGGTAGACAGCTGTTTTATTTTCTTGTTAATTGTTACCTAGGTTATACAGAACAAGAATCAGACTTTAACAGTGCTCATCCGTAAATTTTGAAAGTAAACATGACAAAAATAAGTACAACATTGCCTGCTGTCATTTTGTGATTGGTTCAGTTTATTATCCCCTCGCCAATGAAGTTGCGAAGGGATATAGTAACGCTACCGTCAGTCCGTCCTTCCTTCCGTAACATCCTTGTGAACACTCTAGAATCAGCATCCTTCAATGGATTTTGACCAAGCTTGGTACATATTTAGCCGTTAAGAGAATCTGGAACCCTATTGATTTTCATGGTCAAGGTGACCAGGTCAAATATTTTACCACGTAACATCCTTGTGAACACTCTAGAATCAACATCCTTCAATGGATATTGACCAAGCTTGGTACATACTTAGTCCATAGGAGAGTCTGGAACCCTATTGATTGTCAAGGTCACAGGGTCTAATTTTTACCCTGTAACATTCTTGTGACTCTAGAATCAACATCTTTCAATGGATTTTGACCAAACATGGTACATACTTAGTCCTAAAGAGAATCTGGAACCCTATCGATTTTCAAGGTCACAGGGTCAAATTTTTACCTCGTATTAGTTTTCCCTTGTGAATACTCTAGAATCAACATACTTCAATGGATTTTGACCAAACTTGGTACATATTTAAGTCCTTAAGGTTACCGGGTCAAATTGTTAGGTGAGGGGATACGCCATGCTTTGCGTTGCCCTTGTTTATTATATGACTTCAGATAATGTCTTTTTTGATTGGCTGACGTCCCTAGTAACGTTCTTTGATAAAACGTTATAATCACCACGCAAAAAGTCACGAGAGGTGAAAATAATATTCCAAAGCTTCTCCAGACACCTTAAATAGAAATGGTGTTTCCCAATTATCTTAAAAGTAGTAGCCAATCATCATCGGGTTAAGTTTTGTCATCGACTAATCAGATGTGTTCTTACTAATTACTTTCGGTACACAATTAAATTAATAATGGCAGACAGGGGAGTCTGGGGAACAAAGTCTGTGCTGTTTGGTGTTAATTCAAATTTGATTTAATGTTGTATAATAAAACAGTTAATGACTTTCAATTTCGGTGAATATCATGTTCCATGGGTTGATCAATCCTTGTATTCACCTCATGGAAAGTCATCAATTGTATAATATTGAATAGTTAATTGTATATTAGTATCCATGTCTCATATCAGACAGGAGATACATCTTAATTTATCCTCACTTATGGAAGATGTCTACCCCCCCAATAAAAACACCTGCAGAAATAGTTGGTACACTGTTTACTTGATAAAGAGGAGACAACTGATGTTTTGTTATTAATTTTGAAACAGTTGTGCTAACATTTCATTTAATTATAAATTTTATTTTCAGAGCCATTATTCAATGAGATGTCTCTAAACAGAGAAAATTCTTATGGCAGTACAGAAGAACAAGATACTAGTGGTTAGAGTCTAATTGCTACCCTTGATTTCTTTAGATTTTGATATCAACAATTGTTTTCATGTTAACATTGAAACAACTGTCTTCTGCATGTTACATAGATTCCCTAGACCAATTAATTTTAGATCACATGAACAAAGGATCATGTGAGCTATTGCCATCACTTGGCGTCTGTTGCCTGTAACCTTTTCGTCTTTCAATCGTCTCCGAAACTACTGATCCAAATGGAACTTTGCAGTTATGATGTTTGTGCGATCCTCTATTAAAAAAAAATCCTCATTTTGTCTTGGTTTGAGAAAAACATGGTCAAAATGGGCAATTGTTTATGATGTGCTGAAACTTAAAAAAAAAATCTTCTCTGAAACTACAACCCTAAATGATTTATTTGTTAATACAAATAATGTATTTGAGGTCCTCTACAATTATACTCCAAAACACATGGCTGCCATGGACAATTGTTTCTGATTGACAAACTTTAAAAATGTTTTCATCTGAAACTGATTTATAACTTATTACTAGTGATGTAGAGAGTGAGGTACTTGACACACATTCCTAATTTAGTCTTTTTGTACAAAACCTGTGGACAATTCTTGTGTTTTTAATGTTTTTATTTTGTTATTTCCTACTATGGAATTACAAGTATAAATATAGGGGCCGTCGTGGTCGTGATCGTGATCATATGATAGTTAGATTTACAACTACCTATGCAATCAGTACCCATTACCACTAACGTTGTGAGTTCGAATCCCTCTCGGGCGGTACAACATTATACAATTACGGCCCTCTGTGTAGGGTCTAATAGTAGGGTAGTGTGTGCTTAAAAAGGCCGCTAGTTTTCGAGTTTGGGTTAATAGTATGACACACGGCTAATTTTTCATATTTTGACGTAAAAATTATTGTAGTTTTTAGCTCACCTGGCCATAGGCCATGTGAGCTTTTGTCATGGGTAGCGTCTGTCGTCCGTTAGCTTTTCACATTTAAATCTTCTTCTCTGAAACCGCTGAACAGAAATCAGCCAAACTTGCCAGAAATGTTCACTGGATGGTCCTCTACCAGATTTGTGTTTTTGGTGCTGATTTGAAATCCAACATGGCTGCCAGGGTCCATAATGTGTTCTCATTGGCTGAAATTTTAAAAATCTTCTTGTCAGAAACCACTAAGTCAATTGAATTGTGACTTTGCAGGAATGATCATTGGGTGGTCCTGTACTAAAACTGTGAATCGTTTGCCGATCGGAAATTCAAGATGGCCACCATGACTCGACTTAGTTTAACATTAGACCCTATGGGAATTTCACATTTTCATCTTTTTTTCTGAAAACACAAAACAGATTTGAATCAAACTTGGCAGAAATGTTCATTGGATGGTCATATACAAGATTTTTGTTTTTGGAGCTGATCGGAAATCCAACATGGCTGCCAGGGCCCATAATGTGTTCTGATTGGTCAAAATTTTAAAAATCTTCTTGTTAGAAACCACTAAGCCAATTGAATTGTGACTTTGCAGGAATGATCATTGGGTGGTCCTGTACTAAACTTGTGAATCGTTTGCCAATCGGAAATTCAAGATGGCCGCCATGACTCGACTTAGTTTAACATTGGACCCTATGGGAATTTCACATTTTCATCTTTTTTTCTGAAACCACAAAACAGATTTGAACCAAACTTGGCAGAAATGTTCATTGGATGGTCATATACAAGATTTTTGTTTTTGGTGCTGATCGTAAATCCAACATGGCTGCCAGGGCCTATAATGTGTTCTGATTGGTCGAAATTTTAAAAATCTTCTTGTTAGAAACCACTAAGCCAATTGAATAGTGGCTTTGCAGGAATGATCATTGGGTGGTCCTGTACTAAACTTGTGAATCATTTACTGATCGGAAATTCAAGATGGCCACCATGACTCGACTTAATTTTAACATAGGACCCTATGGAAAAAATGTTTAAAAGTCTTCTCCTCTGAAACCAGTAAGTCAGTTTAAAGCAAACATGGCATGGATGGTCCTTGGGTAGTATACTTTCAAAATTGTGTCCGGTGACCACGACCTCCATCCATGATGGCTGCCAAACATGGGATGAATGGTCATTAGGTGGTCAACTTTCAAAATTATGTCCTGTGACCCCGACCTCCATCCAAGATGGCAACCATCAGCGAACATAGTTTTAACATAGGACCCTATGGGAAATATTTAAAAATCTTCTTCTCTGAAACCAGTAAGCCAATTTAAAGCAAACATGGCATGGATGGTCCTTAAGTGGTCAATTTTCAAAATTGTGTCCAGTGACCCTGACCTCCATCCAAGATGGCCACCTTCAGCAGACATACTGTAGTTTTAGCATAGGACCCTATGGGAAAAAATGTTTTAAAATCTTCTCCTCTGAAACTAGTAAGCCAATATAGCAAACATGTCATCAATGGTCCTTAGGTGGTCAACTTCCAAAATTGTGTTCAGTGATCCCGATCTCGATTCAAAATGGCCGCCGTCAGCAGACATAGTTTTAACATAGGACCCTATGGGAAAATTGTTTAAAAGTCTTCTCTTCTGAAACCAGTCAGCCAATTTAAAGCAAACATGGCATGGATGGTCCTTGGGTAGTATACTTTCAAAATTGTGTCCGGTGACCACGACCTCCATCCATGATGGCTGCCATGAGCAGACATAGTTTTAACATAGGACCCTATGGGAAAATTGTTTAAAAGTCTTCTCTTCTGAAACCAGTCAGCCAATTTAAAGCAAACATGGCATGGATGGTCCTTGGGTAGTATACTTTCAAAATTGTGTCCGGTGACCACGACCTCCATCCATGATGGCTGCCATGAGCAGACATAGTTTTAACATAGAACCCTATGGCAGTATGGGATTTGAATAGTAACTTAGATGTATTCAGCATGCAAACATTCTTAAGAGGACTTATTTATGTCAGGTGAGCGATACAGGCTCACCTGAGCCTCTAGTTATTTATTTATGTCGTCGTAACCTACCGTGGTCACATTTTCTTATTTTTTACGTTTTCTGAAGGCACCCTCTAACTGTACATTTTACAACAATATTTCAACACGAATAAAATGAACATCAAGACCTGTAAGTTATCAAATCAAAGTGCTTGACACAAAGACAATATGCTAATTATATCATCAAAACTAAAAACGGGAAACTTAACACCTTTTTAGTTCACCTGGACCAAAGGTCCATGTGAACTATTGCCATCACTTGGCGTCCGTCGTCTGTCGTCTGTAGTCTGTCGTCTGTCGTCTGTAAACTTTTCACATTTCAAGCTTCTTCTCCGAAACCACTTGGCCGATTGGAACCGAACTTAGCAGGAATGTTCCTTGGATGGTCCTCTACAAAGTTACTGTTTTTCGTTCCAGTCGGATATTCAATATGGCTGCCAGGGCCAATAATATGCTCTGATTGGCTGAAATTTCAAAGATCTTCTTCTCCGAAACTAATGAACTGACTGAACCCAAACTGTAAAGGAATGATCATTGGAATGTCCTTTACCAAGTTACTGTTTTTTATGCCGATCGGAAATCCAAGATGGCTGCCATCGCAGGACATATATTAACATTGGACCCTATGGGAAAATGTTCAAATGCCTTCTTCTGAGAAACTACAAATATGATTAAAGCCAAACTGTACATGAATGTTCATTGGATGGTCCTCTACAATCTTAAGGTTTTTTGTTCCGATATGAAATTCAAAATGGCGGCTACGGCAGGACTTAGTTTAACATTGGACCCTATGGGAAAAATGTTTCAAAATGCTTCTTCTCTGAAACCACTTGAACAGTTGAAACCAAACTGCCCAGGAATGATCATTGGAAGGTCCTCTACAAATTTTCTGTTTTTTATGCCGGTCGGAAATCCAAGATGGCCGCCACCGCAGGACATAGATTAACATTGGACCCTATGGGAAAATGTTCAAATGCCTTCTTCTCAGAAACTACAAATATTATTAAAGCCAAACTGTACATGAATGTTCATTGGATGGTCCTCTACAATCTTAAGGTTTTTTGTTCCGATATGAAATTCAAAATGGCGGCTACGGCAGGACTTAATTTAACATTGGATCCTATGGGAAAAATGTTTCAAAATGCTTCTTCTCTGAAACCACTTGGACAGTTGAAACCAAACTGCCCAGGAATGATCATTGGAAGGTCCTCTACAAATTATCTGTTTTTTATGCCGGTCGGAAATCCAAGATGGCCGCCACCGCAGGACATAGATTAACATTGGACCCTATGGGAAAATATTCAAATGCCTTCTACTCAGAAACTACAAATATGATTAAAGCCAAACTGTACATGAATGTTCATTAGATGGTCCTCTACAAACTTTACGTTTTTTGTTCCGGTATGAAATTCAAAATGGCGGCTACGGCAGGACTTAGTTTAACATTGAACCCTATGGGAAAAATGTTTCAAAACGCTTCTTCTCTGAAACCACTTGGATAATTGAAACCAAACTGCCTAGGAATGATCATTGGAAGGTTCTCTAGAAATTTTATGTTTTTTATGCCGATCGGAAATCCAAGATGGCCGCCACCGCAATACATAGATTAACATTGGACCCTATGGGAAAATGTTCAAATGCCTTCTTCTCAGAAACTACAAATATGATTAAAGCCAAACTGTACATGAATGTTCATTGGATGGTCCTCTACAATCTTAAGGTTTTTTGTTCCGATATGAAATTCAAAATGGCGGCTACGGCAGAACTTAGTTTAACATTGGACCCTATGGGAAAAATGTTTCAAAATGCTTCTTCTCTGAAACCACTTGGACAGTTGAAACCAAACTGCCCAGGAATGATCATTGGAAGGTCCTCTACAAATTTAAGGTTTTTTATGCCGGTCGGAAATCCAAGATGGCCGCCACTGCAGGACATAGATTAACATTGGACCCTATGGGAAAATATTCAAATGCCTTCTACTCAGAAACTACAAATATGATTAAAGCCAAACTGTACATGAATGTTCATTAGATGGTCCTCTACAAACTTTACGTTTTTTGTTCTGGTATGAAATTCAAAATGGCGGCTATGGCAGGACTTAGTTTAACATTGGACCCTATGGGAAAAATGTTTCAAAACGCTTCTTCTCTGAAACCACTTGGATAATTGAAACCAAACTGCCTAGGAATGATCATTGGAAGGTCCTCTACAAATTTTATGTTTTTTATGCCGATCGGAAATCCAAGATGGCCACCACCGCAATACATAGATTAACATTGGACCCTATGGGAAAATGTTCAAATGCCTTCTTCTCAGAAACTACAAATATGATTAAAGCCAAACTGTACATGAATGTTCATTAGATGGTCCTCTACAAACTTTACTTTTTTTGTTCTGGTATGAAATTCAAAATGGCGGCTACGGCAGGACTTAGTTTAACATTGGACCCTATGGGAAAAATGTTTCAAAATGCTTCTTCTCTGAAACCACTTGGACAGTTGAAACCAAACTGCCCAGGAATGATCATTGGAAGGTCCTCTACAAATTTTATGTTTTTTATGCCGGTCGGAAATCCAAGATGGCCGCCACCGCAGGACATAGATTAACATTGGACCCTATGGGAAAATATTCAAATGCCTTCTACTCAGAAACTACAAATATGATTAAAGCCAAACTGTACATGAATGTTCATTAGATGGTCCTCTACAAACTTTACGTTTTTTGTTCTGGTATGAAATTCAAAATGGCGGCTATGGCAGGACTTAGTTTAACATTGGACCCTATGGGAAAAATGTTTCAAAACGCTTCTTCTCTGAAACCACTTGGATAATTGAAACCAAACTGCCTAGGAATGATCATTGGAAGGTCCTCTACAAATTTTATGATTTTTATGCCAATCGGAAATCCAAGATGGCCACCACCGCAATACATAGATTAACATTGGACCCTATGGGAAAATGTTCAAATGCCTTCTTCTCAGAAACTACAAATATGATTAAAGCCAAACTGTACATGAATGTTCATTGGATGGTCCTCTACAATCTTAAGGTTTTTTGTTCCGATATGAAATTCAAAATGGCGGCTACGGCAGAACTTAGTTTAACATTGGACCCTATGGGAAAAATGTTTCAAAATGCTTCTTCTCTGAAACCACTTGGACAGTTGAAACCAAACTGCCCAGGGATGATCATTGGAAGGTCCTCTACAAATTTTATGTTTTTTATGCCGGTCGGAAATCCAAGATGGCCGCCACCGCAGGACAGATTAACATTGGACCCTATGGGAAAATATTCAAATGCCTTCTACTCAGAAACTACAAATATGATTAAAGCCAAACTGTACATGAATGTTCATTGGATGGTCCTCTACAAACTTTACGTTTTTTGTTCCGATATGAAATTCAAAATGGCGGCTACGGCAGGACTTAGTTTAACATTGGACCCTATGGGAAAAATGTTTCAAAACGCTTCTTCTCTGAAACCACTTGGATAATTGAAACCAAACTGCCTAGGAATGATCATTGGAAGGTCCTCTACAAATTTTATGTTTTTTATGCCGATCGGAAATCCAAGATGGCCACCACCGCAATACATAGATTAACATTGGACCCTATGGGAAAATGTTCAAATGCCTTCTTCTCAGAAACTACAAATATGATTAAAGCCAAACTGTACATGAATGTTCATTAGATGGTCCTCTACAAACTTTACTTTTTTTGTTCTGGTATGAAATTCAAAATGGCGGCTACGGCAGGACTTAGTTTAACATTGGACCCTATGGGAAAAATGTTTCAAAATGCTTCTTCTCTGAAACCACTTGGACAGTTGAAACCAAACTGCCCAGGAATGATCATTGGAAGGTCCTCTACAAATTTTATGTTTTTTATGCCGGTCGGAAATCCAAGATGGCCGCCACCGCAGGACATAGATTAACATTGGACCCTATGGGAAAATATTCAAATGCCTTCTACTCAGAAACTACAAATATGATTAAAGCCAAACTGTACATGAATGTTCATTAGATGGTCCTCTACAAACTTTACGTTTTTTGTTCTGGTATGAAATTCAAAATGGCGGCTACGGCAGGACTTAGTTTAACATTGGACCCTATGGGAAAAATGTTTCAAAACGCTTCTTCTCTGAAACCACTTGGATAATTGAAACCAAACTGCCCAGGAATGATCATTGGAAGGTCCTCTACAAGGTGTGTGTTTTTTATGCCGATCGGAAATCCAAGATGGCCACCACCGCAGGACATAGATTAACATTGGACCCTATGGGAAAATGTTCAAATGCCTTCTTCTCAGAAACTACAAATATGATTAAAGCCAAACTGTGCATGAATGTTCATTGAATGGTCCTCTACAAAATATACGTTTTTTATTCTGATATGAAATTCAAAATGGCGGCTACGGCAGGACTTAGTTTAACATTGGACCCTATGGGAAAAATGTTTCAAAATGCTTCTTCTCTGAAACCACTTGGACAGTTGAAACCAAACTGCCCAGGAATGATCATTGGAAGGTCCTGTTTTTTATGCCAATCGGAAATCCAAGATGGCTGCCACCACAGGTCATAGTATTAACACAGAACCATATGGGGAAAATACAGAAATATATTCTTCTCTGAAGCTATTGCACTGATTGAACCTAAACTGTGCATCAATCATTGGAAGGTCCTTTACAAACTTTGTGTTTTTTATGTTGATCGTAATTCCAAGATGACGCAGGACATAGTTTTTACATAGGACCAATTGTTTTTTTTTATTACCAGGTGAACGATACAGGCTCTTGAGAGCCTCTGGTTTTTTTTGTTGTTTTTATTTTAAGTTTTCCCATATCTACATATTACCAAAATGTTACCCTATTTTCAAGTATAGAATAATGTTCCGAAGGAATTCTAGAATATTTTAAATAGAAGTAAATACATCATTACTTAGTACACCTATGTACCAAAAATCAATATTTTTAAAGTTCTCATTCAATAGAAATTAGCGATTAAAGAGATGTGAAATCTGATCAAATTTAGCCTGTGGCAAACACGGATTACCACATGTCGGTATTCGATTTGTGCTGAAACAGTATATTTAACATTGTGTCTTCTGTTTGGTGTGTGATTGTGTTTTTTAGTAGAATAAACTTATCTCAATACAATGAGCGAACAACTATGTAGTTAAATTACGCTATTTTTGATATTTTTGTATTTTCGTGAACACTAATTTGTAGTTTACAGAACAAGTTCGTAGGACACGTTTTTGATCCGAGAAATGTCACAATGTGGCAGCCCGCTTAAGCTTTGCCCTTCTAGTCCTAAAAAAAGTAGGAATGAAGTTGAATGGGACAAATGTATTATATGCCAGGTCTCTACCCCTGACTTACTTATTAAAATGAGAAATGTTAGTAAAAATAGCCTCATAGAAGCAATGGAAGCAAGTGTGTTTTTTAGAGTAGTACATTCTGTTTCTGATATTGATAATCTTAGGAGTGATGATACAAGTATGCTGTACCACAGGTCTTGCTATAAGACGTACACAAGTAGACGAAATCAAGGTTGAGTCAGCGGGCTCTGATCATAAACCAGACACATCACAGGTTCCCTTGTTGAACGAACAAACCAATGACATTTCTACAGACATTGCACTGTGCATATTCTGTGGAAAACAGACTTTTAAAAAAGACAGAAAACTCCAAAATCAAAACTGCCAAACCTTGACACCCGTAAAATACAAATTAAAGTGTAAAATTATATGGGGTTATAGACCTTGATCATTTCTCAACCACTTCTGCTGTTTTTTGTATAAAAATAACGAAAAATGTATGCAAAAAAGATATTGCTAAAGTCTGATCATTTTTTATTATTTTTTTTTAAATACGGGTTTGACCTTTGACCCAGATTATCTCATAACGTGACCACACTAGATAACGACAACATCGATATTTCAATGAGTCACATTCTGCTCTTTCCAAAAATATATAATTTAGCTGTGTGTCATACTATTAAGGCAAATCAGCAAAAATCGATACCCTGCTACCCTACTATAAGGGAAACATCCAGATTTGTCAACCTGAGGGGAAGTTGTTTTCCCAGAGGGCTTGCCCAAGGGAAAACAACCCCTCGAGGGTTGACAAATCTGGATGTTTTATTATATTTTTGCCAATGTTTTATAGGTTATCTCCCTTGTGGGGGGAAATTGTGTTGTTCGGCTGGGAACAATAGGGTTGTTTCCCGGTAGCACAAATTTTGGCAAAATATTTTATTATCACATGACTAATTTAATACAATCAAAATCCATCATATAGATTAAAATATAATAATATGTGATAAAGTTTGTCAGTGAATGGTTGTTACTTCATGACATAACTTTTTAGCTCAACTGGCCATAGGCCATGTGAGCTTTTGTCATGGGTAAGCGTCCGTCGTTTCACATTTAAATCTTCTTCTCTGAAACCACTGAACAGAATTGAACCAAACTTGCCAGAAATGTTCATTGGATGGTCCTCTACCAGATTTGTGTTTTTGGTGCTGATTTGAAATCCAACATGGCTGCCAGGGTCCATAATGTGTTCTCATTGGCTGAAATTTTAAAAATCTTCTTGTCAGAAACCACCAAGCCAATTGAATTGTGACTTGGCAGGAATGATCATTGGGTGGTCCTGTACTAAACTTGTGAATCGTTTGCCGATCGGAAATTCAAGATGGCCGCCATGACTCGACTTACTTTTAACATAGGACCCTATGCATAGATGCCAACCATTACGATTTTTCCGTAATTGTTACGAATTTCGGGTCAAAATTACGGTGTTACGGTCAACAGTCTACTTGTTACGGATTTCCGATTATTGCCGGCCCGGAACCGTTCCCCATTTAAATATCATTGTGATCATTTAGACGCTTCATTGTCTGTTAAAATCGCATAAAGATAAGTGCTTGAGGGATTTCGATTATTTAATACTTTTGGGATTCTCGGGACTATCTATAGTAGAAAACGATCTATCCATTTCTTGTTCGATCCCGAGTAGTTAATGAACACAGCACGGTTTGTCAATTTCACGATGTCTGAGGGAATAAGTGAAGCTTCTGCAGCGAAAAAAAGGAAATTGGGACAACGATTTCGTCCCGAATATTGTATTGAGTTCTCTTGCCTTATGAAATCGACACGGGAACATTATGCTTATTGCAAACAAGACTTGTCCATTTAGCACGGTGGTCGGGATGAACACACATATACAACAAAACAGTTGAAAAGTGCCAAGTCAACAACATATCAGGCACTCCAGAATTAGACATTAATTATTCTATGGGAGGGGAGGGAGGGCCACTTCAGGAAATTTTAATTTCTATTGACAGTAAGTTGAAACATGGAATACATTTGTAAGTGAACATACATGTATTCCTTTTTATTTCTTTTTGTTGCTCATCAATTTTGCATCTAGTTGTCACAAATAAAGGAAATCATTTGCTCATCACCTTGTGCCTAGTCTGTAGTACGATTATGGTAAAATTTTATGAAAAATTATGATTACTGAAAAAAATCACAAATTACTGACATCTCAACTTTTTGTTACTGATTGCACCAAAAAGGGTTGGCATCTATGCCTATGGAAAAAATGTTTAAAAGTCTTCTCCTCTGAAACCAGTAAGTCAATTTAAAGCAAACATGGCATGAATGGTCCTTAGGTGGTCAACTTTCAAAATTATGTCCTGTGACCCCGACCTCCATCCAAGATGGCCGCCATCAGCAGACATAGTTTTAACATAGGACCCTATGGGAAATATGTTTAAAAATCTTCTCCTCTGAAATCAGTAAGCCAATTTAAAGCAAACATGGCATGGATGGTCTTTAAGTGGTCAATTTTCAAAATTGTGTCCGGTGACTCTGACCTCCATCCAAGATGGCACCATCAGCAGACATAGTTTTAACATAGGACCTATGGGAAAATTGTTTAAAAGTCTTCTCCTCTGAAACCATTCGGCCAATTTAAAGCAAACATGGCATGGATGGTCCTTGGGTAGTATACTTTCAAAATTGTGTCCGGTGACCACGACCTCCATCCAAGAGGGCTGCCATGAGCAGACATAGTTTTAACATACATTGTTAAACCCTATGGGATTTGAATAGTAAAACTTAGATGTATTCGGCATGCAGACATTCTTAAGAGGGCTTATTTATGTCAGGTGAGCGATACAGGCTCACCTGAGCCTCTAGTTTTAATGTAAATCATGTAAATCATTTTTATCAGAAATTGATTGAATTCGATTGTACACAAATAAATATGACCTTTTACACAAACATTTATGGTTGAATGATATAAAAATTCAGGATGACAACCCCAAAGTATACTAATTGAACCATGTTAACATAGTATACCAATAAACATTGATGTTACTCTTTTTATACTTTTTTGTATGATGAATTTTAATTTGAAATAACCTGGACAGGATTCCACTTGTTGTAACACTCAGTGGAGCTGTTTGGCAAATACTTCAATTAACGCTGCATTTATAACCAATTAAGCCTCTTGTTTTTATACGCCTGTCTCGAAGACGGGCCATATTATGTGATTGGGTATGGCGGGTGGCGGGTGGGCGTCCACACAGATTTCTGCACAATAACTTTAGTTCTGTATATCGGATCTTTACCAAACTTGGCCACATGATTCCCCTGTGGAAGGGGAAGAACCCTATTTATTTTTGGGGTCAAAGGTCAAGGTCACTTACTATAAATATAATTTTTGACAACAGGGTTGTTTCTGCATGATAACTTTAGTTGTGTATATTGGATCTTTACCAAACTTGGCCACATGATTCCCCTGTGGAAGGGGAAGAACCTTATTTATTTTGGGGTCAGTAGGTCAAAGGTCAAGGTCACCATTATTATAAATAGAATTTCTGACAACAGGGTCGTTTCCACATGATAACTTTAGTTCTGTACATTGGATCTTGACCAAACTTGGCCACAAGATTCCCCTGTGGAAGGGGAAGAACCCTATTTATTTTGGGGTCATTAGGTCAAAAGTCAAGGTCACTGTTACTATAAATATAATTTTTTACCACAGGCTCGTTTCCGCACGATAACTTTAGTTCTGTATATTGGATCTTTAACACACTTGACAACATGATTCGCCTGTGGAAAGGGAAGAACCCTATTTATTTTGGGGTCATTATGTCAAGGTCACCGTTACTATAAATATAATTTTTGACAACAGGATCGTTTCCGCACGATAACTTTAGTTCTGTATATTGGATCTTTACCAAACTTGTCCACATGATTCTCCTGTGGAAGGGGAAGAACCCTATTTATTTTGGGGTCATTACCATTATACCGTTTGATAATTTATATAGACAGGCGTATTTTGTGATGCACACATTTCTTGTTTATGACAATATAATAGAAATAATCTACTTAATGTATGAGATGTTTAATTTGTTATAAATTGTATATTACAGCAAATGATGAGTCTAGTCTTTATACCTGTGATGATACCACTGATGTGTCCATGGGTCCTCAAGATTCAGAATTAGATACAACTGCTTCAGATAGCTTTGCTTATGTCAACTTTAAACCAGTACCAGATATTACAGGTACAGTATTTAGAGAAACCTTATGTCAACTTTAAACCAGTACCAGATATTACAGGTACAGTATATAGAGAAACCTTATGTCAACTTTAAACCACTACCAGATATTACAGGTACAGTATTTAGAGAAACCTTATGTCAACTTTAAACCAGTACCAGATATTACAGGTACAGTAGAGAAACCTTATGTCAACTTTAAACCAGTACCAGATATTACAGGTACAGTATTTAGAGAAACCTTATGTCAACTTTAAACCAGTACCAGATATTACAGGTACAGTATATAGAGAAACTTTATGTCAACTTTAAACCAGTACCAGATATTACAGGTACAGTATTTAGAGAAACCTTATGTCAACTTTAAACCAGTACCAGATATTACAGGTACAGTATTTAGAGAAACGGGTCTAAATCAAACCTCCATAGGACCAACTTTTGCATTCAGAATAGACAGTTATTCTGTTTATACAGGTTGAATTAATAAAGATTTCATGTAATGTAACATAATTTATTGTTCGGTTTATGCAGGATTCTGGTTAATTCAGGGTTTGTTTTAGATGTTTTGTTTGTTTAATGCCACTTTCAACAATATTTCAGTTATATCGTTGCGGTCAGGTTTATTGGTGGAGGACCCAGAGAAAACCACAGACCTGTCACAAGTCACTGACAAACTTTTATCACATAATGTACACCTCGCACTGATCGAGATTCGAACTAACATCAGTGGTGATAGGCACTGATTGCATAGGTAGTTGTAAAGCCAACTACCATACAATCACAGCCACGATGGTTTGGTTTAGACGAGTTTCACTGTATTTACCTAAAATCTACAAAGGATGATGAAATTCTGTGTATGATGTATAAACTAGACCATACAGTGTATAGATAATTAGGTATTTTTAAGTTGATTTTCTGAAGGGAAAACTGGTTGTAAGATTGTCAAGGTCCAGTGGACTGTTAAATTTTGGGTTCATACTGTATCTGAGAAACCACTGCATACAGTACAGAAGGTAAATAAAGGTAATAACAAAATTACCGAACTCCGAACAATCTTACAAAGGGAAAGTCAAAACTCATAATTATATAAACAGACAAAATCAGTCAACAACCGGAAAACTGTGAAAACCGTAATGACCCTGACTTGGTACAGGCATTTCTAAAGAAATGGTGGGTTGAATCAGATTTTAAGGCGCCAAACCTCCCGCTCTCATTACGGTTCAAAGGTTCCGGCTGTCACTATAACAGTATTTAAATACAGGAACAAAATAGGTATAATAGTTGTCAAAGCAGTACCATATTCGGTGACGTAAATGTCAAAAATATTTTTACGTCACACATTGACAAAAAAATTCTTGACATTTGTGACTTCTTTATCTTTATACATTTTCACTATATGAAAATGCATCGCTTATAATTTTTTCTGAGAGACGGAATATATTTCGACAAGATATTGGTATCGGAATATAAACTTTTTAAGAGATCGAATAAGGCGAATCTTTTTATAGCCCTGGTCCAGTAGCCTGTTTCTCAGATGAAGATGACGTTTCAGGAAATCAGAATAATTGCTACTGGCCCTTGCATAGCGAATCAATTGCGAGATGTAAACACCATATGCAGGAGAAGCTGGTATATTGCTGCACATGTTTGGAAAATTTATGATTTTAAAATTGAAGTCGTCCTGCTTATCATAAATTTTAGTACTGAGTTGACCACTGTGGTCAAATTCGAGGTATAAGTCCAAAAATGATGCGAACGAAGCTGTATCGGTGGTCTCTTTAACTTCCAGCTCTGGAGGATATATCAATGGAAGAAATTCTGCAAATCTAGAATTATTGATAGATAAAACGTCATCAATATACCTGTATGTGAAATTAAAGGCTCTAGCCTCATGAATCTTCTTATCTTTTACAAGCTTTTGAAGAAACTCCGACTCATATGAGTATAAAAATAAGAGGGGCACAATTCGTACCCATTGGTATGCCGACGACCTGCTGAAACAGTGTCCCTCCAAAGGAGACAAATATGTTATCGATGAGGAACTCCAGCATACTGATCACTTGTTCCTCGGAGTAGCATGCTTTACCTTTATGAATTTTGTTTGAAAAATATGTGGAATTGTAGCCTAACACAACAAATTTTGAGCCATAGTTTCTATTACTAAAAGCTTTATGAATTGTTTCTTTTAAGTGGGTTTTTAATTTGTCATGCGGTAGGGTGGTATATAGAGTTGAAAAATCAAAAGTTTTGATGGAGGATACCTGAGAGAAAGATCTTGATTTCAGGTTATCCAAAAGATCTTTAGAGTTTTTCAAAATCCACATGTGATTTATGCCACTACGCGAGTAAACAGTTTCACAATATTTCTGTTGTCCCTCTTTTACTGCAGACAGAATCTTTGTCAGGTGAATAGACAATTCTTTCGTCGAACAAGTTGATGATCCCGCTATGTACCTTTCTTTGTATGGTGTCTTATGGAGTTTAGGTATCCAATATAAATAGGGTAAATCCTCAGACTCTTTACCAGAGGGAATGTTTAAAGAGGTCATGAATGATCTGTGGTTAGCTAGGATTTCATCTTTGTCGAACGAAGTTGGTTTGTATGTGATATTACTAGAGGTGTTGCTATTTATGCCTAATTCCTTGATTAGGCATTCGAAGTAATATGATTTACATACAAACACGATATTGTTGGAAGCCTTGTCAGCAGGAACGATAACATATTTGTCATGAAGAGAGGAAAGACACTTAACAGCTTCTTGGTCTTTAAATACAGAAAGAGACATGCTGTGATAGTGGTCATGTCTAGGAGAGTGATGGGGATTAAAATTTTAAATTCATGTCGGTGATCACTTGTTTATTGGGGGACAATAAAACACCAGGTGTTAATCTTGTAATCAAGTGTGTTGTTTTACAGGTAAATAAGGGTAATAACAAAATTAACGAACTCCGAACAATCTTACAAAGGGAAAGTCAAAACTCATAATTATATAAACAGACAAAATCAGTCAACAACCGGAAAACTGTGAAAACCCTGACTTGGTACAGGCATTTCTAAAGAAATGGTGGGTTGAATCAGATTTTAAAGTGCCAAACCTCCCACTTTCATTACGGCTCAAAGGTTCCGGCTGTCGCTATAACAGTATTTATAACAATACTGGAACAAAATAGGTAAAATAGTTGTCAAATCAGTACCAAGCTCAGTGAAGTAAATGTTAAAGACACTTTTACGTCACACATTGATTTTGTTGACTTCCTTGTCTTTATACATTTTCACTATATGAAAATGCATCGTTTATTATCGTCTCTGCAGAGACGGAATATATTTCGACAAGATTTTGGTATCGGAATATGAACTTTTTAAGAGATCGAATAAGGCGAATCTTTTTATAGCCCTGGTCCAGTGGCCTGTTTGTCAGATGAAGATGACGTTTCAGGAAATCAGGATAATTGCTACTGGCCCTTACATAGCGAATCAATTGCGAGATGTAAACACCATATGCAGGAGAAGCTGGTATATTGCTGCACATATTTGGAAAATTTATGATTTTAAAATTGAAGTCCCGTTTATCATAAATTTTAGTACTGAGTTGACCACTGTCGTCAAATTCAAGGTATAAGTCCAAAAATGATGCGGACGAAGCTGTATCTGTGGTCTCTTTAACTTCCAGCTCTGGAGGATATAACAATGAAAGAAATTCTGCAAATCTAGAATTATTGATAGATAAAACATCATCAATATACCTGTATGTGAAATTAAAGGTTCTAGCCTCATGAATCTTCTTATCTTTTACAAACTTTTGAAGAAACTCCGACTCATATGAGTATTAAAATAAATCGACTAGTCATATAAGATGTACAGGTGAAATTACGTTTTTATATCGCCTATATTTTTTTTTTCTTTCTCAGATTTCCCTCAAAATTAAAAAAAAACATTTTTATTAGTTCACCTGGACCAAAGGTCCAGGTGAACTATTGCCATCACTTGGCGTCCGTCGTCTGTCGTCGGTAGTCTGTAAACTTTTCACATTTCAAGCTTCTTCTCCGAAACCACTGGGCCGATTGGAACCAAACTTAGCAGGAATGTTCCTTGGATGGTCCTCTACAAAGTTACTGTTTTTCGTTCCAGTCGGATATTCAATATGGCTGCCAAGGCCAATAATATGCTCTGATTGGCTGAAATTTCAAAGATCTTCTTCTCTGAAACTAATGAACTGACTGAACCTAATCTGTACATGAATGATCATTGGAATGTCCTTTACAAAGTTACTGTTTTTTATGCCGATCGGAAATCCAAGATGGCTGCCACCGCAGGACATAGATTAACATTGGACCCTATGGGAAAATATTCAAATGCCTTCTTCTCAGAAACTACAAATATGATTAAAGCCAAACTGTACATGAATGTTCATTAGATGGTCCTCTACAAACTTTAGGTTTTTTGTTCCGGTATGAAATTCAAAATGGCGGCTACCGCAGGACTTAGTTTAACATTGGACGCTATGGGAAAAATGTTTCAAAATGCTTTTTCTCTGAAACCACTTGGACAGTTGAAACCAAACTGCCCAGGAATGATCATTGGAAGGTCCTCTACAAATTTTCTGTTTTTTATGCCGATCGGAAATCCAAGATGGCCGCCACCGCAGGACATAGATTAACATTGGACCCTATGGGAAAATATTCAAATGCCTTCTTCTCAGAAACTACAAATATGATTAAAGCCAAACTGTACATGAATGTTCATTAGATGGCCCTCTACAAACTATAGGTTTTTTGTTCCGATATGAAATTCAAAATGGCGGCTACGGCAGAACTTAGTTTAACATTGGACCCTATGGGGAAAATGTTTCAAAATGCTTCTTCTCTGAAACCACTTGGACAGTTGAAACCAAACTGCCCAGGAATAATCATTGGAAGGTCCTCTACAAAGTTTCTGTTTTTTATGCCGATCAGAAATCCAAGATGGCTGCCACCGCAGGACATAGATTAACATTGGACCCTATGGGAAAATATTCAAATGCCTTCTTCTCAGAAACTACAAATATGATTAAAGCCAAACTGTACATGAATGTTCATTGGATGGCCTCTACAATCTTAAGGTTTTTTGTTCCGATATGAAATTCAAAATGGTGGCTACGGCAGGACTTAGTTTAACATTGGACCCTATGGGAAAAATGTTTCAAAATGCTTCTTCTCTGAAACCACTTGGACAGTTGAAACCAAACTGCCCAGGAATGATCATTGGAAGGTCCTCTACAAATTTTCTGTTTTTTATGCTGATCGGAAATCCAAGATGGCTGCCACCGCAGGACATAGATTAACACAGGACCCTATGGGAAAATATTCAAATGCCTTCTTCTCAGAAACTACAAATATGATTAAAGCCAAACTGTACATGAATGTTCATTAGATGGTCCTCTACAATCTTAAGGTTTTTTGTTCCGATATGAAATTCAAAATGGCGGCTACGGCAGGACTTAGTTAAAATTGGACCCTATGGGGAAAATGTTTCAAAATGCTTCTTCTCTGAAACCACTTGGACAATTGAAACCAAACTGCCCAGGAATGATCATTGGAAGGTCCTCTACAAAGTTTCTGTTTTTTTATGCCGATCGAAAATTCAAGATGGCCGCCACCGCAGGACATAGATTAAGATTGGACCCTATGGGAAAATGTTCAAATGCCTTCTTCTCAGAAACTACAAATATGATTAAAGCAAAACTGTACATGAATGTTCATTGGATGGTCCTCTACAAACTTTACGTTTTTTATTCCGATATGAAATTCAAAATGGCGGCTACGGCAGGACTTAGTTTAACATTGGACCCTATGAGGAAAATGTTTCAAAACGCTTCTTCTCTGAAACCACTTGGATAATTGAAACCAAACTGCCCAGGAATGATCATTGGAAGGTCCTCTACAAGGTGTGTGTTTTTTATGCCGATCGGAAATCCAAGATGGTCACCACCGCAATACATAGATTAACATTGGACCCTATGGGAAAATGTTCAAATGCCTTCTACTCAGAAACTACAAATATGATTAAAGCCAAACTGTACATGAATGTTCATTGGATGGTCCTCTACAAACTTTACGTTTTTTGTTCTGATATGAAATTCAAAATGGCGGCTACGGCAAGACTTAGTTTAACATTGGACCCTATGGGAAAAATGTTTCAAAACGCTTCTTCTCTGAAACCACTTGGACAGTTGAAACCAAACTGCCCAGGAATGATCATTGGAAGGTCCTCTACAAAGTTTCTGTTTTTTATGCCGATCGGAAATCCAAGATGGCTGCCACCACAGGTCATAGTATTAACACAGGACCATATGGGGAAAATACAGAAATATATTCTTCTCTGAAGCTATTGCACTGATTGAACCTATTGTGCATCAATCATTGGAAGGTCCTTTACAAACTTTGTGTTTTTTATGTTGATCGTAATTCCAAGATGACTACCACTACAGGACATAGTTTTTTTTATAACCAGGTGAACGATACAGGCTCTTGAGAGCCTCTGGTTTCTTTCCACAAAACGTTGAATGTAATCCCGAGATCGAGAAAATAGCACGAGAACGGAGAGTTCATTTGAATTGATGAATAAAATGTAAATAATAAATGATTATTCAACTTCAATTCAGTGAAATCATGGGTTATGCAAATTTGTTTTAAAGATTTTTAACCTTGGCTGTGTATTGCATATCTACACCTAGTATTTTATTGACACACGTACACAACGTGACCTGGCTTGTGCACAAATGAAGTTTCATAAACACATGTGTGATTTGTACGTTTTAAAGGGATATTGTCTACCAGCTGCGTAATTTTTTCATACCCAAAATTATTGTCGATTTCCGTACTGACCTTCATAAAATGAAGATTAAACACCGAATTATTGATGAATACGCTCCGAAACGTTGTTTTTTCGACTAAAAAGGCTGACCATCGTTACCGGAAGCTAATTAATTATGCACTGACCTGGGCGAGGCCAACTCTATTTATTTATCTATTTTTATGTCAGTAGCCCGGATGCTGCAGCATGGATATTGAGGTAAGTTTCTATAAAAGTTGAGGAAAAAAGCTATTTGCGAACCGATTGTATCTAAAAGACGTAGAATAAATAATTTCTGTATCAGGAATAGATTTTCTTTGATGAAAACTACATGCCTTAACAGATTCAGCCGATATTTCCACGATAACCATTGAAAACATGCCAGGAGTCACCCTATGGGGACAAGCTCAACTACGTATTTTCGATCGGAAATTTTTGCCGGCATTAAAAATAACTAAATTAGTTTTTTTCTTCTTATAAGTTATGAAGTTGTTCCCCGAGATTTTGATACACGTGTTAAATTAATTTATTTTAGCCAGTTTAGCGACAATATGAAAACAGAGACATACATGTAGAACACAGTGAAATACATGTCTGATGAAAACGAATCGTGACGTAGCCAGTGTTGTTTTATTTGTTAATTGACTGGAATGTTTCAGAGAAATTTGGGCTGGATTAGAAACAAAAGAGACCTTACTTCTAGTTCCACAAGACAGTTGCTGCAAAATAATATGGGACTGACCATTTACCTTGAAGGGGGCTATGTCACGTAGAAATGTTTTTTTCAGACGCCACAGAAATCATATTTTCTTATTTTCCGGCGAAGTGCCAATCTAATTAAAACAAGGTGAACTGTGATCTAATTCTCACTTATGATACCCCTGCCACTTCCCATGATATGGGGTACCTATATGAAGCTTGTGGCCAAATACCAGATTTCTGCCATCAATAGTTGTTGAGAAAAATGTGCATATATGTTCAATGTGGATAAAAACCAACTAAGTCGGCAAACAGGAAGTAGGAATCTGATGGTTCCAAAAACGCTTCCCACGATATGGCATACCTATGTGAAGCTTGTGACCAAATATCAGATTTCTGCCATCAATAGTTGCTGAGAAAAATGTGACGAAAAATATTTTGGAAGGACGGACGGACAGAGGTAAAACAGTATACCCCCCTCCCCCTTCGGGGAGCGGGGGTTAATTAGATCTAAAATAGGGAGCAAGTGCGTAGATCTAATTTTAATTGGATTGGCGAAGTGCTGGAATCATTTTTTTTTCTTCAAAATTTTGTATACGATTATACTGTGAAAATGGCAAGTATATGATTATACTGTGAAAATGTCAAGTCGGAATATATTTTTTTCTCCTGTCCAGCCAAATTTTTTTCTTCAAGATTCAGAATCAAAATGATTTTTAGGAAAAAAACCATAAAATTAAAATTGAATAGCTTGAGGGGTAAATTGATAAAAAAAAATTGCAAGACCAAAATGGTTCTCCCAATATACCAACAAAAAAACGAAATAAAACTGTGGTCATAAGAAAGTCCCACGAGAAAATCTTTCCTTCCAAAATAAGACTTTTTTTCATTTCTCTAAACTGAATTTGTGCAAACTATTTCACTTATAATGAATTATATTTCTTTTTTAAATAAAGCTCATTTTTCTAGATGAATGTATAACCATCTGTCTTTACTCTGTTTTTATTAAATCTCTTGTCTTTATTACAGGACTTTGATCGGATTGTCCTTGATGAGGAAGTGTTGGGGGGTTGCTAGAATGTTTCGAGAGGAACTTGTAGTAATGCCCCATGACGAGGATTACAACAGATCCAATAGGTATGCAGCCTACCGACAGTATACCATTTGGGCACATGGCCGACTTGGAGCTGGGGTCAGACGTGTGATCCCAAGCTGTTGTACTTGGAAAATTAGGGACAAATATCCTGATCTATATGGACAATACAAGGGTTTCATTCCTAGACGATTTAATTAAAACTTGTTCATGAAATATTTTGTATTTTATCCCATATACCCTAATGATAACGTTTACCACTTGCTTCCCTATGGTCGGTGGTTGTCTGGGTACTCTGGTTTCCTCCACCACTAAAACTGGTCGCCATGATATAGCTGAAATATTGCTGAAAGTGGCGTTAAAACACCAAAAATAAAAGATAAATCAACCCTAATGAGTTGTTAATTTCACAAGTTGGTCAGTTGGAATTGTAAATTTAATTTGAAAGTTTTGCCATCTTATTATTATTTTTTGTTCTATCAGCACTGACAACTTCTTCTAAAATGGACTGACAGTCTTTTATATAATTCAAAACCAAACTTGGCAGAGATGTTTTCTATGAGGTCCTACACAAGAGTTGTTACTTTTGTGCAGATTCGTCAAAAAACATGGCCACCATGTGACTTTGAAAATTCTGATTGGTCGATTTTCAAGAAACTTCTTCTCAAGAACCGCTGAAGGGATTGAATTGAAATCTGGTATATATGTTCCTATGAATGTCTTTAACATGTGTTGTTACTGTTTGCGCCATTTGAAAATTCAAAATGGCCACCAGCGGAGGTCAAAGTTTGCATTGAAACCCTATGGGAAACAACATTTTCATCTTCTTCTTGAGAACAGCCGAACAGAATTTAACCAAACTTGGCAGAGATGTTTCTTGTGAGGTCCTAAAAAGTTGTCCTGGTTTGTACTAACTAGACCAACACACTGAGTGTTATCATTATTGTGCATTGGACAATTTGTAATGCCCATTATCCTGACTTGGGTACTTTTCTGCTCTAAATGTGCAGAACCTCTGTCAGACCAGGAAAAACAAAGAGTGACAATCTAAATTTATTTTATGCGACAATATAGTCAATTGTTTTGTCTTGGTCTTCAAATCTGGATTTCTGAGATGCTACAATATCATCCCGAGTTGGAGGTTGTGGAATTGGTGCAAGATGGACCGAGATTCTTCTGGGATCATCTACTTCCAACTGCACACGTTAATTCATTCCTTCATTATCTTGCAGTCTCATACAAATGATGACCCTTAATAGTCTTGGAACATAGGAATATGACTTGTCAGCTTTAACAGGCTGCACAGACCATCTAGCTGTCTTTTTGTTGTAACTTCTCTGCCACCTGAAGTAGAAAAATACATACAATGTAATTCACAAGAATAAAACAATAGAGATTATGATCTATGGAGCCCTAACTTTCAATTCAAGATGAATATCTCGAATGTATAGTGAATGAGCAACTAAACATATCATTACAAGTCCACTTTATGAAGGATTTGAGTGATTTGTAGACAGATTTTAGGTTGTGGTCATCCCTCAAGAAGTTCTACGGCAGCATCACGAGCTGGTCAATGGTTACAGGGTGTCCATTACCCAAATCAGACCTGATCTTCATTTGTTGTTGATGTCTTTCCCTTCATCGGATGGGACTTCTACCAGACTTGACCATGGACAACGCAGCAGGTTTGCGACTTTCGATTGACCCTTCTGAAGCCTATGATCAAATATCAGATTGCTGCCATAAATAATTCTGAGAAAAATGTTATGAACATCTTGGGACAAACGGACGGACAGAGGTAAAACAGTATACCTCCCCCTTTCCAGTGGAGCGGGGGTATAATAAAGCTCCTATGACATATGATCATGCATGGTTCTGTTATTAGGACAAAATTTCAGTATGTAAGTTACAACTGAAACATGAAATTAACATGACAAACCTTAGAGTGAAGTTGAGGCTAGGTTCAAAATCTCCATCGTCAGAATCATCACCAACATCACTGCCCTCTTCAGTAATATCTATTTGGAGACTGTAAGAATAAAAAAATAATTGTTTATTACAGTGTATGTGTATAATATCGAAACAAATTTTGCTATATGGTTCTGATGTGCAGCTGTATAACGAAAAAGCTTTTCAAAATAATATTAAATCTTTATACATCTATCCAGCACACATCTACACAACACAATATAAAGAGACAAAATTGCATCAAAGTTCCAGGAAAAAATTTGGTGTGCCAGACGTGCGTCAATTCTGTCCCAGTTTGGTTTCATTCCCGTAAGCAGCTAAGGAGGACTGGCCATTTCAGCTTGTGGATTGATGAAAATGTAACGATGATGCAGAAGCCAACATGATCCCTATATAATATAGCTACTAGTAGTATCACTATGCAAGCCACAATAATTAATAGGAAACTGTTATACAAGTGACTGTGTTGAACAATATTGACAATGTTACCTATAAACATAATGTAGAATACATGTATGTCTAATCTTTAACAAAATGAACATACTCAAATGGGTTCACAAATGAACTCGATTTCTCCAGTTTCATCCGTTTCGTTGAAATGTGATGGCTGCTCATTTCTTCTACTCTAGAATTACCTTGGTCAGAATATATAAATCAAAAGTACAAATATCAATCACTACAAAATCACATTTGTCTGAAATTACCAGTTTTAGTAGTAATTTGCCTAAAAAATTCAGATAATTTTACAAAAACCTGCATGATTTTAACACAGACATGGGCCATCGGTCTACTGTTAAATTCACACACTGTGAAACATGCAAATTGCTATGGATCTTCACATTATTTCTTAAAAATCTTGTTTATTAATCATACTTACAAGATCCAAACTAAACAAGGGCAAAGCGTGGTGTATCCCCTTGCCTAAAACTTTTACCTGGTGACCTTGACCTTTGACTTTTAAAATCAATAGGGTTCCAGATTCTCTTAAGGACTAAGTATGTACCAAGCTTGGTCAAAATCCATTGAAGGATGTTGATTCTAGAGTGTTCACAAGGATGTTACGCGGTAAAATTTTGACCTGGTTATATGGACCTTTGACCTATAAGGCTATGATCTTGAAAATCAATAGGGTTTCGGCTATCTTAAGGACTAAGTATGTACCAAGTTTTGTCAAAAATCCATTGAAGGATGTTGATTCTAGTGTTCACAAGGATGTTATGCGGTAACAATTTTAGCCTGTGACCTTGATCTTTGACATACGACCTTGAAAATCATTAGGGTTCCAGATTCTCTTAAGGACTAAGTATGTACCAAGTTTGGTCAAAATCCATTAAAGGATGTTGATTCTAGAGTGTTCACAAGGATGTTACGCAGTAAATATTTGACCCTGTGACCTTGAAAATCAATAGGGTTTCAAATTCTCTTAAGGACTAAGTATGTATCACGTTTGGTCAAAATCCATTGAAGGATGTTGATTCTAGAGTGTTCACAAGGATGTGACGGACGGACGGACGGTAGCGTTACTATATCCCTTCGCAACTTCGTTGGCGAGGGGATAAAAAGCAGTTCAAATGACAATTCTTTAAATAGAAAGCCTTTATATGAAAATTACATATTGATTTCCCTCTATCATGTCTATGTTGATAATTCTAAGATAGTAAAGTATAATTTTGGCTCCCTGAACTAAAAATTATGTCCAAAATTGTTGAAATGTAGTAAAAAACTAGTTAATGTAATGTTTTTAGAATAGTCAAGAAATAAACTTGGTTTGCATAAGGAAATTGAAAACGATTTTCATTTAGTCATAGTCTAAAATATGCAGTTCAGGACATTTCAGTAAAATTTTATAGTCACATATATAGAAAAGTTTCTGAAACTTGCAAATTTCTATGGATCTTCATATTATTTTTTAAAAACCTTGTTTATGTATCATACTTACAGGATCCAAACTAAAAATGCTACTGAAATGACACTTATTTAAATGGAAAGCTTTTTATATAAAAGATACATACAGATTTTCCACTATGGTGATAATTCACAGACAGGAAGATATAATTTTGGCTCCCATAACAAAGTGTTATGTTCAAACTTGTTGAAAGTACTTTTAACCTTATTTATGTAATGTATTTCCAGTACCCAAGATATGAACTTGTTTGCATAAAGGAATTAAAATGATTTTCATTTAGCCATGGTCTAAAATATGCATTTTAGGACATTTCTGAAATTTTCAGTAAAATTTTGTAGTCATATATAAAAAAAAGTTCTGAAACTTGAAAATTTCAATGGATATTCATATCATTTCTTCAAAACCTTGTTTATAATTATATATTATACTTACAGGATCCAAACTAAAAGTGCAATTGAAATGAAGCTTCTTTAAATAGAAAGCTTTTATTTGAAAAATACATACTGATTTTCCATTATAGTGATAATTCGCAGAAAGTAAGGTATATACTTTTGGTTCCCAAAACTAAGTTTCTTGTCCAAGTTGTTGAAATTTGATCAAATTAAAAGCCTAATTATATGTTGTATATCAAAGAAATAAATTTGCTTGAATAATAAGAACTTTATAGGGTTTTCATTAAGCCATGTACAGTTTTAATTCTTGCATTAAAAATGAATTGATTCGATATTTCTTTTTAAATTGATAATAACAAACTGCATTGTCATTGATATCATTTTTGCACTCCCATTTCCCCTTTGCTGGCCTCTTAAAATTTGTGTTTGTTTACCTCGCAAATACGGCCGTTTTATGCTACTCATTGACAATAATTTGCTGTTGCCAGGTGCAAAATTAAATATATTGATTAATATCTACCGAAAATGATCATAGGCATCATCATAAATTCATAAAATATGAAAAACGATTGAGAAAAGAAGGCAACATGCTCGGCTTACCTATCAACAATAATCAAGCACTTCCTTGAGTTCGCTCCATCCAACGGCAACGGTCCAACTGATCCCCTACATATATCCTGCATTTGTTCCATTTGGAAGATATTTCACTTCTATTCCTCTTTATCTCTGAATCCGTCAAAGTCCGCTTTCTTCCACGCGTTGACAGTTTCTCTTTTGCCCAAGAACCACATGTTGTTTATTGTTTCTAAACAGTACGCATGCTCAAGACGTGTTCGCATTGAAGGCCATATGAATAGATTTGAATATTGTCATCCGGACAATAATTCTTTTTTGGGTCTTTTTTGTCAAAAAATCGTATCTTTTGCAACATAACTCGGTGTTAATCTTCATTTTATGAAGGTCAGTACAGAAATCGACAATAATTTTGGGTATGAAAAAATTACGCAGCTGGTAGACAATATCCCTTTAAAGCATATTTCCAGTTCAATAATATTTTTTATACGTTCAGTAATTTTTTTTATTTTAATCTTCATAGAAAACCCATTTAAAACCCTTTTCGTTGTAGAAGCGTATTTTCAGTATGATGTAAGTTAAATAGCATATAATAGTGATACATACTAAATAATTTTTATACAGTCATTGAAGAATTTGATTAAAAAAACAACGAAACAAATATTTATAAACAGATCGTTCAAAGAAGTACTACATGTCCAAAAGTCACTAAATTTACGGATATATTTTGGAAATTAGTGGTATATAGGCTAATCCGCAGAAAGTTTATAAATGTGAAAGGAAATAAGGAATTAAAGATATTTAATAAATTTGTAAATAACAACTGAAGACTCTTTTTATTGATGTTAGTAGCCCTTAAAGGGGCTGGGTTTTTTTTTTGCATATGTTGCAATTTTGAAGCCTCAGGAACTGATAGCTTGGTTTTCATCTGGAAATAACAAATGTTTGACATTACACAGTATCTGACCAAAATCAAATGTCACCAGTTTAGCTTTATATTCAGCAGCCAATGCCATATGTTTACAAGGAAAACCTAGACTAAAGCAGAAACATATATATTTCTGACTAAATTGTGATATTATTTTTAAAACAAAATCCTAATTATTATAAATTTATCTACGTCATACTTCAAAACCTTATTTTGACAGTTAAAAAATGTTCAATAATTGTTTCACATTCGACGCATAAAGGGTATTATATTATTTATGTATTATAGAACAAATTTGTCGAAAATTTAATTTGTCTACTATCAAATACATACTGAAATGTGTTTGAAAGTAGACAAAATAAAGGAGACAAAGATCTATGGAAAGTATATCTGTGTATTGATGGTGATCTTTAAGTGACATTTCAGCCAAATCCTAGTTAGAAAAAATAGACAGAAAGAAACTTTACATTAAAAAAAAAAATTGTATTGGAACATCGACAGTAGAATACCAAAGGAACAAGTTAGAGAGAATAACACAATGAATATTTGCAAATTACTTTAATAAAGCAGACTTCCCGAACACCGTCGGTCCTGACCGACAGAAATGCAGTACGACCGACGATTTCAAAATATATATCAGACCGAATGTCCGGTAAAACATAGATATTTGAAAGGACCGGCGATTGAAATTTATTCCCTCCCAGTTTTCACTGCCAATGGCATTAAATTCCGTTTTCAGTTTTATTAAAATGTCAGACAGAGACTTGACATTTGTTTATTTATTCTGTCAGACCGACACGTTCCTCTTTGTAATCGAAACTCTTATACGTAAATGTAAACATCCTTTTAGTAGGAACTAGCACCTGCAAAACGTGGAACATTAAAACTGAAATATATTACTGAGCACAGAAATAAGTCGACTTCCACACTCCCCAAGTATCAAAGATTGTTTGTGTTTAATTAAATATGTTTTGAGATGCTTATATATTGAAGATGACAACGGATTCATATTCTTAACTGAAATTAAAAACTAGGTAAACCGGAAACTGACATTGATGTATAATATTCGGAACGTGATCGGACCATTAGATACGGATTGTTGGCTATATCTGCCTTATCTTTTTAGATAAAAATATGTATACAGAAAAACATTTAATTGAGTTGTTTAATGATCATGACTATAGGTAATCTTGCATTCAGTTCTGTATAAAAAAAAAAAAAAATTGACAGGTTATATACAATATTACAAAAAAATGGTGCGATAGACACAAAGCCCATGGGTAAGACAGAACCCCAGTTCCTGTCTGACCCAATGTCAGACAGAAAAAAAAAGTTTTCGCCATCTCTGTAATACCGAATGTTTGGTATAATAGTTACCTCAGATTTTGTCCGAAAGGCATTGATCAGTGTTTAATTTTATTTTTAAATTACATAATTTTCATTGTTTTCACCCCTTTTATACATTTCCGGTTTCAACCAAACCCATTTGTGAAGACGATCACGATTGGTTATTTGTATATATATTAGCCAATGGTGCGACGTCTTTCATACAACCATTGACCTATAGTACAAGGTCATCAAAACAACAAAACTCAAGACACACACTATAAAAGACATAACATATACAATTTTGAACAACACTGAAAACTAAAAATTGAATTACTTTAACCTCTATAAAAACCAGAGGTGAAATCAGGTGCCCAATTGCTAATACTAGGGTAAAACACTAAAAAGGCCAAACTAAACATTATGCACATGACAGCGAATTTTTTGGGCCTTTTTTTTCGGACCGGCAAAATATTTTTTGGTCTGACAAGATCTTCATGTCTGTCAGTCTGAATGACTGACAACTTCTCAGCAAGTTTCGGAAAGTCTGAAAAAAAAGTACATCTGTCATGATAAGAAATAATATGACAAAAACAACATCCGGGTGACTCTTCAGCATCAATAGCCTGAAAAAGAAATTATCGACATGATGTATTAAATAATGATTCTAAAAATAGAACTTGGTTTCATAACGTGTCAATCATTAAATGGACAATAACAGAAAAAGCTTTGCAGTCCTGTGGAATACGAGAGGTAAAAGTCCAAAACACAAAATGAACAAATATTCAATTTTACGTCTTCTCTTTACCAACTAAACACTACAAAACCCGTGCTTCAAAAACCTGTGCCTGCAGTGTAACTTGTAAACAAAAAATACATTTATGAATTAGCCAGTATTTACGAATAATTCAATACATACTGAATTCATCCCAACAGAAGAAAAAAAATGAGAAATTAGAATTAAACAAGATAAAGTTCAGTTGCGGTTTCAACAAAATTCTTAATATAGAACTCAAGGTCATAAAGTAGAACTTTCTAAAACAAATGAAAACGATAACAAGACACACATTCATTGGCAATGAAAAGCGACAAACAGTCAAATATTAACAGCAAGAGGATACAAAATTAATTGTAAAAAATCCATCCTTCAGTAGCAATAATTGCGGCTTACGATATTAAAGGTCAACAGGTAGAACAGGTAACCCTAATCTCTTAATTGGCGGTAAAACATCAATTGGCGCACAGGTGACCGAGAGCCATAAAATTTAATCCCCACCACCTTGTTTTATGGCCCTTTTTATGTCTATCACAGTGGGTTTATGTCCGTGATGATATGTCTAAACGATTAAAAATTATGTCTCTCGGAGTGATCAATCACGGTATCTGTACTCTATGCTTGAATGAAACCTTAGGGTTACTTTGTCTACTGTAAAAGGATCATCTGTATGGGTTATTGATGGGTCATAAATACTTTTGTTATTTTATTTTGAAAAAAAAATCTAGAATGGGTGCAATAGCCTTTTTCCTCGGTTGCAAACAGACTTTGATATTACTAAGCTTATAGAACCGCATCGGTGGTTTATGGTTAGCGTGCTTGCTTCGAGTGCGGTAGATCGTGGGTTCGAGTCCCAGTCGCTTCAAACCAAAGACTATAAAATTGCTATTTGTTGCTTCTCCTCTAAGCATGCAGCATTAAGGAGTAGGAGCAAAGACTGGTTGGCTCAGAATCAGAATAACGTGTCCCGAGTGGAGCGACATGTCTACCCGCAGCTGTTCGCTTCAGTGAGCTAGCACTATAAAAATCCAACTCAGCATGTTAGTCTAGTACATAGCAGACCTCATCATCATCTCATGGAAAATTAACTTGTTCTCGTCATGATATAGCTGAAAAATTGTTGAATTGGTGTTAAACAACAATCACTCACTCACTAAGCTTATTGTTGGAATGTGAATTTATGAAACAAAAACACTTTAGTAGTCATATTAACATTTTCGTAGACTGTCAGTTAACATATTAACTTTCCCATTTTAGCAGACACTCTGGATGGTATCAATAAAGGAAAAGGTGATGATGAAGTCACTAAAGGAAAATATGATGATGAAGATGATGAGTTTTATGATGCTGAGGATGAAAGTAAAATTGATGAAGAAGCTTCCATGGCAACTGAAAAATCTGAAAATCAGCAGAATTTGTGCAAAAATAATACTCCTGCTGAAATTACAACTAATTCTGATACTGATTTTGTAAGAAATGATGCAGAGGCTGACGATGAAAATCAGATAAAGAAAAGTGATGGCGGTGAGGTTGATGCTGACAGTGATGAAGAGGATACCATGAAATGTGCCAGTGACGAAGAAGAGGAGGATATTGTAAAGGAAGTCGGTGAAAAACTAGAAAAATGTTTAATTGAAGACAAACTTAATAGTCAGGAACTGAATGCTGAACATGGAAACTTGGAAAGTGAAGAAAACAATGTACCAGAAGACATGACGGTGAAAGGAGAGACTGTAGATGATAATGATAGTACAATAGATCTAAAAGAATCTACTTATGATCAATATGAAGCAACAGCCAAAGATGTCGATCCAAAGGAGTTGATAGAGCAGTTCATAAAATATTCAGTTGAAGATGTAGCTATTGAAAAGTATAAGAAAGAAATGTCAGAACAAAATATATCAGAACTAGAAACTAAAGACACTGATGATACATCTGATGCAGATAATAATAACTTAGACATGGCTAGTAAAGATATTGTTGACGAAATTCAAGATCAAATGGGAGCACTAGAAGTTAAAGATGATGATGAAAGAAATGAGAATGTAGAAGTAAAAAATACTGACGAAGCAAAGGATGACGATGATGAGAGAAAAGATGAAGAAACTACAAATGAGAATCAAGAAGTAGAGAATATTGATGTAGAAGTACAGAATGAAGAGAGAAAAGATAAAGATGCTACAATTGATAATGATGAAACAAATGAGAATGAAGATGTAAAGAATATTGATGTAGTACAAGATCAAGATCAAATAGGATCAAATGAAGTAAAGGATGAAGAGGGAAAAGATAAAATGATTGAGAATGAAGAAGAAAAGAATATTGATGAAGATGAAGATCAGATGAACTCTCTAGTTGTAGAGGATGATGTTGAAGCTAAAGTAGATGAAATAAATGAAGGGGTCAAAGATACAGTAAAAACAAATAATGAGGACAGAATAAGTAATGAGAAGGACAGTTAAAAGAGGTGGAGGAAGTGTCTATGAATGATAATCTGGGAGATCCACAATGAAGATAAAGACACTTCATATGGAGATATGGAAAAAAAGGAAAAGATGCAAAATTAAATTATAAAAATAGTGAAGAAGCTGCAAAAGAGGAAATGTAATTAATTATCATTTTCTATTACAATGTTGTAATGTGGTCATGGATTATATTACAATGTTGTAATATTATATACATCGTCATTTACAATGTTGTAATATTATATATGTTTTTCAAACAAGAAAAATCTTATCTGTTTTGATAAAGTATATTTTTCATGCAATCATGTAAATTGCCAAGTTAAAATATATCTTGGGCCCCTAATGGAGTTCTTGTATGATAAGTTATATATCGAAGATTTTTATAAAGTTTGTGTAAATACACATATTTAAGAAGAGTATAGACATTTTCATTACAAACTACCCATTGTTATTGGTGCTGCCTCATTAGTGCTTATGTAGATACAGTATTAACTTCTTTTTTTTTTTATGTTTCTTACTAAGCTTTCCTGACCCGTAAGGTCATGTAAGCTTTTGCCATCGCTTTGGTATCCGTTGTCTGTCTGAAATTCAATGTAAGCTGTTCCAAAAATATTCTCCTCTGATACCACTGAACAGTGTACTGAAGTTGGACTTAATCATCCTCAAGATGTCTGATTTCAAAATTGTATACTATTATCTAGCCAATTAAGGCATGAAGCACACATATAGAGTCAATAAGGGTTAGGGTTATGGTGTTTAATGCCACTTCCAATAATATTTCAGTTATTTCATGGCAGTCAGTTTTATTGGTGGAGGAAACCAAAGTACCCTGGGGAAAACCACTGACCTGTCATAAGTCTACTTTCAAAATTGTGTCTGACATTACTATTTACCATTTGCTTTTTTTACATTGCAAAAATATACTAATATAAGCTGAAACCAGCTTACATTTGAATTTTAGATTGTTTAACGTATATTCTGACCTTTTCTATGAAAAATAATTTAAAACCAGTTGATTATAGGCTCTTCCGAGTGTCTTGTTTGGTTTTTTATGGATTGTGAATAACATGCTTATTTTTGTATTTGTGTTGATTTTTTTGGGGAACAAACATGTAGAACTCTTTGTAATTGCCTGTTGGTCTATATACTCCCAAAAAAAATGAGACAATGTTTCTGTAATGGTTTGTGTTTTGAAAAACATAAGGGAAATGGTATATAGTTGTATTATTAGACTTTTTCATACCTGATATGTTAACTGATGTTTTTAATGGTCAAACTTTGCTTTGAGCTATCAGCAGTGTAATGGGACTCAAAAAGCCACTAACAGTGATTTAGGACTCGAAAAACTATTGGCAATGTTGTAGGACTCAAAAGAGAAGGTAGACTAGTTAAATGAGGTTTCCTTATATAAGTTGATTGTGGTACTTGTAATGTATAATTCTTATACTGTGAAGTGAACAAAAAAATAAAACAGTCGTGACTGAGAATTATTGGAGAGAAAGGTTAGATAATCTTACATTACTTGGCCAAAAAAAATGAAAATGTTGAGGCTAATGAATGACACTTGTTCCTGGAATACAGATTGTATACAAAAAGTCCATTTTTAATACATAAAATTTGTTCACGCCACAATATAGCTGAAATACTGCTAAAGTTGGCGTTAAACACCAATTAATCAACAATCGATCATTTTTGATACACGTTAGATCTTGACAAATATATTGATGAACTATTGAACAACAATAAATGCTCTGTTTGTTTACTTTGTGTCCAAGTATACAGTTGAATAGTCTCGTACTTTACTTTGTGTCCAAGTATACAGTTGAATAGTCTCGTACTTTACTTTGTGTCCAAGTATACAGTTGAATAGTCTCGTACTCATTTACATCCTTTCTTATTACAGTAATGAATATTAATTTGATTCACCAAATATATAAACTTCTCTGATCACCAAATGTAAACTATATTTTAACCGTTTAACAGCATCAGTGGTGTAATAGATGCTGTCAGATTATGGTGAACAACTGCATTAGAATAGGTAATATAGGTTACAATGTTTGGCTACAAAGTACTTGATAGAAGGAAGACCTGTTTGTTATGTTACTGTTGTATATATATATAGGTTATGAGTGTCTGTAGGGGAAGGTTATATGTTAACATTTATGTCAACAAATATGTAAACATTTAATGTCCAGATATTGTATTGAATGGAGTTTGATATTTTATGTACACTAGAGTCAGGTTATAGCGAAATGAAAATTTTATAATTTTATATTATTTTGAAGTTTCTGTGTATGATTATTTTTGGAATATGTCATGGATTAAGTGAAATTTTATATTTAAAAAAAAAACCAACTAATTTTTGATTTTCTTAAATTAATTTTGATAATTTTTTGCTGAAATAAAAGTAATAATTACAAGACATAGAAATTGCACAGGAGAGCATATTTGTTTATTTCAAATATTAATTGTTTGATTGTTTGTTTTAGTTGAGATTAAAGTAAATAGTTACTAACATGAAAACTTGTTAATAAAACTGTTATATTCTACTTGCTCTACAAGTTTTGTCATGATTTGAAGATACCAAAGGGGTAATCAGAATCAGTAAATCAAAGAAGAACAGATGACACAATGGCCAAAAGATCAAGTACAAAAGGACAAAACATACACATAAAACTAAAGATCAAGCAACACAAGCCTCACTAAAAACCGGAGCTGAGCTCGGTTGCTCCGAAAGGGTAAGCAGTTCCTGCTCCACTAGTGGCACCCTTCGTGTTAATCTAGTTACAAACCCGGTGATAAGTCATGAATGAGGAAAGGACCGGGAAGTGTTTACGACAAGTGGAACATACATAACCATGGTCATTTGTGACACAGATATTCCATAGCGGTGGATCAAGTCATGGTGGCGAAGTGTTGCTATGTAGGCTGTCGGTGTATGTTTAAATCCTGTTAGGTGCATGTTACAAATTATTTTGCTGGTTCATACATGTGAACCTTCCGGCGGGAGCATTTTTCTCCCGATTTTGAGGGTCCCTTCCGTCTCTCTCGTCAACTTTCAAAATCTTCCGCCCGTGAAAAAATTAAAGTACAATAAAATCTTGACCTACATTTTGCGATCAATATTTCTGGAAATTCCCCATTTGGAACTCCTGCGCTGATGAAAAATGTCGAGAGATACGAATGTCATATTTAATGATATCTGGTTATTGATCTGTTTGACACCTTTACAGGTAAATTGGGTCATGGTGACTAATTAAGGTGTTGATGATTATACAACAATTATCCACCGATTGACAGTTAATTGGGGATAAGGAAGTGAGTTTGTGGCACACGTTTAGATGATTAGAAGTGTGATAGCGGCAATTAAAAATAGTTATAAACCGTTGTGCAAACAGGAGTCGGACAACCTTTGATACAGAGGAAAACTTCTTATTTCGATCAAACGTTCAATGAATTCATCTTGGATTGAGTTGTTATGGCTTGTTTGGGACCAAAGCCGATCAAAGTATTGTTTTAAGGATTAAGTTCCAGGATGGAATTGATAAATCACAAAAATTCCGAAACGTATGCTATCACATAACGCACCAGCAGCAAAGTGACTTTTTAATTTTAATGCTCTATGACTTTATTGATTAGAACATTCAGTCTTCATTGTTATTGCTTTGTTATAACCTTATGATTATGAATAAATTATAAATACCGTTTTTATTCTTCATTCATCATATGAAACACTACTAATAAAGACAGAAATGTAAACAATGAATATATATTGAAATGGGATGCAGTTGATTCAATACTGAAACAAACAAAAGGAAAACATCAATAAGCAATAAAAACACGCATCAAATACGTCGATAAAAAATCTCTAGCCAAAAATTTGCAAATCTCCAGTTGTAGCATAGCAACTTATCACATGTATGCTGGTTACTGATGACAGTTCCCAGGACCAGAGATCAAACCACCAATATGTTCTCATGTTGTGGATAGGGGATGCTGTCTCAATTGGGGTTCCATGTTCCTTGATGTTGAAAGTATGATGTAGATTTATAAAAAAAAAAATAGAGTAAACGCATTGTAGTTATTAAGTCTCTCAAACAAAGTTTGGGGGACTTATTGTTTTTGCTCCGTTTCTTCTTATTATTATTCTTATTCTTCTTTCTTTCCGTGCACCATGAACTTGTCCACGGCAGATCTCGGGAACTACAGGACAGAATTTCATGAAACTTGGTGGAGTTATAGATATATGTTTCTAGTTGATCCTAAAGTTTTCAGATTTGTGGTAAAGGCGGTCAAAGCCATATTTTTGGGGGTTCAAAGGGGGTGGGGGTTACTATAGAATCCTATGGGAAACTTGAAATTTCGTACATTAATGTTGATAACTTCTAACTGGATAATGATAAGAGACATAAAATTTGACATAGTGATAGGTCACCATTAGAGGAGCAATTCTGCATTTTCAAAATGGCTGCCAAAACACGGCATAAGAATGGGGGGTAAAAATTCAACATTGTCCGATATCATCAAAATTTGATATGTGGGTAGATAGTGTCAGTGGCCGGTTTGGGAGACTTCATAATCGTTAGATTATAATCATATCTTGTTACAAAAGCTTTTTTTTTCCACACTTGGCCTTTAGCAGTCAAAAATCCTTGAACTGTATGTAGTGTTATGATATGTTTTCACCTCAAGTGTAGTAGGCGGTGCGTTCGAGCTCTGGACAGGTCAAACCACTGGCTATATAATTGATATTTGCTGTTTCTCCTCGCAGCATTAAGGAGTATGAGCAAATACTGATTAGCTCCGAATCTGGATGATGTGTCTTGACTGGAGAGAGCACATATTGATGTGCACATTGCCCCCCTCCCCCCTCCATTTTTTTTTTTTTTTTTTTTAGAATGGCAGGCAGAGTTTACTAGTGATTTTCTCGGCACAACATAGCAAAATGTAATGATAAATCGAAGCAATCGTTAATACTTGTACTGGAATTAACTGCCTGGTGCTCCTGTTAAATGTTGTAAACTATAGGTAGGATCCCCCCTCGGGTAAAACCAAAGACTAAGATGGGTATTTATAGCTTCTGTTAAGCACACATCTTTAAGGCGCAAGAGCACAGATTCGTTTACCCAGTGTCAGGATAACTGTCTGGAGCAACATGTCTATCTGTTGTCTCGGTGAAGAAACACTAAATGTCATTCAGTGATGGTTGTAGCACACCTAGCAAAATATTTCCGGTCATGGCCAATATTGAGGGAACGCCAGGTTAAAGAAATTGGCCCTGTCGATAGTTTTGTAACCACTAATTGTGCTGGACAAATCAAACCACAATTCGCCATAATCAAATGAGGTACTTTAGTTTGGAGAATACAATGTACCTTGTACCTAAAAGACAACTTGCAGCTGTTCGCTGATGCGAACACGATTAATGATTGATTTGATTTTTGGTGTTTTAACACCATTTTCAACAATATTTCAGCTATATTATGGCGACCAGTTTTAGTGGTGGAGGAAGCAGGAGAGAACCACCGACCATGGGCAAGCAACTGGTAAACTTTATCACTTGCGGCTGCGAGTCGAGTGCACCCTTTATTGTAATTTACAAAGCCGGGCGCGAACCCACGCCGTATTGGTAATAGGCTTGTATGAGTTGTTGGATCCAACGACCTAACTCGTTGAGCCACCCGGGCCACGATTAAGTTAAAATACTGAACACTGAAACAGTAAAAGCAGCGACAAGCTAACTATGTAAACAAGTTTCACCTGCAATAACTCTGGTCTAATTAACCATAATAATAGAAGAACTACATAGTGTTAAAGATTATTATACATCTACTACAGACTGTTAGACACTATATCAACAACAATTATCATTAAGCTGATCAGAAAGTTAATCTAATAATAATTTAACCATAATGATACTGTTAATAATTCAAATAATCACTTAAATATGAAAATTGTCCGAAATGCAATTCTATCTGTAGATGTATAGTCTTGGAATTATAACAATTATGTTTATTATGTATTTTCCTAAGATATTAATAAGTATATTTATAAGAAGAGTTGAAGATACCAAAGGGGTAATCAGAATCCGTAAATCTAAGAACGGACAATACAATGGCCAAAAGAAAAAGAACAAACAATGATCTACAAAACATACTCATAAAACTAAAGATCGAGTAACACGAACCCCACTAAAACCCGGGGTGAACTCTTTCAAGTGCTCCGGAAGGGTAAGCAGTTCCTGCTCCACGAGTGGCACCCGTCGTGTTAATCTAGTTACAAACCCGGTGATAAGTCATGAATGAGGAAAGGACCGGGAAATGTTTACGACAAGTGAACATATCCATGGCCATTTGTGACTGATTTTCCATAACGGTCAACCAAGTCATGGTGGCACCCGTAAAACATTCGAAGTAATGACTTCAACTTAACCAAAAGGAATCCTTGGCTCATTGGCTTCCTTGTTAGCAGCAACCCTCTATCAAGGGAATACTGATAGGAACCACAAGCTCTGGAATATCGTATCAACTGAGAGATATATACTCCATATGCAGGTGTTGCTAGAATGTTGCTACATATAAATGGAAAGTTCACGATGGGAAAATTGAGATCGTCTCTTTTGTCGTAAAGTTTCGTTCTTATCCGCCCTCACTGTCAATTTCGAGGTGTAGGTCTATGTATGAAGCAAATAACTTCATATATGACAAATATGTATACTTTCATAAAGTTTTCATCTTAATTTAAAAAAATCCCGGAAACGACTATGTCACAAATTTCAGAAAAAAAACGACATCGGGTACTAAAAACAATGGTTCAAAGATAAATTTTAAAAGCACAGAATATGAATGTATTGTGCCAAATCTGTGGTCACACTTTTGAATCCCCCTTACATATAGCATGAAAGTTGTCGAAACTGTATTCTATAAAAGAAATTTCTTCCAAAATTTGGGTAAAATTTACACTCAACAAATACTTTTTTCCTAATAGCTGTGGTTTATTTATTTTAAACAAATCAATCTAGATAAAAGTTGAATATAAAATATGTAGGATTTTTTTTAATGTGAACTTAAATGTAATCAGTTTCCGAGCTGTGTTGGCGTTACCATGATCGTATATGATTATAGGATATATCTTGTCGTAAGTCGTAATTCTTACGACTAGGACTAGTTTAGTGAAACGTACGTGCACGTAAGTAAATCGTCTTTGTAATCATAGAATTGCGATCAGTTAAGTAGAACGGTCGCCAGGGGTGTAATGGTACACGCCTAAGATATCAATATTATTTCATTGCACCATGACTGAGCTTCTCACTTAGAACTGGTCCGGTGGTGTTTAAGACAAAACGGTTGGAAAGCAAATGTAAAATGAGATGAAAAAAACATTGTAAAGTATAAACAACACAATATGTCCTACTTACACCCAGCTCAGACTATATATGCACGTCTGCCATAAGTATTAATTTTCCAATATTATTAAAATTTAAATTCTGTGAATTTTTACTGTAATATGGCATTCTCCATCAATGCGCTGTCGTTATCTGTTTCGTATTTTAATATTCTTTAGAACTGTTTTGTCCAGCCAAATGGAACAAGACCTCACTGAATACTTTTTTTTTTAATTTTGATACAGAAACCATACTCGACGTGATACTGAAATATAAACATGTGCAAATAGTTTGTCGTTTGATATCGCATAGTCATTTGTTGCTGAACATTTTTTATTTTTACAATTGTCAACTTACTTATAAAGTTTTCTGCAATGATAAAAAAGAAATAATTTTGTATGTTGGAATGTTGGAGAATAAAGTTAATTTCATTGTTGAATTTAATTAATAGGGACAAAATGAAAATGGATTTCTAGTGCCTTTTTGTAACATCTAGTTGACGTAGGTACTCTCCTTGTGTGGAATCACAAAGACTTAAAAACAATGGAAACAAATTTTGATTCTAAATATGGCATCCATTTTTCAGTTTTTGTTACAATAAAAGTCTTTTATGAGACAAACAAAACATTTGAATGTATTACATGAAGGAGGTATAACCATGTCATTTAATTCCTTTTCGGATCTATGTGAACCGTTATTTACATGATAACGCCAGTTCTAGTTGATGCTCCAGGCGGGAAAATAACAACTTCCTGTTTTGCACAGATATTACAATATTTGTCATCCATTGAAGGTGAGTTAGGATATTTTTGCATTATAAACATTTATATATTGCTTAAAAATTATTATTTCAACACCATTCTCACAACAATATCATTATGATGAAATACGTGAATAGATAAAAAAAAGAATTTGATTTTAAACCAATTATTAATTTTGTAATTATTCATTGATCATAAACAGGGTGTATACTAACACACTCATACGTCAAGGGAAGTACTGGTTGTTTAACAACATTCTGAGGTCTAGACGTGTAACGAATTTTCTCTGACTTCAGAAAACAGATGATGGGAACAAAAGGAAATATAAAATGCTGTGCTGCCATTTTTCATTTTCTAATATTTGTAAGTATTATTAACGGTGTATATTGTAAACCAGTAAACGTTGAGAAGCTTTGTTAGAATAATTACAATTGAACATTGTATACGGAATATTACGGTTGTTTTCTTTATACTATATATATTACATTTAATTGGATATCTACCCCTGTATAACGGGGGCAACCACTAGCGGAACAAAAGTGACCGCGTCAATTCCACAAAGTTATATTTATAAAAACAAAATAGGACCCGGATATCCAACGTCATAGGTCGTGGTCTTTTTTATTTTCAACGAGAGGTGGTTGTAATTCGTTTTGTTGATATTGGTGGAATTGTTGACCATCACTGTTTAGAGGTGGTTGTAATTCGTTTTGTTGATATTGGTGGAATTCTTGACCATCACTGTTTAGAGGTGGTTGTAATTCGTTTTGTTGATATTGGTGGAATTCTTGACCATCACTAGTTAGAGGTGGTTGTAATTCGTTTTGTTGATATTGGTGGAATTGTTGACCATCACTGTTTAGAGGTGGTTGTAATTCGTTTTGTTGATATTGGTGGAATTCTTGACCATCACTGTTTAGAGGTGGTTGTAATTCGTTTTGTTGATATTGGTGGAATTGTTGACCATCACTAGTTAGAGGTGGTTGTAATTCGTTTTGTTGATATTGGTGGAATTGTTGACCATCACTGTTTAGAGGTGGTTGTAATTCGTTTTGTTGATATTGGTGGAATTCTTGACCATCACTAGTTAGAGGTGGTTGTAATTCGTTTTGTTGATATTGGTGGAATTGTTGACCATCACTGTTTAGAGGTGGTTGTAATTCGTTTTGTTGATATTGGTGGAATTCTTGACCATCACTGTTTAGAGGTGGTTGTAATTCGTTTTGTTGATATTGGTGTAATTGTTGACCATCACTAGTTAGAGGTGGTTGTAATTCGTTTTGTTGATATTGGTGGAATTGTTGACCATCACTGTTTAGAGGTGGTTGTAATTCGTTTTGTTGATATTGGTGGAATTGTTGACCATCACTAGTTAGAGGTGGTTGTAATTCGTTTTGTTGATATTGGTGGAATTGTTGACCATCACTAGTTAGAGGTGGTTGTAATTCGTTTTGTTGATATTGGTGGAATTGTTGACCATCACTAGTTAGAGGTGGTTGTAATTCGTTTTGTTGATATTGGTGGAATTGTTGACCATCACTAGTTAGAGGTGGTTGTAATTCGTTTTGTTGATATTGGTGGAATTGTTGACCATCACTGTTTAGAGGTGGTTGTAATTCGTTTTGTTGATATTGGTGGAATTGTTGACCATCACTAGTTAGAGGTGGTTGTAATTCGTTTTGTTGATATTGGTGGAATTGTTGACCATCACTAGTTAGAGGTGGTTGTAATTCGTTTTGTTGATATTGGTGGAATTGTTGACCATCACTAGTTAGAGGTGGTTGTAATTCGTTTTGTTGATATTGGTGGAATTGTTGACCATCACTAGTTAGAGGTGGTTGTAATTCGTTTTGTTGATATTGGTGGAATTGTTGACCATCACTAGTTAGAGGTGGTTGTAATTCGTTTTGTTGATATTGGTGGAATTGTTGACCATCACTAGTTAGAGGTGGTTGTAATTCGTTTTGTTGATATTGGTGGAATTGTTGACCATCACTGTTTAGAGGTGGTTGTAATTCGTTTTGTTGATATTGGTGGAATTGTTGACCATCACCGTTTAGAGGTGGTTGTAATTCGTTTTGTTGATATTGGTGGAATTGTTGACCATCACTGTTTAGAGGTGGTTGTAATTCGTTTTGTTGATATTGATGGAATTGTTGACCATCAGTAGTTAGAGGTGGTTGTAATTCGTTTTGTTGATATTGGTGGAATTGTTGACCATCACTGTTTAGAGGTGGTTGTAATTCGTTTTGTTGATATTGGTGGAATTATTGACCATCACTGTTTAGAGGTGGTTGTAATTCGTTTTGTTGATATTGGTGGAATTGTTGACCATCACTAGTTAGAGGTGGTTGTAATTCGTTTTGTTGATATTGGTGGAATTGTTGACCATCACTGTTTAGAGGTGGTTGTAATTCGTTTTGTTGATATTGGTGGAATTGTTGACCATCACTAGTTAGAGGTGGTTGTAATTCGTTTTGTTGATATTGGTGGAATTGTTGACCATCACTAGTTAGAGGTGGTTGTAATTCGTTTTGTTGATATTGGTGGAATTGTTGACCATCACTAGTTAGAGGTGGTTGTAATTCGTTTTGTTGATATTGGTGGAATTGTTGACCATCACTAGTTAGAGGTGGTTGTAATTCGTTTTGTTGATATTGGTGGAATTGTTGACCATCACTGTTTAGAGGTGGTTGTAATTCGTTTTGTTGATATTGGTGGAATTGTTGACCATCACTAGTTAGAGGTGGTTGTAATTCGTTTTGTTGATATTGGTGGAATTGTTGACCATCACTAGTTAGAGGTGGTTGTAATTCGTTTTGTTGATATTGGTGGAATTGTTGACCATCACTAGTTAGAGGTGGTTGTAATTCGTTTTGTTGATATTGGTGGAATTGTTGACCATCACTAGTTAGAGGTGGTTGTAATTCGTTTTGTTGATATTGGTGGAATTGTTGACCATCACTAGTTAGAGGTGGTTGTAATTCGTTTTGTTGATATTGGTGGAATTGTTGACCATCACTAGTTAGAGGTGGTTGTAATTCGTTTTGTTGATATTGGTGGAATTGTTGACCATCACTGTTTAGAGGTGGTTGTAATTCGTTTTGTTGATATTGGTGGAATTGTTGACCATCACCGTTTAGAGGTGGTTGTAATTCGTTTTGTTGATATTGGTGGAATTGTTGACCATCACTGTTTAGAGGTGGTTGTAATTCGTTTTGTTGATATTGATGGAATTGTTGACCATCAGTAGTTAGAGGTGGTTGTAATTCGTTTTGTTGATATTGGTGGAATTGTTGACCATCACTGTTTAGAGGTGGTTGTAATTCGTTTTGTTGATATTGGTGGAATTGTTGACCATCACCGTTTAGAGGTGGTTGTAATTCGTTTTGTTGATATTGGTGGAATTGTTGACCATCACTGTTTAGAGGTGGTTGTAATTTGTTTTGTTGATATTGGTGGAATTGTTGACCATCACTGTTTAGAGGTGGTTGTAATTCGTTTTGTTGATATTGGTGGAATTGTTGACCATCACTAGTTAGAGGTGGTTGTAATTCGTTTTGTTGATATTGGTGGAATTGTTGACCATCACCGTTTAGAGGTGGTTGTAATTCGTTTTGTTGATATTGGTGGAGTTGTTGACCATCACCGTTTAGAGGTGGTTGTAATTCGTTTTGTTGATATTGGTAGAATTGTTGACCATCACTGTTTAGAGGTGGTTGTAATTCGTTTTGTTGATATTGGTGGAATTGTTGACCATCACTGTTTAGAGGTGGTTGTAATTCGTTTTGTTGATATTGGTAGAATTGTTGACCATCACTGTTTAGAGGTGGTTGTAATTCGTTTTGTTGATATTGGTGGAATTGTTGACCATCACTGTTTAGAGGTGGTTGTAATTCGTTTTGCTGATATTGGTGGAATTGTTGACCATCACTGTTTAGAGGTGGTTGTAATTCGTTTTGTTGATATTGGTAGAATTGTTGACCATCACTGTTTAGAGGTGGTTGTAATTCGTTTTGTTGATATTGGTGGAATTGTTGACCACCACTGTTTAGAGGTGGTTGTAATTCTTTTGTTGATATTGGTGGAATTGTTGACCATCACTGCTTAGAGGTGGTTGTAATTCATTTTGTTGATGTTGGTGGAATTCTTGACCATCACTGTTTAGAGGTGGTTGTAATTCGTTTTGTTGATGTTGGTGGAATTGTTGACCATCACTGTTTAGAGGTGGCTATAATTCGCTTTGTTGATATTGGTGGAATTGTTGACCATCACTGTTTAGAGGTGGCTGTAATTCGTTTTGTTGATATTGGTAGAATTGTTGACCATCACTGTTTAGAGGTGGTTGTAATTCGTTTTGTTGTTATTGGAGGTTGTAATTCGTTTTGTTGATATTGGTGGAATTGTTGACCATTATTGTTTAGAGGTGGTTGTAATTCGTTTTGTTGTTATTGGAGGTTGTAATTCGCTTTGTTAATATTTGGTGGAATTGTTGACCATCACTGTTTAGAGGTGGTTGTAATTCGTTTTGTTGTTTTTGGTGGAATTGTTGACCATCACTGTTTAGAGGTGGTTGTAATTCGCTTTGTTAATATTTGGTGGAATTGTTGACCATCACTGTTTAGAGGTGGTTGTAATTCGTTTTGTTGATATTGATGGAATTGTTGACCATCACTGTTTAGAGGTGGCTATAATTCGCTTTGTTGATATTGGTGGAATTGTTGACCATCACTGTTTAGAGGTGGTTGTAATTCGTTTTGGTGATATTGGTGGAATTGTTGACCATCACTGTTTAGAGGTGGTTGTAATTCGTTTTGGTGATATTGGTGGAGTTGTTGACCATCACTGTTTAGTGGTGGTTGTAATTCGTTTTGTTGATATTGGTGGAATTGTTGACCATCACTGTTTAGAGGTGGTTGTAATTCGTTTTGTTGATATTGATGGAATTGTTGACCATCACTGTTTAGAGGTGGTTGTAATTCGTTTTGTTGATATAGGTGGAATTGTTGACCATCACTGTTTAGAGGAGGTTGTGTTTGGGTTTGTTGATATTGGTGGAATTGTTGACCATCACTGTTTAGAGGTGATTGTAATTCGTTTTGTTGATATTGGTGGAATTGTTGACCATCACTAGTTAGAGGTGGTTGTAATTCGTTTTGTTGATATTGGTGGAATTGTTGACCATCACTGTTTAGAGGTGGTTGTAATTCGCTTTGTTGATATTGGTGGAATTGTTGACCATCACTGTTTAGAGGAGGTTGTATTTGGGTTTTTTGATATTGGTGGAATTGTTGACCATCACTGTTTAGAGGTGATTGTAATTCGTTTTGTTGATATTGATGGAATTGTTGACCATCAATGTTTAGAAGTGGTTGTAATTCGTTTTGTTGATATTGGTGGAATTGTTGACCATCACTGTTTAGTGGTGGTTGTTAATTCGTTTTGTTGATATTGGTGGAATTGTTGACCATCACTGTTTAGAGGTGGTTGTAATTCGTTTTGTTGATATTGGTGGAATTGTTGACCATCACTGTTTAGAGGTGGTTGTAATTCGTTTTGTTGATATTGGTGGAATTGTTGACCATCACTGTTTAGAGGTGGTTGTAATTCGTTTTGTTGATATTGGTAGAATTGTTGATCATCAATGCTTAGAGGTGGTTGTAATTCGTTTTGTTGATATTGGTGGAATTGTTGACCATCACTGTTTAGAGGTGGTTGTAATTCGTTTTGTTGATATTGGTGGAATTGTTGACCATCACTGTTTAGAGGTGGTTGTAATTCGTTTTGTTGATATTGATGGAATTGTTGACCATCACTGCTTAGAGGTGGTTGTAATTCGTTTTGTTCGTTATTGGTGGAATTGTTGACCATCACTGTTTAGAGGTGGTTGTAATTCGTTTTGCTGATATTGGTAGAATTGTTGACCATCACTGTTTAGAGATGGTTGTAATTCGTTTTGTTCGTTATTGGTGGAATTGTTGACCATCACTGTTTAGAGGTGGTTGTAATTCGTTTTGTTGATATTGGTGGAATTGTTGACCATCACTGTTTAGAGGTGGCTGTAATTCGTTTTGTTGATATTGGTGGAATTGTTGACCATCACTGTTTAGTGGTGGTTGTTAATTCGTTTTGTTGATATTGGTGGAATTGTTGACCATCACTGTTTAGAGGTGGTTGTAATTCGTTTTGTTGATATTGGTGGAATTGTTGACCATCACTGTTTAGAGATGGTTGTAATTCGTTTTGTTGATATTGGTGGAATTGTTGACCATCACTGTTTAGAGGTGGTTGTAATTCGTTTTGTTGATATTGATGGAATTGTTGACCATCACTGCTTATAGGTGGTTGTAATTCGTTTTGTTCGTTATTGGTGGAATTGTTGACCATCACTGTTTAGAGGTGGTTGTAATTCGTTTTGTTGATATTGGTGGAATTGTTGACCATCACTGTTTAGAGATGGTTGTAATTCGTTTTGTTCGTTATTGGTGGAATTGTTGACCATCACTGTTTAGAGGTGGTTGTAATTCGTTTTGTTGATATTGGTGGAATTGTTGACCATCACTGTTTAGAGGTGGTTGTAATTCGTTTTGTTGATATTGGTAGAATTGTTGACCATCACTGTTTAGAGGTGGTTGTAATTCGTTTTGTTGATATTGATGGAATTGTTGACCATCACTGCTTAGAGGTGGTTGTAATTCGTTTTGTTCGTTATTGGTGGAATTGTTGACCATCACTGTTTAGAGGTGGTTGTAATTCGTTTTGCTGATATTGGTAGAATTGTTGACCATCACTGTTTAGAGGTGGTTGTAATTCGTTTTGTTCGTTATTGGTGGAATTGTTGACCATCACTGTTTAGAGGTGGTTGTAATTCGTTTTGTTGATATTGGTGGAATTGTTGACCATCACTGTTTAGAGCTGGTTGTAATTCGTTTTGCTGATATTGGTAGAATTGTTGACCATCACTGTTTAGAGGTGGTTGTAATTCGTTTTGTTCGTTATTGGTGGAATTGTTGACCATCACTGTTTAGAGGTGGTTGTAATTCGCTTTGTTGATATTGGTGGAATTGTTGACCATCACTGTTTAGAGGTGGTTGTAATTCGTTTTGTTGATATTGGTGGAATTGTTGACCATCACTGTTTAGTGGTGGTTGTTAATTCGTTTTGTTGATATTGGTGGAATTGTTGACCATCACTGTTTAGAGGTGGTTGTAATTCGTTTTGTTGATATTGGTGGAATTGTTGACCATCACTGTTTAGAGGTGGTTGTAATTCGTTTTGTTGATATTGGTGGAATTGTTGACCATCACTGTTTAGAGGTGGTTGTAATTCGTTTTGTTGATATTGGTAGAATTGTTGATCATCAATGCTTAGAGGTGGTTGTAATTCGTTTTGTTGATATTGGTGGAATTGTTGACCATCACTGTTTAGAGGTGGTTGTAATTCGTTTTGTTGATATTGGTGGAATTGTTGACCATCACTGTTTAGAGGTGGTTGTAATTCGTTTTGTTGATATTGATGGAATTGTTGACCATCACTGCTTAGAGGTGGTTGTAATTCGTTTTGTTCGTTATTGGTGGAATTGTTGACCATCACTGTTTAGAGGTGGTTGTAATTCGTTTTGCTGATATTGGTAGAATTGTTGACCATCACTGTTTAGAGATGGTTGTAATTCGTTTTGTTCGTTATTGGTGGAATTGTTGACCATCACTGTTTAGAGGTGGTTGTAATTCGTTTTGTTGATATTGGTGGAATTGTTGACCATCACTGTTTAGAGGTGGCTGTTATTCGTTTTGTTGATATTGGTGGAATTGTTGACCATCACTGTTTAGTGGTGGTTGTTAATTCGTTTTGTTGATATTGGTGGAATTGTTGACCATCACTGTTTAGAGGTGGTTGTAATTCGTTTTGTTGATATTGGTGGAATTGTTGACCATCACTGTTTAGAGATGGTTGTAATTCGTTTTGTTGATATTGGTGGAATTGTTGACCATCACTGTTTAGAGGTGGTTGTAATTCGTTTTGTTGATATTGATGGAATTGTTGACCATCACTGCTTATAAGTGGTTGTAATTCGTTTTGTTCGTTATTGGTGGAATTGTTGACCATCACTGTTTAGAGGTGGTTGTAATTCGTTTTGTTGATATTGGTGGAATTGTTGACCATCACTGTTTAGAGATGGTTGTAATTCGTTTTGTTCGTTATTGGTGGAATTGTTGACCATCACTGTTTAGAGGTGGTTGTAATTCGTTTTGTTGATATTGGTGGAATTGTTGACCATCACTGTTTAGAGGTGGTTGTAATTCGTTTTGTTGATATTGGTAGAATTGTTGACCATCACTGTTTAGAGGTGGTTGTAATTCGTTTTGTTGATATTGATGGAATTGTTGACCATCACTGCTTAGAGGTGGTTGTAATTCGTTTTGTTCGTTATTGGTGGAATTGTTGACCATCACTGTTTAGAGGTGGTTGTAATTCGTTTTGCTGATATTGGTAGAATTGTTGACCATCACTGTTTAGAGGTGGTTGTAATTCGTTTTGTTCGTTATTGGTGGAATTGTTGACCATCACTGTTTAGAGGTGGTTGTAATTCGTTTTGTTGATATTGGTGGAATTGTTGACCATCACTGTTTAGAGCTGGTTGTAATTCGTTTTGCTGATATTGGTAGAATTGTTGACCATCACTGTTTAGAGGTGGTTGTAATTCGTTTTGTTCGTTATTGGTGGAATTGTTGACCATCACTGTTTAGAGGTGGTTGTAATTCGCTTTGTTGATATTGGTGGAATTGTTGACCATCACTGTTTAGAGGTGGTTGTAATTCGTTTTGTTGATATTGGTGGAATTGTTGACCATCACTGTTTAGAGGTGGTTGTAATTCGTTTTGTTGATATTGGTAGAATTGTTGACCATCACTGTTTAGAGGTGGTTGTAATTCGTTTTGTTGATATTGATGGAATTGTTGACCATCACTGCTTAGAGGTGGTTGTAATTCGTTTTGTTCGTTATTGGTGGAATTGTTGACCATCACTGTTTAGAGGTGGTTGTAATTCGTTTTGCTGATATTGGTAGAATTGTTGACCATCACTGTTTAGAGGTGGTTGTAATTCGTTTTGTTCGTTATTGGTGGAATTGTTGACCATCACTGTTTAGAGGTGGTTGTAATTCGTTTTGTTGATATTGGTGGAATTGTTGACCATCACTGTTTAGAGCTGGTTGTAATTCGTTTTGCTGATATTGGTAGAATTGTTGACCATCACTGTTTAGAGGTGGTTGTTATTCGTTTTGTTGATATTGGTGGAATTGTTGACCATCACTAGTTAGAGGTGGTTGTAATTCGTTTTGTTGATATTGGTGGAATTGTTGACCATCACTAGTTAGAGGTGGTTGTAATTCGTTTTGTTGATATTGGTGGAATTGTTGACCATCACTAGTTAGAGGTGGTTGTAATTCGTTTTGTTGATATTGGTGGAATTGTTGACCATCACTAGTTAGAGGTGGTTGTAATTCGTTTTGTTGATATTGGTGGAATTGTTGACCATCACTGTTTAGAGGTGGTTGTAATTCGTTTTGTTGATATTGGTGGAATTGTTGACCATCACCGTTTAGAGGTGGTTGTAATTCGTTTTGTTGATATTGGTGGAATTGTTGACCATCACTGTTTAGAGGTGGTTGTAATTCGTTTTGTTGATATTGATGGAATTGTTGACCATCAGTAGTTAGAGGTGGTTGTAATTCGTTTTGTTGATATTGGTGGAATTGTTGACCATCACTGTTTAGAGGTGGTTGTAATTCGTTTTGTTGATATTGGTGGAATTGTTGACCATCACCGTTTAGAGGTGGTTGTAATTCGTTTTGTTGATATTGGTGGAATTGTTGACCATCACTGTTTAGAGGTGGTTGTAATTTGTTTTGTTGATATTGGTGGAATTGTTGACCATCACTGTTTAGAGGTGGTTGTAATTCGTTTTGTTGATATTGGTGGAATTGTTGACCATCACTAGTTAGAGGTGGTTGTAATTCGTTTTGTTGATATTGGTGGAATTGTTGACCATCACCGTTTAGAGGTGGTTGTAATTCGTTTTGTTGATATTGGTGGAGTTGTTGACCATCACCGTTTAGAGGTGGTTGTAATTCGTTTTGTTGATATTGGTAGAATTGTTGACCATCACTGTTTAGAGGTGGTTGTAATTCGTTTTGTTGATATTGGTGGAATTGTTGACCATCACTGTTTAGAGGTGGTTGTAATTCGTTTTGTTGATATTGGTAGAATTGTTGACCATCACTGTTTAGAGGTGGTTGTAATTCGTTTTGTTGATATTGGTGGAATTGTTGACCATCACTGTTTAGAGGTGGTTGTAATTCGTTTTGCTGATATTGGTGGAATTGTTGACCATCACTGTTTAGAGGTGGTTGTAATTCGTTTTGTTGATATTGGTAGAATTGTTGACCATCACTGTTTAGAGGTGGTTGTAATTCGTTTTGTTGATATTGGTGGAATTGTTGACCACCACTGTTTAGAGGTGGTTGTAATTCTTTTGTTGATATTGGTGGAATTGTTGACCATCACTGCTTAGAGGTGGTTGTAATTCATTTTGTTGATGTTGGTGGAATTCTTGACCATCACTGTTTAGAGGTGGTTGTAATTCGTTTTGTTGATGTTGGTGGAATTGTTGACCATCACTGTTTAGAGGTGGCTATAATTCGCTTTGTTGATATTGGTGGAATTGTTGACCATCACTGTTTAGAGGTGGCTGTAATTCGTTTTGTTGATATTGGTAGAATTGTTGACCATCACTGTTTAGAGGTGGTTGTAATTCGTTTTGTTGTTATTGGAGGTTGTAATTCGTTTTGTTGATATTGGTGGAATTGTTGACCATTATTGTTTAGAGGTGGTTGTAATTCGTTTTGTTGTTATTGGAGGTTGTAATTCGCTTTGTTAATATTTGGTGGAATTGTTGACCATCACTGTTTAGAGGTGGTTGTAATTCGTTTTGTTGTTTTTGGTGGAATTGTTGACCATCACTGTTTAGAGGTGGTTGTAATTCGCTTTGTTAATATTTGGTGGAATTGTTGACCATCACTGTTTAGAGGTGGTTGTAATTCGTTTTGTTGATATTGATGGAATTGTTGACCATCACTGTTTAGAGGTGGCTATAATTCGCTTTGTTGATATTGGTGGAATTGTTGACCATCACTGTTTAGAGGTGGTTGTAATTCGTTTTGGTGATATTGGTGGAATTGTTGACCATCACTGTTTAGAGGTGGTTGTAATTCGTTTTGGTGATATTGGTGGAGTTGTTGACCATCACTGTTTAGTGGTGGTTGTAATTCGTTTTGTTGATATTGGTGGAATTGTTGACCATCACTGTTTAGAGGTGGTTGTAATTCGTTTTGTTGATATTGATGGAATTGTTGACCATCACTGTTTAGAGGTGGTTGTAATTCGTTTTGTTGATATAGGTGGAATTGTTGACCATCACTGTTTAGAGGAGGTTGTGTTTGGGTTTGTTGATATTGGTGGAATTGTTGACCATCACTGTTTAGAGGTGATTGTAATTCGTTTTGTTGATATTGGTGGAATTGTTGACCATCACTAGTTAGAGGTGGTTGTAATTCGTTTTGTTGATATTGGTGGAATTGTTGACCATCACTGTTTAGAGGTGGTTGTAATTCGCTTTGTTGATATTGGTGGAATTGTTGACCATCACTGTTTAGAGGAGGTTGTATTTGGGTTTTTTGATATTGGTGGAATTGTTGACCATCACTGTTTAGAGGTGATTGTAATTCGTTTTGTTGATATTGATGGAATTGTTGACCATCAATGTTTAGAAGTGGTTGTAATTCGTTTTGTTGATATTGGTGGAATTGTTGACCATCACTGTTTAGTGGTGGTTGTTAATTCGTTTTGTTGATATTGGTGGAATTGTTGACCATCACTGTTTAGAGGTGGTTGTAATTCGTTTTGTTGATATTGGTGGAATTGTTGACCATCACTGTTTAGAGGTGGTTGTAATTCGTTTTGTTGATATTGGTGGAATTGTTGACCATCACTGTTTAGAGGTGGTTGTAATTCGTTTTGTTGATATTGGTAGAATTGTTGATCATCAATGCTTAGAGGTGGTTGTAATTCGTTTTGTTGATATTGGTGGAATTGTTGACCATCACTGTTTAGAGGTGGTTGTAATTCGTTTTGTTGATATTGGTGGAATTGTTGACCATCACTGTTTAGAGGTGGTTGTAATTCGTTTTGTTGATATTGATGGAATTGTTGACCATCACTGCTTAGAGGTGGTTGTAATTCGTTTTGTTCGTTATTGGTGGAATTGTTGACCATCACTGTTTAGAGGTGGTTGTAATTCGTTTTGCTGATATTGGTAGAATTGTTGACCATCACTGTTTAGAGATGGTTGTAATTCGTTTTGTTCGTTATTGGTGGAATTGTTGACCATCACTGTTTAGAGGTGGTTGTAATTCGTTTTGTTGATATTGGTGGAATTGTTGACCATCACTGTTTAGAGGTGGCTGTAATTCGTTTTGTTGATATTGGTGGAATTGTTGACCATCACTGTTTAGTGGTGGTTGTTAATTCGTTTTGTTGATATTGGTGGAATTGTTGACCATCACTGTTTAGAGGTGGTTGTAATTCGTTTTGTTGATATTGGTGGAATTGTTGACCATCACTGTTTAGAGATGGTTGTAATTCGTTTTGTTGATATTGGTGGAATTGTTGACCATCACTGTTTAGAGGTGGTTGTAATTCGTTTTGTTGATATTGATGGAATTGTTGACCATCACTGCTTATAGGTGGTTGTAATTCGTTTTGTTCGTTATTGGTGGAATTGTTGACCATCACTGTTTAGAGGTGGTTGTAATTCGTTTTGTTGATATTGGTGGAATTGTTGACCATCACTGTTTAGAGATGGTTGTAATTCGTTTTGTTCGTTATTGGTGGAATTGTTGACCATCACTGTTTAGAGGTGGTTGTAATTCGTTTTGTTGATATTGGTGGAATTGTTGACCATCACTGTTTAGAGGTGGTTGTAATTCGTTTTGTTGATATTGGTAGAATTGTTGACCATCACTGTTTAGAGGTGGTTGTAATTCGTTTTGTTGATATTGATGGAATTGTTGACCATCACTGCTTAGAGGTGGTTGTAATTCGTTTTGTTCGTTATTGGTGGAATTGTTGACCATCACTGTTTAGAGGTGGTTGTAATTCGTTTTGCTGATATTGGTAGAATTGTTGACCATCACTGTTTAGAGGTGGTTGTAATTCGTTTTGTTCGTTATTGGTGGAATTGTTGACCATCACTGTTTAGAGGTGGTTGTAATTCGTTTTGTTGATATTGGTGGAATTGTTGACCATCACTGTTTAGAGCTGGTTGTAATTCGTTTTGCTGATATTGGTAGAATTGTTGACCATCACTGTTTAGAGGTGGTTGTAATTCGTTTTGTTCGTTATTGGTGGAATTGTTGACCATCACTGTTTAGAGGTGGTTGTAATTCGCTTTGTTGATATTGGTGGAATTGTTGACCATCACTGTTTAGAGGTGGTTGTAATTCGTTTTGTTGATATTGGTGGAATTGTTGACCATCACTGTTTAGTGGTGGTTGTTAATTCGTTTTGTTGATATTGGTGGAATTGTTGACCATCACTGTTTAGAGGTGGTTGTAATTCGTTTTGTTGATATTGGTGGAATTGTTGACCATCACTGTTTAGAGGTGGTTGTAATTCGTTTTGTTGATATTGGTGGAATTGTTGACCATCACTGTTTAGAGGTGGTTGTAATTCGTTTTGTTGATATTGGTAGAATTGTTGATCATCAATGCTTAGAGGTGGTTGTAATTCGTTTTGTTGATATTGGTGGAATTGTTGACCATCACTGTTTAGAGGTGGTTGTAATTCGTTTTGTTGATATTGGTGGAATTGTTGACCATCACTGTTTAGAGGTGGTTGTAATTCGTTTTGTTGATATTGATGGAATTGTTGACCATCACTGCTTAGAGGTGGTTGTAATTCGTTTTGTTCGTTATTGGTGGAATTGTTGACCATCACTGTTTAGAGGTGGTTGTAATTCGTTTTGCTGATATTGGTAGAATTGTTGACCATCACTGTTTAGAGATGGTTGTAATTCGTTTTGTTCGTTATTGGTGGAATTGTTGACCATCACTGTTTAGAGGTGGTTGTAATTCGTTTTGTTGATATTGGTGGAATTGTTGACCATCACTGTTTAGAGGTGGCTGTTATTCGTTTTGTTGATATTGGTGGAATTGTTGACCATCACTGTTTAGTGGTGGTTGTTAATTCGTTTTGTTGATATTGGTGGAATTGTTGACCATCACTGTTTAGAGGTGGTTGTAATTCGTTTTGTTGATATTGGTGGAATTGTTGACCATCACTGTTTAGAGATGGTTGTAATTCGTTTTGTTGATATTGGTGGAATTGTTGACCATCACTGTTTAGAGGTGGTTGTAATTCGTTTTGTTGATATTGATGGAATTGTTGACCATCACTGCTTATAGGTGGTTGTAATTCGTTTTGTTCGTTATTGGTGGAATTGTTGACCATCACTGTTTAGAGGTGGTTGTAATTCGTTTTGTTGATATTGGTGGAATTGTTGACCATCACTGTTTAGAGATGGTTGTAATTCGTTTTGTTCGTTATTGGTGGAATTGTTGACCATCACTGTTTAGAGGTGGTTGTAATTCGTTTTGTTGATATTGGTGGAATTGTTGACCATCACTGTTTAGAGGTGGTTGTAATTCGTTTTGTTGATATTGGTAGAATTGTTGACCATCACTGTTTAGAGGTGGTTGTAATTCGTTTTGTTGATATTGATGGAATTGTTGACCATCACTGCTTAGAGGTGGTTGTAATTCGTTTTGTTCGTTATTGGTGGAATTGTTGACCATCACTGTTTAGAGGTGGTTGTAATTCGTTTTGCTGATATTGGTAGAATTGTTGACCATCACTGTTTAGAGGTGGTTGTAATTCGTTTTGTTCGTTATTGGTGGAATTGTTGACCATCACTGTTTAGAGGTGGTTGTAATTCGTTTTGTTGATATTGGTGGAATTGTTGACCATCACTGTTTAGAGCTGGTTGTAATTCGTTTTGCTGATATTGGTAGAATTGTTGACCATCACTGTTTAGAGGTGGTTGTAATTCGTTTTGTTCGTTATTGGTGGAATTGTTGACCATCACTGTTTAGAGGTGGTTGTAATTCGCTTTGTTGATATTGGTGGAATTGTTGACCATCACTGTTTAGAGGTGGTTGTAATTCGTTTTGTTGATATTGGTGGAATTGTTGACCATCACTGTTTAGAGGTGGTTGTAATTCGTTTTGTTGATATTGGTAGAATTGTTGACCATCACTGTTTAGAGGTGGTTGTAATTCGTTTTGTTGATATTGATGGAATTGTTGACCATCACTGCTTAGAGGTGGTTGTAATTCGTTTTGTTCGTTATTGGTGGAATTGTTGACCATCACTGTTTAGAGGTGGTTGTAATTCGTTTTGCTGATATTGGTAGAATTGTTGACCATCACTGTTTAGAGGTGGTTGTAATTCGTTTTGTTCGTTATTGGTGGAATTGTTGACCATCACTGTTTAGAGGTGGTTGTAATTCGTTTTGTTGATATTGGTGGAATTGTTGACCATCACTGTTTAGAGCTGGTTGTAATTCGTTTTGCTGATATTGGTAGAATTGTTGACCATCACTGTTTAGAGGTGGTTGTTATTCGTTTTGTTGATATTGGTGGAATTGTTGACCATCACTGTTTAGAGGTGGCTGTAATACGTTTTGTTGATATTGATGGAATTGTTGACCATCACTGTTTAGAGGTGGTTGTAATTCGTTTTGTTGATATTGGTGGAATTGTTGACCATCACTGTTTAGTGGTGGTTGTTAATTCGTTTTGTTGATATTGGTGGAATTGTTGACCATCACTGTTTAGAGGTGGTTGTAATTCGTTTTGTTGATATTGGTGGAATTGTTGACCATCACTGTTTAGAGGTGGTTGTAATTCGTTTTGTTGATATTGGTGGAATTGTTGACCATCACTGTTTAGAGGTGGTTGTAATTCGTTTTGTTGATATTGGTAGAATTGTTGATCATCAATGTTTAGAGGTGGTTGTAATTCGTTTTGTTGATATTGGTGGAATTGTTGACCATCACTGTTTAGAGGTGGTTGTAATTCGTTTTGTTGATATTGGTAGAATTGTTGACCATCACTGTTTAGAGGTGGTTGTAATTCGTTTTGTTGATATTGATGGAATTGTTGACCATCACTGCTTAGAGGTGGTTGTAATTCGTTTTGTTCGTTATTGGTGGAATTGTTGACCATCACTGTTTAGAGGTGGTTGTAATTCGCTTTGTTGATATTGGTAGAATTGTTGACCATCACTGTTTAGAGGTGGTTGTAATTCGTTTTGTTGATATTGGTGGAATTGTTGACCATCACTGTTTAGAGGTGGTTGTAATTCGTTTTGTTGATATTGGTAGAATTGTTGACCATCACTGTTTAGAGGTGGTTGTAATTCGTTTTGTTCGTTATTGGTAGAATTGTTGACCATCACTGTTTAGAGGTGGTTGTAATTCGTTTTGTTCGTTATTGGTAGAATTGTTGACCATCACTGTTTAGAGGTGGTTGTAATTCGTTTTGTTGATATTGGTGGAATTGTTGACCATCACTGTTTAGAGGTGGTTGTAATTCGTTTTGTTGATATTGATGGAATTGGTGACCATCACTGTTTAGAGGTGGTTGTAATTCGTTTTGTTGATATTGGTGGAATTGTTGACCATCACTGTTTAGAGGTGGTTGTAATTCGTTTTTTTTTATATTGGTGGAATTGTTGACCATCATTGTTTAGAGGTGGTTGTAATTCGTTTTGTTGATATTGGTGGAATTGTTGACCATCACTGCTTAGAGGTGGTTGTAATTCGTTTTGTTGATATTGGTGGAATTCTTGACCATCACTGTTTAGAGGTGGTTGTAATTCGTTTTGTTGATATTGGTGGAATTCTTGACCATCACTAGTTAGAGGTGGTTGTAATTCGTTTTGTTGATATTGGTGGAATTGTTGACCATCACTGTTTAGAGGTGGTTGTAATTCGTTTTGTTGATATTGGTGGAATTGTTGACCATCACTGTTTAGAGGTGGTTGTAATTCGTTTTGTTGATATTGGTGGAATTGTTGACCATCACTAGTTAGAGGTGGTTGTAATTCGTTTTGTTGATATTGGTGGAATTGTTGACCATCACTGTTTAGAGGTGGTTGTAATTCGTTTTGTTGATATTGGTGGAATTGTTGACCATCACTGTTTAGAGGTGGTTGTAATTCGTTTTGTTGATATTGATGGAATTGTTGACCATCACTAGTTAGAGGTGGTTGTAATTCGTTTTGTTGATATTGGTGGAATTGTTGACCATCACTGTTTAGAGGTGGTTGTAATTCGTTTTGTTGGTATTGGTGGAATTGTTGACCATCACTAGTTAGAGGTGGTTGTAATTCGTTTTGTTGATATTGGTGGAATTGTTGACCATCACTAGTTAGAGGTGGTTGTAATTCGTTTTGTTGATATTGGTGGAATTGTTGACCATCACTGTTTAGAGGTTGTTGTAATTCGTTTTGTTGATATTGGTGGAATTGTTGACCATCACTGTTTAGAGGTGGCTGTAATTCGTTTTGTTGATATTGATGGAATTGTTGACCATCACTGTTTAGAGGTGGTTGTAATTCGTTTTGTTGATATTGGTGGAATTGTTGACCATCACTGTTTAGTGGTGGTTGTTAATTCGTTTTGTTGATATTGGTGGAATTGTTGACCATCACTGTTTAGAGGTGGTTGTAATTCGTTTTGTTGATATTGGTGGAATTGTTGACCATCACTGTTTAGAGGTGGTTGTAATTCGTTTTGTTGATATTGGTGGAATTGTTGACCATCACTGTTTAGAGGTGGTTGTAATTCGTTTTGTTGATATTGGTAGAATTGTTGATCATCAATGTTTAGAGGTGGTTGTAATTCGTTTTGTTGATATTGGTGGAATTGTTGACCATCACTGTTTAGAGGTGGTTGTAATTCGTTTTGTTGATATTGGTAGAATTGTTGACCATCACTGTTTAGAGGTGGTTGTAATTCGTTTTGTTGATATTGATGGAATTGTTGACCATCACTGCTTAGAGGTGGTTGTAATTCGTTTTGTTCGTTATTGGTGGAATTGTTGACCATCACTGTTTAGAGGTGGTTGTAATTCGCTTTGTTGATATTGGTGGAATTGTTGACCATCACTGTTTAGAGGTGGTTGCAATACGTTTTGCTGATATTGGTAGAATTGTTGACCATCACTGTTTAGAGGTGGTTGTAATTCGTTTTGTTGATATTGGTGGAATTGTTGACCATCACTGTTTAGAGGTGGTTGTAATTCGTTTTGTTGATATTGGTAGAATTGTTGATCATCAATGTTTAGAGGTGGTTGTAATTCGTTTTGATGATATTGGTGGAATTGTTGACCATCACTGTTTAGAGGTGGTTGTAATTCGTTTTGTTGATATTGGTAGAATTGTTGACCATCACTGTTTAGAGGTGGTTGTAATTCGTTTTGTTCGTTATTGGTAGAATTGTTGACCATCACTGTTTAGAGGTGGTTGTAATTCGTTTTGTTCGTTATTGGTAGAATTGTTGACCATCACTGTTTAGAGGTGGTTGTAATTCGTTTTGTTGATATTGGTGGAATTGTTGACCATCACTGTTTAGAGGTGGTTGTAATTCGTTTTGTTGATATTGATGGAATTGTTGACCATCACTGTTTAGAGGTGGTTGTAATTCGTTTTGTTGATATTGGTGGAATTGTTGACCATCACTGTTTAGAGGTGGTTGTAATTCTTTTTTTTTATATTGGTGGAATTGTTGACCATCACTGTTTAGAGGTGGTTGTAATTCGTTTTGTTGATATTGGTGGAATTGTTGACCATCACTGTTTAGAGGTGGTTGTAATTCGTTTTGTTGATATTGGTGGAATTGTTGACCATCACTGTTTAGAGGTGGTTGTAATTCGTTTTGTTGATATTGGTGGAATTCTTGACCATCACTAGTTAGAGGTGGTTGTAATTCGTTTTGTTGATATTGGTGGAATTCTTGACCATCACTGTTTAGAGGTGGTTGTAATTCGTTTTGTTGATATTGGTGGAATTCTTGATCATCACTGTTTAGAGGTGGTTGTAATTCGTTTTGTTGATATTGGTGGAATTGTTGACCATCACTAGTTAGAGGTGGTTGTAATTCGTTTTGTTGATATTGGTGGAATTGTTGACCATCACTGTTTAGAGGTGGTTGTAATTCGTTTTGTTGATATTGGTGGAATTGTTGACCATCACTAGTTAGAGGTGGTTGTAATTCGTTTTGTTGATATTGGTGGAATTGTTGACCATCACTAGTTAGAGGTGGTTGTAATTCGTTTTGTTGATATTGGTGGAATTGTTGACCATCACTAGTTAGAGGTGGTTGTAATTCGTTTTGTTGATATTGGTGGAATTGTTGACCATCACTAGTTAGAGGTGGTTGTAATTCGTTTTGTTGATATTGGTGGAATTGTTGACCATCACTGTTTAGAGGTGGTTGTAATTCGTTTTGTTGATATTGGTGGAATTGTTGACCATCACTAGTTAGAGGTGGTTGTAATTCGTTTTGTTGATATTGGTGGAATTGTTGACCATCACTAGTTAGAGGTGGTTGTAATTCGTTTTGTTGATATTGGTGGAATTGTTGACCATCACTAGTTAGAGGTGGTTGTAATTCGTTTTGTTGATATTGGTGGAATTGTTGACCATCACTAGTTAGAGGTGGTTGTAATTCGTTTTGTTGATATTGGTGGAATTGTTGATCATCACTAGTTAGAGGTGGTTGTAATTCGTTTTGTTGATATTGGTGGAATTGTTGACCATCACTAGTTAGAGGTGGTTGTAATTCGTTTTGTTGATATTGGTGGAATTGTTGACCATCACTGTTTAGAGGTGGTTGTAATTCGTTTTGTTGATATTGGTGGAATTGTTGACCATCACCGTTTAGAGGTGGTTGTAATTCGTTTTGTTGATATTGGTGGAATTGTTGACCATCACTGTTTAGAGGTGGTTGTAATTCGTTTTGTTGATATTGATAGAATTGTTGACCATCACTAGTTAGAGGTGGTTGTAATTCGTTTTGTTGATATTGGTGGAATTGTTGACCATCACTGTTTAGAGGTGGTTGTAATTCGTTTGGTTGATATTGGTGGAATTGTTGACCATCACCGTTTAGAGGTGGTTGTAATTCGTTTTGTTGATTTTGGTGGAATTGTTGACCATCACTGTTTATAGGTGGTTGTAATTCGTTTTGTTGATATTGGTGGAATTGTTGACCATCACTGTTTAGAGGTGGTTGTAATTCGTTTTGTTGATATTGGTGGAATTGTTGACCATCACTAGTTAGAGGTGGTTGTAATTCGTTTTGTTGATATTGGTGGAATTGTTGACCATCACCGTTTAGAGGTGGTTGTAATTCGTTTTGTTGATATTGGTAGAATTGTTGACCATCACTGTTTAGAGGTGGTTGTAATTCGTTTTGTTGATATTGGTGGAATTGTTGACCATCACCGTTTAGAGGTGGTTGTAATTCGCTTTGTTGATATTGGTGGAATTATTGACCATCACTGTTTAGAGGTGGTTGTAATTCGTTTTGTTGATATTGGTGGAATTGTTGACCATCACTAGTTAGAGGTGGTTGTAATTCGTTTTGTTGATATTGGTGGAATTGTTGACCATCACTAGTTAGAGGTGGTTGTAATTCGTTTTGTTGATATTGGTGGAATTGTTGACCATCACTGTTTAGAGGTGGTTGTAATTCGTTTTGTTGATATTGGTGGAATTGTTGACCATCACTGTTTAGAGGTGGCTGTAATTCGTTTTGTTGATATTGATGGAATTGTTGACCATCACTGTTTAGAGGTGGTTGTAATTCGTTTTGTTGATATTGGTGGAATTGTTGACCATCACTGTTTAGTGGTGGTTGTTAATTCGTTTTGTTGATATTGGTGGAATTGTTGACCATCACTGTTTAGAGGTGGTTGTAATTCGTTTTGTTGATATTGGTGGAATTGTTGACCATCACTGTTTAGAGGTGGTTGTAATTCGTTTTGTTGATATTGGTGGAATTGTTGACCATCACTGTTTAGAGGTGGTTGTAATTCGTTTTGTTGATATTGGTAGAATTGTTGATCATCAATGTTTAGAGGTGGTTGTAATTCGTTTTGTTGATATTGGTGGAATTGTTGACCATCACTATTTAGAGGTGGTTGTAATTCGTTTTGTTGATATTGGTAGAATTGTTGACCATCACTGTTTAGAGGTGGTTGTAATTCGTTTTGTTGATATTGATGGAATTGTTGACCATCACTGCTTAGAGGTGGTTGTAATTCGTTTTGTTCGTTATTGGTGGAATTGTTGACCATCACTGTTTAGAGGTGGTTGTAATTCGCTTTGTTGATATTGGTGGAATTGTTGACCATCACTGTTTAGAGGTGGTTGTAATTCGTTTTGTTGATATTGGTGGAATTGTTGACCATCACTGTTTAGAGGTGGTTGTAATTCGTTTTGTTGATATTGGTGGAATTGTTGACCATCACTGTTTAGAGGTGGTTGTAATTCGTTTTGTTGATATTGGTGGAATTGTTGACCATCACTGTTTAGAGGTGGTTGTAATTCGTTTTGTTGATATTGATGGAATTGTTGACCATCACTGTTTAGAGGTGGTTGTAATTCGTTTTGTTGATATTGGTGGAATTGTTGACCATCACTGTTTAGAGGTGGTTGTAATTCGTTTTTTTTTATATTGGTGGAATTGTTGACCATCACTGTTTAGAGGTGGTTGTAATTCGTTTTGTTGATATTGGTGGAATTGTTGACCATCACTGTTTAGAGGTGGTTGTAATTCGTTTTGTTGATATTGGTGGAATTCTTGACCATCACTGTTTAGAGGTGGTTGTAATTCGTTTTGTTGATATTGGTGGAATTCTTGGCCATCACTAGTTAGAGGTGGTTGTAATTCGTTTTGTTGATATTGGTGGAATTCTTGACCATCACTGTTTAGAGGTGGTTGTAATTCGTTTTGTTGATATTGGTGGAATTATTGACCATCACTGTTTAGAGGTGGTTGTAATTCGTTTTGTTGATATTGGTGGAATTGTTGACCATCACTAGTTAGAGGTGGTTGTAATTCGTTTTGTTGATATTGGTGGAATTGTTGACCATCACTGTTTAGAGGTGGTTGTAATTCGTTTTGTTGATATTGGTGGAATTGTTGACCATCACTAGTTAGAGGTGGTTGTAATTCGTTTTGTTGATATTGGTGGAATTGTTGACCATCACTAGTTAGAGGTGGTTGTAATTCGTTTTGTTGATATTGGTGGAATTGTTGACCATCACTAGTTAGAGGTGGTTGTAATTCGTTTTGTTGATATTGGTGGAATTGTTGACCATCACTAGTTAGAGGTGGTTGTAATTCGTTTTGTTGATATTGGTGGAATTGTTGACCATCACTAGTTAGAGGTGGTTGTAATTCGTTTTGTTGATATTGGTGGAATTGTTGACCATCACTAGTTAGAGGTGGTTGTAATTCGTTTTGTTGATATTGGTGGAATTGTTGACCATCACTAGTTAGAGGTGGTTGTAATTCGTTTTGTTGATATTGGTGGAATTGTTGATCATCACTAGTTAGAGGTGGTTGTAATTCGTTTTGTTGATATTGGTGGAATTGTTGACCATCACTAGTTAGAGGTGGTTGTAATTCGTTTTGTTGATATTGGTGGAATTGTTGACCATCACTGTTTAGAGGTGGTTGTAATTCGTTTTGTTGATATTGGTGGAATTGTTGACCATCACTAGTTAGAGGTGGTTGTAATTCGTTTTGTTGATATTGGTGGAATTGTTGACCATCACTGTTTAGAGGTGGTTGTAATTCGTTTTGTTGATATTGGTGGAATTGTTGACCATCACTGTTTAGAGGTGGTTGTAATTCGTTTTGTTGATATTGATGGAATTGTTGACCATCACTAGTTAGAGGTGGTTGTAATTCGTTTTGTTGATATTGGTGGAATTGTTGACCATCACTGTTTAGAGGTGGTTGTAATTCGTTTTGTTGATATTGGTGGAATTGTTGACCATCACCGTTTAGAGGTGGTTGTAATTCGTTTTGTTGATATTGGTGGAATTGTTGACCATCACTGTTTATAGGTGGTTGTAATTCGTTTTGTTGATATTGGTGGAATTGTTGACCATCACTGTTTAGAGGTGGTTGTAATTCGTTTTGTTGATATTGGTGGAATTGTTGACCATCACTAGTTAGAGGTGGTTGTAATTCGTTTTGTTGATATTGGTGGAATTGTTGACCATCACCGTTTAGAGGTGGTTGTAATTCGTTTTGTTGATATTGGTAGAATTGTTGACCATCACTGTTTAGAGGTGGTTGTAATTCGTTTTGTTGATATTGGTGGAATTGTTGACCATCACCGTTTAGAGGTGGTTGTAATTCGCTTTGTTGATATTGGTGGAATTGTTGACCATCACTGTTTAGAGGTGGTTGTAATTCGTTTTGTTGATATTGGTGGAATTGTTGACCATCACCGTTTAGAGGTGGTTGTAATTCGCTTTGTTGATATTGGTGGAATTGTTGACCATCACTGTTTAGAGGTGGTTGTAATTCGTTTTGTTGATATTGGTAGAATTGTTGACCATCACCGTTTAGAGGTGGTTGTAATTCGCTTTGTTGATATTGGTGGAATTGTTGACCATCACTGTTTAGAGGTGGTTGTAATTCGTTTTGTTGATATTGGTAGAATTGTTGACCATCACTGTTTAGAGGTGGTTGTAAATTGTTTTGTTGATATTGGTAGAATTGTTGACCATCACTGTTTAGAGGTGGTTGTAATTCGTTTTGTTGATATTGGTGGAATTGTTGACCATCACTGTTTAGAGGTGGTTGTAATTCGTTTTGTTGATATTGGTAGAATTGTTGACCATCACTGTTTAGAGGTGGTTGTAATTCGTTTTGTTGATATTGGTGGAATTGTTGACCATCACTGTTTAGAGGTGGTTGTAATTCGTTTTGCTGATATTGGTGGAATTGTTGACCATCACTGTTTAGAGGTGGTTGTAATTCGTTTTGTTGATATTGGTAGAATTGTTGACCATCACTGTTTAGAGGTGGTTGTAATTCGTTTTGTTGATATTGGTGGAATTGTTGACCACCACTGTTTAGAGGTGGTTGTAATTCTTTTGTTGATATTGGTGGAATTGTTGACCATCACTGTTTAGAGGTGGTTGTAATTCGTTTTGTTGATATTGGTGGAATTGTTGACCATCACCGTTTAGAGGTGGTTGTAATTCGCTTTGTTGATATTGGTGGAATTATTGACCATCACTGTTTAGAGGTGGTTGTAATTCGCTTTGTTGATATTGGTGGAATTGTTGACCATCACTAGTTAGAGGTGGTTGTAATTCGTTTTGTTGATATTGGTGGAATTGTTGACCATCACTAGTTAGAGGTGGTTGTAATTCGTTTTGTTGATATTGGTGGAATTGTTGACCATCACTAGTTAGAGGTGGTTGTAATTCGTTTTGTTGATATTGGTGGAATTGTTGACCATCACTAGTTAGAGGTGGTTGTAATTCGTTTTGTTGATATTGGTGGAATTGTTGACCATCACTGTTTAGAGGTGGTTGTAATTCGTTTTGTTGATATTGGTGGAATTGTTGACCATCACTAGTTAGAGGTGGTTGTAATTCGTTTTGTTGATATTGGTGGAATTGTTGACCATCACTAGTTAGAGGTGGTTGTAATTCGTTTTGTTGATATTGGTGGAATTGTTGACCATCACTAGTTAGAGGTGGTTGTAATTCGTTTTGTTGATATTGGTGGAATTGTTGACCATCACTAGTTAGAGGTGGTTGTAATTCGTTTTGTTGATATTGGTGGAATTGTTGATCATCACTAGTTAGAGGTGGTTGTAATTCGTTTTGTTGATATTGGTGGAATTGTTGACCATCACTAGTTAGAGGTGGTTGTAATTCGTTTTGTTGATATTGGTGGAATTGTTGACCATCACTGTTTAGAGGTGGTTGTAATTCGTTTTGTTGATATTGGTGGAATTGTTGACCATCACCGTTTAGAGGTGGTTGTAATTCGTTTTGTTGATATTGGTGGAATTGTTGACCATCACTGTTTAGAGGTGGTTGTAATTCGTTTTGTTGATATTGATGGAATTGTTGACCATCACTAGTTAGAGGTGGTTGTAATTCGTTTTGTTGATATTGGTGGAATTGTTGACCATCACTGTTTAGAGGTGGTTGTAATTCGTTTTGTTGATATTGGTGGAATTGTTGACCATCACTGTTTAGAGGTGGTTGTAATTCGTTTTGTTGATTTTGGTGGAATTGTTGACCATCACTGTTTATAGGTGGTTGTAATTCGTTTTGTTGATATTGGTGGAATTGTTGACCATCACTGTTTAGAGGTGGTTGTAATTCGTTTTGTTGATATTGGTGGAATTGTTGACCATCACTAGTTAGAGGTGGTTGTAATTCGTTTTGTTGATATTGGTGGAATTGTTGACCATCACCGTTTAGAGGTGGTTGTAATTCGTTTTGTTGATATTGGTAGAATTGTTGACCATCACTGTTTAGAGGTGGTTGTAATTCGTTTTGTTGATATTGGTGGAATTGTTGACCATCACCGTTTAGAGGTGGTTGTAATTCGCTTTGTTGATATTGGTGGAATTATTGACCATCACTGTTTAGAGGTGGTTGTAATTCGTTTTGTTGATATTGGTGGAATTGTTGACCATCACTAGTTAGAGGTGGTTGTAATTCGTTTTGTTGATATTGGTGGAATTGTTGACCATCACTAGTTAGAGGTGGTTGTAATTCGTTTTGTTGATATTGGTGGAATTGTTGACCATCACTGCTTAGAGGTGGTTGTAATTCGTTTTGTTGATATTGGTGGAATTGTTGACCATCACTGTTTAGAGGTGGCTGTAATTCGTTTTGTTGATATTGATGGAATTGTTGACCATCACTGTTTAGAGGTGGTTGTAATTCGTTTTGTTGATATTGGTGTAATTGTTGACCATCACTGTTTAGTGGTGGTTGTTAATTCGTTTTGTTGATATTGGTGGAATTGTTGACCATCACTGTTTAGAGGTGGTTGTAATTCGTTTTGTTGATATTGGTGGAATTGTTGACCATCACTGTTTAGAGGTGGTTGTAATTCGTTTTGTTGATATTGGTGGAATTGTTGACCATCACTGTTTAGAGGTGGTTGTAATTCGTTTTGTTGATATTGGTAGAATTGTTGATCATCAATGTTTAGAGGTGGTTGTAATTCGTTTTGTTGATATTGGTGGAATTGTTGACCATCACTGTTTAGAGGTGGTTGTAATTCGTTTTGTTGATATTGGTAGAATTGTTGACCATCACTGTTTAGAGGTGGTTGTAATTCGTTTTGTTGATATTGATGGAATTGTTGACCATCACTGCTTAGAGGTAGTTGTAATTCGTTTTGTTCGTTATTGGTGGAATTGTTGACCATCACTGTTTAGAGGTGGTTGTAATTCGTTTTGTTGATATTGGTGGAATTGTTGACCATCACTCTTTAGAGGTGGTTGTAATTCGTTTTGTTGATATTGGTGGAATTGTTGACCATCACTGTTTAGAGGTGGTTGTAATTCGTTTTGTTGATATTGGTAGAATTGTTGATCATCAATGTTTAGAGGTGGTTGTAATTCGTTTTGATGATATTGGTGGAATTGTTGACCATCACTGTTTAGAGGTGGTTGTAATTCGTTTTGTTGATATTGGTAGAATTGTTGACCATCACTGTTTAGAGGTGGTTGTAATTCGTTTTGTTCGTTATTGGTAGAATTGTTGACCATCACTGTTTAGAGGTGGTTGTAATTCGTTTTGTTCGTTATTGGTAGAATTGTTGACCATCACTGTTTAGAGGTGGTTGTAATTCGTTTTGTTGATATTGGTGGAATTGTTGACCATCACTGTTTAGAGGTGGTTGTAATTCGTTTTGTTGATATTGATGGAATTGTTGACCATCACTGTTTAGAGGTGGTTGTAATTCGTTTTGTTGATATTGGTGGAATTGTTGACCATCACTGTTTAGAGGTGGTTGTAATTCGTTTTTTTTTATATTGGTGGAATTGTTGACCATCACTGTTTAGAGGTGGTTGTAATTCGTTTTGTTGATATTGGTGGAATTGTTGACCATCACTGTTTAGAGGTGGTTGTAATTCGTTTTGTTGATATTGGTGGAATTCTTGACCATCACTGTTTAGAGGTGGTTGTAATTCGTTTTGTTGATATTGGTGGAATTCTTGACCATCACTAGTTAGAGGTGGTTGTAATTCGTTTTGTTGATATTGGTGGAATTCTTGACCATCACCGTTTAGAGGTGGTTGTAATTCGTTTTGTTGATATTGGTGGAATTCTTGACCATCACTGTTTAGAGGTGGTTGTAATTCGTTTTGTTGATATTGGTGGAATTGTTGACCATCACTAGTTAGAGGTGGTTGTAATTCGTTTTGTTGATATTGGTGGAATTGTTGACCATCACTGTTTAGAGGTGGTTGTAATTCGTTTTGTTGATATTGGTGGAATTGTTGACCATCACTAGTTAGAGGTGGTTGTAATTCGTTTTGTTGATATTGGTGGAATTGTTGACCATCACTAGTTAGAGGTGGTTGTAATTCGTTTTGTTGATATTGGTGGAATTGTTGACCATCACTAGTTAGAGGTGGTTGTAATTCGTTTTGTTGATATTGGTGGAATTGTTGACCATCACTAGTTAGAGGTGGTTGTAATTCGTTTTGTTGATATTGGTGGAATTGTTGACCATCACTGTTTAGAGGTGGTTGTAATTCGTTTTGTTGATATTGGTGGAATTGTTGACCATCACTAGTTAGAGGTGGTTGTAATTCGTTTTGTTGATATTGGTGGAATTGTTGACCATCACTAGTTAGAGGTGGTTGTAATTCGTTTTGTTGATATTGGTGGAATTGTTGACCATCACTAGTTAGAGGTGGTTGTAATTCGTTTTGTTGATATTGGTGGAATTGTTGATCATCACTAGTTAGAGGTGGTTGTAATTCGTTTTGTTGATATTGGTGGAATTGTTGACCATCACTAGTTAGAGGTGGTTGTAATTCGTTTTGTTGATATTGGTGGAATTGTTGACCATCACTGTTTAGAGGTGGTTGTAATTCGTTTTGTTGATATTGGTGGAATTGTTGACCATCACTGTTTAGAGGTGGTTGTAATTCGTTTTGTTGATATTGATGGAATTGTTGACCATCACTAGTTAGAGGTGGTTGTAATTCGTTTTGTTGATATTGGTGGAATTGTTGACCATCACTGTTTAGAGGTGGTTGTAATTCGTTTTGTTGATATTGGTGGAATTGTTGACCATCACCGTTTAGAGGTGGTTGTAATTCGTTTTGTTGATATTGGTGGAATTGTTGACCATCACTGTTTATAGGTGGTTGTAATTCGTTTTGTTGATATTGGTGGAATTGTTGACCATCACTGTTTAGAGGTGGTTGTAATTCGTTTTGTTGATATTGGTGGAATTGTTGACCATCACTAGTTAGAGGTGGTTGTAATTCGTTTTGTTGATATTGGTGGAATTGTTGACCATCACCGTTTAGAGGTGGTTGTAATTCGTTTTGTTGATATTGGTAGAATTGTTGACCATCACTGTTTAGAGGTGGTTGTAATTCGTTTTGTTGATATTGGTGGAATTGTTGACCATCACCGTTTAGAGGTGGTTGTAATTCGCTTTGTTGATATTGGTGGAATTGTTGACCATCACTGTTTAGAGGTGGTTGTAATTCGTTTTGTTGATATTGGTGGAATTGTTGACCATCACCGTTTAGAGGTGGTTGTAATTCGCTTTGTTGATATTGGTGGAATTGTTGACCATCACTGTTTAGAGGTGGTTGTAATTCGTTTTGTTGATATTGGTAGAATTGTTGACCATCACCGTTTAGAGGTGGTTGTAATTCGCTTTGTTGATATTGGTGGAATTGTTGACCATCACTGTTTAGAGGTGGTTGTAATTCGTTTTGTTGATATTGGTAGAATTGTTGACCATCACTGTTTAGAGGTGGTTGTAAATTGTTTTGTTGATATTGGTAGAATTGTTGACCATCACTGTTTAGAGGTGGTTGTAATTCGTTTTGTTGATATTGGTGGAATTGTTGACCATCACTGTTTAGAGGTGGTTGTAATTCGTTTTGTTGATATTGGTAGAATTGTTGACCATCACTGTTTAGAGGTGGTTGTAATTCGTTTTGTTGATATTGGTGGAATTGTTGACCATCACTGTTTAGAGGTGGTTGTAATTTGTTTTGCTGATATTGGTGGAATTGTTGACCATCACTGTTTAGAGGTGGTTGTAATTCGTTTTGTTGATATTGGTAGAATTGTTGACCATCACTGTTTAGAGGTGGTTGTAATTCGTTTTGTTGATATTGGTGGAATTGTTGACCACCACTGTTTAGAGGTGGTTGTAATTCTTTTGTTGATATTGGTGGAATTGTTGACCATCACTGTTTAGAGGTGGTTGTAATTCGTTTTGTTGATGTTGGTGGAATTCTTGACCATCACTGTTTAGAGGTGGTTGTAATTCGTTTTGTTGATGTTGGTGGAATTGTTGACCATCACTGTTTAGAGGTGTCTATAATTCGCTTTGTTGATATTGGTGGAATTGTTGACCATCACTGTTTAGAGGTGGCTGTAATTCGTTTTGTTGATATTGGTAGAATTGTTGACCATCACTGTTTAGAGGTGGTTGTAATTCGTTTTGTTGTTATTGGAGGTTGTAATTCGTTTTGTTGATATTGGTGGAATTGTTGACCATTATTGTTTAGAGGTGGTTGTAATTCGTTTTGTTGTTATTGGAGGTTGTAATTCGCTTTGTTAATATTTGGTGGAATTGTTGACCATCACTGTTTAGAGGTGGTTGTAATTCGTTTTGTTGATATTGGTAGAATTGTTGACCATCACTGTTTAGAGGTGGTTGTAATTCGTTTTGTTGATATTGGTGGAATTGTTGACCATCACTGTTTAGAGGTGGTTGTAATTCGTTTTGCTGATATTGGTGGAATTGTTGACCATCACTGTTTAGAGGTGGTTGTAATTCGTTTAGTTGATATTGGTAGAATTGTTGACCATCACTGTTTAGAGGTGGTTGTAATTCGTTTTGTTGATATTGGTGGAATTGTTGACCACCACTGTTTAGAGGTGGTTGTAATTCTTTTGTTGATATTGATGGAATTGTTGACCATCACTAGTTAGAGGTGGTTGTAATTCGTTTTGTTGATATTGGTGGAATTGTTGACCATCACTGTTTAGAGGTGGTTGTAATTCGTTTTGTTGATATTGGTGGAATTGTTGACCATCACCGTTTAGAGGTGGTTGTAATTCGTTTTGTTGATATTGGTGGAATTGTTGACCATCACTGTTTATAGGTGGTTGTAATTCGTTTTGTTGATATTGGTGGAATTGTTGACCATCACTGTTTAGAGGTGGTTGTAATTCGTTTTGTTGATATTGGTGGAATTGTTGACCATCACTAGTTAGAGGTGGTTGTAATTCGTTTTGTTGATATTGGTGGAATTGTTGACCATCACCGTTTAGAGGTGGTTGTAATTCGTTTTGTTGATATTGGTAGAATTGTTGACCATCACTGTTTAGAGGTGGTTGTAATTCGTTTTGTTGATATTGGTGGAATTGTTGACCATCACCGTTTAGAGGTGGTTGTAATTCGCTTTGTTGATATTGGTGGAATTGTTGACCATCACTGTTTAGAGGTGGTTGTAATTCGTTTTGTTGATATTGGTGGAATTGTTGACCATCACCGTTTAGAGGTGGTTGTAATTCGCTTTGTTGATATTGGTGGAATTGTTGACCATCACTGTTTAGAGGTGGTTGTAATTCGTTTTGTTGATATTGGTAGAATTGTTGACCATCACCGTTTAGAGGTGGTTGTAATTCGCTTTGTTGATATTGGTGGAATTGTTGACCATCACTGTTTAGAGGTGGTTGTAATTCGTTTTGTTGTTATTGGAGGTTGTAATTCGCTTTGTTAATATTTGGTGGAATTGTTGACCATCACTGTTTAGAGGTGGTTGTAATTCGTTTTGTTGATATTGGTAGAATTGTTGACCATCACTGTTTAGAGGTGGTTGTAATTCGTTTTGTTGTTATTGGAGGTTGTAATTCGTTTTGTTGATATTGGTGGAATTGTTGACCATTATTGTTTAGAGGTGGTTGTAATTCGTTTTGTTGTTATTGGAGGTTGTAATTCGCTTTGTTAATATTTGGTGGAATTGTTGACCATCACTGTTTAGAGGTGGTTGTAATTCGTTTTGTTGATATTGGTAGAATTGTTGACCATCACTGTTTAGAGGTGGTTGTAATTCGTTTTGTTGATATTGGTGGAATTGTTGACCATCACTGTTTAGAGGTGGTTGTAATTCGTTTTGCTGATATTGGTGGAATTGTTGACCATCACTGTTTAGAGGTGGTTGTAATTCGTTTAGTTGATATTGGTAGAATTGTTGACCATCACTGTTTAGAGGTGGTTGTAATTCGTTTTGTTGATATTGGTGGAATTGTTGACCACCACTGTTTAGAGGTGGTTGTAATTCTTTTGTTGATATTGGTGGAAATGTTGACCATCACTGTTTAGAGGTGGTTGTAATTCGTTTTGTTGATGTTGGTGGAATTCTTGACCATCACTGTTTAGAGGTGGTTGTAATTCGTTTTGTTGATGTTGGTGGAATTGTTGACCATCACTGTTTAGAGGTGGCTATAATTCCCTTTGTTGATATTGGTGGAATTCTTGACCATCACTGTTTAGAGGTGGCTGTAATTCGTTTTGTTGATATTGGTAGAATTGTTGACCATCACTGTTTAGAGGTGGTTGTAATTCGTTTTGTTGTTATTGGAGGTTGTAATTCGTTTTGTTGATATTGGTGGAATTGTTGACCATTATTGTTTAGAGGTGGTTGTAATTCGTTTTGTTGTTATTGGAGGTTGTAATTCGCTTTGTTAATATTTGGTGGAATTGTTGACCATCACTGTTTAGAGGTGGTTGTAATTCGTTTTGTTGTTTTTGGTGGAATTCTTGACCATCACTGTTTAGAGGTGGTTGTAATTCGCTTTGTTAATATTTGGTGGAATTGTTGACCATCACTGCTTAGAGGTGGTTGTAATTCGTTTTGTTGATATTGATGGAATTGTTGACCATCACTGTTTAGAGGTGGCTATAATTCGCTTTGTTGATATTGGAGGTTGTAAATCGTTTTGTTGATATTGGTGGAATTGTTGACCATTATTGTTTAGAGGTGGTTGTAATTCGTTTTGCTGATATTGGTGGAATTGTTGACCATCACTGTTTAGAGGTGGTTGTAATTCGTTTTGTTGATATTGGTAGAATTGTTGACCATCACTGTTTAGAGGTGGTTGTAATTCGTTTTGTTGATATTGGTGGAATTGTTGACCACCACTGTTTAGAGGTGGTTGTAATTCTTTTGTTGATATTGGTGGAATTGTTGACCATCACTGTTTAGAGGTGGTTGTAATTCGTTTTGTTGATGTTGGTGGAATTCTTGACCATCACTGTTTAGAGGTGGTTGTAATTCGTTTTGTTGATGTTGGTGGAATTGTTGACCATCACTGTTTAGAGGTGGTTGTAATTCGTTTTGTTGATATTGGTAGAATTGTTGACCATCACTGTTTAGAGGTGGTTGTAATTCGTTTTGTTGTTATTGGAGGTTGTAATTCGTTTTGTTGATATTGGTGGAATTGTTGACCATTATTGTTTAGAGGTGGTTGTAATTCGTTTTGTTGTTATTGGAGGTTGTAATTCGCTTTGTTAATATTTGGTGGAATTGTTGACCATCACTGTTTAGAGGTGGTTGTAATTCGTTTTGTTGTTTTTGGTGGAATTGTTGACCATCACTGTTTAGAGGTGGTTGTAATTCGTTTTGTTGATATTGGTGGAATTGTTGACCATCACTGTTTAGAGGTGGTTGTAATTCGTTTTGTTGATATTGGTAGAATTGTTGACCATCACTGTTTAGAGGTGGTTGTAATTCTTTTGTTGATATTGGTGGAATTGTTGACCATCACTGTTTAGAGGTGGTTGTAATTCGTTTTGTTGATGTTGGTGGAATTCTTGACCATCACTGTTTAGAGGTGGTTGTAATTCGTTTTGTTGATGTTGGTGGAATTGTTGACCATCACTGTTTAGAGGTGGCTATAATTCGCTTTGTTGATATTGGTAGAATTGTTGACCATCACTGTTTAGAGGTGGTTGTAATTCGTTTTGTTGTTATTGGAGGTTGTAATTCGTTTTGTTGATATTGGTGGAATTGTTGACCATTATAGTTTAGAGGTGGTTGTAATTCGTTTTGTTGTTATTGGAGGTTGTAATTCGCTTTGTTAATATTTGGTGGAATTGTTGACCATCACTGTTTAGAGGTGGTTGTAATTCGTTTTGTTGTTTTTGGTGGAATTGTTGACCATCACTGTTTAGAGGTGGTTGTAATTCGCTTTGTTAATATTTGGTGGAATTGTTGACCATCACTGTTTAGAGGTGGTTGTAATTCGTTTTGTTGATATTGATGGAATTGTTGACCATCACTGTTTAGAGGTGGCTATTATTCGCTTTGTTGATATTGGTGGAATTGTTGACCATCACTGTTTAGAGGTGGCTGTAATTCGTTTTGTTGATATTGGTAGAATTGTTGACCATCACTGTTTAGAGGTGGTTGTAATTCGTTTTGTTGTTATTGGAGGTTGTAATTCGTTTTGTTGATATTGGTGGAATTGTTGAGCATTATTGTTTAGAGGTGGTTGTAATTCGCTTTGTTGTTATTGGAGGTTGTAATTCGCTTTGTTAATATTTGGTGGAATTGTTGACCATCACTGTTTAGAGGTGGTTGTAATTCGTTTTGTTGTTTTTGGTGGAATTGTTGACCATCACTGTTTAGAGGTGGTTGTAATTCGCTTTGTTAATATTTGGTGGAATTGTTGACCATCACTGTTTAGAGGTGGTTGTAATTCGTTTTGTTGATATTGATGGAATTGTTGACCATCACTGTTTAGAGGTGGCTATAATTCGCTTTGTTGATATTGGTGGAATTGTTGACCATCACTGTTTAGAGGTGGCTATAATTCGCTTTGTTGATATTGGTGGAATTGTTGACCATCACTGTTTAGAGGTGGCTGTAATTCGTTTTGTTGATATTGGTAGAATTGTTGACCATCACTGTTTAGAGGTGGTTGTAATTCGTTTTGTTGTTATTGGAGGTTGTAATTCGTTTGTTGATATTGGTGGAATTGTTGACCATTATTGTTTAGAGGTGGTTGTAATTCGTTTTGTTGTTATTGGAGGTTGTAATTCGCTTTGTTAATATTTGGTGGAATTGTTGACCATCACTGTTTAGAGGTGGTTGTAATTCGTTTTGTTGTTTTTGGTGGAATTCTTGACCATCACTGTTTAGAGGTGGTTGTAATTCGCTTTGTTAATATTTGGTGGAATTGTTGACCATCACTGTTTAGAGGTGGTTGTAATTCGTTTTGTTGATATTGATGGAATTGTTGACCATCACTGTTTAGAGGTGGCTATAATTCGCTTTGTTGATATTGGTGGAATTGTTGACCATCACTGTTTAGAGGTGGTTGTAATTCGTTTTGGTGATATTGGTGGAATTGTTGACCATCACTGTTTAGAGGTGGTTGTAATTCGTTTTGGTGATATTGGTGGAGTTGTTGACCATCACTGTTTAGTGGTGGCTGTAATTCGTTTTGTTGATATTGGTGGAATTGTTGACCATCACTGTTTAGAGGTGGTTGTAATTCGTTTTGTTGATATTGATGGAATTGTTGACCATCACTGTTTAGAGGTGGTTGTAATTCGTTTTGTTGATATAGGTGGAATTGTTGACCATCACTGTTTAGAGGAGGTTGTGTTTGGGTTTGTTGATATTGGTGGAATTGTTGACCATCACTGTTTAGAGGTGATTGTAATTCGTTTTGTTGATATTGGTGGAATTGTTGACCATCACTAGTTAGAGGTGGTTGTAATTCGTTTTGTTGATATTGGTGGAATTGTTGACCATCACTGTTTAGAGGTGGTTGTAATTCGCTTTGTTGATATTGGTGGAATTGTTGACCATCACTGTTTAGAGGAGGTTGTATTTGGGTTTGTTGATATTGGTGGAATTGTTGACCATCACTGTTTAGAGGTGATTGTAATTCGTTTTGTTGATATTGATGGAATTGTTGACCATCACTGTTTAGAGGTGGTTGTAATTCGTTTTGTTGATATTGGTGGAATTCTTGACCATCACTAGTTAGAGGTGGTTGTAATTCGTTTTGTTGATATTGGTGGAATTGTTGACCATCACTAGTTAGAGGTGGTTGTAATTCGTTTTGTTGATATTGGTAGAATTGTTGACCATCACTGTTTAGAGGTGGTTGTAATTCGTTTTGTTGATATTGGTGGAATTGTTGACCATCACCGTTTAGAGGTGGTTGTAATTCGCTTTGTTGATATTGGTGGAATTGTTGACCATCACTGTTTAGAGGTGGTTGTAATTCGTTTTGTTGATATTGGTGGAATTGTTGACCATCACCGTTTAGAGGTGGTTGTAATTCGCTTTGTTGATATTGGTGGAATTGTTGACCATCACTGTTTAGAGGTGGTTGTAATTCGTTTTGTTGATATTGGTAGAATTGTTGACCATCACTGTTTAGAGGTGGTTGTAATTTGCTTTGTTGATATTGGTGGAATTGTTGACCATCACTGTTTAGAGGTGGTTGTAATTCGTTTTGTTGATATTGGTAGAATTGTTGACCATCACTGTTTAGAGGTGGTTGTAAATCGTTTTGTTGATATTGGTAGAATTGTTGACCATCACTGTTTAGAGGTGGTTGTAATTCGTTTTGTTGATATTGGTGGAATTGTTGACCATCACTGTTTAGAGGTGGTTGTAATTCGTTTTGTTGATATTGGTGGAATTGTTGACCATCACTGTTTAGAGGTGGTTGTAATTCGTTTTGTTGATATTGGTGGAATTGTTGACCATCACTGTTTAGAGGTGGTTGTAATTCGTTTTGCTGATATTGGTGGAATTGTTGACCATCACTGTTTAGAGGTGGTTGTAATTCGTTTTGTTGATATTGGTAGAATTGTTGACCATCACTGTTTAGAGGTGGTTGTAATTCGTTTTGTTGATATTGGTGGAATTGTTGACCACCACTGTTTAGAGGTGGTTGTAATTCTTTTGTTGATATTGGTGGAATTGTTGACCATCACTGTTTAGAGGTGGTTGTAATTCGTTTTGTTGATGTTGGTGGAATTGTTGACCATCACTGTTTAGAGGTGGTTGTAATTCGTTTTGTTGATGTTGGTGGAATTGTTGACCATCACTGTTTAGAGGTGGCTATAATTCGCTTTGTTGATATTGGTGGAATTGTTGACCATCACTGTTTAGAGGTGGCTATAATTCGCTTTGTTGATATTGGTGGAATTGTTGACCATCACTGTTTAGAGGTGGTTGTAATTCGTTTTGTTGATATTGGTGGAATTGTTGACCATCACTGTTTAGAGGTGGTTGTAATTCGTTTTGTTGATATTGGTAGAATTGTTGATCATCAATGTTTAGAGGTGGTTGTAATTCGTTTTGTTGATATTGGTGTAATTGTTGACCATCACTGTTTAGTGGTGGTTGTTAATTCGTTTTGTTGATATTGGTGGAATTGTTGACCATCACTGTTTAGAGGTGGTTGTAATTCGTTTTGTTGATATTGGTGGAATTGTTGACCATCACTGTTTAGAGGTGGTTGTAATTCGTTTTGTTGATATTGGTGGAATTGTTGACCATCACTGTTTAGAGGTGGTTGTAATTCGTTTTGTTGATATTGGTAGAATTGTTGATCATCAATGTTTAGAGGTGGTTGTAATTCGTTTTGTTGATATTGGTGTAATTGTTGACCATCACTGTTTAGTGGTGGTTGTTAATTCGTTTTGTTGATATTGGTGGAATTGTTGACCATCACTGTTTAGAGGTGGTTGTAATTCGTTTTGTTGATATTGATGGAATTGTTGACCATCACTGCTTAGAGGTGGTTGTAATTCGGTTTGTTCGTTATTGGTGGAATGTTGACCATCACTGTTTAGAGGTGGTTGTAATTCGTTTTGTTGATATTGGTGGAATTGTTGATCATCACTGTTTAGAGGTGGTTGTAATTCGTTTTGTTGATATTGGTAGAATTGTTGATCATCAATGTTTAGAGGTGGTTGTAATTCGTTTTGATGATATTGGTGGAATTGTTGACCATCACTGTTTAGAGGTGGTTGTAATTCGTTTTGTTGATATTGGTAGAATTGTTGACCATCACTGTTTAGAGGTGGTTGTAATTCGTTTTGTTCGTTATTGGTAGAATTGTTGACCATCACTGTTTAGAGGTGATTGTAATTCGTTTTGTTCGTTATTGGTAGAATTGTTGACCATCACTGTTTAGAGGTGGTTGTAATTCGTTTTTTTGATATTGGTGGAATTGTTGACCATCACTGTTTAGAGGTGGTTGTAATTCGTTTTGTTGATATTGATGGAATTGTTGACCATCACTGTTTAGAGGTGGTTGTAATTCGTTTTGTTGATATTGGTGGAATTGTTGACCATCACTGTTTAGAGGTGGTTGTAATTCGTTTTTTTTTTATATTGGTGGAATTGTAGACCATCACTGTTTAGAGGTGGTTGTAATTCGTTTTTTTTTATATTGGTGGAATTGTTGACCATCACTGTTTAATCTCTCTTTCCATTATGCATGTTATATTATGAAAAATGGACATAGTATGAAATTAGTATTTGATCATATGTAGACTTATGATAGTCACCATATACTATTAATAATGAAATATACTATAATTAAGACAACTACAGGCTATAATACATGACGATGATGGACGGTCTTGGTAATATACCTCTTGGTTCCTCTTGTTGTATACTTACCTTAAATTAGATTATAGTTTTGCTGCTGGAGGTCTAGTTCTCAAGAGATGAGGATTATTATCTGATTAACTGATTTAAGAAAAGATTGAAGATACCAAAGGGGTAATCAGAATCCGTATATCGAAGAAGAACAGACAACACAATGGGCAAAAGAAAAAGTACAAAAGGACAAACAACGATCTACAAAACATACACATAAAACTAAAAATCGAGTAACACGAACCGCACTAAAATCGGGGGTGAACTCAGATGCTCCGGAAGGTTAAGCAGTTCGTGCTCCACTAGTGGCACCCGTCGTGTTAATATAGTAACAAACCCGGTGATACGTCATGAATGAGGAAAAGACCGGGTTGTGCTTACAACAGGTGGAACATGTCCGTGGTCATTTGTGACACAGATATTCCATAGCGGTCAACCAAGTCATGACTTCAACTTAAACAAGAGGAACCCTTGGTTCAGTAGCTTCCTTGTTAGCAGCATCCCCCTATCAAGGAAATCGTGATAGGAATCACAAGCTCTGGAATATCGTATCAACTGAGTGATATATACTCCATATGTAGGTGCTGCCGGAATGTTGCTACATATAAATGGAAAGTTCACAATGGGAAAATTGAAATGATCTCTTTTGTCGTAAAGTTTCGATGTGAACCGCCCCTCGCTGTCAATTTCGAAGTGTAAGTCAAGATATGAAGCAGTTCTATCTGTATCTGTGGTATTCTTTGTTTCAAGCCCAATGGGATAGATGCGATCAAGGAAATCACCAAACCTGGAATTATTTAGTGAAAGGACATCATCTATATAGCGGAACGTGAAATTTAAAGGTCGGGCTATAGCTAGCTTCTTTTCGTTTTTTTTTTTATGTCCAAGGGATTTTAAGTTTAATGTTTAAGGTAGTCAGAGGATTGTATTTGTTGTTTAACTAATCTTCTTTGAATGTTGCAGTTACACAAAATGTACAAATGTATTTCCCATTATTTCATTGTATTTGTTGTACCCAATAGTGAAAAATACAATCTAATTAAAATAAGATATTTACTTGCTCCCGGTTTTCTGATATGTCGTGTATAAACGTCTAACGCAACTCCTTAAGGTTGTTTTTTAATTGAGAGCTGACAAAACGGGTGATGTCCGTGGTTATATTAAAACGTCCAAACATTTTTTTATTCTATAATATAAGCATTTAAATCTTAAAGTTGTAAATCTTATTCATGAACCAGTGTGTTATTACCGTCTGTCACAGACAGAATTGTTGAATTAATCGCTTCGAAGAGCTATTCCATAAAGGGTCAAGTTCATATGACCTTAACCCATCCAATCAAATTGTCGCTTACCAGATCTTGAAAGAAAAAGTCAATTAGATTCTTTTGATTTGATTACTATAATTTACCTGACTTTATTTGGCGACACGGAACGAACGTTCCACCTCTATACGAAATGCATTACGTGGAATACTTAATAACAGGTTGCTTTAGATATTTATGAGCGGCACACCAAAAAAGCGAGAGCAATTAAAGATCTAAACAGATAAATGGAAAAATATTACTAAGATGAATTTGTCAAATATTTTATTATCTATATTAAAGGTTGCAGGTGCATCCAGTTTGTCCATGGGCGTGTACATTATAGCATCTGACTATGGAGCACATCAGTTGTCGGCTGTTCTTGGTGATGAACTGTACCACGTGGCAGCCTACATTGCTATTGCAGGGGGTGCTGCCATATCTATTATTTCGCTGTGTGGAGTCTGTGGATCTTTAAAAGAAGTAAAATGTGTGTTACTTATTGTAAGTAAACGTATTGTATACATATATGTAAAACTTACATTTAACTTTAATGTTATAAATGTATACAAATGATAAATACTTATACACAGCACCAAGCTAATAATCTCAGACCTTTAAAGTCTATAGTATTTGTTCATTGCACACACTAGCTAACTACATTATAATTTTGTAAACCTTCCTTCAAGAAATATATTTTCATTTTCTTTTCAAATTGTTCTGAGAGAATTCATGCTGTCGGATAATTTTATGTTTCACTGGTGTTTTGGGTGGGGAGTAGGTACCGATTGTTGTTACGATTTGTACCTGTCTTGGGTTATGTATGGTTGTATAATTTTACTTCCAGAAATAGTTAAGTTATATCGCGGCGTTCAATTTTATTGAAGGAAATCAGAGCACTCGGAGAAAACCACAGACCTGACGAAACATTATTGAAAACCTTGGCGACAGAGGCACTGATTTCAAAAAATAAATGTTAATCAAACTGTCATACGATCCCAGTTATGATGGCCATTTTTTGTCTTGTCCCTTCCAATTATAGTACAGTATTTTATTACTGAAAATGTTTTCGACTAGGAATTATAAAATCCAACACAGTATTGTTGCCCTGTACGACCTACCATCTTTATTGATCAAGTGGCTTCCCTTTGTCCATGTGTGTAAAGACAAAAATGAGGAATTTTACTGCATTTGTAATTATAATATATATGGACGAAGTTTTTATATATATCTGTACTCTGGTAAGCCGTTGTAAGTACAAAGGTATACAGATATACAACTATGCAACAAATAAATACATTAATAAATATAAAATATGTACACTATATACATACCAAAGTTAACCAGGAGACACACAGTGTTGTTAATAAATCTAATATATACAGACAGTTGTTTTTTTTAAAGCTTTGATAGTTTTGGTTAATTCATTAGTTCTCGAATATTAGCATTTTTGAAGAAAAAAAATTATCGAAACAATTCTTTCTCATATCTTAAATAAAACTACATTTCAGTAAATTATATAAATTACAAACCTGGTTTTCCCTTTGAATATTGTTCCAGCGCCGGTATCTGATGGGTGGTTCTGAAGTGACAAAATGTAAAAAGGACTTTATCTGCGAGGATATCAAAATATTTGTCAAATTCCAGTTTATCTTTGAATAATCTATAATTTAAAGTTTTTGAATTGTTCTGTATATTTTCTAGCAATGTCTGCTTCAACTGATCTTGGAGTGAGTTCTTAGCAGTTTCCCTTAATCAAACATCACTTGAAAATTTTAGATTTATCTATGCATAAGAAAGACCACATTCATCAAATATATTTTATGTATTTTAACCAACTGGTTTTTGGTAGGGTCCGTATTGCTAATTTTATTTAAAGTCTTTAACTATTTCAATGTCCTTCCCATCATATTTAAACTGAAGATTAACAGGCAATCACCCCCTAGAAAGAATCATGATCTTCGTTTTATCTTCATTTACTTTCATTTTCTAAGTAATGCAATAGGGATAAAATGTGTCTAACAATGTCTGTTGTTCAGATGCCGACTCAACCATATTTTAAATAAATATTAAATTTGTTTTCTAACTCGTCTGAGATAGTTTTTAGACCTAACATATGTTCTTGTATAAATCAAATCTTCCAAATCATTTAAAAATAGCAAAAATAAAAAAGGTAAACATTTCCCCCTTGTAAGGAATGAATATTTCAGTGAACGTTGTAAGTTTCTACTTCGATGATACTGTGTAAACACAATTGAAATGCCAACATCCTTTTTGACATAGAAATGATAAGAGTGGACTACACACTCGTCACAACTCGGAGAGGAGCGAATCACCCGAGGTTTGCCGATTGGGGAGTACGGGCACAATGTTAACACTTGACGCCATACTCGGAAATGTTTGTGAATTATAAAGTGTGATGGATTATCTTTTCAGTACACCATACTAATGAGTTTTGTAACGGTGATTTTATTGGTAACAGCTATTCTGTTGTTTGTTTTTCTTGGACAGGTACGTTTGTATTTTTTTTGTTCTTGTACTTACGTGGATGACAATTAGTTTGAAAAAATTACCAAAAGAAAAATCTCGATTTCCCTGAAAAAATGTTTTCTTCTGTGTAGGAATTTATGCTCACATATTTGCATTGAAACAACATGCAAGCAACAATCCTTTCAATCTAATTTAAATTAGATAAGAAAAGATTTATTTATTGTCAAATAATATGCTTACAAGGGGCATGGATACAATGAGTTACAATAAAACATCAAATGGAAGAAGAATATAATAAATTTAAATGTTGTTAATGCTGAATACAATTGATACGATATTGTTGAATTGGATTTAAATATGTTGAAGACACACGACTTAGATTTTAAAGACAACATTCGATTTTAATTTTAACAATACTTTCATTCAAACTATACAGTCATTCCAGGAATACTACCACCCTCGTATTTAGTGCATAAAGAATTGCAAATTATATGATAGCCAAGCTGCTATAAGCACCACTGGACGGTACGTAATGACACATTCATAAAATTGACTTGACTCTAGTGGACAAACGATAAAAAAAAAATCCTCATGTGTTTATATACTCCCATCAAGAGGCGATGCAATAGGGAATAATGCTTGTTGGATCTTGTTTGTTTATCGTGTTTAACGCCACTTTCAACAATAGTTCAGTTATATCGTGCCGGTCGTGCAGTTTTGTGGAGAAAACCGGAGTACGCGGAGAAAACCACCGACCTGACGCAAGTCACTGACAAACTTTATCACATTATGTTGTATCGAGTACACCTTGCCTGAAAGGGATTAAAACTCACAACGTTAGTAGTGATAGGCACTGATTGCAATGGTAGTTGTAAATCCAACTATAATGCGATGACGACGTTGGATCTTATATTTATAATTATATCTTATATATATAACAAACGGATAATTTTGATAAGATCGCTATAGCTGAAATATTGCTGAAAGTGGCGTTAAACACAAAAAGAAAAAGAAAAAAAAATGATCGCAATCCATCGTGTGTAGAAAACAAGCTCTTTTTCAAGTACATATTACCATAGTAATATTTTTATGACATACATGTTATAATTTATTAGATGTCTGGAAAGGTAAGAGATTCGATGAAGACGGGATTAATTGAAAAGTACGGGGTGGAAATGGATAATTCTGAAAACAGAATTATAACGGAAGTATGGGATCTGATGCAGAAAAATGTAAGTAAAAATAAATTTCACAAATTTTTTTCTAGATTTGCTTGAATTCAGTAAAACATGTAAATGAACTTCAGTAAAACATGTAAATGAACTTCAGTAAAACATGTAAATGAACACGACTTTTAATTCAGTAAAACATGTAAATCAACACGACTTTTAATCTTTATTTCCTTTTACATCCTTCTTTTTGTATAGTTTTTATTTTTGTAAAGAAAAAGATAAAACAAGAATTGATTGACGGCAAATATTTCATGTATACTCAATAAAAGGTTCAACAAATTTAAAAACTATACAGAAATGAGTGAAGGATGAGACAACTGGTATAACGACTTCTGACTCGCATTGGAAAATTATGTAGCGTTGAATGGAGACGAAAACAATATCTTTTGCAGTAGGGACGCACTGAACAGCTCTGTGTGTTGAACTCCGGTAACGGGCATCAATACCCAGTCACAATCTATTTAATAGAAAGTTAGCTAAAAAACTGTCTAAATTATTTGTCAAAATATATTTCTTAATTAAAAATTATTCTCAAAGGTTTTGTGTTTTTTTATCAAAGAGAAACTTCCTTCCAAGTTTTATAAAGAAATATAGATCTCTGATATTGTACTTACAAAGGTTTATCAGAAATAAATATATGATATACAAGATAAACAAATAATTAACATTAAGATTAACCAAAACGTTGACAACGACGTATGACCGGTATGTCGCACGCGAAACATTAATTATTGTACATCATTTAGTACCAATGATTGTAATGATGTAAATGGTTATGAAAGAATTCAAACTTGGTAACCTTGTCGTATTACCGTGACGATAATATAATTTTATTCGTCCAATAAAAAATGTAGATGGCAAATTTATTTCGTTCTGTAGAATGTTCAGTTATAATAAGATCTGATATTGGTGCTTTACCTCAAACTAAATGAAATAGAAATCATTTCCATGAAATAAAAAGCGATTTTTTTGTGTGTTAACAGTTGGAATGTTGTGGCGTTTCTGGTGGAATCAATTCAACAGACTCCTGGGCAATATACAAAAGTAAATCCAGCTGGTATAAAAATGGAAACAATAGTAAGTATAGAATAAAGTTAAAATACAGATTTAAAAATTTGAATAATAACGGAAACAAAAACCAATCGATTTGTAAGTGCAAAATGTTATTCAAGGGGAATCAATGTTTCTATCAGCATTTTTCTTTGTTTTGGTTTTATGATTTATAATAATGTTTTTTCCAGGAAAGGCGTTTGTTCCTGATAGTTGTTGTAAAGAAGATAGTAATGTAGTAACTTGTACAGGGTTGAACAACACGGATGGTACTCCTGTTCTAGGTCCACCAGTCACGGGAACTATAAATCCACATCTTTATCATAATGTAAAGTATAATTTGTTAATACATTATTGTGAAATAATTAAATCCTTCAACAGATTCCACCATTTGTTGTTTTTTTTACATAAATCAAAGGCTACACAATCCATTCAATTGTTTCAAGCATTGCATCCTTGATAAGTTAATATATATATATCGGTTATTACATCTATATATCCACATAATGACCAATCAGAATTACCAAAACAATCTGACATTAATCATGTTCAAGTGTATGATACACATATTCCATCACGTCTACTTATGTAACAATGTGAGTATTAATCATGTTCAAGTGTATGATACACATATTCCATCACGTCTACTTATGTAACAATGTGAGTATTAATCATGTTCAAGTGTATGATACACATATTCCATCACGTCTACTTATGTAACAATGTGAGTATTAATCATGTTCAAGTGTATGATACACATATTCCATCACGTCTACTTATGTAACAATGTGAGTATTAATCATGTTCAAGTGTATGATACACATATTCCATCACGTCTACTTATGTAACAATGTGAGTATTAATCATGTTCAAGTGTATGATACACATATTCCATCACGTCTACTTATGTAACAATGTGAGTATTAATCATGTTCAAGTGTATGATACACATATTCCATCACGTCTACTTATGTAACAATGTGAGTATTAATCATGTTCAAGTGTATGATACACATATTCCATCACGTCTACTTATGTAACAATGTGAGTATTAATCATGTTCAAGTGTATGATACACATATTCCATCACGTCTACTTATGTAACAATGTGAGTATTAATCATGTTCAAGTGTATGATACACATATTCCATCACGTCTACTTATGTAACAATGTGAGTATTAATCATGTTCAAGTGTATGATACACATATTCCATCACGTCTACTTATGTAACAATGTGAGTATTAATCATGTTCAAGTGTATGATACACATATTCCATCACGTCTACTTATGTAACAATGTGAGTATTAATCATGTTCAAGTGTATGATACACATATTCCATCACGTCTACTTATGTAACAATGTGAGTATTAATCATGTTCAAGTGTATGATACACATATTCCATCACGTCTACTTATGTAACAATGTGAGTATTAATCATGTTCAAGTGTATGATACACATATTCCATCACGTCTACTTATGTAACAATGTGAGTATTAATCATGTTCAAGTGTATGATACACATATTCCATCACGTCTACTTATGTAACAATGTGAGTATTAATCATGTTCAAGTGTATGATACACATATTCCATCACGTCTACTTATGTAACAATGTGAGTATTAATCATGTTCAAGTGTATGATACACATATTCCATCACGTCTACTTATGTAACAATGTGAGTATTAATCATGTTCAAGTGTATGATACACATATTCCATCACGTCTACTTATGTAACAATGTGAGTATTAATCATGTTCAAGTGTATGATACACATATTCCATCACGTCTACTTATGTAACAATGTGAGTATTAATCATGTTCAAGTGTATGATACACATATTCCATCACGTCTACTTATGTAACAATGTGAGTATAATACATAGCCAAAGACCACACTGAACCATGAAATCCACTGATAATAGGTTGTATCATCTTATTACACTGTTAATATAGCTAGGACTTATTATGTTAACATCGAGGGAACCCTGGGGTATAGAAATAAGACACCGTTTGTCTGATGCCAAGTACAAGGCTTCCACGGTTAAACAATACTTCTAAGGATATGGCCTAAATTAGTGCCTCGTGTTTGAAGAACGGTCCTCACACGCAAGAAACCTTGTACCTCCTTATGAGCAACATGTTGACAAGAGGTTGCTGGTTACAGGGAAAATGTATTCAACGAATCTATAATCCCGTCTTAGTTTTTTTGTGGAAACCACAACGTCCGTCGTTGACCGATTTTAATACCACATTTTACCTACAACCTGGTTTATCATTTGTGATGCTTGCTTCCCAAAGACTATAGCTGAAATACCTTTACTTCTATCAAAAACTGACTACTCTCCACAAGTTTATGTTAAAAACGTTGAATCAATCAATCAATCGTTACTATCTTGAGGTAATACTACTCAGTTGGTTTTGGAAAATATACAATACTGATTTGATATATACATGTATGTAGCATTGTGTTTTCATGGGCAGTTACATAAGTACTATAACATCCCTTAACAGCTGTTTACCTTCATTTTAAAACAAACGTTACTATATACATGTATATATCGTACCTTTGTTGAAACTATTAGAGAAAGGAAGTATAAAGGAATAATTTTGTTGGTACCTAATAGCAGTGTAACTACCACCTGCTTATTGTCTGTATAATATATAATTTAATTTCTGAGGATAATCATTTGTTATTTAATTTTAGGGATGTTATGATGAATTGGTACAATATGTGCAAGGTCATGTTTTGATGATTGGAGGGATAGCATTGGCTTCAATTGTTGTTATTGTAAGTTTAACCCTTATTTTAGAATTCAAGTCTGTGTTCTACTTGCAAACGATGCAGCTTTCAAACGGTCCCATGGTACAACCTCTTAAACATCAATCCCGACAACAACATCAAAAGAAATAGCGCCTAAATTTGAACTATGGTGCTCGGGATAAGCAGAGTAAGCAGTTCTGCTCTATTAATGGCACCGGTAGGTCGTGTTACTGTGAACAACACGAGCATCATCTGATATTGTGGACACCAGTTATACTAAATAAATACAAATAACATAAATAAAACATGCACATGCTATAAAACAAAAAGGACTACAGACCGAATATCGTGTCACGCGGCAATCGTTGCAATCATCATAACATGGAAGTAAATACGTGCAGATATGTACTTTATTGGGTTTTTTGGGGGGGTGGGGGTAATCAAAACTTTAAAATGTAACTCTTTATTAGATACAATTATACTGTATCTGTGTTGAGAGCTGGACAGTTAAAGATACCCCTCTTCAAGTACAAGAAAGATAGACCATCCTTTTACCGTTATAAAAACAGGCAATGACACAATTAATCATGGGCCTGTGGCTGTAACATAAGATCATGGGCCTGTGGCTGTAACATAAGATCATGGGCCTGTGACTGTAACATAAGATCATGGGCCTGTGACTGTAACATAAGATCATGGGCCTGTGACTGTAACATAAGATCATGGGCCTGTGACTGTAATATAAGATCATGGGCCTGTGACTGTAACATAAGATCATGGGCCTGTGACTGTAACATAAGATCATGGGCCTGTGACTGTAACATAATATCATGGGCCTGTGACTGTAGCATAAGATCATGGGCCTGTGACTGTAACATAAGATCATGGGCCTGTGACTGTAACATAAGATCATGGGCCTGTGACTGTAACATAAGAAACAATGTAATGGTGGTCAAATGGGGATGTTTTTTTAATTTAATTATTTATATTGTAAGATGGGAAGACAAAAATATCAAAGTACGAATTCCATTAACTTGTAGGTAAGGAAATATTGTAAACAGTTAACATGTAATTAATATTATGAAGATAAAGTATAATATATGACTGCACCATAGTTCACTGTTAAGATATATCTAGTCTGATTGTATTGTTATGGATCCATATATCAAATAAAAGATCACATCACACACAGAGACAAGTAGGATACCAAGGTTTAGTACTAAAAAAGAAAAGTTTGAAGATGACAAAGGGGTAATCAATTACCGTTGTTCGAAAAAGGACATACAATATAATGAAAAAGGACATACAATATAATGAAATAGGACATACAATATAATGAAAAAGGACATACAATATAATGAAAAAGGACATACAATATAATGAAAAAGGACATACAATATAATGAAAAAGGACATACAATATAATGAAAAAGGACATACAATATAATGAAAAAGGACATACAATATAATGAAAAAGGACATACAATATAATGAAAAAGGACATACAATATAATGAAAAAGGACATACAATATAATGAAAAAGGACATACAATATAATGAAAAAGGACATACAATATAATGAAAAAGGACATACAATATAATGAAAAAGGACATACAATATAATGAAAAAGGACATACAATATAATGAAAAAGGACATACAATATAATGAAAAAGGACATACAATATAATGAAAAAGGACATACAATATAATGAAAAAGGACATACAATATAATGAAAAAGGACATACAATATAATGAAAAAGGACATACAATATAATGAAAAAGGACATACAATATAATGAAAAAGGACATACAATATAATGAAAAAGGACATACAATATAATGGCCATGAAAAGAGAACAAGACAAACAATGGTGACAAAACACTACACAGAAAACTTAAGATTGAGCATCAAGAAACCGGCTAAAAACGTACTCAGGTGCTCTGGAAGGGTAAGCAGTTCCTATTTCACTAGGCACATTCGTCTTGAGCAAATTAGTATACAACACAGCCTCTTTATAAGTAGGAAACCAAACTGTACCCCTATGAATTCCCACTATATCAATGTGACCGATATTTCTAGTATATTGCTTGGTCTAAATCTGATATTTTTATTGTATTTTAATAGCTTATAGTAATATATGACATATATGTTTTGTTTCTCCTTCAGTTATTTGGGATTATCTTCAGCATATCACTGTACAGATCAATTCGGGAAGTAGATTCATATTAAATCATTTTGTCAACAACATGATGGCTGCTGAAGTAAATATTGTATATTAACATTTTATATAGACTATATGTAAATCTGTTGGATGATCTTGACACTCACAGATATACAGTTAAACCTGTCCTTGAGGTCACCTCTATTAAGCAGTCACCTGTATTAAAAGGTCACCTTTTTATCCTGTCATAGAAAATTTCATATGAATTGTACCTCTTTTAAGAGGTCACCTGTCATAAAAGGTCATTTTTTCTTTGTCCCAAAGGTGACCTCTTAACACAGATTTTACTGTCTATAACTTAATGAATATGTTTGTCCATATTATAAGACAATTATATATTTCTATCAGGAGGATAAGACATGGATGTTAAGGGTAACATTATAAGATATGTTTAATGTAGTATGATTGTATGTACATGTACCTATTTATTTGTATATTATACCTATTGTTATTTATTATATAATAAAATTATTTACATCTTTTACATCTTATTGTGGCTATGAGATAAAAGAAAACTATTCCATTTTGAAAACCAGCAAAGCCGGTAAAAGTATTTTCGCTAATGCTTATTAAAATACTTAAGAATTGATGAACCAACACAAAGTAATATTGTTTTCCTTTCATTCTGTTCCTTTTGAGGCTGAACTGGTATAACAATGAAGTTTTCATTACTTAAGAATGATGTATTAATATATTTTCTGTGGCCAGTGATCATAAATGAATCTGTCTGGTATATGATCTATATACGTCTGACAATAGGAAACAGATTGCTAACAGATTGGATGAATGCACTGTTGTCCATTTTCCCAATACTAACAGTAGCCAGTTCCTACATTAACGCCAAACCTTATATAGTATGACTTTAATAAAGATGACAAGAGTTAGATTTGTATAGCTATAGCTTTGATCAGACAATGTAATGATAAATAGGGATCTGCAGTTTGTCAATACAACTTTAAATTCCTTAATGGTTTAGATAATTGAATATATGTAATGGAAATAAAAAATAAAATTATCATATAATAATATTTATTCTGGTATGATATCCCTTGTGGGAATTAAAACAAATGCAATAAAAATATACATGCTATTGGCTGGCTGTGGTGTTTTCTATTAAAAATGAAATAAAGAAATATGCACAGAACGTAGAAATTTGGATTCTTATTTTCTGACTTACAATTGTTGGGTATATAAAAAAAGTTTGAATATGCCAAAGGAGTAATCAGAAGTCGTAAACGGAAGAAGGACTGACATTACAACGACCAAAAAGAAAAGAAGAAATTGACAAACATGTATTTACAAAATACTACACAGAAAACTACAGATTGAGCAACATGAACCTCACTAACATCCGGGAGGGAACTCATGTGCTCCGGAAGGGAAAACAGTCCGAGAGTGAACGCAGGTGCTCCGGAAGGGAAAGCAGTTCGGGAGTGAACTCATGTACTCCTGAAGGGAAAACAGTCCGGGAGTGAACTCGGGTACTCCTGAAGGAAAAGCAGTCCGGGAGTGAACTCGGTTACTCCTGAAGGGAAAGCAGTCCGGTAGTGACCTCAGGTACTCCTGAAGGGAAAGCAGTCCGGGAGTGAACTCATGTACTCCTGAAGGGAAAGCAGTCCGGGAGTGAACTCATGTACTCCTGAAGGGAAAGCAGTTCCAGCTTCACTAGTGCTTTTTTTGGGTATATAACCTTAAAATTAGTCATATTTTTTGCAAAATAAACATGTAATTATCTCTTAAGACACTAGACTAATGGTTATCGGATACATGAGACAATCCATTAAAACAAATATATATCTGACAGCTACAGTCTCCAATAAAGGACAGACTGGGGTAGCATTGTTAATTGTAGCTGAGTTGTAAAGCATGATATATATGTTCTTATTACAGTTGTATGTGAGCCCCGTGTTTAAATAACGTACTAGTGAAAAACACTGCATCAGTTAAGCTGACATATTTTATTTCGTACGTTTCATCGCCGAGGCATAGCAATGACGTTTTTCTGTTTCTTTGATTTTATCCATTAATTGTAAAATATTACTGAAATATTAAACGAAGTCTAACAAAGAACAACAGACGGAATAAAAATGATGCCAAAGAAATTCAACATATAAAATGAAGATCGTGTCTGTACGGACAGTCGGAAATACATGCTAGCTGGCACGTTATATTCTGCCTTTGGTAAAACAACACACTTATAAATAAAGACGTCATACTATTCTGAAATGATATCCTCACCCTATTAATCAGTGTAAGGTATGTCTGTAGTGATTAATTAGTCAGGAATCTCTTTATATGTGGTTTAATACTACAACAACACCACCCCTACATTTATATTTATCATATGGTAATTTTTACTCTATTTTATTTTATTAATGGACACAAGTAGCCCATTTGGGTTTTTGCATTACAATTTACATAATATACATGTACAGACAAGACAAATAAAGCATACATAAAATAAAAATACAATAACATGAACTGTAGTCTCCCTCTCTCGGTTCTAATGACTGTCTTATGAAAGACGTAACAGTCCTAATTTGTTCGGGTGTTGACGGGTTAAGTATTTTTGTTAGTTTCTCTTCATGGTTTAATTCAAGAAACTTTGAATACATATTTTGAAAGTATTGGTATAATAAAATGTTTCGATTATTGGTATTTCTCTTGCATTCAAAGAAAAAATGAAATTCATCTTCCAAGACATTGCAAATCGCACATAGTCTTTGGTCCCTTGGTATTTTGAGATTTCTGCCTATTTCTATTGAAAGTTTGTGTTCACTCAGTCTGAATTTTGTTAAAATAAGTCTAACATTTCTATCTGGATGTAATAAATAATATTCCATTTCATTTTCATTTTGAGTAATGTAAAATAACTTTTCATTAAACAAGCAAAAGTCGGGAATTTTAGTTCAAATTGAAAATAATTTCACCTTGACCTATGTCTATCGTACAACCTCCCATCCGAAAAAACCCACAAACAAAAACATTCTATTTTCTCCATCTTAGGGATTTTCAGATATGCGAGGTAGCTTTCTCAGAGAATCCTTTCTTTCAGAGGTTATTCAGGAATAACGATAAGAAGTTAGCTCGTGGTTGTTACATTTCATGTTTCGCTTTATAGATGATGTCATTTCATTGAATAATTCAGTTTGGTGAATTTGTTGATAGCATATTTCCCATTGAACTTGAACTAAAGGATTCCACGGATACAGCGAAGACTGGTTCATACTTTAACCTACACATAGAAATTGACAGCGAGGACCGATTGCGAACGAAACTTTACAAGAGATGATTTCAATTTCTTATTGTGAACTTTCCATTTATATGTAATAACATTCCACCAGCACCTACATATGGAGCATATAAATAATTCAGTTGATACGATGTTGACCTACGAAATGTCGTTTTTCGTCCTGACAATATCGATCTTTGATGGATGCCACAATTGGAACAGGAACTGCTGACCCTTCCGGAGAAGCTGAATTTACCTTCGATTGTTTGTTGGTTTGTGTTGCTTAATTTTTAGTTTTCTATGTAGTCTTTTGTGGACCATTGTTTCTCTTTTTGTCCTTTTTTTGTGGGCATTGTATTGTCTGTCTTTCTGCAATTTATGACTTCTGATTACCCCTGTGGTATCTTAGATTTACGACTTCTGATTACCCCTGTGGTATCTTAGATTTACGACTTCTGATTACCCCTGTGGTATCTTAGAGTTAAGACTTCTGATTACCCCTGTGGTATCTTAGATTTACGACTTCTGATTACCCCTGTGGTATCTTAGATTTACGACTTCTGATTACCCCTGTGGTATCTTAGATTTACGACTTCTGATTACCCCTGTGGTATCTTAGATTTACGACTTCTGATTACCCTTGTGGTATCTTAGATTTACGACTTCTGATTATCCCTGTGGTATCTTCAAACTTTTCTTGACAGTTCGGATGTCATTTGTTTTGATGTTGTCGATGTTGTGTCATGTAACCGTTTGAAAGCTGCATCATATGAGATTAGAATAAAAAATTTGAATTCTTAAATAAGGATTATACTCACAATAAAAACAATTGAAGCCAATGCTATCCCTCCAATCATCAAAACATGACCTTGCACATAATGAACCAGTTCATCATAACATCCCTAAAATTGGAAGAAAAAAAGGTCAAAGATTATCCTCAGGCATCATCTGATTACAACATTGGTATCTTCCAAGCCTTTCTTGAGACAAGAGACACCCTATCGTGATGCATTACCTCTTTTTCCTACATTTCAGATGAGGAATTAGAATTTGATGAATTAGAAACTGCAGCTTGAAATCTATGATTGTAATATATTTATTGTTGTAAAACTGACAGAGCATCTAATTACTTTTAAACTACATTAAATGTTGTAGGGAACGTTTGAAAATATCAAAGGGGTAATCAGAAGCCGTACATCAAAGGACAGACAGACAATACAAAGGGGTAATCAGAAGCCGTACATCAAAGGACAGACAGACAATACAAAGGGGTAATCAGAAGCCGTACATCAAAGGACAGACAGACAATACAAAGGGGTAATCAGAAGCCGTACATCAAAGGACAGACAGACAATACAAAGGGGTAATCAGAAGCCGTACATCAAAGGACAGACAGACAATACAAAGGGGTAATCAGAAGCCGTACATCAAAGGACAGACAGACAATACAAAGGGGTAATCAGAAGCCGTACATCAAAGGACAGACAGACAATACAAAGGGGTAATCAGAAGCCGTACATCAAAGGACAGACAGACAATACAAAGGGGTAATCAGAAGCCGTACATCAAAGGACAGACAGACAATACAAAGGGGTAATCAGAAGCCGTACATCAAAGGACAGACAGACAATACAAAAGGGTAATCAGAAGCCGTACATCAAAGGACAGACAGACAATACAAAGGGGTAATCAGAAGCCGTACATCAAAGGACAGACAGACAATACAAAGGGGTAATCAGAAGCCGTACATCAAAGGACAGACAGACAATACAAAGGGGTAATCAGAAGCCGTACATCAAAGGACAGACAGACAATACAAAGGGGTAATCAGAAGCCGTACATCAAAGGAGAGACAGACAATACAAAGGGGTAATCAGAAGTCGTACATCAAAGGACAGACAATGAAATAGTTAAAAGAAAAAGGACAAACAATGTTCTACAAAACACTACACATAAAACTAAAGATTGAGCAACACGAATCCCACTAAAAACCGGAAGTGAACTCAAGTGCGTCGGAAGAATAAGATTTTGCTGTTCCACTAGTAATACCCGTCCTGAATGGTTAACCATGGTGGCGACCGTAAATCTGAGTGTACACATAAATGAAAAATAAATCAATGTAAATAATCAGATATGCTGTCTCCGTATGATGAGATCGCATCGGTGGTGTAATGGTCAGCATGTGGGTCAGGATAAGGACTATAAGACAGGTTTGAAGATACCAAAGTGGTAATCAGAAGTCGACTATAACTGTGGTATTTGATGCTGCTTCTTCGCTTCTGCACATGGCATTAAGGAGTAAGAGTAAAGACTGCTGGCTCGTACTTGGTAAAATGTGCCGCCTGAGTGGAGCGATTTGTCAATCCGCGGACTGCTGTTTCAGTGAGTGGGGCAATATACAAATCCAACTACACGTGTTGGTCTAGTACAAAGCGGTCACTTATCATCATCATGTCGTCGGATGTGATTTGTTTTCCCATCATGCAGCTGTAAGATTGCTTCTTTAGCGTTAACAACAATCACTGTTTCAACTGTTTCGACAGTGTGGTATTATTTTTTTTTATTTTAGTGCTCACTCTCCAAATGACACCTTTTACTTTGTAAACGTTTGATATTTAATACATAACTTTTTGTATTTTTGAAGTTGTTTGGAAATACTAAATGTACCATATCAAACAACATTTCATGTGTATGTTATTTTCCTGTGTATTAAACATGTGTTTGTGTTCCCTTTGAGACCAGAAATTCAATATGATTACAAGAGCCTCCGGGTAAAATTAAAACGATATAGATACTTTATTTCTATTGACACAGTCGCACAAATCTAATGAAACTTTTTAAATTAAATTCAACCAGTAGGGAGCGCTGTGATCTAGTTGTAAAGTATATCGATTTTCTATCAAATCAGATCAGAAATATATACAATTCTCATCAAATATTGTATTATTGAAAAACAAAGTTGATTTTTCGCACTGAATTACATGAAAGAAAAAGACTTTCCCTCTCAATCTACCAGGCAGTCTGGGAATAAGTATTCTCAAATAATAAACTGTGATGTCGGTCATATATTATCTGACATTTTCAAGTATTACGCCTTTCCTTAAATAGATCCTCATTTCTAATAGTTACATGGTAACTACCTACTCATTAATAAATTCTAATATCAAATACTGAATCTTAAGCTTTAGGTAATTAAGCAAATATGGCACTTAACAATTTCCCCGTGACCTGACAAGTATAGTTCATCAAGGGATGTAAGGATGGTAATTCACTGTCAATATACAACACAATAAAGTGATCGAAATGGCTGGAATTTAGTAAAATATGTTGATCTATTCATCACTTCAACCTTTACGATCAAAGCCTTTGATGCGAACGTAAAACGAATCTATATTTGTCTGGTCGTTCTTGTACGATTGAATTTTTTTGTTGTTCTGGTAAACTTGATATTTACAATGGCATTGAGTAATTGATTTCCGTATAAATGGCTTCACTGGTGATGTAAATGTTCTATACTGTATGATTAAACAGATCAAGCTAAATCTAATCTTAATTAAGCTGTATTTTGAATCGAATCAATATACTGCAAACTATTATACGCAGCAGTGGTTCAAAACCTTCCCAGGAGACTGTAAAGACTATTGACTACTCTAGCCCTCACAAACAACATCACTATTACTCGTTCATAATATCGCTGTCCATGGTTTGAGTACGGTTTAATCATTCAGATTATATATCAATTTCAATTTTTTACCGTTCCAAACGCCAATGTTTTGAGAGGTAGGATTTCATATATATATAAACGTCTAAAATGTTGGCACAACGATATCAAAAAAGATGTTAAAATGTAACAAAAATAACTATAAGTCTACAAAAAGACTATAATTATAATTAAATCGACAGATATTTCGCTTGACCGACAACCTTTATCAGGGTCTGTAATCTGATTTGAAAAATGGTCGGTCAAACGAAATATCCGTCGATTTAATTATAATTATAGTCTTTTTGTAGACTTATAGTTATTTTTGTTACATTTTAACATCTTTTTTGATATCGTTGTGTCAACATTTTAGACGTTTATTTATCATTTTTGTTTGTTTGCACAGAATCGTTAACACTTGTTTCCGATCCGACATCCCGTAGGTTCATACGTTGGCTACTTTTTATATATATTATATATATACGTCTGAAAATTAGACCAAAGAGTGTTAGAATTAGATTTTAGAGCTGTCAAATTTTTGTTCTTCCCTCGACGGGATTTGAACCCACACCATTGATACACTGCAGCACCATTCGCTTAGCCTTACGTCCAGCGCTCTAGACCACTCGACCACATCCAAATGTACTATGTCTAATAATGAGACCTCTTTTTAAATATTAGAAAGAACACTCACTTATATCTTATACAATTAGAGTCATAGTATACTTTAAGAGGTCAAGTAAGTATAAGTCAGCGATCAAGCCTATATAATTATAACTTGTTATAATTAACCAATAAAGACGATGCCTTTAGATTGTTGTTTAACAGTTTTCTCTAACTTGTATATAAAGGGGAAAACAGCCAATAAAACAACAATAATGTTTATCAGTATAAAAATAATGAGCTTCAACTTGGTAATATAATCTCTTAAAGTTTGTGCAGTTGTACAACCAATATATAAAACATGGTTAAAAACAACATTAATGACTGATGTAATGCCCTCGGTTCTATGTGAATGGTAACCCTAAGGGGATCCTATAGTATTTGGTTTTGGCAAATTAATAACAAATCGAGTGCATCTTAAATAATTAAGGATAAGAGGTTACGTGTAAAATCTTTAATGATCTTACGACATAGATTAATGTTAAAGTCGTTATTATTCTACTAATTACTATAGATTCAGTCATCGGTACACTTCATGGATACAATATCAATCTGTATAACTGAACATTTACAATCATGGCCTTCTGTAATGCTTCAAAACTTACACCCACAACTATTTCTTTTTTTTTCACGTAAAAACTCAGAAATGAAAACGAATACTTTTAAATAATAGTGATAATTGTTGTGCTTGAAAAATGATTGTCTTTTCGTTATAGTATAATTAGATATAGTTGTTTGTAGAAAAGAAAAACTATTGGTCACTATCTACCATTCAAGTTCATACTATTCTTAATATCTTGATACAAATCCCCGTCCCCACAAGTGTCCGTGGGATTCTTGCTTCGCCATACTAACAATGTCCAGATCATTGGCACGAAAATGGCCAAAATTTCACACACCAAAATAAAACAACCCTCTTTTGGAGAAAAAAGCCCAAAATTAACCTACACCAAAATATCCCGATTTACGGTATCTATTAAGACTGTTGTCAATAATGTTACTTTACAATAATACAATCGGAGAGGAAGTATACAACTTTCATTCGAACTGTCCTTCGATTTACGCCTTCTTATTAGCTCTTAAATACATTCAAACTTATCTTATACAATGTTCCATTAGGAGGCAAAACGAGGATAACTGTGGATGAGTAGATTGGAAGTCGCTTACGGTAATGAGGATGTTCCGTCCTCTTATAATAAAAACGTAGATATCAAATTTAGTGCGCACGACGCGTTTCTGGAATAACCTTCATCAGGTACGCTCAAAATCGAAAGCCAAATAATTTAAAGTTTTGGGAGCAATAAAACCAAAGGGCCTAAACAGGATAGTCAACATCGGCTAACGGTAACCTATACCTATCTAATAAACCATGTCAGTGCCGAATCACTGACTACTGGGCGGATGATACCCTCGGGGACTAATAGTCCACCAGCAGAGGTATTGTACCAATGATAGTAATAAAAACGTAGATATTAAAGTTAGTACACACGACGCATTTCTGGAATCATCTTCATCAGGTACATTACTGGAATAACCTTCATCAGGTACGCTCTAAATAACCTTCATCAGGTACGCTCAAAATAACCTTCATCAGGTACGCTCAAAATAACCTTCATCAGGTACGCTCAAAATAACCTTCATCAGGTACGCTCAAAATAACCTTCATCAGGTACGCTCAAAATAACCTTCATCAGGTACGCTCAAAAATAACCTTCATCAGGTACGCTCAAAATAACCTTCATCAGGTACGCTCAAAATAACCTTCATCAGGTACGCTCAAAATAACCTTCATCAGGTACGCTCTAAATAATCTTCATCAGGTACGCTCAAAATAACCTTCATCAGGTACGCTAAAAATAACCTTCATCAGGTACGCTCAATAACCTTCATCAGGTACGTTACTGGAATAATCTTCATCATGTACGCTCAATAATCTTCATCAGGTACGCTCAATAATCTTCATCAGGTACGTTACTGGAATAATCTTCATCAGGTACGCTCAATAATCTTCATCAGGTACGTTACTGGAATAATCTTCATCAGGTACGCTCAATAATCTTCATCAGGTACGTTACTGGAATAATCTTCATCAGGTACGTTACTGGAATAATCTTCATCAGGTACGCTCAAAATATTATAAGCTGCATTTGGTTTTTTCAGTATGAACAACTTGGACACGAATATTACAAGAAACAATAGTTTAAATCAATAGTGGATCTGAACAAATACATGTAAAGTAGACACTGAGTCGATACCTCTCCCCTCTCCTTGTAGATTGTTCGTCCCCGGTGGTGTCATCCGCCCAGTAGTCATTGTTTCGGCACTGACATGGTTTATTAGATATATTATTGAAATGTACAGTTTCTAAATCATGCAATTATCATTAAAACTAACGTTCTCCTCCCTCAGGCATAGGTGACATCAAGTGAATTTAGCTATCCTGTTTATGTCCTTTGTCTTAATTTAGCTATCCTGTTTAGGTCCTTTGTCTTAATTTAGCTATCCTGTTTATGTCCTTTGTCTTAACTTAGCTATCCTGTTTATGTCCTTTGTCTTAATTTAGCTATCCTGTTTAGGTCCTTTGTCTTAATTTAGCTATCCTGTTTAGATCCTTTGTCTTAATTTAGCTATCCTGTTTAGGTCCTTTGTCTTAATTTAGCTATCCTGTTTAGGTCCTTTGTCTTAATTTAGCTATCCTGTTTAGGTCCTTTGTCTTAATTTAGCTATCCTGTTTAGATCCTTTGTCTTAATTTAGCTATCCTGTTTAGGTCCTTTGTCTTAATTTAGCTATCCTGTTTAGATCCTTTGTCTTACTTTAGCTATCCTGTTTAGATCCTTTGTCTTAATTTAGCTATCCTGTTTAGATCCTTTGTCTTAATTTAGCTATCCTGTTTAGGTCCTTTGTCTTAATTTAGCTATCCTGTTTAGGTCCTTTTTCTTAATTTAGCTATCCTGTTTAGGTCCTTTGTCTTAACTTAGCTATCCTGTTTATGTCCTTTGTCTTAATTTAGCTATCCTGTTTAGGTCCTTTGTCTTAATTTAGCTATTCTGTTTAGATCCTTTGTCTTAATTTAGCTATCCTGTTTATGTCCTTTGTCTTAATTTAGCTATTCTGTTTAGATTCTTTGTCTTAATTTAGCTATCCTGTTTAGGTCCTTTGTCTTAATTTAGATATCCTGTTTAGGTCCTTTGTCTTAATTTAGCTATCCTGTTTAGGTCCTTTGTCTTAATTTAGCTATCCTGTTTAGGTCCTTTGTCTTAATTTAGCTATCCTGTTTAGGTCCTTTGTCTTAATTTAGCTATCCTGTTTAGGTCCTTTGTCTTAATTTAGCTATCCTGTTTAGGTCCTTTGTCTTAATTTAGCTATCCTGTTTAGGTCCTTTGTCTTAATTTAGCTATCCTGTTTAGGTCCTTTGTCTTAATTTAGCTATCCTGTTTAGGTCCTTTGTCTTAATTTAGCTATCCTGTTTAGGTCCTTTGTCTTAATTTAGCTATCCTGTTTAAGTCCTTTGTCTTAATTTAGCAATCCTGTTTAGGTCCATTGTCTTAATTTAGCTATCCTGTGGGCTTGAGGTGCAGAAACCCACCCAGGCACTTAAGTCAGTTAAAGGCCCGGGAAATACCTTTGACTTTAACTCCAAGTGGTCAAGAACTTTGCCATCCTTAATATATTTTTCATGGGATATTTATAGAGACCCCCTCCATAAAAAAAAAATCAAATATCAAAGTTGATATTTGACACCCTGCTGTGGGCTTGAGGTGCAGAAACCCACACAGGCACTTAAGTCAGTTAAAGGCCCGGGAAATACCTTTGATTGAAACCCCAAGTGGGCAAGAACTTTGCCGTCCTTAATATATTTTTCATGGGATATGCATAGAGACCCACCCCCTCCATAATTTTTTTTGCAAATATCAAAGTTGATATTTGACACCCTGCTGTGGGCTTGAGGTGCAGAAACCCACCCAGGCACTTCAGTCAGTTAAAGGCCTTGGCTATACCTTTGAGTTAAACCCCAAGTGGGAAAGAACTATGCGTCCTTCGATATTTTTTCATGGGTTATCTATAGAGTCCCCCCAATTCCAAATATTAAAGTAGTGTATCGGGACAGCTCAAGGAATATTTCGGGGGGAGCAAAAGGGAGCGTGCCATTGCGTATGCGTTACTGGAAGTGACGTCACCGGAAGCGGCCCTGACCGGAAATGACGTCACATGAAGTCACGTGACCGGAAGTGACGTCATAACCGGAAGTATGTTCTGCACATGTCCGGAAGGGCATTCCCGCGCTTTTTTTCTTACCATAGCAGTAGTACGAAATGTACAATTGTGCATGACCGGAAGTAGCATGGCTAATGGATGTGACATGAACGGAAGTCACGTGACCGGAAGTGACGTCATTTCCCCCCGCGTTTTTTTCTTACTATAAAATTAGTATAAAATGTATCATTGCGCATGACCGGAAGTAGTATGGATACCGGATTTGACGATAAGACCGAAAGTGGATGATTCCCCTTGGGGTGTGTTCTGATTTGTTCGAGGTGTTGTGTAGTACTCCAAGGGTGTTTTCTATCACGTCTGCGTTCTCACTGTGGTATTTCTACTAAATAACCTAAGAGTCAAATGAATGAAATGGTACATTTGATCCCCTAAGTCACCCAGTAGAAGGTCACTCTGCATTTATCCAGGCGTGTGACTGGCTCTATATAGAGGTTGCATTAACCTTCTTTTTTTCCTTCCTTTTTTTTTTTTTTTTTTTCATAGCACATGTTAAACAAGTAACAACACAAATCTCTGTGCAATACCCGTCGCTTCCACGGCATTTTCTAAGAGCCTGGTGACGTCTGTCATGCTATGTCCTGCACATCGATGAATGAGTTAAAAAATGCAATGAAATCCGCACACGGTAGATCCTTCCTCTTGTACTCGAACGGTATTGTAAGTCCAATGAAGGCAATGTTTGTTCATGAAATTGACATAAGCGGATTCGTGCGGTGGACGTCCGGTTGGATCGTAGTATTCCCCTCGTGAGTTGGCGTCGATGTATATAGCGATCCAGTGTTGTCCCATTGGATGGTCTGGATCCGTATTTCCCACAAGGGCCGAAGGTACATTTAATAATCTGTGTAATCTGTTTCTGGCATAGACCCCATTAAACACAGGTCTGGAGTGGGGATGTTTTTTCAATAGAGTGTTAATCTCTAGCGTATTCATTATGCAATGTATTCAAACAAGACTTGTTTGTTTCTACCGATTTCGATCACGTTGTCAAATTCTGCATACAGCACGACGTTGATGGTCCCTGCCAGAGCTTCGTCGAAATGAATCTCCACACGTAAATTGCCCTATCCAGAGTCATATCGAATCCAAATAAGGTGTGTTCTTTAGCGTATTCATCTCTGGAGATGGTATTTCCTTCGTCTTCATGCATCTTTCCCGTACTGGTATGGAGTACCATATAACTGCGAATATAACCTGCGTTTTCAAAGTCGGGTTGTAACGGTTTGGCGGGAATTTGTCGTCCGTCCACGTTCAGTGCCACAAAATTGATCTTGTAGTGTTTAAAATCGAAAGGGATTTTCGTAATAGTCCTATTTAAGGTATCACTGTCCACGCACCAATCACCAGTCTTTTCGGCAACTGTCCCAAAAACATGTTGTCCTGGACGTAATTCATGTTGCCACGAGGAATCGTATCTACTTTGACTTCTACACGTCGGATGGGGTATTTACAGCTGGTCTTTTCCAAAGCTTTGACGTGACCCATTCTTACGGCAGGACTTAACTGTACATTTCTCACAAATAGAGCGAGATCCTTGATTATGATCTTATAGTTGTCGGCATCGGCCATTAGAGCGAACACGTCTCGACTTCGTCGTAATTTGATTTTCAGATCGACGTGATTCAGTAAATATTTCTCTTGACAAAATAAGTGTAGTTTTCCCATCATCTGTACAGACTTGCTTTGGGCCATCAATGCTTTCCGGGACGTGAATCTTTGTTATCGGTTGTTCTCTTATCCTGATGTCCCGGTGTATCCTTGTACCACATGACTCCCGTTAATTGAGATTCTTTGGCAGCTGGGCCATAGCTGAGTAATATTTCTATGTAAGCTCTGTAAGGGTACAAGCTGGTCGGTGGTGAAACCAGATTTTCGTTGAGGCTAACACTGACATCACTAAAGAGGGAATGCATCCACAAGTTGACAGATCCAACGTCCGCTCCGCTATCCAATGCAGTATCGTCGTCATCCATGATATGTGCTTCCACAAACGGGTAAGTATTAGCCAAGTCGATGTAGTCGTCCCCCGCCCCACTGACGGCGAATTCGTAAGGTCCTTGATCCTTCAGAGCCGATGTCAATCCTTTCTGCTCCCAATACACATAAGCCACACTGGTCTGTGTAGGTGGAACTTCAAATAAATCCAGTTCTGATTTCGCGCATTCGCATGAGTTGGGATGTACAAGTGCCATTCTTATCCGAAATGTCATTCGAAGTGTTCCGTTGCTTGGTCTGCCGACGTCTGGTCTTTTTTCGCTTGGCAGGTCCTGTTAGAACTCGTTGTCCTGGGGGTCCTACCGTGTCCATAGCCTTCTGGAATAAGTTTTCTCCTGTTGATTTCAATCGTGATGTTGCTGCCTGTTTGATATTTATTCCTTGCACGACATCTTCGGCAATATTTAATCCCGTTTTTAAAGCCTCGCGTTCTAGGGTCTTTGTTCCCTTTTTCAACAAAGGCATGGCTGCTTTAAAGAGTCCTCCAAAGATACTGCCAAGTCCATGTCCTCTTTGATATTGTCTTCCCGCAAATACCGGATATCCTTTTCCTGCTTGGTGTATGTAATAATCGTGGTAAGCTTTCGTATCGTAACGATGAGGTGGTTTCATTCTAGAGAGAATTCTTTCCGTTTTCTACAGTGAAGTGTCACCACCACTCGTCCTCTTTCGAATGGCACTATAGAGCCCGTGTCGTCCCTTAAATCTATTTCCAAGGTCTGAAATCGTTTTTGTAACAGGGGACAGTACTGTATCGGATCAAACACTCGGGTGATCATTTCTCCGTCTCTTCCTTCCACCGGTACGATTCTCAATGACGGTACTTGGGCATCTCCCACCATTCTCGATTCCACCAAGGGACAATACACGTACAGAGAATGTAATCCTTTCTTGACATCCACTACCCAATCTGAAACATAATACCCGCCAGGAATATAGCTTGTCTGAATCCTAACATGGATTGTATTAAAGGACTGATGATGACTTGACAATCTTTTTTCACTTTCATATCGATTTTATGATTGATTTTGTTGAAACCCATGTCGAATTTATTCTTGAGTTCCTTCATGTGCTTTTCCCCCTCGATGGGGAATCCTTTTGGCCGAGGAATAGTACCCATCCGGTAACAAGACCAAATGCTTTTGTAGTTCTGACTCCTTGTAAAAGTGAACCTTCAACCAGGCTTCTTTATTCATGACGCTATACCAACTGTGAGTATACTGTATCTCTGCCAATCCGATTTTCCATGCTCTGTCCAGATCCGTTATTTTCGGCAATTTCGTCGTGTAATGAGTCAACGTATTGTTCGGACAGTAATTCATGGAACTGTTACTAGGCAGAGTCAGGTAAAACATGCTTCGTCTTGATCGTGGGGTTAGGTAACAGGTATCCCAGACAACTGCTCAACAAGGCCGTCCACAAGGTACTGTTCTCCGATTTTACCGTTAAGTTGTAAATGCTGACTACGATAACGGTGTACAGAATGAGTACCTGACACAAAATACGACCTCCGAACGTGGAGTCTTCTTTCCACAAGTCACCCAAGACGATACACTGTCCGTGTCACTCGGTGCCATTCGCAAGACTGACACTTCAAGTAGGTGTTGTGTGCTTTTTTAGGTCCTGTTTAAGGATCCAGCTGCTGAAGGACTGGATATCCGAGCCACTTGACTAAATACTGAACTCTTTGTCCCATTTTTCTCTTTTTAAAAATGGGTTCAATCTTGTATACGTCGTCTGTCTTAATGACTTTCTGTAATTCTTCGACATAGAATGTTCCTTCCAGAATTTCACCGTGGTCGTCTTTGACTAAGTATACCGAGGGTCTGGTTTCGATGCATTTCACTACCGCCGCCCAGATTTGAAAATGACCTGAAACGCATATTTTAAAGTCTTCCCCGTCCTGTCTGTCAATGGAACGACCCAAGCATATCGGGATAACACGTCTATACATGTCAACGAGTACTTGAATCCTTTGTTGTAAGAAGACAATTTGGCGAGATCCACTAAATTCGCCTGCCACTGGTGGTCAATTCCATAGACTACAACGCGTCTCCTGGGAAATCGTCGTCTAGTTGGTTTATGCAAAGTGTGCGTGTCCTGAGACTGTAACCATTCTCTGACTTGTTTCTTCGTATAACTTTTCGGCTTAAATTTATTCAATCCTCCATAACTGGCGGGAGCTAAAAGGTTGTAGTAGGTCGATTTCATGTTTACAACTGCCCCTTCGTGGTCTCAACCTCCGTTTTAAAAGTCGATCCAGTTCTGGACTTCTTTCCTTCTGTTTCTTGGTGTTTTTGGGGAGTACGGTCTAATAGCGGATGGACTCTGTTGTCGTTTGCGAGATCTCGGTGTTTTTTTGGTCTGAGTGATGTATCTCCAGCGGTCTTCGTGACCAATCAAATCTTGTGAAACATTTGCTTCTCGTAAGGCTTCTCCAAATGGTTCCCATCCTTGTGGGTTGAAATATTTCTATTTGCTCAGCACGTCGTTGACTAAATCCACCACGTTGCTTCCTTAAACGGTTTCTCCCTTGTATTTCAGTTCCCCTTTCTCGTTCCAGCTAATGTCGGGACTGCTCTTCATTTTTTTCAACAAGAGTTGTACATTGGCCTTCATTATTTTTGGTACGCTTTCCAAAATTTCGTTGTCGATCAGGTCCTGTTTCACGGGTTCAGGTGCGACTGCCACGGGTCTGGGTCTGTAATCGTCGTAGACGTTCAAATATAGAGTGAACGATTGGCGCATAGCTTGAGACGTTTGTCTGCCGACAGGTCTTCTCTTTCTAGTATGGTTTGCATCTTCTTATCCAAGGTGTCCATGACTTTCACGCGTTGTTCCACTGGAGGTTTTGGGCGCTCTTGAGTCTGGTGGTATCTATTTATTAAGGTTAGTTCCTTCATTTAAATAATGTAGAGAGCAACGGTGCTACTACAGATGCAATCGGTGCTAGTAGGGATCACAAAAATCCACCTTTCTGTAAGATCGCTTTCTTCTGTTTGAGAGAGAACGACTTTTTCGTTAGTGCTCTCAATCCGGCCTTATTTCTCTTGAGTTTTTCCTTCTGCAGTTTAGTTAACGGGACGTTGCCTCTTAAAATATTATCGGCACACTCACACAGACAGTCGACGAGACTGCCATCCGCTTTTGTTATGATGTGTTTACGAATACACGGTTTCGTCTTTTGTAAATATAATATATCACTGCCGTGCATTTTCAAGCGCTGAGAGACCATGTTATTCCCTCAGAGTCTCATGCAAGAGTGACAAGAAACGGGATGTAACATCCTTTTTATGACTCGACATACGCTTTCTGTTCTTCACCGGGAAAGATGAAGGTTCTTAATCTCAGGATATCCGGCGTGTTTTGTTTCATATCGATCACCATGTAGCCATGAGGTCTGGCTGTAGCTCGGGCAAAAGCTTCCAGGAAAAATTCCGTTCTCCTGGGATACATTTGGTGTGCTAGCGCCATGATCTGCGATACGTCTGTCAGGTTTTGGAATAGAACCATGTAATGGGCATTGAGACTTATGGTTCTATGGTGAAACAGATTCTGAACGATATACATGACGCTGATGTTTCTGTGGTGACTCCTTTTCGTAAACAGTGAAGCCACCCTTTGATCCGTTTCGTCCATGAGATCGTCCAAAATGATCAAATGTTTTTCTCTTAAATCTAAATTATCCAGATCCGGTAAACCTTGTTGAAATTATATCCCTTTTACGGTTCCATACAACGTCTGATATTCACACATAAGATCCGATCTGGCTTGGGAGTCATCATGTGTTTGATATTGTGAACGAACCATCGGACAAACATCGATTGTCCACTGCCTGTAGGTCCGGCAATCACACTGGTAAACGGATGTACCCATGGCATGAAATGATAGAGATCGTATCCGTCTGGAACCCCAAAAAAACCGGATTACTGGTTTTCAATATATAATAGGGTTCTCCTTCATTACTCTGTGAGTATTGCTGCTGCTGCGGCTACGACGGCACATATCCATCTGTCAGCGGAGGCGGCGGCGGTGTATATCCCTCTGTCAGCGGCGGCGGCTGCGCATAGCCCTCGGTCAGCGGCTCTTAGGTTATTTAGTAGAGATACCACAGTGAAAATGCGAACGTGATAGAAAACACCATTGGAGTACCACACAACACTTCGAACAATTAAGATCACACCCCAAGGGTAATCACCCACTTTCGGTCTTATGACGTTAATTCCTGTGACGTCACTTCCCGTGACGTCACTTTCGGACACGTCACATCCGGTAGCCATGCTACTTACGGTCATACGCAAAGGTACATTTTGTACTACTACTATGGTAAGAAAAAAAGCGCGGGAATACGCAGAACATACTTCCGGTTATGACGTGACTTCCGGTCACGTGACTTCATGTGACGTCATTTCCGGTCAGGGCCGCTTCCGGTGACGTCACTTCCAGTAACCCATGCGTAATAGCCTGCTCCCCTTTGCTCCCCCCGAAATATGCCTTGAGCTGTCCCGAAATACTACTTTGATATTTGGATTTGGGGGGGTCCCTATTAATAACCCATGAAAAAATATCGAAGGACGGCAAAGTTCTTGCCCACTTGGTGTTTCAATCAAAGGTATTGGCCGGGCCTTTAACTGACCTAAGTGCCTGGGTGGGTTTCTGCACCTCAAGCCCACAGCAGGGTGTCAAATATCAACTTTGATATTTGATTTTTTTTTATGGAGGGGGATCTCTATGAATATCCCATGAAAAATATATTAAGGACGGCAAAGTTCTTGACCACTTGGAGTTTAAGTCAAAGGTATTGCACGGGCCTTTAACTGACTTAAGTTCCTGGGTGGGTTTCTGCATCTCAAGCCCGCAGCTGGGTGTCAAATATCAACTTTGATATTTGATTTTTTTTTTATGGAGGGGTGGTCTCTATTAATATCCCATGAAAAATATATTAAGGACCGCAAAGTTCTTGACCACTTGGGGATTAAGTCAAAGGTATTTCCCGGGCCTTTAACTGACTTAAGTGCCTGGGTGGGTTTCTGCACCTCAAGCCCGCAGCTGGGTGTCAAATATCAACTTTGATATTTGATTTTTTTTTTATGGAGGGGTGGTCTCTATTAATATCCCATGAAAAATATATTAAGGACGGTAAAGTTCTTGACTACTTGGGGTTTAAGTCAAAGGTATTGCCCGGGTCTTTAACTGACTTAAGTGCCTGGGTGGGTTTCTGCACCTCAAGCCCACAGCAGGGTGTCAAATATCAACTTTGATATTTGAATTTTGTTTTGTGGAGGGGGGAGGGGGTCTCTATTAATATCTCATGAAAAATATATCAAGGATGGCAAAGTTCTTGCCCACTTGGGGTTTCAATCAATGATATTGCCCAGGTCTTTAACTGATTTAAATGCCTGGGTGGGTTTCCGCACCTCAAGCCCACAGCAGGGTGTTACATATCAACTTTGATATGCAGTGAAGTACCATGCTCTGGGATATTCCCTACTCTACAAATAATAACGTCATTCCCGGAATTTCCGTCTTGATGGGTCATTCATGAAGACCTCCATAAAGGATTCCAATACAACTAAATGTAACCAAATTTGGGTTCCAAATAATCCTTACATATTTACCTGCAACTACCATTGTTTATTCCTTTCCATTTAGATTTTGTTTATTTTTTCAGAAAACTTAATGTTATATTTTTCTAATGTTCTATAATTACACTATTTTTAGATTGATGAGATGTCTTCATGTGGACCGGAATCTTATGACTTTATATTGCTTGACAAAACGCTGTCTAAATCATCTACCGGTTTAAAACATTAAAGTAAATGATTTTTTATTCTGTGTTTATTTAAAGTGGTAAGCTCGCCATCCGAAAAATATTGTATGTCTTCGTTATTTTGTATTGTATGGGCGGGGGTCTAGATATATTTACTGTATGCCCTGATGTCGATTTATTGTGTTGGCTATGCATTTACAGTAATATATTTGTTATTGGACGCTAGAAATCTTTAAAAGTACATGTTGCTCTTATTTATTTTTTTGGTTTTGAGACATATCGCCTTATTGCTCGATAGCTTAATGCTCGCTAGAAATTGCTCGCTAGCTTGAGCCTGGTTATTCTCTGCGTAGTACGTGGAGGATTCCTGAGCTGTCAAACATCCTGATAGCTAATTCAAATCTTACTTAACGAATTTCTTAAATTCAGAAATAAGTTCTCTGAAACCTTCCAAGGCAGTTAAGGCTTCATATTGTTTTTGATGTTGCAATAGGAGTCGCTAAGAATATGTACGTATTTATATCAATAAAACTATATATTATTATTTACATCGGGTGCTCTGTGACAGGTAAACATTCCAACTGCTGACCGTGTAGGAGTTAAAGCGTCTTGGTTGTCGAAGGTTATTGGAGTTTAGCGACACTTTAACGGTATTTATACCGTAGTAGTCTTGCTATTGGCAGGGGAAACCGTAATGATTGGAGAAAACCACTGGCCTTCTACCAGTTACTGACTTCAAACTATAAATGAGCATGTATTTTACACTAGTTGTCAGGGGTGTCTGTTAAATGATTTTTATATCGTCTTGTAGGTTAGATAAAATGGATGTAAAATAAAAATAATCGTTCAGTTAACGGTGAGTGATTTCAGTATAGGCTTGATTGATGTGTCAGATTGTCAATATCGCTGCAATGTCGTGGTAATGACTCGACGACCTATAGATATAGATTACAGCCTTTCAGAATGTTTCCTAATTAGCTCTAAATTCTCATTCTTTTATATGTAATTCATGAGTATAATATCAAAATTGATCTCTTCCACTCGGTTTGAAGCAGATTTTATATTCTTCTTTAATTCAGATCAATCTCTAAAGATGAGTAAAATCAATGTGTAATGATTAATATAATAAAGTTATATACAAATAGATAAAACTATCCATATACTTATCACGTCTCTATTCGACCGAGCTTGGTGTGAACGCTCAAATGAGAAAAGTTTAAATTGATATTTAAAAAACAGGAGTAAGCTTGTCGAGCATTGAAATATTCACATTTTGTTTCCTTGTTTGTTTTTTTTTAATTTTTTGCTTGTTTTGATTTTAATTTTGTTTGTTTTTCTTGGTCAGAACAAATTTAGGATTTTTTTCACGTTTTAGTTTGATTGATTCGTTTCCCACATCGTCTTAATTAACTGTATTACTTATATATATATATCTCTCCAGTAATTAGAGAAGATCGACTAAATAGTATACATTATGAAAGTCATGTTTATTTACGACCAATCCGTTCAAACCAAAACGTGTGATGTTAGAACGTATCATTTTATAGACTTGTGTATGCCTGTCTGAAATATGATTCTGATAAGTTGCACGTGAGGTAGCTCGAGCATGATGGAACAGGAAGTCAAACAATTAATTAATATCTGTTTAATTAGGGGAGTTTAGCATACTGTAATATAATAGTATATAATATTACTACATATTTATTGAATATCAATATATACTTAGTAAATCTACGTTCGTTCTATCATATGTCGGGTTATCTGCCCATGGGAATACGACACCTGGCTATTGTTATGTTATGAAGGTGTAATTTCTCGGAATGAAGTATATCTGAAACATTACAATTTTGTTGTGTAGATTACAAAATGGAATATACATTGTTGAAGCCTTCATATAATTATCTGTATAGTGATTAAAGTGTAATTTTGATATAACAATGAAAATGTGAAATTCCCAATATGTTGGATGTAATATGATTTAGAAGTGAAATGTGGATACCTTATAATATATGATGGGTGCTAAAGAAGATCCGGAAGTTTTTGAGGCGGAGATACAATCGGATATGGATTCACAGGTTAGTATCACATTTCAGTTATAAAATTAACAAAAACCAGTGGATTCTCATGAATTCAAAAAACCCTTAAAGTACAATTTGTTTTGACGTTCAAATTTTACGGCAATAATTACTTTTATAATTTTTCAGGTTAAAAAGACCCTTATTTCAAAATAAAATTGAAAACAAATTTCAAGTATCTACAGAATATTATTTTGTGTTTAAAGAAGTAACTAATTATTTAAATAGACAGAAAGACGACAGAAGTCAAACAATAATTTTCTATAATTGACTAATATTATAGTTAAACTTCAAACTAATAAGACGGGTCATTTTTATTCTGTTTCCATTTTACTCACAAAAACAGCATTTCATTATTACCTTGCGTGTATATGTAAGATATAACCTTCATTGTGAGTAGTTGGTCAGTCATTTGTTTAGATCTATATTTAAACATCTGCCCCGACATTATCATTATGTAGGTAAAAATCGTCAACTCGATTAGCTCGTCCTAAGTTTTCAACTAACATCTTAGATTTTGAATACAACTGTACAAAGTATGAATAAGATCTGAGGGTTCAAATTTAAATCTGTAATATACAGAATACAATACTGAGACAATAATCTATAATATACAGAATACAATACTGAGAAAATAATCATAGTAGAGTTGTTGTATTGTGTTGTCATAAAACTTTGGTCACAGATGTGTAAATAAAATATCATATCTAAACCTGATCAATTAAAATCAATCTGTGTAGCAGTTGGTCCAGGCTATATATAGAATGGCAGAGAACACGATAATGATCAAGAACATTAATGAACTCTATAATCAATTAAAAATCTAAAACCAATCAACCAAATTTAGTTCACAAGGGTCGATAAATTCAAACAAATTCATCATGAATATTATTATTGAATAATGTTTGCAGCCATGGTTTTGGTTTTGAAATCTGTTTCTAGTTAATTAATGATATCAATTTAGAAACTTGATCTTGTTGCCATTATTAAAACAAAATGGATAATATTCACGTCTTATATGTCAGCCATTATTAAAAATCTAACTATCATAAATAAATAGATGGATATAAAAAATGAAAAACTTTTCTTTACATTTAATTTTTAAGCAATCATTTATAGATATTTAGAATAGACAATATTGCAAGTACAATGTAATTGTTCCTTCAATAACACCAACCAATATACCAGTAGATGATTGGAATGATATTAGTTTTCTTGTAAGCATAGTTGTCTATTGAAATTCTATTTTTCTTTTTTTTCCTGCTTATATATATATTGCATCCTATTTGTAGTTTATATGAGAGCTGACACTATTAGTGTTCCATTTTACCTGAACCATTTCATATAGAAATTATCGATCAACATGTATTTTTCATTATTTATACTTTTCTTACAGACGAATAATAATTTAAAGGTGGAATTAATAATGCATGTATTGAATAACTGTACAGTGTCTGTATAATCATGTAAACAATTTATGCATCTTCTGCCTTTTAATGAGGAACAGATTGCATACCTTGTTGGTCTTTACCATGCCAGATGAGTTTTTTCTTCTTATTTTTCATTTCACCTGCAACATAAGAGGAAGTTAATACTGCACATTGTAAAGTTTAATGGCACTTGATACAAGAAACCTGACAGACGTGTGAATAATTAGCAATAAAAAAACTTACAATATTTGAGTTAACTTTAAACCATTACACGTCACTTTAAATCATCATACTTCACGTGTTATAGTTATAGACCTATAAGAAAGGACTCAGTGAAGAGTAGATGGTTTTAAACATGTCTATAATACTCTATTTGATGTATTTAATTTTAATTACGTTTTTTTTTCCAAGAATATATCTTGTACAAACGATTACATAAATATAAAATAAGAATTTCTCCAATTTAATGGCCGTTTGCTCAAAGACGTTTTATGTTGTTTTAGATTAAATTTTGAAAGAGAACAACATACATGTATACTAAGATAGTTTCGACCCACTTGAAGCAGCAACTGTTTTCATTTCAAAGACCACGGTCATGTTTTATTATGCACATATAATTGTTCGCATGCTCTGCTTTTGTTTTTGTCAGTAATGGTACATTGCCTTGTCATTATGTAGAATAAATACTATACATACAAACGAGATATAAACAGCTCATCATATAATTAGTTAAGACAACAGTTAACGCTGAAATAGTATGGTGTAAAGTCATTCTTACTGTCGTCATGTAGCTAGTGTTATATACGTGTAGAAATTAACGTTCCAATGCTATATACATATATCGTGGCGATCAGCTTTATTGGTGGAGGAAACCGGAGTACTGGGAGAAAGCTACCGACTTGCCGCAAGTCACTGACATTACATAATGTTGTATCGAGTACACCTCGCCATGACCGGGATTCAAACTCTGTTTTCTTTATGTTTACATATTTCTTTTCAATAAAATGTCTTTATTATTTCATCTCTTTATTATAAAGGGAAATGATATGAAGTAATAAAGATTTTTTTATTGAAAATAAATATATAAACAGAAAATTAAATAAAAAGGGGATTGGATTGGAAAAAAAGGGGGTGGTATAATTCCATGCCACAAGCACCTGTGGTCTGTATACATGTAGGTATTTATTGACAGCAGAAGTGCATTACTTCGTGTATATATTTGTAAACAATAGCAGAGTTGTACATGTTTAGATAACAGGATTCAGTCATTCTTTAGATTATTATTGGTGTATTATCTGATGAACTAAAGAACGACAATCCAAGGTTATCATTTTAAGGTGTTAGGAGAACACTCGTTGATAGACACATATCAGTGGTATTTATTTACGGTATAGGAGAAAAATATTGAATTATGACATGTGATAATGGTTGACATTTTATATACGTGTGTTGTTTCATGTCCAAGTTATATCAAAGACGATATACATTGTCTATCTTCTCTTTATATGTAGTTACATAATGTACGTGTATGTTGTTTCATATCAAAGACGATATTACCTTGTCTAGACTATCTTTTCTTCAATTGTAGTATCTATAATATATTGTTTCATGTCCAAGTTATATCAAAGACTATATACATTGTCTATCCTATCTTTTCTTCAATTGTAGTATCTATAATATATTGTTTCATGTCCAAGTTATATCAAAGACTATATACATTGTCTATCCTATCTTTATTTGCAATCTGTATCTCAATATATTATATATATAGTGTAAATATTTTCTGGGTCCATCTAATATATTCTACAGATAGACACAGTTAAAACGGTTAACTGTATTCTACAGATAGATACAGCTAAAACGGTTAACTGTATTCTACAGATAGACACAGCTAAAACGGTTAACTGTATACTACAGATAGACACAGCTAAAACGGTTAACTGTATTCTACAGATAGATACAGCTAAAACAGTTAACTGTATTCTACAGATAGACACAGCTAAAACGGTTAACTGTATACTACAGATAGACACAGCTAAAACGGTTAACTGTATTCTACAGATAGGTACAACTAAACGGCTAACTGTATTTTACAGATAGATACAGCTAAACAGTTAACTGTATTCTACAGATAGGTACAGCTAGAACGGTTAACTGTATACTACAGATAGGTACAGCTAAACAGTTAATTGTATTCTACAGATAGATACACTAAACAGTTAACTGTATTCTACAGATATGTACAGCTAAACGGTTAACTGTATTCTACAGATATATACAGCTAAACGGTTAACTGTATACCACATATAGGTACAGCTAAACTGTTAATTGTATACTACAGATAGATACAGCTAAATTGTTAACTGTATTCTACAGATAGATACAGCTAAACTGTTAACCGTATTCTACAGATAGGTACAGCTAAACGGTTAACTGTATACTACAGACGGGTTAAGCTAAACGGTTAACTGTATTCTACAGATAGATACAGCTAAACGGTTAACTGTATTCTACAGATATGTACAGCTAAACGGTTAACTGTATTCTACAGATAAGTACAGATAAACAGTTAACTGTATACTACAGATAGACACAGCTAAAATGGCTAACTGTATTCTACAGATAGGTACAGCTAAACAGTTAACTGTATTCTACAGATAGATACAGGTTAACGGTGAACTGTATCCTAGAGATATGTACAGCTAAACAGTTAACTGTATACTACAGATAGACACAGCTTAACGGTTAACTGTATTTTACAGATATGCACAGCTAAACGGTTAACTGTATTCTACAGATAGGTACAGCTAAACGGTTAATTGTATTCTACGGATAGGTACAGCTATACGGTTAACTGTATTCTACAGATAGGTACATCTAAACGGTTAACTGTATTCTACAGATAGGTACAGCTAAACGGTTAATTGTATTCTACAGATAGATACACTAAACGGTTAACTGTATTCTACAGATATGTACAGCTAAACGCTTAACTGTATTCTACAGATATATACAGCTAATCGGTTAACTGTATACCACATATAGGTACAGCTAAACTGTTAACTGTATACTACAGATAGATACAGCTAAACTGTTAACTGTATTCTACAGATAGATACAGCTAAACTGTTAACTGTATTCTACAGATAGGTACAGCTAAACGGTTAACTGTATACTACAGACAGGTTAAGCTAAACGGTTAACTGTATTCTACAGATAGATACAGCTAAACGGTTAACTGTATTCTACAGATATGTACAGCTAAACGGTTAACTGTATTCTACATATAGGTACAGCTAAACGGATAACTGTATTCTACAGATAGGTACAGCTAAACGGTTAATTGTATTCTACGGATATGTACAGCTATACGGTTAACTGTATTCTACAGATAGGTACATCTAAACGGTTAACTGTATTCTACAGATAGGTACAGCTAAACGGTTAATTGTATTCTACAGATAGATACACTAAACAGTTAACTGTATTCTACAGCTATGTACAGCTAAACGGTTAACTGTATTCTACAGATATATACAGCTAAACGGTTAACTGTATACCACATATAGGTACAGCTAAACTGTTAACTGTATACTACAGATAGATACAGCTAAATTGTTAACTGTATTCTACAGATAGATACAGCTAAACTGTTAACTGTATTCTACAGATAGGTGCAGCTAAACGGTTAATTGTATACTACAGATAGACACAGCTAAACGGTTAACTGTATTTTACAGATAGATACAGCTAAACGGTTAACTGTATTCTACAGATATGTACAGCTAAACGTTTAACTGTATTCTACAGATAAGTACAGATAAACAGTTAACTGTATACTACAGATAGACACAGCTAAAATGGCTAACTGTATTCTACAGATAGGTACAGCTAAACAGCTAACTGTATTCTACAGATAGATACAGGTTAACGGTGAACTGTATCATAGAGATATGTACAGCTAAACAGTTAACTGTATACTACAGATAGACACAGCTTAACGGTTAACTGTATTTTACAGATATGTACAGCTAAACGGTTAACTGTATTCTACATATAGGTACAGCTAAACGGATATCTGTATTCTACAGATAGGTACAGCTAAACGGTTAATTGTATTCTACGGATAGGTACAGCTATACGGTTAACTGTATTCTACAGATAGGTACATCTAAACGGTTAACTGTATTCTACAGATAGGTACAGCTAAACAGTTAGCTGTATTCTACAGATAGGTGCAGCTAAATGGTTAACTGTATACTACAGATAGGTACAGCTAAACGGTTCAATGTATACTACAGATAGGTACAGCTAAACGGTTCAATGTATACTACAGATAGGTACATCTTAACGGTTAACTGTATTCTACAGATAGGTACAGCTATACGGTTAACTGTATTCTACATATAGGTACAGCTAAACGGATACCTGTATTCTACAGATATGTACAGCTAAACAGTTAACTGTATACTACAGATAGACACAGCTAAAATGGCTAACTGTATTCTACAGATAGGTACAGCTAAATGGTTAACTGTATGTTACAGACGGTTAAGCTAAACGGTTAACTGTATTCTACAGATAGATACAGCTAAACGGTTAACTGTATTCTACAGATATGTACAGCTAAACAGTTAACTGTATACTACAGATAGACACAGCTAAAATGGCTAACTGTATTCTACAGATAGGTACAGCTAAACAGTTAACTGTATTCTACAGATAGATACAGGTTAACGGTGAACTGTATCCAAGAGATATGTACAGCTAAACAGTTAACTGTATACTACAGATAGACACAGCTTAACGGTTAACTGTATTTTACAGATATGTACAGCTAAACGGTTAACTGTATTCTACATATAGGTACAGCTAAACGGATAACTGTATTCTACAGATAGATACAGCTAAACGGTTAATTGTATTCTACGGATAGGTACAGCTATACGGTTAACTGTATTCTACAGATAGGTACATCTAAACGGTTAACTGTATTCTACAGATAGGTACAGCTAAATGGTTAACTGTATACTACAGATAGGTACAGCTATACGGTTAACTGTATTCTACAGATAGGTACATCTAAACGGTTAACTGTATTCTACAGATAGGTACAGCTAAATGGTTAACTGTATACTACAGATATGTACAGCTAAACGGTTCAATGTATACTACAGATAGGTACAGCTAAACGGTTCAATGTATACTACAGATAGGTACATCTTAACGGTTAACTGTATTCTACAGATTGGTACAGCTATACGGTTAACTGTATTCTACATATAGGTACAGCTAAACGGATAACTGTATTCTACAGATAGGTACAGCTAAACAGTTAACTGTATTCCACAGATAGGTACAGCTATACGGTTAACTGTATTCTACATATAGGTACAGATAAACTGTTAACTGTATTCTACAGATAGGTACAGCTAAACGGTTAACTGCATACAACAAATAGGTACAGCTAAACGGTTAACTGTATTCTACAGATAGGTACAGCTAAACGATTAACTGTATACTACAGATAGGTACAGCTAAATGATTAACTGTATTCTACAGATAGATACAGCTAAACAGTTAACTGTATTCTACAGATAGGTACAGCTAAAGGATTAACTGTATACTACAGATATGTGCAGCTATTCGGTTAACTGCATGCTACAAATAGGTACAGCTAAGCGGTTAACTGTATTCTACAGATATGTACAGCTAAACAGTTAACTGTATTCTACAGATAGGTACAGCTAAACGGTTAACTGCATACTACAAATAGGTACAGCTAAACGGTTAACTGTATACTACAGATAGGTACAGCTAAGCGATTAACTGTATACTACAGATATGTGCAGCTATACGGCTAACTGTATTCTACAGATAGATACAGCTAAACAGTTAACTGTATTCTACAGATAGGTACAGCTAAGCGATTAACTGTATACTACAGACATGTGCAGCTATGCGGTTAACTGTATACTACAAATAGGTACAGCTAAAACAATTAACTGTATACTACCGATAGTAACAGCTAAACGGTTCACTGTATTCTACAGATTGGTAGAGCTATATACTTAGCTGTCTTCTACATATAGGTACAACTATGCAATTAACTAAACTCTATAGATAGGTTCACATGAATAACATACCAAAAATAAAGGTTCATAGCTGTTATTTATGAATTGTAGCTCACCTGGCCGAAGGCCATGCTAGATATTGTTATCATTTTGGTTCGGTTTCCCGTCTATAAAATTGATAATACATGTATTTGATTCTTCTTCGGCAAAACTGCTCAACCTAATGAAACCAAACTTGTAAGAGATGGTCTTTGGGAAAAGGAGATTCAAATTTATGTAAATGAAGTTGATCCTCTATTGGTAGAGCTATTAAGGTATATAAAATGTAAAATTATGTAAATCTTTTATTTTGCTTTTCTCGAGAACCAGAAATAGAAATGCTACAATATTTCACATGCAGCATCATTGGGATAAGTAAATTCAGATTTTTGCAAACGAAGGTTCCCTGGTCAAAGGGGTCTCAAACCCTAGATGTTCAAAATGCAACATGTAATGTGGAAAATTAAAATAAGTCGGTAGTGGAAATGCACGTATAAATGGAACGAATCAACATTTTTTTTATATAAAAAGCTTGTATCCTAGCATTAAATGTACAGAACTTGAGGTTGTAGTTGCAAAAGAGATATCAAGAACCATGAATGGAATGGAAATGTAATTTTATTGAAGAAAGATTAGAAAATACCAAAGGGGTAAGCAGTAGTCGTAAATCGAAGGACAGACATTACACTGGTCAACAACAACCAAAAAAAAGACAAAAGGACAAACAATGATATACAAAACACTACATAGAAATCAAAAGATGAAAAACACGAATCCCATTAAAAACTGGGAGTTAACTCGGGTTCTCCGGAAGGGTAGGTAGTTTTACTAGTGGCACCCGTCGTGTTACTCTTGTTACAAACCCTTGTGATAAGTCATGAATGAGGAAAATACGGGATTGTGGTTACCATGAATGGAACATATATGTGATCATTTGTGACCGATATATTCCGTAACGGTTGACCAAGCAATGTTGGCGACCGTGAAACTTTCGAATTGATGACTTAACCACTAGGAAGCAGCAACCATATATCAAGGAAATCATGAGTGGTACCACCAGCTCTGGTATCATACAATTTCTTTTTATAAGGTGAGTGCTGCAGGCTCCTTAGAGCCTCTCGTTTTGTGGCGCAGTCAATTAGAGATGAACTTTCTTAAATTTAAAACAATAATTTAATAGCAAAAGTTTTGACAAACATTTATTTTTGCAAGTTTTATATATAATCCATCGATATCAAAGATAAATTAGGCAGATAAAATGTAGCGAGGGGAAGATATACAATGCTAGTTAAATTATGGAATCATAAAAAAATATCCTTCTTTGAAAAAATAATCGAATCAATTTGATGTTAAATACCAACCACAGCCAGGCGGCATGGAGTCTGATATGATTTTGTGCTTGGTATATGATATATCCTTGTAGTAATCACGAGTATGATTAACTAATGTTAAGTTTGTAGTAATCACGAGTATGATTAACTAATGTTAAGTTTGTAGTAATCACGAGTATGATTAACTAATGTTAAGTTTGTAGTAATCACGAGTATGATTAACTAATGTTAAGTTTGTAGTAATCACGAGTATGATTAACTAATGTTAAGTTTGTAGTAATCACGAGTATGATTAACTAATGTTAAGTTTGTAGTAATCAGGAGTATGATTAACTAATGTTAAGTTTGTAGTAATCACGAGTATGATTAACTAATGTTAAGTTTGAAGTATTCTTCCTATAGATTACACAACCTTCCTACATTGTTGTACATGTTTATTCCGTGTACAATATATAGCTACAATACATAGAAAGGGCAAGACTGTCCTCCAATCAAACTCACTCACAAGGCTGTACCATGTAACGGTTACCATGGTAAAACAGATCTGCACATAACTCAAAATACATCTTTCCCAGACATTAAAAATATTTTAGTCAAAAAAGGACAATAGGAGAAACAAAATACCAAATATAGAAATCTGAACAAATATTAAATAATTACTGATACTTGATTGGCTGATTTTGTTTTATTCCTTCTAAAAATAGATTTTACTTAAGTTCAATGTGTACTCTAAAATATTTAATTGATTTTTTAATAGTTTATCCCTACATTGAGCCTCAAGCCTGCAATTGATAATTTCTTTTTCGATGACACAACACACACAGATCGATATGGACGTCAGATTGTCTCTTACTTCTAAAACAGCATACAAACATGGAAATTCCATGTTTTAAGCTATAGCTATATTGAATGACTTTAGTGAGTTGTGCTGTTACTTGCTATGGTGCTATAGCGAACAATACTATCTAACATCATAGGGTGAAAGAACTGACAACATATTGTCTAAATATTTGAAAACAAATAAAGGTGATTAATCTTAAACGCATGTCATTGATTGGTTGGTGTTTAACGCCAACTTCAGAAGTATTTCTGCTATTCCTGTCAGTTAAAGGGAAATTTCGCAAACAAATTATTTTTTTATATTTTTTTCCTGATGTATAAATATGGATGTTTATATGTATATTAGCGTTTTATTATGCTGAAATTTTCAACTACTTACGTGATTTAATGTTATATAAAATACTCGGTACATAGAACAGTTGGACCAAATTGGGCGTAGGAGTAATTCTTTCCAGTGAGTGAGTGATTGTTGTTTATCGCAAAATGAGTAAGGATTTGGAAACGAGCTAATTATGGCTTATACTAAACCATCTCATGTTTCTATTGTTTGCAGTTTATATTTTATTTAATAAATAACATTGTCTATTTTTAAATCCTATGGAAATGATTTTGACGGATAGTCTTAGAAAATATCATTTATAATAAATATTCTAACTCTATAACAAATGGTTTTGACTGATAGTCTTAGAAAATACCATTTATAATAAATATTCTAACTCTATAACAAATGGTTTTGACTGATAGTCTTAGAAAATACCATTTATAAGAAATATTCTAACTGTATAACAAATGGTTTTGACTGATAGTCTTAGAAAATACCATTTATAAGAAATATTATAACTGTATAACAAATGGTTTTGACGGATAGTCTTAGAAAATACCATTTATAAGACATACTCTTCCCTGTATAACAAATGGTATTGACTGATAGTCTTAGAAAACATCCTTTATAAGACATACTCTTTCCTGTATATAACAAATGGTTTTTACGGATAGTCTTAGAAAATACCATGTATAAGAAATATTCTAACTGTATAACAAATGGTACTGACGGATAGTCTTAGAAAACACAGTCCGAGTTTTTACAGAAATTGAAGCTGGCTAGTTTAGTGAACAGTATTACACAGTTGTACAGTTGTATTTTTTCAAAATGCTTCAACTCTTGCGAATTCTGACATTCAATGGCAGATGTGATCACGTATTTGTCGTAGTAAAACTAATTTGGTGTGAAAACCAATTTCAAAATATAGCGCAAAAAACGTGAATACTGAATTATCTTCATGTTTGGTTTCCCCGACTATTAGAGATATATACTACATGTAGCCAAATTACAACAGATTGAGTACAAATGTAAAAACTGAAAATGAATATTCGATATATATTTGAATGTAAGTAATATTTTGTAAAAGAAAGTGAGTCAGAGAACAACTGGAGAAATTATTTTGTACTTTTTGTACATGGTATCAATTGAAAGTAGAGAAATGTTCTGTAGATTCTTAAGGTAGTGTTTACATATATAGTTATTCTTGAAAAGAGTAAAGTATTGATTGCTTAAAAAGCAAATGTTTTCTAGAATGAATGCTTTAGAAGTGATATTACTTAAAGAAGATATCGACCAAAACCAAATTAGACATTAACTGGTTTACCCTTTTTGTTGTACATATAGTTTGCCGTAGATGAAATGCGTAATCAATTCTGTTGATGAAATTGTCGAAAAAGAAGAAGATAGTAGAATATGAATGTGATAGTGTCATGGTAAGGGGATAGGGCTACTGTTCTTATCTACTCATCAATTAACTGTTTGGTTGAGTATCGATCTAATCCAGATAGAAAGATAAGTGTTATGTTGGAGATGGATATTGTCTCCAAGTGACAAGATAATAGATGAAGGCTTTATTTTTGACTTAACAAGGATTCTTGTGACCGATTTGACCCATGGAGAGATACCTATTACAGTAAGTGTCTTATTAAATACGTTATGGTTCTCAAACAAGTTTAATACTAGATAACATCTATAGCATTTCTTACATACAAGTGTGTAATTATTGAGGATTGCAATGATTCAAATTATTACCATATTGATTATTATAGGAAAACTGTCATCTTGGGACGGCTTCATGAAGCTTTCATAAACTCTATGTAGGAATAGCATTGGTAAACCGTGTACTATATATAGTAAATCACAGGTAACGTATAACTATTGATCATAGCGCCCACCAAATCATGCTTAATTATTACGGCAAAATATATAATTTAAACGTTTCAATTATCTCTGTTCTCAATATGATTAGTTTTAGCCTAGAACTAAGAGACTAATACTATGTTCGTGTCTAAAGTAAACTATGTGATGTATGTGAGCAGAAAACAAACAATGACTATTAGCTAGAGAATCAATTTTAAAACACGAATACTACATTCGTGTCTAAAGTAAACTATGTGATGTATGTGAGCAGAACACAAACAATGACTATCAGCTATAGAATCAATTTTAAAACACGAACCTTTATTTTTGTTGTTAATCAGTTTGATAAACATCGTAAAACATGCTAATTTCCCCTGTAAACCTATGTATACACCTATACAAATAAACATAGTTATGTGGTATTAATAAAATCCACCATTGTCTAAACCCCTAGCTGGAAAAAATGTGCTTAAATCTTATCATCATTATCCAGCTTGCTCCCTCTTTGTGTTGTAGGATATTTTAATGTCTGGTCTGTTGTTCTTTGGTTCTCTTTATTACATCTTACAAATATTTACTGTGCTCTACCAAAATTGTGTTTATTATATTGTTCTTTGATTTGTTTAATATGTTCTACCAAGATTGTGTTTATTCTACTGGTCCCTCTGATTTGTTTACTGTGCTCTACCCAGGCTGTGTTTATTCTACTGGTCCCTCTGATTTGTTTACTGTGCTCTACCAAGATTGTGTTTATTCTACTGGTCCCTCTGATTTGTTTACTGTGCTCTACCAAGATTGTGTTTATTCTACTGGTTTCTCTGATTTGTTTACTGTGCTCTACCAAGATTGTGTTTATTCTACTGGTTTCTCTGATTTGTTTGCTGTGCTCTACCCAGGCTGTGTTTATTCTACTGGTCCCGCTGATTTGTTTACTGTGCTCTACCAAGATTGTGTTTATTCTACTGGTTTCTCTGATTTGTTTGCTGTGCTCTACCCAGGCTGTGTTTATTCTACTGGTCCCGCTGATTTGTTTACTGTGCTCTACCAAGATTGTGTTTATTCTACTGGTTTCTCTGATTTGCTTGCTGTGCTCTACCCAGGCTGTGTTTATTCTACTGGTCCCGCTGATTTGTTTACTGTGCTCTACCAAGATTGTGTTTATTCTACTGGTTTCTCTGATTTGTTTGCTGTGCTCTACCCAGGCTGTGTTTATTCTACTGGTCCCGCTGATTTGTTTACTGTGCTCTACCAAGATTGTGTTTATTCTACTGGTTTCTCTGATTTGTTTGCTGTGCTCTACCCAGGCTGTGTTTATTCTACTGGTCCCGCTGATTTGTTTACTGTGCTCTACCAAGATTGTGTTTATTCTACTGGTCCCTCTGATTTGTTTACTGTGCTCTACCCAGGCTGTGTTTATTCTACAGGTCCCTCTGATTTGTTTGCTGTGCTCTACCCAGGATGTGTTTATTCTACTGGTCCCTCTGATTTGTTTACTGTGCTCTACCCAGGCTGTGTTTATTCTACAGGTCCCTCTGATTTGTTTGTTGTGCTCTACCCAGGCTGTGTTTATTCTACTGGTCCCGCTGATTTGTTTACTGTGCTCTACCAAGATTGTGTTTATTCTACTGGTTTCTCTGATTTGTTTGCTGTGCTCTACCCAGGCTGTGTTTATTCTACTGGTCCCTCTGATTTGTTTACTGTGCTCTACCCAGGCTGTGTTTATTCTACTGGTCCCGCTGATTTGTTTGCTGTGCTCTACCCAGGCTGTGTTTATTCTACTGGTCCCTCTGATTTGTTTACTGTGCTCTACCCAGGCTGTGTTTATTCTACTGGTCCCTCTGATTTGTTTACTGTGCTCTACCCAGGCTGTGTTTATTCTACTGGTCCCGCTGATTTGTTTGCTGTGCTCTACCCAGGCTGTGTTTATTCTACTGGTCCCTCTGATTTGTTTACTGTGCTCTACCCAGGCTGTGTTTATTCTACAGGTCCCTCTGATTTGTTTGCTGTGCTCTACCCAGGCTGTGTTTATTCTACTGGTCCCGCTGATTTGTTTACTGTGCTCTACCAAGATTGTGTTTATTCTACAGGTCCCTCTGATTTGTTTGCTGTGCTCTACCCAGGCTGTGTTTATTCTACAGGTCCCTCTGATTTGTTTGCTGTGCTCTACCCAGGCTGTGTTTATTCTACTGGTCCCGCTGATTTGTTTACTGTGCTCTACCCAGGCTGTGTTTATTCTACAGGTCCCTCTGATTTGTTTGCTGTGCTCTACCCAGGCTGTGTTTATTCTACTGGTCCCGCTGATTTGTTTACTGTGCTCTACCAAGATTGTGTTTATTCTACTGGTTTCTCTGATTTGTTTGCTGTGCTCTACCCAGGCTGTGTTTATTCTACTGGTCCCTCTGATTTGTTTACTGTGCTCTACCAAGATTGTGTTTATTCTACTGGTTCCTCTGATTTGTTTGCTGTGCTCTACCCAGGATGTGTTTATTCTACTGGTCCCTCTGATTTGTTTACTGTGCTCTATCAAGATTGTGTTTATTCTACTGGTTCCTCTGATTGTTTGCTGTGCTCTACTCAGACTGTGTTTATTCTATTGTTCCCTCTGATTTGTTTATTGTGCTCTACCCAGGCTGTGTTTATTCTAATGGTTCCTCTGATTTGCTTACTGTGCTCTACCAAGATTGTGTTTATTCTACTGGTTCCTCTGATTTGTTTATTGTGCTCTACTCAGATTGTGCTTATTCTATTGTCCGCTCTGATTTGTTTATTGTGGTCTACCCAGGCTGTGTTTATTCTACTGGTTTCTCTGATTTATTTATTGTGCTCTACCCAGATTGTGTTTATGCTATTGTTCCCTCTGATTTGTTTATTGTGCTCTACCCAGATTGTGCTTATGCTATTGTTCCCTCTGTTGTGATTATTGTGCTCTACCCAGATTATGTTTATGCTATTGTTCCCTCTGGTTTGTTTATTGTGTTCTACCAAGATTGTGTATATTCTATTTTTCCCTTTGATTTGTTTGTGTTCTACCCAGATGTTTTTTTATATTGTTCTCGAAGATTAGCATTTTCCCTTTATCCTGGAATCTGTCTTATTCAATTGAAAGATAATAAATTTAATATACTAGGAATGAATTTCAATGAAGATCGCAATAAATATCAAAAAGCATCATACACAGAATACGAATCTATGTTATTTGCTAAGACATTTCTTTGATAGTTCAAACTGGTATAAACTCACAACCTTTCAATATATGGAAAAACATCCGTTGTGTCTACAATTTAAGGATGGTCATTTATACCAGAGAAACAAACACTTAAATATGATACGTTAATCTTCAATACAAAATGATAAATCTGACAGGACATTAATACGTTTAAGATTAATCAAATATTCGGAAATTAAAATATATATATATATATGACATCAAAACGAATGTTCTCTCCAGTTTAGTTGGCTATTTATCCCCTCGCCATCGAAGTTGCGAAGGGATATATAGAAACACTACCGTCCGTCCTTCCGTAACATCCTTGTGAACACTCTAGAATCAACATCCTTCAATGGATTTTAACCAAACTTGGTACATGCTTAGTCCTTAAGATAATCTGGAACCCTATTGATTTTCAAGGTCATAGGTCAAAGGTCAAGGTCACTGGATCAAATTTTTAGGCGAGGGAATACGCCACGCTTTGCGTTGCCCTTGTTAATACTTTATTATACAAGGTTACATTTTCAATTGATTTGTAAACAGATAAACTACAAGGTGAAAACAATTCTTTGTCTTCTTTACTTAAAATAAACATTATTAGTCTAAATATCAACCAACTAGATGACTTGTTTCTTATTTTTTCTTTCTTTGCCGATACACTAACATCGAACAACATCCCGTTTGGAGTCATGTCATGTAACATTTCATTCATCTTTGAATGTCCGATCATATGCAAGACAGTTAAATATATTTACCAATTGGACACAGCTCTTGGCGTGTACTCTGTTTTGATATCAACAGATTTAGTAGACTCTTCGTTGATTGGTCGGTTGAAACTATGAATCGTAACGTAGCCCCACAGGAATGTCATTTGATGTTATTGTATCGCCAAAGAAGAAGATACAACAAACATCTAATTTTAATTAGATTGTATATTAACTTTTTAAAAACTTATTTCAATTTTTATTTGCACGTAAGATATCTTAAATAATATCGCAAAGGTTGACAAACATGTATTTGTTTTATTGCATTGTTCTACTTTCAATTGCTTCTAATGATAACAGCAAACGAATGTGGCATTCCTCTTAAGCATTACATTTGTATAAAGAAAATTGAAAGACATGTATTTACTGTCGATAAATATTACAGTAGGAATATACTTGGCAGACTGTCTTTGAGCTCATTTTGTATTTGCTCAAGCAAGACAAATTAATAATAGACATTTGGCCCTGAAAAGTCAAATATTCCATAATAGTCCAAGCAACTGTTTAAATTGTTTGTAGCTGATTGTATGCTATGGTATATTTTGGTTGTCGAACCAATATCGGGAAACAATAAAGTCGTTGTCTGTTAGATAACCTATGTACAAAATTATTCTGATAAATATGTATACTTTCAGTGATCTTATCATTTTTGTTCCATCTATTTTATCGAACCAAACTCTTAATATTTTTCTACTGGAGTGGGTAATAATTCACTGATAATTTTATTTTAGATTGACATGAATCTCTTGTATAATGACTTCATTACACATTGTTGGTATGTTTTCCGGATTCAAATCGCTTCCTGTTTGAAAAGCCCGCCATTGAAACTTTTTTAGTGTAGCATTTCCTGTTTCAGAAAACGACTGCTAACGATTTCTCTTTGATTATTTTATTATGAAATGGAAAAGAAATTCGCACAACACTGATTTTTCCAACATAACCTAGCGATATCCATGTTTATGTCAAGTAATGTATAATAACAAAGTCGTTAGGGCTTATTGCAATAAGAAACGTTTTACCACAGGAGCTTGACATGGAACGGGACCCTTTTTGTACCCTACATCTATTTTATTGATAAAACGTATATATGGGAGCAGGGACGGGACCCTTTTTGTACCACCCTACATCTATTTTATTGATAAAACGTCAAGCTCCTGTGGTTTTACTGATACACCAAACCAAACGTAGGAGTAGTGGCCTAGGGGTTGTCGCTGATATTATTATTAGTACTGACGTAGTAAACATATACCGGGGTATATCATGCCACTCATGGAGAACTCTGATTTAATTAATTAAAACACGTTTTCTGTCCGTTTCAAGACGGTGACATGGAAAATAACACATGCTTATTTATAAACCATTTTGTACTCTATTTCACCGGTTTTTGACGGTCAAGGTAGATATGGTAAGTTGCGATTCTGTATCATATTAACTCGGTGGAATGGAACGTTGTGTTCACAGTCCCTACAATTTAAACTGGGCATGTTTCTTATTTAACTTGATAACCACTACTAGGCACTACATAGAGATTACATATTAATGTTTATGTTGATCAACTCCCTAGGCTATGTCGACCGTTTACCACCTTGATGATGAATGATCGGTACAACCTATCCTTTAGTTTAAATTAAATGATTTTCTACTCAATTCACCATGTTTGGTTGTCACTTTATTCAGAATTATACATATGGAAATATTTTAATTTTTTATCTGCTTCATCATCCTTTCTCGAGATTATTGTGTGATCAAATTCCCCATAGACCAAGTATTATTGAAGTTAATCATATGCATTTCTTATTTGACCGTATTGATGGCAATCACATGGAATGGCAAATTTGTTTGGTCTTCAGTTGATATTTTCCCCCCAAATGCATAAACACTATTGAGAGACAATGAGGTTTCTCCAGTCCCAAATGTTTCTTGGAAGACCCATTTCAAGCTATTGAAAGTTATTAGTGTAGATCATGTAGAATAAACAATGAGAGAATTAGAACTACCTTTTTGTAATGACACCTACCTATTCCTGTATCATCTCCATTCAAGTGTTCCTCATATCAATCAATGGGCATTGGCTTAGGTAAGCATGGACATTTTCTAAGACAAAATATGGTTCACAACTTATTTGTTCTTTTACATGGTACTTCCTATGTACAGAACGCTTTAAATATGATTTTGTTTGATTTTTCTATAAATTTTATACATTTGTATATGCTATTAAATGACCTACAAAACAAATCCCCGCAAGGGTGGTCCTTACGAATTATAATACCAGGTATTATTGTATGGAAACATATTTGTTCTCACCCCTGGAGAAGCCGTGGGAGTTTAGTAATCCTGCTTGGTTGGGTGTTCGTTCGTTCACATTCCAGTTACTTGGGCAAATGTTCTTGTCATTTTCACCTTAATAAAATGATGGTGGTAGATACAAGATTTCTCAAGCTGGTAATCTGAAAGGTGTGAGCGAATGTTTCTTCTTATTCCTAATTTCAAAGTGACAAGCATGATGATTAACGACAGTCGGTTGAGACCAAGTTTAACAATACCCTTTCTTCCAGGAGAATTATAATTTGTTGTTTTAAAACATTGATTTCCCCATCGGACACGAAACAATACACTCATCATTTGTTTACATCGAATTATCTATAAAACTGTTTTCAGAAAGAATGACTAAAGAGGAGAAGTATACATATTATGATGCATATAGTATTGAACCTGTAGAGGTGAAGGTTGGTTGAAAACATGTTTCATTTGATTTTGTTTCGTTCTTTAGACGTTTTGTCGTTACATTAGTTTCAAGAGATGGCCCTATATGTATGTTATAGAGAGTTAGTATAGTTGTAGGGTATACAGTCTGTGTTTACTGCTAAAGCTAACCCTTAATTACCACGGTTTTAACATGATTAAGTGTATGTAATAAGATTGACAAAAAATGGGGCCTGGTACAAAATTTAAAAATTAAAAAAAAGTAAGTCGTCTGTTAGACTATCACATTTTACTGCACGGGTATAGTAGTATGGTTTTATTTCACGCTCGTTGACGTTGTACATTAGCTTATATACGGTAATTTAAATTAAATATTTATAGTTACAAGTTTCATGAATCGAACGAGATCTCATCCGTGGAGATCCACGCTATTTGAGAGCTATTCATCTTTCTGTGGCCTTCAGTGCATCATCCCTTTGTTGTATTTATTACAAATACCACATCTTTGTCACTTCCGGTGGTCGAAAATTTGCACTGTCTTTCCAGAAAGACAGTAAATACACAATTTAATTACAAATTAATATTATTAGATCATAGATGTATTCAGTTGTTTATCATTCATTATCCGACTTGTTTGGCTTTCCTATTTTTTGCAACCGATTTCCAACGTCATTATGCAATTGTAAGGATTGACATTTACTCTGTATAGTAGCATTCTTCAACCAACAATCTTTGTTTTTATCTTCTTATACCTTCCGTAATTTATATCAAATATTTAGTTCTATTTGCTTCTCCCCTTAGAGATTCAGTATATTATAAATGAAATTTATTCTTACGGATAGGGATTAATATAAGTTCTTGTAACTTGTTTCCCAATCCTATTAATTACTTCATATTATGTAATGTATATAGCTGAATATTGTAATGTTATATTAAATTAATTAATAAAATATGTTTAAACTAACAATCACGGAAGTCAAATAGGTTAATAAAATATAGTTTTCCCAGAATTTCAAATGATTGCAATCGGTTTTAAACATATGTTCAATACTCAAAGCTCCAGTGACCAAACACCTAAATTGGGTTATGTAAAACTAAAAATTTCGGATCTGTAGCAACCAACTCGAAACTCCCATATTTTCATGAATTAGTTCAATCCATGATTATACAAATTCACTGTAGCATATTTATTCCCATGTAAAAAGAAGATATATATATTTCATTAAGGAACCGACTATTTAACTTGTGTGTGTGTGTGGGGGGGGGGCTCTCTTTTTCCTGTACCCAGAAATCTGTTTTCACACGAAACAAACGTCAGATTATTTCTTTTTTTACATGAAAAATTATAGTAATCTTTTTTCGATCTTGCACAATTTTTTTTTGCATCTTTCAGGTTAATTACACATTTTCCCTATAATATATATGGCAAAAACATAGCCCCTATTCTCAACCCTAAATATTAAATGGTCGATTCCCAATCACTGCTAGAAATATGGAATGTGTGTGGATAGTATTAACGCTGGGACAAGTGCAGTTGAGTGACAAGTGTATATCAAAATGGTGATGGAGTTGGGTTAAGAAGCGGGTCAGATTTAATCTGTGCAATATGGTTGCATGCACACGTTTCAAAAGTACAGATAAAAGCAAAGCCGAAAAAGAAGGGGAAAACATTTCAGTCCACGAATTCTTATCATTAAGCAATAGATATAAAGGCGATCGAGAACTACAACGATTTCTTCTGTCCAATATAAAGTGAATATCGTTTGATGAAAGAACAATTGAAACAAAACGCTTGATTCTTTGTCCATTATCCCAAACTTCAATGTTAAAATATTAAGTGGGAGCATATTCGAAGAACAAAGTCTTTTTTCTGGTATATTGCCACGAATTTATAATATACAATAATTATCAAGCAATATCAAAAACAGTACCACCAATTAAAATTAAACTATTCAATTAAAAACACAAATGCCTCAAAAATGTCTGTACACAGGTGTGGATTCCGACGGGGGGTTTGGGGTCGGGCCACACTTATTAAATACTAATTTCTTTGTGACCATGTATATATGGTCTAATAACTGATTCTCATGAGCTTATAGGGAACTTTGCCCCCATCGTGTGCTGCCCTGGATCCGATGGGGACCTTAGATACCTCGTTTACAGAATAGTCGTCACCTCTAACATAAAATCCTGCATCTGTGTCTGTGTAGTGGATACAATGTTTTGTTGGACATCCTTACAAATTATGATGGGTGATTAGGGTTGAGGGTAAATACCAAGGTTTTATTGTTATGTGTAACTGTGTTGTATGTAATACGTGTTCAGTTTGGGAACTATGTAGATGACGGCAATGAAAGTGCTTTTCCTTTACTTTCCTTTGTGTCTAACTGTAAATTTTGGATAGGCTCTCGTGTTCATTTGATATGTATATCCATATCCTTTCTTACAAGCTGTTCCTGTACTTTAATTTGTGTCTAAGTGTAATGTTGGATAGTCTCTCATGTTTCCTTTATTACTATAAGCTGTTACTCTACGTTACTTTGTGTCTAAGTGTAATGTTAGATAGTCTCTCATGTTTCCTTTATTACTATAAGCTGTTACTTTACGTTACTTTGTGTCTAAGTGTAATGTTGGATAGTCTCTCATGTTTCCTTTATTACTATAAGTTGCTACTTTACGTTACTTTGTGTCTAAGTGTAATGTTGGATAGTCTCTCATGTTTCCTTTATTACTATAAGCTGTTACTTTACGTTACTTTGTGTCTAAGTGTAATGTTGGATAGTCTCTCATGTTTCCTTTATTACTATAAGCTGCTACTTTACGTTACTTTGTGTCTAAGTGTAATGTTGGATAGTCTCTCATGTTTCCTTTATTACTATAAGCTGCTACTTTACGTTACTTTGTGTCTAAGTGTAATGTTGGATAATCTCTCATGTTTCCTTTATTACTATAAGCTGCTACTTTACGTTACTTTGTGTCTAAGTGTAATGTTAGATAGTCTCTCATGTTTCCTTTATTACTATAAGCTGCTACTTTACGTTACTTTGTGTCTAAGTGTAATGTTAGATAGTCTCTCATGTTTCCTTTATTACTATAAGCTGCTACTTTACGTTACTTTGTGTCTAAGTGTAATGTTGGATAGTCTCTCATGTTTCCTTTATTACTATAAGCTGCTACTTTACGTTACTTTGTGTCTAAGTGTAATGTTGAATAATCTCTCATGTTTCCTTTATTACTATAAGCTGTTACTCTACGTTACTTTGTGTCTAAGTGTAATGTTGAATAATCTCTCATGTTTCCTTTATTACTATAAGCTGTTACTTTACGTTACTTTGTGTCTAAGTGTAATGTTAGATAGTCTCTCATGTTTCCTTTATTACTATAAGCTGCTACTTTACGTTACTTTGTGTCTAAGTGTAATGTTGGATAGTCTCTCATGTTTCCTTTATTACTATAAGCTGTTACTTTACGTTACTTTGTGTCTAAGTGTAATGTTGGATAGTCTCTCATGTTTCCTTTATTACTATAAGCTGTTACTTTACGTTACTTTGTGTCTAAGTGTAATGTTGGATAGTCTCTCATGTTTCCTTTATTACTATAAGCTGTTACTTTACGTTACTTTGTGTCTAAGTGTAATGTTGGATAGTCTCTCATGTTTCCTTTATTACTATAAGCTGTTACTTTACGTTACTTTGTGTCTAAGTGTAATGTTAGATAGTCTCTCGTGTTTCCTTTATTACTATAAACTGTTACTTTACGTTACTTTGTGTCTAAGTGTAATGTTAGATAGTCTCTCATGTTTCCTTTATTACTATAAGCTGTTACTTTACGTTACTTTGTGTCTAAGTGTAATGTTAGATAGTCTCTCGTGTTTCCTTTATTACTATAAGCTGTTACTTTACGTTACTTTGTGTCTAAGTGTAATGTTGGATAGTCTATCATGTTTCCTTTATTACTATAAGTTGCTACTTTACGTTACTTTGTGTCTAAGTGTAATGTTGGATAATCTCTCATGTTTCCTTTATTACTATAAGCTGCTACTTTACGTTACTTTGTGTCTAAGTGTAATGTTGGATAGTCTCTCATGTTTCCTTTATTACTATAAGCTGCTACTTTACGTTACTTTGTGTCTAAGTGTAATGTTGGATAATCTCTCATGTTTCCTTTATTACTATAAGCTGCTACTTTACGTTACTTTGTGTCTAAGTGTAATGTTGGATATTCTCTCATGTTTCCTTTATTACTATAAGCTGCTACTTTACGTTACTTTGTGTCTAAGTGTAATGTTGGATATTCTCTCATGTTTCCTTTATTACTATAAGCTGCTACTTTACGTTACTTTGTGTCTAAGTGTAATGTTGGATAGTCTCTCATGTTTCCTTTATTACTATAAGCTGCTACTTTACGTTACTTTGTGTCTAAGTGTAATGTTGGATAATCTCTCATGTTTCCTTTATTACTATAAGCTGTTACTTTACGTTACTTTGTGTCTAAGTGTAATGTTGGATAGTCTCTCATGTTTCCTTTATTACTATAAGCTGCTACTTTACGTTACTTTGTGTCTAAGTGTAATGTTGGATAGTCTCTCATGTTTCCTTTATTACTATAAGCTGCTACTTTACGTTACTTTGTGTCTAAGTGTAATGTTGGATAATCTCTCATGTTTCCTTTATTACTATAAGCTGCTACTTTACGTTACTTTGTGTCTAAGTGTAATGTTGGATAATCTCTCATGTTTCCTTTATTACTATAAGCTGCTACTTTACGTTACTTTGTGTCTAAGTGTAATGTTGGATAGTCTCTCATGTTTCCTTTATTACTATAAGCTGCTACTTTACGTTACTTTGTGTCTAAGTGTAATGTTGGATATTCTCTCATGTTTCCTTTATTACTATAAGCAGTTACTTTACGTTACTTTGTGTCTAAGTGTAATGTTGGATAATCTCTCATGTTTCCTTTATTACTATAAGCTGTTACTTTACGTTACTTTGTGTCTAAGTGTAATGTTGGATAGTCTCTCATGTTTCCTTTATTACTATAAGTTACTACTTTACGTTACTTTGTGTCTAAGTGTAATGTTGGATATTCTCTCATGTTTCCTTTATTACTATAAGCTGTTACTTTACGTTACTTTGTGTCTAAGTGTAATGTTGGATAGTCTCTCATGTTTCCTTTATTACTATAAGCTGTTACTTTACGTTACTTTGTGTCTAAGTGTAATGTTAGATAGTCTCTCATGTTTCCTTTATTACTATAAGCTGTTACTTTACGTTACTTTGTGTCTAAGTGTAATGTTGGATAGTCTCTCATGTTTCCTTTATTACTATAAGCTGCTACTTTACGTTACTTTGTGTCTAAGTGTAATGTTGGATAATCTCTCATGTTTCCTTTATTACTATAAGCTGCTACTTTACGTTACTTTGTGTCTAAGTGTAATGTTAGATAGTCTCTCATGTTTCCTTTATTACTATACGCTGCTACTTTACGTTACTTTGTGTTTAAGTGTAATGTTGGATAGTCTCTCATGTTTCCTTTATTACTATAAGCTGCTACTTTACGTTACTTTGTGTCTAAGTGTAATGTTGGATAGTCTCTCATGTTTCCTTTATTACTATAAGCTGCTACTTTACGTTACTTTGTGTCTAAGTGTAATGTTGGATAATCTCTCATGTTTCCTTTATTACTATAAGCTGCTACTTTACGTTACTTTGTGTCTAAGTGTAATGTTGGATAGTCTCTCATGTTTCCTTTATTACTATAAGTTGCTACTTTACGTTACTTTGTGTCTAAGTGTAATGTTAGATAGTCTCTCATGTTTCCTTTATTACTATAAGCTGCTACTTTACGTTACTTTGTATCTAAGTGTAATGTTAGATAGTCTCTCATGTTTCCTTTATTACTATAAGCTGCTACTTTACGTTACTTTGTGTCTAAGTGTAATGTTGGATAGTCTCTCATGTTTCCTTTATTACTATAAGCTGCTACTTTACGTTACTTTGTGTCTAAGTGTAATGTTGGATAATCTCTCATGTTTCCTTTATTACTATAAGCTGCTACTTTACGTTACTTTGTGTCTAAGTGTAATGTTGGATAGTCTCTCATGTTTCCTTTATTACTATAAGTTGCTACTTTACGTTACTTTGTGTCTAAGTGTAATGTTGGATAGTCTCTCATGTTTCCTTTATTACTATAAGTTACTACTTTACGTTACTTTGTGTCTAAGTGTAATGTTGGATAGTCTCTCATGTTTCCTTTATTACTATAAGCTGCTACTTTACGTTACTTTGTGTCTAAGTGTAATGTTGGATAATCTCTCATGTTTCCTTTATTACTATAAGCTGCTACTTTACGTTACTTTGTGTCTAAGTGTAATGTTGGATAGTCTCTCATGTTTCCTTTATTACTATAAGCTGCTACTTTACGTTACTTTGTGTCTAAGTGTAATGTTGGATAGTCTCTCATGTTTCCTTTATTACTATAAGCTGTTACTTAACGTTACTTTGTGTCTAAGTGTAATGTTGGATAGTCTCTCATGTTTCCTTTATTACTATAAGCTGTTACTTTACGTTACTTTGTGTCTAAGTGTAATGTTAGATAGTCTCTCGTGTTTCCTTTATTACTATAAACTGTTACTTTACGTTACTTTGTGTCTAAGTGTAATGTTAGATAGTCTCTCATGTTTCCTTTATTACTATAAGCTGTTACTTTACGTTACTTTGTGTCTAAGTGTAATGTTAGATAGTCTCTCGTGTTTCCTTTATTACTATAAGCTGTTACTTTACGTTACTTTGTGTCTAAGTGTAATGTTGGATAGTCTATCATGTTTCCTTTATTACTATAAGTTGCTACTTTACGTTACTTTGTGTCTAAGTGTAATGTTGGATAATCTCTCATGTTTCCTTTATTACTATAAGCTGCTACTTTACGTTACTTTGTGTCTAAGTGTAATGTTGGATAGTCTCTCATGTTTCCTTTATTACTATAAGCTGCTACTTTACGTTACTTTGTGTCTAAGTGTAATGTTGGATAATCTCTCATGTTTCCTTTATTACTATAAGCTGCTACTTTACGTTACTTTGTGTCTAAGTGTAATGTTGGATATTCTCTCATGTTTCCTTTATTACTATAAGCTGCTACTTTACGTTACTTTGTGTCTAAGTGTAATGTTGGATATTCTCTCATGTTTCCTTTATTACTATAAGCTGCTACTTTACGTTACTTTGTGTCTAAGTGTAATGTTGGATAGTCTCTCATGTTTCCTTTATTACTATAAGCTGCTACTTTACGTTACTTTGTGTCTAAGTGTAATGTTGGATAATCTCTCATGTTTCCTTTATTACTATAAGCTGTTACTTTACGTTACTTTGTGTCTAAGTGTAATGTTGGATAGTCTCTCATGTTTCCTTTATTACTATAAGCTGCTACTTTACGTTACTTTGTGTCTAAGTGTAATGTTGGATAGTCTCTCATGTTTCCTTTATTACTATAAGCTGCTACTTTACGTTACTTTGTGTCTAAGTGTAATGTTGGATAATCTCTCATGTTTCCTTTATTACTATAAGCTGCTACTTTACGTTACTTTGTGTCTAAGTGTAATGTTGGATAATCTCTCATGTTTCCTTTATTACTATAAGCTGCTACTTTACGTTACTTTGTGTCTAAGTGTAATGTTGGATAGTCTCTCATGTTTCCTTTATTACTATAAGCTGCTACTTTACGTTACTTTGTGTCTAAGTGTAATGTTGGATATTCTCTCATGTTTCCTTTATTACTATAAGCAGTTATTTTACGTTACTTTGTGTCTAAGTGTAATGTTGGATAATCTCTCATGTTTCCTTTATTACTATAAGCTGTTACTTTACGTTACTTTGTGTCTAAGTGTAATGTTGGATAATCTCTCATGTTTCCTTTATTACTATAAGTTACTACTTTACGTTACTTTGTGTCTAAGTGTAATGTTGGATATTCTCTCATGTTTCCTTTATTACTATAAGCTGTTACTTTACGTTACTTTGTGTCTAAGTGTAATGTTGGATAGTCTCTCATGTTTCCTTTATTACTATAAGCTGTTACTTTACGTTACTTTGTGTCTAAGTGTAATGTTAGATAGTCTCTCATGTTTCCTTTATTACTATAAGCTGTTACTTTACGTTACTTTGTGTCTAAGTGTAATGTTGGATAGTCTCTCATGTTTCCTTTATTACTATAAGCTGCTACTTTACGTTACTTTGTGTCTAAGTGTAATGTTGGATAATCTCTCATGTTTCCTTTATTACTATAAGCTGCTACTTTACGTTACTTTGTGTCTAAGTGTAATGTTAGATAGTCTCTCATGTTTCCTTTATTACTATACGCTGCTACTTTACGTTACTTTGTGTTTAAGTGTAATGTTGGATAGTCTCTCATGTTTCCTTTATTACTATAAGCTGCTACTTTACGTTACTTTGTGTCTAAGTGTAATGTTGGATAGTCTCTCATGTTTCCTTTATTACTATAAGCTGCTACTTTACGTTACTTTGTGTCTAAGTGTAATGTTGGATAATCTCTCATGTTTCCTTTATTACTATAAGCTGCTACTTTACGTTACTTTGTGTCTAAGTGTAATGTTGGATAGTCTCTCATGTTTCCTTTATTACTATAAGTTGCTACTTTACGTTACTTTGTGTCTAAGTGTAATGTTAGATAGTCTCTCATGTTTCCTTTATTACTATAAGCTGCTACTTTACGTTACTTTGTATCTAAGTGTAATGTTAGATAGTCTCTCATGTTTCCTTTATTACTATAAGCTGCTACTTTACGTTACTTTGTGTCTAAGTGTAATGTTGGATAGTCTCTCATGTTTCCTTTATTACTATAAGCTGCTACTTTACGTTACTTTGTGTCTAAGTGTAATGTTGGATAATCTCTCATGTTTCCTTTATTACTATAAGCTGCTACTTTACGTTACTTTGTGTCTAAGTGTAATGTTGGATAGTCTCTCATGTTTCCTTTATTACTATAAGTTGCTACTTTACGTTACTTTGTGTCTAAGTGTAATGTTGGATAGTCTCTCATGTTTCCTTTATTACTATAAGTTACTACTTTACGTTACTTTGTGTCTAAGTGTAATGTTGGATAGTCTCTCATGTTTCCTTTATTACTATAAGCTGCTACTTTACGTTACTTTGTGTCTAAGTGTAATGTTGGATAATCTCTCATGTTTCCTTTATTACTATAAGCTGCTACTTTACGTTACTTTGTGTCTAAGTGTAATGTTGGATAGTCTCTCATGTTTCCTTTATTACTATAAGCTGCTACTTTACGTTACTTTGTGTCTAAGTGTAATGTTGGATAGTCTCTCATGTTTCCTTTATTACTATAAGCTGCTACTTTACGTTACTTTGTGTCTAAGTGTAATGTTGGATATTCTCTCATGTTTCCTTTATTACTATAAGCTGCTACTTTACGTTACTTTGTGTCTAAGTGTAATGTTGGATAGTCTCTCATGTTTCCTTTATTACTATAAGCTGCTACTTTACGTTACTTTGTGTCTAAGTGTAATGTTGGATAGTCTCTCATGTTTCCTTTATTACTATAAGCTGTTACTTTACGTTACTTTGTGTCTAAGTGTAATGTTGGATAGTCTCTCATGTTTCCTTTATTACTATAAGCTGTTACTTTACGTTACTTTGTGTCTAAGTGTAATGTTGGATAGTCTCTCATGTTTCCTTTATTACTATAAGCTGTTACTTTACGTTACTTTGTGTCTAAGTGTAATGTTAGATAGTCTCTCATGTTTCCTTTATTACTATAAGCTGCTACTTTACGTTACTTTGTGTCTAAGTGTAATGTTGGATATTCTCTCATGTTTCCTTTATTACTATAAGCTGCTACTTTACGTTACTTTGTGTCTAAGTGTAATGTTGGATATTCTCTCATGTTTCCTTTATTACTATAAGCTGCTACTTTACGTTACTTTGTGTCTAAGTGTAATGTTGGATAGTCTCTCATGTTTCCTTTATTACTATAAGCTGCTACTTTACGTTACTTTGTGTCTAAGTGTAATGTTGGATAGTCTCTCATGTTTCCTTTATTACTATAAGCTGTTACTTTACGTTACTTTGTGTCTAAGTGTAATGTTAGATAGTCTCTCATGTTTCCTTTATTACTATAAGCTGCTACTTTACGTTACTTTGTGTCTAAGTGTAATGTTGGATATTCTCTCATGTTTCCTTTATTACTATAAGCTGCTACTTTACGTTACTTTGTGTCTAAGTGTAATGTTGGATATTCTCTCATGTTTCCTTTATTACTATAAGCTGCTACTTTACGTTACTTTGTGTCTAAGTGTAATGTTGGATAGTCTCTCATGTTTCCTTTATTACTATAAGCTGCTACTTTACGTTACTTTGTGTCTAAGTGTAATGTTGGATAGTCTCTCATGTTTCCTTTATTACTATAAGCTGCTACTTTACGTTACTTTGTGTCTAAGTGTAATGTTGGATAGTCTCTCATGTTTCCTTTATTACTATAAGCTGCTACTTTACGTTACTTTGTGTCTAAGTGTAATGTTGGATAGTCTCTCATGTTTCCTTTATTACTATAAGCTGCTACTTTACGTTACTTTGTGTCTAAGTGTAATGTTGGATAGTCTCTCATGTTTCCTTTATTACTATAAGCTGTTACTTTACGTTACTTTGTGTCTAAGTGTAATGTTAGATAGTCTCTCATGTTTCCTTTATTACTATAAGCTGTTACTTTACGTTACTTTGTGTCTAAGTGTAATGTTGGATATTCTCTCATGTTTCCTTTATTACTATAAGCTGCTACATTACGTTACTTTGTGTCTAAGTGTAATGTTGGATAGTCTCTCATGTTTCCTTTATTACTATAAGCTGTTACTTTACGTTACTTTGTGTCTAAGTGTAATGTTAGATAGTCTCTCATGTTTCCTTTATTACTATAAGCTGCTACTTTACGTTACTTTGTGTCTAAGTGTAATGTTGGATAGTCTCTCATGTTTCCTTTATTACTATAAGCTGCTACTTTACGTTACTTTGTGTCTAAGTGTAATGTTAGATAGTCTCTCGTGTTTCCTTTATTACTATAAACTGCTACTTTACGTTACTTTGTGTCTAAGTGTAATGTTGGATAGTCTCTCATGTTTCCTTTATTACTATAAGCTGCTACTTTACGTTACTTTGTGTCTAAGTGTAATGTTGGATAGTCTCTCGTGTTTCCTTTATTACTATAAGCTGCTACTTTACGTTACTTTGTGTCTAAGTGTAATGTTGGATAGTCTCTCATGTTTCCTTTATTACTATAAGCTGCTACTTTACGTTACTTTGTGTCTAAGTGTAATGTTGGATAGTCTCTCATGTTTCCTTTATTACTATAAGCTGCTACTTTACGTTACTTTGTGTCTAAGTGTAATGTTGGATAGTCTCTCATGTTTCCTTTATTACTATAAGCTGTTACTTTACGTTACTTTGTGTCTAAGTGTAATGTTAGATAGTCTCTCATGTTTCCTTTATTACTATAAGCTGTTACTTTACGTTACTTTGTGTCTAAGTGTAATGTTGGATATTCTCTCATGTTTCCTTTATTACTATAAGCTGCTACTTTACGTTACTTTGTGTCTAAGTGTAATGTTGGATAGTCTCTCATGTTTCCTTTATTACTATAAGCTGTTACTTTACGTTACTTTGTGTCTAAGTGTAATGTTAGATAGTCTCTCATGTTTCCTTTATTACTATAAGCTGCTACTTTACGTTACTTTGTGTCTAAGTGTAATGTTGGATAGTCTCTCATGTTTCCTTTATTACTATAAGCTGCTACTTTACGTTACTTTGTGTCTAAGTGTCTAAGAGAACCGCTCAGCTGTAGTCGAAGGAACGTTTCACACCAGAAGTAAAAAGAACCGCTCAGCTGCAGTCGAAGGAACGTTTCACACCAGAAGTAAAGAGAACCGCTCAGCTGTAGTCGAAGGAACGTTTCACACCAGAAGTAAAGAGAACCGCTCAGCTGCAGACGAAGGAACGTTTCACACCAGATGTAAAGAGAACCGCTCAGCTGCAGTCGAAGGAACGTTTCATGCCAGAAGTAAAGAGAACCGCTCAGCTGCAGTCGAAGGAACGTTTCACACCAGAAGTAAAGAGAACCGCTCAGCTGCAGTCGAAGGAACGTTTCATGCCAGAAGTAAAGAGAACCGCTCAGCTGCAGTCGAAGGAACGTTTCACACCAGAAGTAAAGAGAACCGCTCAGCTGCAGTCGAAGGAACGTTTCATGCCAGAAGTAAAGAGAACCGCTCAGCTGCAGTCGAAGGAACGTTTCACACCAGAAGTAAAGAGAACCGCTCAGCTGCAGTCGAAGGAACGTTTCATGCCAGAAGTAAAGAGAACCGCTCAGCTGCAGTCGAAGGAACGTTTCACACCAGAAGTAAAGAGAACCGCTCAGCTGCAGTCGAAGGAACGTTTCATGCCAGAAGTAAAGAGAACCGCTCAGCTGCAGTCGAAGGAACGTTTCACACTCATTTTAGGATATGAGTTATGTTCATTGTTGAAGACCCTATTGTGACTCGGAAATGTAAATTTGGATAGTCTCGCATGCTCATTACACCCATATCCTTTCTTACTAATTTTTAGTCAAGTAAACAAATCATTTGTTGGAATAGATGGTCGTGTGGCCCAACAAGATTAATTTGATTCTCATCTGTATTTGACTATTCTCCTTTCACAAGTACACATATTCTACACAGTACATCTACTGATAGAGGTTTGTCAAACGTATCTTCCAGAGATGTGTTTCTGATTCATGTAATGTTTACTAATGACAATCATACTACTGAACGTGTGTCTTTGACCTGTGAATGCTGGTCCTACAACATAAGACTCCGTACGTTTCCAATCCTTTACTTTTGAAATTTTTGGTATATTTTCTTCTTTGCATTTAACTGTGGAAACGGGAAGTCCTATTGCATTTACGTTTTTCCCATAACATTTTCTGTAATGGGTATTCATTTTAATCAAAAGAAAATGCCACGTGTGAAACGTTGTTCAATATTTACCTTGCCGATTGTTCAAAGGTTTAAGGTTATAAAGTTTGTGGAATAATAGGAGTTCATTGTCACTTTTCAATATTTGAGAATATTGTCGTTTCACAAATAAGATTGCCAAATTTGAATCAAAGTTTTTCATCTGAAACTATGGGTAATATAACAGTATAATATTGTTATACTACTCCCAGTCTGAAATTAGAAATGAGTTACCCGTTGATTAACATACAGACAATGTTTATTATTTTGGTATGTTACTTTGCTAATTTTGTTAAAGTATGTAACAAACCAAACATTTTTGAAATCACGAGTTATTAGAGAGTTCCCACTCAAAATCGCCGGGAACTCGGTTGCTAATAGAAAAGCGTAAATTTGCATTATACTCCGCGTTTCTCACAATTAAAAAGGAAGACGCAGAAATAAAATAAAATATTAAAAGTCAACGATTTGAAACGTACAGAGTCGTATAATGAATGCAGACCTTCCCATGTTCCTATCCCTTTTCATGGTGGTAAAATATTATGGCGACAGGAATATATCGCATAAAACCTTCTCTTTTCTGAAGTATCATCTCAAAAATTATTTCATGTCTCTTGTTTTTACATTGTTTATTTAGTTTGCATGTACTGTATGTTTCTATTCTATTATTTATTTGCGTATCATTTTCACAGCGATTCATATTGAAATATGGCGCCAACAAAACTTTTTCTACCTTCAAAGCGGAGAGTTCAAAGCTTCAAAGCGGAGAGTTCTTTTATGTCACATATATTATAGTTTACTGTCAAACGTGATTGAGATACAACAACACCGTTATATTTTATTTCGTGTGATTATTTTGTTCGAATTAATTACTGTGTGAAACAATGTGAATTTCTTTGCAAAATGTGAACATTTTATTTCGTGTAAATTTTATAATTAAAGGATACACATACTAGTTTATAGTCACCTGGACACACAGGTAAGAGAAATGTCAACTTTTCTCCGCCATGTAAACACACAAATAAATCGACATTCAAATCGAGGATAATTTTATTAGTTATCTATTGAATATCTTTCAATCCTCAAAGTCGATCTAAATGACCTACGTGGTGGAATTTTAGTGGGGATTATTGAAATAATTCAATTGTTTTCAATCAAGTTAAAAAAAAAAAACAGTAATGAAAAGAAATGATTTGTAATGCCTTTCCTACAGTGAAGCACACACACTTGTTTGTTGAGCAGACATGTGTTGATGGTGTCACACAGATTACTTCTATTTTTGTTGTCATCTTAATTAAAGTGACACACATTTTGTATTTTGATTGCAATAATCATTAGTGCATAATGATATTCCATGTCATATTTAACTGTTAATCCTTGGACGACATGAATTAAGCCAGATAACCAGACAATATAATCTCAGATCACCCTTACTAATCAATCAATTTGATCATTTATCAACAACTAAATATATATTTTTTGAAATATTTCAATGAAATATCGGCAATGTATAGAGTGAAAATGACAACAAAGAAATGAACAGAAAAGATGTTTTCTGATGAAATATTCTTTTTTTTTTTACTTGCAATAATTTAATCTTAGGTAAAACGGATACAGAACTCCTTGCAATCCATTAAAAACGTCAGTGTCGACAGTATGGCGAACACATCATCAGGGAAAGAAAAGGATAAAAAGAGCAAGCGAAAGCTAAAAGATAAGGACAAAAAGGCAGCTGTAGCCTTGCTAGATGGTGCAGGCAGCAAGCCGCCAAAGGTAGGTTTCTGTCATTTGCTGTGATGGGCCTCTTGGATTAATATTATCATTTAGGTTTTTTTGGGGGGGGGGGGGGGGGGGGGGGGGGATAGACTCAATTTAGTTGAATTGATATATGTATGTTAGTTTTTTTTAATTATTTGTTGTAAAACATGTTTGCTGTGGAATGAAGTGACTACATGAACCATGAAAGAGAAAGTAGTTAGAATTTAGTTATGTACAGTTATAAGTTGCTAGAAGTTTTTTTAAAACATCAACATTATGTACTAACCATAAACAGGATGAATTAGTTCTTATATTACACTTGTATTATATATCAGCATCAACTAGCCACACAATATATGTTGTTAAACATTATTTGAAAAATGCATGGTACATGCAATATGTAAAAGCTTATTCATGTGGAATGTAAATACAATTAAAAAAAATGTTTAGATAAAAAATATAACCACAAAATATTCCAGCATCTTGGTTATAAAATGGTTAGTGCCTTATGTTAGACGTTTTTTTTACCTTTAGTAGTACTCTTGTTCAATCATAGATTGAAAACACTGTCTGCTTCATAAATAGGTTTTATATAAATATGTAAAGGAAATAATTAAATTTGAAATATCAGTCAAAACATAGGAGGATAGTTAGAGATAGAATTCTGTATTTATAGTGAGAGTAAAACAGAATTATAGGAAAGTGTACATATATGTACATGTATATAATATAACTACTACAGATATTTGTGAGGGATCATTATTTTTTTTACATTGTACTATCTTGCAATTTCTCGAATTAACTAAATTATAAACATGAATTTAACTAAAATGCTCTGGTAATTTTTGAATATAATAAGTTGGTATATCTGTGACAAGTTTTTCTTTTTATCAGACCATCTGATATCCCTTGGGTAATCTTGTCCTATCCCCTGGACAAGTCTGCCCTTTGATAAAGTTGGTCAAAGATTAAATGTTCACATTTTTAAGTAATATTGTGTTAGAGAAATTTAATGATTGAGTTCAAAGTAAATGTTAATCCATATAATTTCGTCATGTACATCAGAGGTGACTTTGACAGGTATACACATTTGTAGCATCATGTAGAAGCATAACATGTACATGATGATATGTAATTGAGTACAGAACTATTAATGGAATATACGGATATAAATACAAGTTTTATTGACTAAGGCCATTTAACATGGATTTATACAACACTAGAGAAGGTCGACTGCTTCAGGGAATAAACGTAACGTCAGAGATACTGAACATGACCACATTAAGTGGTCAACTCGATCAATATACATGTTTATATTATACATGACAGACCGCGATTGGTTAAAAGACATCATTTATATTTCACAATTTGTTTTAGATTTCTTTCTAGATTAGATTTATGTTAGTTATGTGTATAATGAAGTCCTTATTTGTTTTGTTATTAGGGGTGGTACGATCGGTTTTGAAGTATTTTAAATCGCTGTTTGTTTTTTATTAGGGGTGGTACGATCGGTTTTGAAGTATTTTAAATCGCATTTCAATGCATCTTGTCTTAAAAATATACGTTTGGCCTTCTAGACCATCTAACTCAGTTCAAATCACAATATATAGAGAATAAAAATAAGAAAAAGTGAGGGGCATGATGAGAAAAACCATATTTTATGTTTGGCTCGAGTGTAGTATAATATAATCAACAGCATGCACTTCTTTGTTAATAGGTTTTCAAAAAAATTCAAGATTTTATTAACAGTCGAAAAAATTCCTCAAACTAGGATAACATTTTTTTATAGTACGGTCCAACTTGAGACATTAGCGTGGTTATCAAGATTTCAAGATTGTGATCATGACTAGTATATATATATTTTTTTCAAATAACCAAAAACTTCTATATTTTGATCAGGAAAAGTACCAACTTTGACTACATTAGGACGTGTTTTTCTACATGTATTTCCGTTTTTCTGTAAAATTCTACCGATTTAATCAGAGGTCTAAGATACTTTTGTCGTATCATTTAAACGGAATACTTTCCAAAGCGTGAACATTATCAGTCAGTTAATTGTTAGAAACAGGCCAGCAAATTAAGTAGGAACAGATTGACAGTATATTTCATCGTTTCGGTTAAGACGATAAATCTCCCCGACCCGGAACTTAATTACAGGGAAAAAAATCAATCAAATAAAGATATAGTCCGGTGCATCTTTTGATGAAGTTTCTGATATCTGATCAGTTACAGAGTTCAGAATCTTGTCAACGTCCAATCATACATACCATATTGTCCTGCTGGCAACCGTATATTTATTTTCAACTTTTCCTATAGTCAATCTGTTTTCAAGATTTGAGCCTACATTTCGAAAACAAATTGACAAAACAAAGATTTGAGGAAGCTTAAAAAAAACCCGGAATGACCCCTAAAGTGACTCTGTCCTAATTACATCGGACTTAAAATATAAATGGATATTCAAGGATCTTTGTTCCAAACAGTTACAGATGATATGCAATATATGTTTGGTCTAGGGGTAAGTTCAGTTATTTGATATTTGAAGGTATCAGAATTTATGTTTGGTTGTATTTTGCGAAGTTCTTTGTACCATTAGTTTCTAACAGAATTATATTTACGGACAGTTTTGTAATACTTTGGCTTTTCCTTACTACTTAAGCGATATCGCTGCACTTTAACTCGCAAGTCAATGTTTAAAAAGTATATTTCATCTACCATAAAGGAGTGTTTCACATTTCATAAAGACGTGATTATTAAGGCAAATTTTCTTAGCTGAAATAACAAATTACAGCAGCAGCGTCTATTACTGTTGTGTATTCATATCAGTTATTTATCTATATGAGGCTTCGGTTTGATACAGTTTGGAATTTTACATTTAATATTCATATATCGAACAACAGTAGGAATTAGCAGGTCAATTGTTTTCTTTTGACATTTTTTTTTACATTCACTTAACTTAAGCCAGAAAGATTGTGTTTTGAAACCTTGATATGTCACTGAAATATTCCACAGTATTTATGGAATTGGAGATTGCTTCCTTTTGTATACTGGAGATTGTATACTTTGAACTGTTATAACGTTAAATGTAGTTTATTTCAGTATATGTCAATGTATGTATATCATGTAAATAACGGAGACGGCAACCTCAATTGTATAATTTGTGCCTGATCCTTTTGTCTTGTTTATGACAAATAAATATGTTTAAACTAAACTTTGATTTATTTTGGAAATAAAAATGTAGGTAAGAAAAGTTTGAAGATACCAAAGTAGGTCACTGTGCTCTATACATGTATAGTATAATACACAAAGTAGGTCACTGTGCTCTATACATGCATAGTATAATACACAAAGTAGGTCACTGTGCTCTATACATGTATAATATAATACACAAAGTAGATCACTGTGCTCTATACATGTATAGTATAATACACAAAGTAGGTCACTGTGCTCTATACATGTATAGTATAATACACAAAGTAGATCACTGTGCTCTATACATGTATAGTATAATACACAAAGTAGGTCACGGTGCTCTATACATGTATAGTATAATACACAAAGTAGATCACTGTGCTCTATACATGTATAGTATAATACACAAAGTAGGTCACTGTGCTCTTTACATGTATAGTATAATACACAAAGTAGATCACTGTGATCTATACATGTATAGTATAATACACAAAGTAGGTCACTGTGCTCTATACATGTATAGTATAATACACAAAGTAGATCACTGTGCTCTATACATGTATAGTATAATACACAAAGTAGGTCACTGTGCTCTATACATGTATAGTATAATACACAAAGTAGGTCACTGTGCTCTATACATGTATAGTATTATACAGTCCTTTCACTGTAGTGATATTTAACGAAAGTTCCACTTCTTACAACATTAACTTTGTAACATAACAATTCACCATCAAATAAATACCATTGGACATTTTTTAGTTTTAGAAAGGATCTTGTGTCTGTCTTGAACTGATGAGTTATAGATCAGAAAAGTGTGTGTATACATTATAGTTTTGTGTTCAGATAACCAATTTCAGAAAGTATGAATGAAAGATTCTACATATTCAAATTCTTTAAGCTTAAATTTGAAGACATTGAATTATTTCCCTGTACGTTTGGTTCACTATATGGTGGTATAACTTTCACGGACATGTGGCTATATAAAGGTTTATACAAGGACAGAGGTCAAACGCCCTAGGTTGTGAATTATTCACGATTGAGTTAAGATTTTGAAACGAGACATTATAAAATTATAATACTATGAATAATTATATGGATCGTATTGTTAAAGTACAATATTTAAAAAAATGAACCCTAGGGCTTGTCTGCATTTTCAAACAATAACGATGATAAAAACACCTTGTGTTTGTGTCATTTTTGATTAATAGCGACCTGGTTATAAGAAAGAAAAAAAGAAAAAGTTTTTAAAATGTCTTTGAGGAGGAACAACCTGTTCAGTTGACTAAAATGTCATTAATTCACACGAATCTTTCGTTCACCTGATACCAGATTACTGGTCTTCCAATATTTGCTAGTTCAGTTTTAATTTATAAAGAGTTTGGCTGGGAATCATTGGCAGAAAGAAGAAAAAGGAGAAAATTACAAATGTTTTATAATCACGGTGTATATCCATAACGGAACCTTTCCGCTCAAATATGCGTTACGCGATACTTCGGGAATAAGTAACGGTTCCTTTGTGATGAAAAGGATGTCAACAAGTGGGAAAACCACATACTAATGGATAGCTGCAAGGAAGGAAGGTAAATATATCGTATATTTTGCTCTCACGGAACTCTCTGGTGTATGATTCAATCCAAAACCAAAAACCATTCACATACGTCTGCTGAAAATGCGTTTCGCACGCTTTCCAACGAGATACCTGTCAATGTAAAGTGAAATTTCGGACATATCTTTTATGAATATTTGCTTTTTTCCACCTTTTAACTCTCAAATTTTAGCAATTATTAAAAGAAGAAACCTAAATGCACCAACTCCTAACCCGGTCTTCAGTTAATAATCCATTAAAGCCCATTAAATTCGAGTTTTAATAGAAAAGGAAAACCGTTCGTAACGGCACCTTTACGATTTATAGAAAACGTGTTATAATGTGGCACCGCGACCTTCGCGACTTGGAGGCAATAATTGTTTTATTATTCTTTATTTTGTTTCAGGAAAAGTGGAACAAAACGAAAGTCCAGTTTACTTTGGCTGCATAAACCAAAGAAGAAGAAGGCCAGCCACATATCCACACCATATCTTTCTTTTTGGGAATTTTCGTCTTGAAATGTAAAAAAAAAAAATATAAAAAGGGAAAAAATGTTTTTTTTCTTCAAAAAGGAGTGGGGGATAGGGCTTTGCGGCTACAAGACCCTGTGATTTCGACATTATATATATTTTATCGATATCCCCTCCCGGATATCAAAGGGTGACAAGTCAGAAAAAGGGTATTTTAGTTACATTCTGCATTGTAATTTAATTCTAAATATAAATATTGTAAGCGGAAGTAAAATGTTGTGGAAAAATATTTCCGCAAATAAACTCTTAATTATATAACCTGCATTAACTAAGAAATAAAGAGTTTATTCATAAGTTAAAAAAAACTTTTCTTACAAAAACGATGACGGGGTTTAATAATGTGCTTCCTGATAAGGAAGGGGACAACTTCCTATTATTTACGGTATGCCTCCTGGGGTGTGCAAATATATGAAAGGGTAACAAGTTTTGTAAGCTTAAGAAACAATTATATAAATTTGGGGGCAATTTTTCTCCTTTTCTAGTAAAAAAAATGGCCAAATATAGTGTATAATATACCTGTTTAGGATATATTAATTTGGGCCAGTCTTCATTCCTTCAGACCGCCACGATATAGCTGAAATACTGCTGAAAGTGGCGTTAAACCCCATTCAATCCTTCAGTGGTACATCCCCGTAAAAATTATGGTTGTTACCCTTCCTTCCCCGGGGTCCCTAATTACCAGTGTAAGAACGCTTTGAATATTTCCTTTGGCAATCCCGAAGGTTGCAGTTCCACAATCATAAAGATCCGTTGCTTTGCAGAGATGAATTTTTCCATCATTATTGATTTTATTATACATTAACGGTTTTCATATTTGTCATGGCATTGAAATGAACATCCAAGATATACTCTAGCTAATAATCAAATAATAGAATACTGTTAAATTGATGATATAAGACAAACTATGTGATGAAAACGTCTTTTCAATATGTTGATGCGGTGAAAACTGCAATCGTTTTTATTCCCTCCCCAACGAAGTTGCGAGGGGATATAGTAACGCTACCGTCCGTCCGTCCGTCTGTCCTTCCGTCCGTCCGTCCGTCCTTCCGTCCGTCCCTCCGTCACAATCCTTGTGAACACTCTAGGATCAACATCCTTCAATGGATTTTGACCAAACTTGGTACATATTTAGTCCTTAAGAGAATCTGGAACCCTATTGATTTTCAAGGTCAAAGGTCAAGGTCACTGGGTAAATTTGTTACCGTGTAACATCCTTGTGAACACTCTAGAATCAATATCCTTCAATGGATTTTGACCAAACTTGGTACATACTTAGTCCTTAGGAGAATCTGGAACCCTATTGATTTTCCAGGTCAAAGGTCAATGTCACCGGGTCAAATTTTTACCGCGTAACATCCTTGTGAACACTCTAGAATCAACATCCTTCAATGGATTTTGACCAAACTTGGTACATACTTAGTCCATACGAAAGTCTGGAACCCTATTGATTTTCAAGGTCAAAGGTCAAGGTCACAGGGTCAAATTTTTACCGCATAACATCCTTGTGAACACTCTAGAATCAAGATCCTTCAATGGATTTTGACCAAACTTGGTACATACGTAGTTCTTAGGAGAGTCTGGAACTCTATTGATTTTCAAGGTCAAAGGTCAAGGTCACAGGGTCAAATTTTTACCGCGTAACATCCTTGTGAACACACTAGAATCAACATCCTTCAATGGATTTTGACCAAACTTGGTACATACTTAGACCGTAAGAGAATCTGGAACCCTATTGATTTTCAAGGTCAAAGGTCAAGGTCACAGGGTCTAATTTTTAGGCGAGGGGATACGCCACGCTTTGCGTTGCCCTTGTTATAAATGCCGCTTCTGCGTATGAACAGATGCGATAAATCTTGTAGAAATGGCAAATGTAATAATAGCTGAGTTCCGTGACACTTAATATACAGTTCCTAGACATCTTTGATCGTATTAAATCGTATAAATAAAGAGACCGGTTTTTCAACTTACCTCAAAAATCTACCAAGGATCCGTTACTTGTTCCCGAAGAATCGTGTAACGTCGATGTTCATCGCGAAGGTTCCGTTATGGATATACACCGTGATAATATACAAAATAATAATGCACCCAGGTATCTTTGTGACTTAATTCCACCAACAATTCAAAGTACAACCGTTTATCCATTGCGTAATGGAAGTGATATTATAATACCATTTTGCAGACTATCGAATACTTATGACTCATTTATTCTCTCAACTGTACGTCAATGGAATAGCTTAGATCCACCAATTCGAAATGTGGATTATATTGCAAAATTTAAAACTGAATTAAGAAAGCGGAAAGATATTAGCCAAGTTCCTAAACATTACGAAATTGGACCTCGAAAACTTAATATTATTTTAACCCAGCTTCGATGTGTAGCTTCTTTTTTGAATTACGATTTGTTCCAAGTAAATATAGTCTCAGACCCGTCTTGTCGTTGTGGTGTTAATCGCGAAGACTCCTATCATTTCTTCTTCGATTGTTCCCATTATTCAAATATAAGACATACATTGTTTCAAAATCTCAGCTGGCTACCTAATTATTGTGTTTTAGACCTTACACTTTTGACCTGTGGTAATCCTACACTCTCATATGAACAGAACGAAATTATTTTCAAGCACGTGTTTGAATATATAAAGAGGTCTGAAAGGTTTCTTGTTGTCTAGTAGTTCACCAAAAGAACAATCGCACACACCATCACCACTAACCCCTCTCTCATTCCTTTCTTCATTCTCTGTTTTTGTTCAATCTACACATATTAATGAAAGAAATATTTATATACATGCATGCTCTATCAAATAATGTTGTAACGTATTGTATATAGGAGAAGACTTCATAAGTTTGTTTAACTTGTGTCTTATCCTATCCTTTTTGCACATTTGAGCAAATAAAATATGTTTAAACTAAAAAGCCAGATTATACATGGTCTGTTTATTTAAGTCTTTGCAAATTATAGCTCCATGGAATACAAGCTTTTGAAGTAAAGCCCTTTAGTGGCACTTTCTAAATTTTCATATAAGCATATATTTTAACAGGGCTGTATACTTTCTTGCAAGGTGACACAATTGAAGTCGTCACTTTGAAAGTTCTACGGTCGCCATCATGACAGTTACGCATCATCTGTGTAACAGATGACCACAGATATGTCATCGTTGTCATAGTAACAATCTCGTCCTTCTTTCCTTGTTTGAGACTTATTACCGAGTATGACTTGTCCTCGGATTTATAACACGGGTAGCACGACAGAGGCCATTAGTGGAGCAGAAAATGGTCTAGCTTATCCTTTCAGAACACTCTGAACACATGATTTAACAACTGGTTCTAGCTTATCCTTTCAGAACACATGATTTAACAACTGGTTCTAGCTTATCCTTTCAGAACACTCTGAACACATGATTTAACAACTGGTTCTAGTAGAGTTCGTGTTCGTGTGATCGATCTTTATTTTTTTCTGTGTAATGTTTTGTAGATCGTTGTTTGTCCTTTTGCACTTTTTCTTCGAGTCATTGTGTTGTCTGTCCTTCGATTACCCTTCTTATTACCCCTAAATTTGATATTTTCAAAACGTTTTTAAAGTGCATTTAGAGAATATGTAGGATTGTGTACAATAGTGAACGGATGGCGACGACGCCACGGATACAAATTGATGACAAAAACTCGCGCACGACCCCTGAGCTAACTACAGACGACAAAATGATAGGGATACAAGTTTTACTACTTGGAACACCCTCGCATAAACATCAAATAAACGAGGCGACAGCCATATTTGTTTTTCAGTGGAAACCTATTAAAATGAGATATCGTTGATTTTACCAAAATTCTTCAACATCATTTTGTCCAAATATATTTTTTCAGTGGTTAATCTCCATTCATTTTGCTGAATTAAATGAATTATAATGGTGACATTTAAACTAATTGACAAGAGTATGACAATCTAATTGGTGTCGTGCTCGTTCAAATATTTTCTTGTGTAAAATGAAATCAATAAATGATAGGAGCACATGATCGTAATGTTGCACAATGAGTACAGGACAAGGACACACAATATTTACTATAGAAAGTCAGATGGAGCAGGTATAGTGAATTCCTTTGCATGTACATATAAACTTGTAAGTGCATGAAATGTCTTCTTTTTTTTGCATGAAATATTGATTGTTTATATGCAGACAATCTCTATATTATAATATGTTTTATAGCATGTTGGATATTATCTTGCCTTTTTGATATAAAAATTATTCTGAAATGCTTATTTGTTTTGAAGCATTCCTTTGTTCTATTTATCAATATATGGTTAATGTATAATTAATTTTCAAAATGGTTTCCTATCAGATTTGAACTTGAATGTCCCTTTATCTGTAACACAGCTAATCAATAAAACTATCAGTTTGAAAACAGAATATTATTTGAATATTTATGTTGCAAAAATTCCCAAAAAATAAAAATCAATGCACATAATGAATTTAAGTTAAGAATAAAGATATCCTAATATACTACATGGGATGTTTAATCATTTAAAAAAAAATATTGTTGGAAATACGAAGGTAGTGTTCCTGGTGAACATGGAGATGAAGCTCATTTATCATGCATGCCTTACCAATGAAGCATCCATAATAGGTAGTCCAACCAAGGAATAACTTTTATTGGAGCAAGGATGACGTCTGGATTAAAAACAAATATTGTACATTTTTGTATTTCAAATAAAAAAAATGTGAATTGATACATAAAAATGTAGATATCTAATTTAGTGAACACGACGGTCTTCTGTGGTAATCTTTATCAGGCACCATTGAAGTCAAGTTTGGAAAGCCAAATAATTAAAAAATATTTAGCAATAAAACCAAAGAACATAAAGAGGACAATTTGCCGAGGTCACCTCTGCCTAATGGATGTGAACATGTATTTAAAAAGGATACAGCAAGACTTCAGTATATTTTGTTAAGGAAAATGAAATCCCTACACCAGTTTTTTTATCCTGTTTTTTTTTTACATTCAAGTACAATTACTGGTAGTTGTGGTCAATGTTATAACAATGGCATACAATCAACATGTGTTTAAGACTTGTATTCCTTATTTTGAAAATGAAACTAAAAAGTGGTTGGACATAGCTTTGCCAAACTATAGTTAAATAAACAATAACAATATGGATGAAAGGAGAACAACAGGGCTACATTGTTATATGAAGTAAAACTAATGTTTAGTCATGTTCCACCTTGTATCAAACTAATGTTTAGTCATGTTCCACCTTGTATCAAACTAATGTTTAGTCATGTTCCATCTTGTATCAAACTAATGTTTAGTCATGTTCCACCTTGTATCAAACTAATGTTTAGTCATGTTCCACCTTGTATCAAACTAATGTTTAGTCATGTTCCACCTTGTATCAAACTAATGTTTAGTCATGTTCCACCTTGTATCAAACTAATGTTTAGTCATGTTCCACTTTGTTTCAAACTAATGTTTAGTCATGTTCCACCTTGTATCAAACTAATGTTTAGTCATGTTCCACCTTGTATCAAACTAATGTTTAGTCATGTTCCACCTTGTATCAAACTAATGTTTAGTCATGTTCCACCTTGTATCAAACTAATGTTTAGTCATGTTCCACCTTGTATCAAACTAATGTTTAGTCATGTTCCACCTTGTATCAAACTAATGTTTAGTCATGTTCCACCTTGTATCAAACTAATGTTTAGTCATGTTCCACCTTGTATCAAACTAATGTTTAGTCATGTTCCACCTTGTATCAAACTAATGTTTAGTCATGTTCCACCTTGTATCAAACTAATGTTTAGTCATGTTCCACCTTGTATCAAACTAATGTTTAGTCATGTTCCACTTTGTATCAAACTAATGTTTAGTCATGTTCCACCTTGTATCAAACTAATGTTTAGTCATGTTCCACCTTGTATCAAACTAATGTTTAGTCATGTTCCACCTTGTATCAAACTAATGTTTAGTCATGTTCCACCTTGTATCAAACTAATGTTTAGTCATGTTCCACCTTGTATCAAACTAATGTTTAGTCATGTTCCACCTTGTATCAAACTAATGTTTAGTCATGTTCCACCTTGTATCAAACTAATGTTTAGTCATCTTCCACCTTGTATCAAACTAATGTTTAGTCATCTTTCACCTTGTATCAAACTAATGTTTAGTCATCTTCCACCTTGTATCAAACTAATGTTTAGTCATGTTCCACCTTGTATCAAACTAATGTTTAGTCATCTTCCACCTTGTATCAAACTAATGTTTAGTCATCTTCCACCTTGTATCAAACTAATGTTTAGTCATCTTCCACTTTGTATCAAACTAATGTTTAGTCATGTTCCACCTTGTATCAAACTAATGTTTAGTCATGTTCCACCTTGTATCAAACTAATGTTTAGTCATGTTCCACCTTGTATCAAACTAATGTTTAGTCATGTTCCACCTTGTATCAAACTAATGTTTAGTCATGTTCCACCTTGTATCAAACTAATGTTTAGTCATGTTCCACCTTGTATCAAACTAATGTTTAGTCATGTTCCACCTTGTATCAAACTAATGTTTAGTCATGTTCCACCTTGTATCAAACTAATGTTTAGTCATGTTCCACCTTGTATCAAACTAATGTTTAGTCATGTTCCACCTTGTATCAAACTAATGTTTAGTCATGTTCCACCTTGTATCAAACTAATGTTTAGTCATGTTCCACCTTGTATCAAACTAATGTTTAGTCATGTTCCACCTTGTATCAAACTAATGTTTAGTCATGTTCCACCTTGTATCAAACTAATGTTTAGTCATGTTCCACCTTGTATCAAACTAATGTTTAGTCATGTTCCACCTTGTATCAAACTAATGTTTAGTCATGTTCCACCTTGTATCAAACTAATGTTTAGTCATGTTCCACCTTGTATCAAACTAATGTTTAGTCATGTTCCACCTTGTATCAAACTAATGTTTAGTCATGTTCCACCTTGTATCAAACTAATGTTTAGTCATGTTCCACCTTGTATCAAACTAATGTTTAGTCATGTTCCACCTTGTATCAAACTAATGTTTAGTCATGTTCCACCTTGTATCAAACTAATGTTTAGTCATGTTCCACCTTGTATCAAACTAATGTTTAGTCATGTTCCACCTTGTATCAAACTAATGTTTAGTCATGTTCCACCTTGTATCAAACTAATGTTTAGTCATGTTCCACCTTGTATCAAACTAATGTTTAGTCATGTTCCACCTTGTATCAAACTAATGTTTAGTCATGTTCCACCTTGTATCAAACTAATGTTTAGTCATGTTCCACCTTGTATCAAACTAATGTTTAGTCATGTTCCACTTTGTATCAAACTAATGTTTAGTCATGTTCCACCTTGTATCAAACTAATGTTTAGTCATGTTCCACCTTGTATCAAACTAATGTTTAGTCATGTTCCACCTTGTATCAAACTAATGTTTAGTCATGTTCCACCTTGTATCAAACTAATGTTTAGTCATGTTCCACTTTGTATCAAACTAATGTTTAGTCATGTTCCACCTTGTATCAAACTAATGTTTAGTCATGTTCCACCTTGTATCAAACTAATGTTTAGTCATGTTCCACCTTGTATCAAACTAATGTTTAGTCATGTTCCACCTTGTATCAAACTAATGTTTAGTCATGTTCCACCTTGTATCAAACTAATGTTTAGTCATGTTCCACCTTGTATCAAACTAATGTTTAGTCATGTTCCACCTTGTATCAAACTAATGTTTAGTCATGTTCCACCTTGTATCAAACTAATGTTTAGTCATGTTCCACCTTGTATCAAACTAATGTTTAGTCATGTTCCACCTTGTATCAAACTAATGTTTAGTCATGTTCCACCTTGTATCAAACTAATGTTTAGTCATGTTCCACCTTGTATCAAACTAATGTTTAGTCATGTTCCACCTTGTATCAAACTAATGTTTAGTCATGTTCCACCTTGTATCAAACTAATGTTTAGTCGTGTTCCACCTTGTATCAAACTAATGTTTAGTCGTGTTCCACCTTGTATCAAACTAATGTTTAGTCGTGTTCCACCTTGTATCAAACTAATGTTTAGTCGTGTTCCACTTTGTATCAAACTAATGTTTAGTCGTGTTCCACCTTGTATCAAACTAATGTTTAGTCGTGTTCCACCTTGTATCAAACTAATGTTTAGTCGTGTTCCACCTTGTATCAAACTAATGTTTAGTCGTGTTCCACCTTGTATCAAACTAATGTTTAGTCGTGTTCCACCTTGTATCAAACTAATGTTTAGTCGTGTTCCACCTTGTATCAAACTAATGTTTAGTCGTGTTCCACCTTGTATCAAACTAATGTTTAGTCGTGTTCCACCTTGTATCAAACTAATGTTTAGTCGTGTTCCACCTTGTATCAAACTAATGTTTAGTCGTGTTCCACCTTGTATCAAACTAATGTTTAGTTATGTTCCACCTTGTATCAAACTAATGTTTAGTCGTGTTCCACCTTGTATCAAACTAATGTTTAGTCGTGTTCCACCTTGTATCAAACTAATGTTTAGTCGTGTTCCACCTTGTATCAAACTAATGTTTAGTCGTGTTCCACCTTGTATCAAACTAATGTTTAGTCGTGTTCCACCTTGTATCAAACTAATGTTTAGTCGTGTTCCACCTTGTATCAAACTAATGTTTAGTCGTGTTCCACCTTGTATCAAACTAATGTTTAGTCGTGTTCCACCTTGTATCAAACTAATGTTTAGTCGTGTTCCACCTTGTATCAAACTAATGTTTAGTCGTGTTCCACCTTGTATCAAACTAATGTTTAGTCGTGTTCCACCTTGTATCAAACTAATGTTTAGTCATGTTCCACTTTGTATCAAACTAATGTTTAGTCATGTTCCACCTTGTATCAAACTAATGTTTAGTCATGTTCCACCTTGTATCAAACTAATGTTTAGTCATGTTCCACCTTGTATCAAACTAATGTTTAGTCATGTTCCACCTTGTATCAAACTAATGTTTAGTCATGTTCCACCTTGTATCAAACTAATGTTTAGTCATGTTCCACCTTGTATCAAACTAATGTTTAGTCATGTTCCACCTTGTATCAAACTAATGTTTAGTCATGTTCCACCTTGTATCAAACTAATGTTTAGTCATGTTCCACCTTGTATCAAACTAATGTTTAGTCATGTTCCACCTTGTATCAAACTAATGTTTAGTCATGTTCCACCTTGTATCAAACTAATGTTTAGTCATGTTCCACCTTGTATCAAACTAATGTTTAGTCATGTTCCACCTTGTATCAAACTAATGTTTAGTCATGTTCCACCTTGTATCAAACTAATGTTTAGTCATGTTCCACCTTGTATCAAACTAATGTTTAGTCATGTTCCACCTTGTATCAAACTAATGTTTAGTCATGTTCCACCTTGTATCAAACTAATGTTTAGTCATGTTCCACCTTGTATCAAACTAATGTTTAGTCATGTTCCACCTTGTATCAAACTAATGTTTAGTCATGTTCCACCTTGTATCAAACTAATGTTTAGTCATGTTCCACCTTGTATCAAACTAATGTTTAGTCATGTTCCACCTTGTATCAAACTAATGTTTAGTCATGTTCCACCTTGTATCAAACTAATGTTTAGTCATGTTCCACCTTGTATCAAACTAATGTTTAGTCATGTTCCACCTTGTATCAAACTAATGTTTAGTCATGTTCCACCTTGTATCAAACTAATGTTTAGTCATGTTCCACCTTGTATCAAACTAATGTTTAGTCATGTTCCACCTTGTATCAAACTAATGTTTAGTCATGTTCCACCTTGTATCAAACTAATGTTTAGTCATGTTCCACCTTGTATCAAACTAATGTTTAGTCATGTTCCACCTTGTATCAAACTAATGTTTAGTCATGTTCCACTTTGTATCAAACTAATGTTTAGTCATGTTCCACCTTGTATCAAACTAATGTTTAGTCATGTTCCACCTTGTATCAAACTAATGTTTAGTCATGTTCCACCTTGTATCAAACTAATGTTTAGTCATGTTCCACCTTGTATCAAACTAATGTTTAGTCATGTTCCACCTTGTATCAAACTAATGTTTAGTCATGTTCCACCTTGTATCAAACTAATGTTTAGTCATGTTCCACCTTGTATCAAACTAATGTTTAGTCATGTTCCACCTTGTATCAAACTAATGTTTAGTCATGTTCCACTTTGTATCAAACTAATGTTTAGTCATGTTCCACCTTGTATCAAACTAATGTTTAGTCATGTTCCACCTTGTATCAAACTAATGTTTAGTCATGTTCCACCTTGTATCAAACTAATGTTTAGTCATGTTCCACTTTGTATCAAATTTGTTTAATGTTGTTGAGTTCTTCATTTTTTGTATAAAAAAAAATGTTTGAAATAACACAAAAGACCAACTTTATATGACAACTAAACTTCAGCAATGAATTTGATATCTATATTTTGTTATGAGTTTCTATTGTCATAGAAACTTTATTTAGCATTTTAATGTTAGTGACATTACTGTCAAAATAGAACGTAATTTATATTTTGTTACAAATAGTAGCTATGTAAATGGATCAGGGTACATTTGAACTCAATCTAATATACAGATGTTTGTTACGTCTTTTTTTTTAATTTAAAAAACCATCAGATAAAAAATTATTCATCAAAAATTTAATTTTATTTGGGTTGATCTGAACTTAAACCAAAGATTTCATTTTATTTGGGTTGATCTGAACTTAAACCAAAGATTTCATTTTATTTGGGTCGATCTGAACTTAAACCAAAGATTTCATTTTATTTGGGTTGATCTGAACTTAAACCAAAGATTTCATTTTATTTGGGTTGATCTGAACTTAAACCAAAGATTTCATTTTATTTGGGTTGATCTGAACTTAAACCAAAGATTTCATTTTATTTGGGTTGATCTGAACTTAAACCAAAGATTTCATTTTTGGGGCTATTTCACACAGGCATTTGTTTCTGGTAAAACAAATATACCCAGATACGGTATTATTAGTATCATACCCAGATACGGTATTATTAGTATCTGGGTATATTTTTTTTACCAGAAACAAGTGCCTGTGTTATTTTATCACTTTTCAAGGGACATAATGTGGCATCAAAGTCAAAATCCAAGCGAATATCGTTTATCATTTCGTATAAATAGTCCTTACGAAGAATGATTATTATACTTCTAATTTTCATCATTTCTTTGGAAATGCCTGTACCAAGTCAGAGTCATTACGGTCTTCCCAGTTTTCCGGTTGTTGACTGATTTTGTCTGTTTATATACTTATGAGTTTTGACTTTCCCTTTGGAAGATTGCTCGGAGTTTGGTAATTTTGTTATTACCCTTATGTTAAATGAAGGTTATGATTCAGCAATCAGTTAGTTTGACATTTTAATGTTATATTTCAAGGGCAATAAATATGTTTTCTGTTTATTTCTCAGTAACAAAACACCAATTTAAAGCAAAATGGCCATAGTAAAATATAACTGTGGATCAGACAGGCGAACAAAACATTAACTAAACCTTCCTAAGAGAAACATCCTGGAAACATAAAAATGGGATATTATTAATTAATTGTATGTACATAGTCATTAATGACTAGGAAAAAACAAGGATTGGGTTGTCATTGCCACTAGAATATTTAAAGGTGGTAATATTTATCCAACATCAGTCTGCAGAGGGCCCTACTATAGCATTACAATCTAAATGTCATCTATCAATGGACCTCATTTAGTATTTAATTTAATATCACTAATCCCAGAACATCAACTTATTGTGGATGTTATGTGTGTAAACACTCGTTGATCAATCCCCTTTAAAAGTAAAATTATTTAAAAATTCGGTTAATAGACTATTGACCCATTTCCCAGTTACATTTGATTTTTATAAGAGCACAACAAATTATGTGGTGGTATGATGGTATTGGTCTGTGGTTGTCTGTCTGTAGACACAATGGCCTCCGTGCAAGAACTTTGTTTCAGTTGACCTACCCTTCTGACATTTTAATACACCATCCCAGCCTCCCAGGCACAGAATAAATATTTGTAATTATTTGGGGAGTATAGTCAGTCCCACCTGTTTCAATCAAAAGAACCAGGTGTGCCAAAAGACCCAGATGTGCCAAAAGGGCTGTTTTCTGTTTTTATATGTGGAGAGTTTTTACAAGTAATTTTGGTAAATGTTTGTCGTTTTCAAAATATAAAGAGGATAAAATGGGACCAACACCCAAAGTTTGAATTTTTATTTTCAGCCCGATCTTGAAATGATTTTTCTTTAGATTCCTGATGCCTGCCTACATATTTCAGATTTTACATTGCTCTTATGGTTTCAGAGATAAACAAAAAAGTGTCAAAGGGAGCACGAAGGGGCCAAATCCCAAAATGATAACCCTCGGTGTAAGTCGGATTTGGATGCGATCTGTATTTCCATGGACTTCCTCATAAATAGTCGTGTCTAGAGTGTTCAACAGAATTGTTGCATCCCTTACCGCTTACCAATGTATTAGGGGTCCAAAGTTTTATTTTTATTTTTTACCAAGTCCGATTTTAATGGATTTTTTGCTCTCTGGATTCCATATGAAATTCCTTCTTACGATTCTACCAAGTGATGACCTTTGCTGTACAATAATCATGTTCAGTAAAACTGATGCAAAGGAAGCAAGTGTCGTATCATGCTGCGTCCAGAGTTACTCTTTATCATGCTGCGTCCAGAGTTACTCTTTATCATGCTGCGTCCAGAGTTACTCTTTATCATGCTGCGTCCAGAGTTACTCTTTATCATGCTGCGTCCAGAGTTACTCTTTATCATGCTGCGTCCAGAGTTACTCTTTATCATGCTGCGTTCAGAGTTACTCTTTATCATGCTGCGTCCAGAGTTACTCTTTATCATGCTGCGTCCAGAGTTGCTCTTTATCATGCGATTGCTTTTCGTGACAGACTACAGATCAGTAATATTAGTATCAATACTGATTATAGTTTCTTGGTCATGCTCGTGGAATGTATATTTTCAGTATGACCCCATTGAACCCCTTTACAGATATGTCGCGGTATGGATTCCAACGTCACGACATATCTGTAAAGGGAAGTAAGTGAGAGATGTGATTTTTATCAGATAGCCTCTCGTTAAGAATTTTTCGACCATCTCTATGCATCATTTTTTAGCTGTTCCTTATGCTGAAATGTTAAAACCAATATGCTTATAACATGCTGAAACGTTAAAACCAACATGCCTATAACATCTCAATACTATATTTGGTCATTTATGATTATTCGATCACCTCAATGTTGAAAAAAGCTAAACAAAATTAGTGATCGACAATATATTGATCCCCATCAATATGAACAATTCCCCGGTCAAACCCCATGAGAAACGTAATTGCAATTGAAGGTAAACCGTTTTTGAAACATTGTAAAGGAATTTCGTAATCACAAGTGCTTTGTCGGAAGTTAAATTTTAAGTTCACCTATCCTATTTATTTACTTAAAGGCATATATTTACATTACATGTATATTATTTAAAAAAACTTGAACGAGTGGAACAAGGTATACCTACCGTAAGATGATAAGATCTGGCAAATATATTGAACATTTATATGCACTTTTATTTGTTTACTGAAATGTTTTTTTACATGAAAGCACACGAATTATCAATAATATTTTGACTGTCGGAGCTACATTTTTCTATTTACCTCGACCGGAGGTAAAGAGCAAAAAGTAGCTCGGAGAGCCAAATCTCGGCAACATTAAGGTCGGATCTTCTAACAAATAGGATTTGTATAGGTCTGGCAACTCTTAGTCTGATAAAATACTATATATGTGGTTATATAATTGTTTATTACAAATAGTTCAATAAATATATGTATATGTTTTTGGTCTGTATGGCAAGGAATGTATTTGTGCATACAAAAGAAAAAAAATCGCCAGTTCTTGCATTGAAAATATGAAATATTTTTTTCGTTTACAGTCAAAATAGCGATTTCAAACTTGTTTTCTGAGTCAAAATAATTATTTCTGGTCTTCTTTGTAGCCTTTGAAGCATAAAAGAGGGAATTCCATGGACATGAACCATAGAGACGATGGTTACTTAAAGCATAAAGATCCACGGTTATACCGCAGACAGTCCACCACAGTAGAAATACAGACTCCATGTTTTAAATGTCTCAGAAGTGCTCTACATTGTTATAATATTGTTGTACTGGTAAGTTTTGTGAACATGACAAATGTCAGCACATTTAAAATAACTTTAAGGTTATCAACTCTGTAGGTACATTAGTGTTATAACATTACCAAAAATAAACAGTTCATGCAGTACACACTTGTATAACTGGTAATATTATGCAGTTAGAAATTTTAGGCTGAAAATATGAAAACCAGCTCCTTAAATTTATTGTATTTCTTTATGTTTTTCTTGTATGTTTTTGTCACTACCTGCTTATATGACAATAATATTGACTGATATTGACAAACATAGCTGGGATACAAATTTGTCCTGATTATGTATTGACCAAATTTGTCATACTGGAACTTAACTTTTGGCCATACTGGAATTATACTTGGGCTTACTTCTAGTCTTACTTAAAAACTTCAAGACCAGTTAGGTCCTTAAAACAGGTACCATATATGTGAACCGACCAATGAATGGAAAAACGACCAAGGGATAGACAGAAGGGCAGTGATTAAACCATATGCACTTCCTCCAACTCATAGTCATGGAAGCATTAAAATTCCAGTGAAACTAGAATTTGAAATTGTTTATTTGGATTTCCTAATAAATTGAAAAAACCTGATAGTCGAGATCATGTTTACCAAGCTGACATCATGTGACAGATTTAAATAATGTCACACATTTTATCTCTACACACATTCAAGTGTATTGATAAAATAATAGCTTTGTTACTATATATAAAGGTAGACTTAAAAAGATTTAAAATCCTATACTGATTTCTCACCCAGTTTGTTAAAAACAAATTTTATACATGTATATAAGATAAATATTTGTTTTGTCACTTTGCAATGAAGAAATTTCATTGAACCTTGGACCAAAGACCTTTAATGTTTTATTAGCAAGATGAATTGGGTACAAATACACTTTATGCACATCCATAATCATTGGAAAAAGGGGGGATGTCCACCATACATGTGGAAAAAGGGGGAATGTCCACCATACATGTGGAAAAAGGGGGGATGTCCATCAGACATGTGGAAAAAGGGGGGATGTCCACCATACATGTGGAAAAAGGGGGATGTCCACTATACATGTGGAAAAAGGGGGATTCCACCATACATGTGGAAAAAGGGGGATGTCCACCATACATGTGGAAAAGGGGGGATGTCCACCATACATGTGGAAAAAGGAGGATGTCCACCATACATGTGGAAAAAGGGGAATGTCCACCATACATATGGAAAAAGGGGGAATGTCCACCATACATGTGGAAAAAGGGGGATGTCCACCATACATGTGGAAAAAGGGGGATGTCCACCATACATGTGGAAAAAGGGGGGATGTCCACCATACATGTGGGAAAAGGGGGGATGTCCACCATACATGTTGAAAAAGGGGGATGTCCACCATACATGTGGAAAAAGGGGGATGTCCACCATGCATGTGGAAAAAGGGGGGATGTCCACCATACATGTGGAAAAGGGGGATGTCCACCATACATGTGGAAAAAAGGGGATGTCCACCATACATGTGGAAAAAGGGGGATGTCCACCATACATGTGGAAAAAGGGGGATGTCCACCATACATGTGGAAAAAAGGGGATGTCCACCATACATGTGGAAAAAGAGGGATGTCCACCATACATGTGGAAAAAGGAGGATGTCCACCATACATGTGGAAAAAGGGGAATGTCCACCATACATGTGGAAAAAGGGGGAATGTCCACCATACATGTGGAAAAAGGGGGATGTCCACCATACATGTGGAAAAAGGGGGATGTCCACCATACATGTGGAAAAGGGGGATGTCCACCATACATGTGGGAAAAGGGGGGATGTCCACCATACATGTGGAAAAAGGGGGATGTCCACCATACATGTGGAAAAAGGGGGATGTCCACCATACATGTGGAAAAAGGGGGGATGTCCACCATACATGTGGAAAAGGGGGATGTCCACCATACATGTGGAAAAAAGGGGATGTCCACCATACATGTGGAAAAAGGGGGATGTCCACCATACATGTGGAAAAAGGGGGGATGTCCACCATACATGTGGAAAAGGGGGATGTCCACCATACATGTGGAAAAAAGGGGATGTCCACCATACATGTGGAAAAAGGGGGATGTCCACCATACATGTGGAAAAAGGGAGGATGTCCACCATACATGTGGAAAAAGAGGGATGTCCACCATACATGTGGAAAAAAGGGGATGTCCACCATACATGTGGAAAAAGGGGGGATGTCCACCATACATGTGGAAAAAGGGGGGATGTCCACCATACATGTGGAAAAAGGGGGATGTCCACCATACATGTAGAAAAAGGGGGAATGTCCACCATACATGTGGAAAAAGGGGGGATGTCCACCATACATGTGGAAAAAGGGGGATGTCCACCATACATGTGGAAAAAGGGGGGATGTCCACCATACATGTGGAAAAAGAAGGATGTCCACCATACATGTGGAAAAAGGGGGGATGTCCACCATACATGTGGAAAAAGGGGGAATGTCCACCATACATGTGGAAAAAGGGGGATGTCCACCATACATGTGGAAAAAGGGGGGATGTCCACCATACATGTGGAAAAAGGGGGATGTCCACCATACATGTGGGAAAAGGGGGGATGTCCACCATACATGTGGAAAAAGGGGGATGTCCACCATACATGTGGAAAATGGGGGGATGTCCACCATACATGTGGAAAAAGGGGGAATGTCCACCATACATGTGGAAAAAGGGGGGATGTCCACCATACATGTGGAAAAAGGGGGATGTCCACCATACATGTGGAAAAAGGGGGATGTCCACCATACATGTGGGAAAAGGGGGGATGTCCACCATACATGTGGAAAAAGGGGGATGTCCACCATACAAGTGGAAAAAGGGGGATGTCCACCATACATGTGGAAAAAGGGGGATGTCCACCATACATGTGGAAAAAGGGGGGATGTCCACCATACATGTGGGAAAAGGGGGGATGTCCACCATACATGTGGAAAAAGGGGGATGTCCACCATACATGTGGAAAAGGGGGATGTCCACCATACATGTGGAAAAAAGGGGATGTCCACCATACATGTGGAAAAAGGGGGATGTCCACCATACATGTGGAAAAAGGGGGATGTCCACCATACATGTGGAAAAAAGGGGATGTCCACCATACATGTGGAAAAAGAGGGATGTCCACCATACATGTGGAAAAAGGGGGGATGTCCACCATACATGTGGAAAAAGGGGGGATGTCCACCATACATGTGGAAAAAGGGGGGATGTCCACCATACATGTAGAAAAAGGGGGAATGTCCACCATACAGGAAAAAGGGGGGATGTCCACCATACATGTGGAAAAAGGGGGATGTCCACCATACATGTGGAAAAAGGGGGGATGTCCACCATACATGTGGAAAAAGAAGGATGTCCACCATACATGTGGAAAAAGGGGGGATGTCCACCATACATGTGGAAAAAGGGGGAATGTCCACCATACATGTGGAAAAAGGGGGATGTCCACCATACATGTGGAAAAAGGGGGGATGTCCACCATACATGTGGAAAAAGGGGGATGTCCACCATACATGTGGAAAAAGGGGGATGTCCACCATACATGTGGAAAAAGGGGGATGTCCACCATACATGTGGAAAATGGGGGGATGTCCACCATACATGTGGAAAAAGGGGGAATGTCCACCATACATGTGGAAAAAGGGGGAATGTCCACCATACATGTGGAAAAAGGGGGATGTCCACCATACATGTGGAAAAAGGGGGGATGTCCACCATACATGTGGAAAAAGGGGGATGTCCACCATACATGTGGAAAAAGGGGGATGTCCACCATACATGTGGAAAAAGGGGGATGTCCACCATACATGTGGAAAAAGGGGGGGTGTCCACCATACATGTGGAAAAAGGGGGGATGTCCACCATACATGTGGAAAAAGGGGGATGTCCACCATACATGTGGAAAAAGGGGGATGTCCACCATACATGTGGGAAAAGGGGGGATGTCCACCATACATGTGGAAAAAGGGGGATGTCCACCATACATGTGGAAAAGGGGGATGTCCACCATACATGTGGAAAAAAGGGGATGTCCACCATACATGTGGAAAAAGGGGGATGTCCACCATACATGTGGAAAAAGGGGGATGTCCACCATACATGTGGAAAAAAGGGGATGTCCACCATACATGTGGAAAAAGAGGGATGTCCACCATACATGTGGAAAAAGGGGGGATGTCCACCATACATGTGGAAAAAGGGGGGATGTCCACCATACATGTGGAAAAAGGGGGGATGTCCACCATACATGTAGAAAAAGGGGGAATGTCCACCATACAGGAAAAAGGGGGGATGTCCACCATACATGTGGAAAAAGGGGGATGTCCACCATACATGTGGAAAAAGGGGGGATGTCCACCATACATGTGGAAAAAGAAGGATGTCCACCATACATGTGGAAAAAGGGGGGATGTCCACCATACATGTGGAAAAAGGGGGAATGTCCACCATACATGTGGAAAAAGGGGGATGTCCACCATACATGTGGAAAAAGGGGGGATGTCCACCATACATGTGGAAAAAGGGGGATGTCCACCATACATGTGGAAAAAGGGGGATGTCCACCATACATGTGGAAAAAGGGGGATGTCCACCATACATGTGGAAAATGGGGGGATGTCCACCATACATGTGGAAAAAGGGGGAATGTCCACCATACATGTGGAAAAAGGGGGAATGTCCACCATACATGTGGAAAAAGGGGGATGTCCACCATACATGTGGAAAAAGGGGGGATGTCCACCATACATGTGGAAAAAGGGGGATGTCCACCATACATGTGGAAAAAGGGGGATGTCCACCATACATGTGGAAAAAGGGGGATGTCCACCATACATGTGGAAAAAGGGGGGGTGTCCACCATACATGTGGAAAAAGGGGGGATGTCCACCATACATGTGGAAAAAGGGGGATGTCCACCATACATGTGGAAAAAGGGGGATGTCCACCATACATGTGGAAAAAGGGGGGATGTCCACTAGTGGTGTACCGATCATCGGAAACATCGACTAATCAGTCGGACGTCATCATACGATCCGATGATCGATTCTTAAACCTTGTGGTCGATTCTGATTCTATAGTGTCTAAAATATATATGCTTAACTTTGTTCTTTGGTTGGTTTTTTTTTCCGTCTCCATACTGACAAAAATATTGCAGTTTTATCCCAGCTGATTTTTTTTTGCCCTCAATACTGATAAACATCTGGCAATTTTGTCCAAGTGTACTTTTGACACTCAGTCAATACACATATTTGAACTAGTCTATTATTTATCTACTTCCCGGAATAGTCCATTTTATATCAGGTGTTGCACATATGGAAAACGATCTTTTGTTTTATTCTAAGTTAATGTTTACAAATGGAAATATTGTAGTTTGTAAATATATTATTTGATTTTATTCAAATCTTTACTTTTGTCAAACACATATTTGGACTAGTCTATTATTTATCTATCTATATCAGGTGTTACACATATGGAAAACAATCTTTTGTTTTGTTCTATTTTAAAGTTAATGTTTACTAATGGAAAAATTATAGTTTATAAATTTATGATACAATTTTATTCATATCTTTACTTTTGTCAATCATACTCTTGAAATAAAGGCTATTTGATTAATTATAGTCAGTAAATACATTTAGCAGGCAATTGTCACCGATGATCGATCATCGGTCGATGTTGATATAACGATCATCGATCTTGAAAATGTTACCGATTCCCATCACTAATGTCCACCATACATGTGGAAAAAGGGGGATGTCCACCATATATGTGGAAAAAGGGGGGATGTCCACCATACATGTGGAAAAAGGGGGATGTCCAGCATACATGTGGAAAAAGGGGGGATGTCCACCATACATGTGGAAAAAGGGGGGATGTCCACCATACATGTGGAAAAAGGGGGATGTCCAGCATACATGTGGAAAAAGGGGGGATGTCCACCATACATGTGGAAAAAGGGGGATGTCCAGCATACATGTGGAAAAAGGGGGATGTCCACCATACATGTGGAAAAAGAGGGGATGTCCACCATACATGTGGAAAAAGGGGGATGTCCAGCATACATGTGGAAAAAGGGGGGATGTCCACCATACATGTGGAAAAAGTGAGTTCCATAACATCCCCATCTTACTTCTTTTTTTTATCCTATTTGTTTCTTCTTCAAATTCTCATACTGGACAACAAATTGACATTCTGCTGCTAATGCCTACAATTATTTTTGGGCCACAAAAAGTGGGGGTCCTGAAAGATGTTTAACACAATGTTGTAGTCACAAGAATTACTAGTGATCAGATGCAATGTGTAACAAGAGTCCAGAATAGACTTGTATTCCTTATTGTCTGTAGATATTGTCTTCTTGAACCCCCCCCCCCCCCTTAAAAAAAAAGACTTTTCCAAAGCCCATACACAGTCAAACCTGTCCTTGTAGTCACCTCTATAAAGCAGTCACTTTTGTTAAAGGCAAACTTTTCTTGTCCTGTCAAAATTTCATATGAAATGAACTTCTTTTAAAGGGTCACCTGTCTTATAAGGCCACTTTTTCTTTGTCTCAAAGCTGACCTCTTAATACAAGTTTGACTGTATGTGATTTATAAAGAGTGTTTAAGGTGGACATGATTTACCTGTGGACATGATTTACCTGTAGCCATAGGTAACATAGGTATATGACATTTGTTTTTAATGATTAATATAAAAATGCTGACAACTGTTAATTTTAAAATGACTTGTATTTTATCATATTAATCTGGTGTCCATTTGCCTTAGGCCCTGTTTATACATACATAAGTATGACATTTAGGTAATAATGATGTTCATGTACTTTAGTAAACTTAAAACACAAAATACCTTTTTTATGTTAATATTAAATTTCATCATATTTTACTTACATAATTTTTATTAAGACAAGCAGACACAATCTTAAGATTATCACTACCAGAGTCACATAGAAGATTGAGGGGTAAAATCATATATTTCTCTAACAAAAAGTGTCTGGTTCAATTTTCTCATATCAAGAATACCGGGGCAGTCGTGTGGTCGTGTATAGTTGTTGTATTTACAACTACCTGTGCAATCAGTGCCTGTCACCACTAAAGTTGTGAGTTTGAATCTCATTCATGACAAGGTGTACTCGATACAACATTATGTGATAAAGTTTGTCAGTGACATGAGACAGGTCAGTGGTTTTCTCCGGGTACTCTGGTTTCGTCCACCAATAAATTAAAACTGACCGCCACGATATAACTGAAATATTGTTGAAAGTGGCATTAAGCACCATAAATAAAACCAAACCAATCATGAATACAGGGTTTGACTGTGGTCACAGAATGAATAAATGTTGATTAAAACAAAATAAATAAAGATGACTGGAACATCATCTTGTTTTTTCTCTGGTACAGCAACATCTATAAAATGTCAGGTCAGAGTAGAAATATAAAATAAAACTGGGTAACAATACAAACAAGCAAGTACACTTCTGTTTCTGACTCTCAAACAGAAATTCCTACCTTTAGTTGACTCTTGTCTTTGACTAGGTTTACTTCATACAACATTAAATAATAAAGTTTGCCAGTGATTTTTCCCCCGGGTTCTGGTTAAATGTACCTGTGTATGTGATACCTCTCAGTTAAATGTACCTGTGTATGTGATACCTCTCTGTTAAATGTACCTGTGTATGTGATACCTCTCTGTTAAATGTACCTGTGTATGTGATACCTCTCTGTTAAATGTACCTGTGTATGATACCTCTCAGTTAAATGTACCTGTGTATGTGATACCTCTCTGTTAAATGTACCTGTGTATGTGATACCTCTCAGTTAAATGTACCTGTGTATGTGATACCTCTCAGTTAAATGTACCTGTGTATGTGATACCTCTCAGTTAAATGTACCTGTGTATGTGATACCTCTCAGTTAAATGTACCTGTGTATGTGATACCTCTCTGTTAAATGTACCTGTGTATGTGATACCTCTCAGTTAAATGTACCTGTGTATGTGATACCTCTCAGTTAAATGTACCTGTGTATGTGATACCTCTCAGTTAAATGTACCTGTGTATGTGATACCTCTCAGTTAAATGTACCTGTGTATGTGATACCTCTCAGTTAAATGTACATGTGTATGTGATACCTCTCAGTTAAATGTACCTGTGTATGTGATACCTCTCTGTTAAATGTACCTGTGTATGTGATACCTCTCAGTTAAATGTACCTGTGTATGTGATACCTCTCTGTTAAATGTACCTGTGTATGTGATACCTCTCAGTTAAATGTACCTGTGTATGTGATACCTCTCAGTTAAATGTACCTGTGTATGTGATACCTCTCAGTTAAATGTACCTGTGTATGTGATACCTCTCAGTTAAATGTACCTGTGTATGTGATACCTCTCAGTTAAATGTACATGTGTATGTGATACCTCTCATCTAAATGTACCTGTGTATGTGATACCTCTCTGTTAAATGTACCTGTGTATGTGATACCTCTCTGTTAAATGTACCTGTGTATGTGATACCTCTCTGTTAAATGTACCTGTGTATGTGATACCTCTCAGTTAAATGTACCTGTGTATGTGATACCTCTCTGTTAAATGTACCTGTGTATGTGATACCTCAGTTAAATGTACCTGTGTATGTGATACCTCTCTGTTAAATGTACCTGTGTATGTGATACCTCAGTTAAATGTACCTGTGTATGTGATACCTCTCTGTTAAATGTACCTGTGTATGTGATACCTCTCTGTTAAATGTACCTGTGTATGTGATACCTCTCTGTTAAATGTACCTGTGTATGTGATACCTCTCTGTTAAATGTACCTGTGTATGTGATACCTCTCTGTTAAATGTACCTGTGTATGTGATACCTCTCTGTTAAATGTACCTGTGTATGTGATACCTCTCTGTTAAATGTACCTGTGTATGTGATACCTCTCTGTTAAATGTACCTGTGTATGTGATACCTCTCTGTTAAATGTACCTGTGTATGTGATACCTCTCTGTTAAATGTACCTGTGTATGTGATACCTCTCAGTTAAATGTACCTGTGTATGTGATACCTCTCTGTTAAATGTACCTGTGTATGTGATACATCTCTGTTAAATGTACCTGTGTATGTGATACCTCTCAGTTAAATATACCTGTGTATGTGATACCTCTCAGTTAAATGTACCTGTGTATGTGATACCTCTCTGTTAAATGTACCTGTGTATGTGATACCTCTCTGTTAAATGTACCTGTGTATGTGATACCTCTCTGTTAAATGTACCTGTGTATGTGATACCTCTCAGTTAAATGTACCTGTGTATGTGATACCTCTCAGTTAAATGTACCTGTGTATGTGATACCTCTCTGTTAATTGTACCTGTGTATGTGATACCTCTCTGTTAAATGTACCTGTGTATGTGATACCTCTCAGTTAAATGTACCTGTGTATGTGATACCTCTCAGTTAAATGTACCTGTGTATGTGATACCTCTCTGTTTTGGCCAAGATTTGATTGCTTGTTTGTTTGTTTGATGGTGTTTAACGGCACTTTCAACAATATTTCAGTTATATCGTGGCGGTCAGTTTTATACGTGGAAGAACCTAAGTACCCGGAGAGAACAACCAACCTGTCACAAGTCACAACATCAGTGGTGATAGGCACTGATTGCATAGGTAGTTGTATCTCCAACTACCATACGATCACGGCCATGACCCCCCAACCCCCCTCTAGATTTGATATTTTTAGATTTAATGCTATGTCCTATGTACAAATAAAATCTACATCTTAGCTATTGAAGAACTATTTTACAAGGGTACAATCAGTTTTATATCACATACATGCATGTTTGCTAATATAGCTAGTTTTATGCTAGAACAGTATATTTTAAATAAAACTGACAAGATTTAACTATTCTGACATTTGATATTTTCAGATAATGGGATGTGGAGCTTTGGCTGTTGGTGTATGGCTGTTAGTGACAGACTTTAGTGCAAGAGAGATCTCTTTTATAGTTGATTCCAATTTATTTGAGATTGGGACTTATTTAATTTTAGGAGGAGGAGGACTAATAGCCTTGCTGGCATTTTGTGGGTGCTGTGGTACTATGAGAGAAGATAAATGTATACTTGGTTTTGTAAGTGTCAAAAATATACATTTTTATAGAATTGTTCCATTTTCAAAATACAGTAAAACCTGTCTAAGCTGAACCTCTTTTAGACCAACTTTATGTTTGGAATAGACAGGTGTTCAATATATACAGGTTAAATTTAACAAAGATTTTCTATATTAGGACTTTATTTAAAGTTCAGTTTATACAGGATGTTTATTCAGGGTTTGGTTTAGACAGGTTTCACTGTAGAAACTTTATTCTAATAGCTATTGTCTTTAAAACACTGCTACTTATTTAAAGCATCATTATTTATGAAATATGATGTGCTTTGCACACACTCATCAGTAAACAACTGCATCTATGATGTAAGGGTGAACATGGTCTCCTTGAATGTGTTAGATCATTAGTTCAAGTAAAAGACTATAAAATTGGTATTTTTTGCTTCTTTGCCAAGTAAGCAGAATTAAGGAGTTAGAGCAAAGACTGAATGGCACAAATCAGGATAATGTGTGCAAGTGGAGTGACATGAAGTCTACCAGCAAATGGAGCGACATGACGTCTACCAGCAAGTGGAGTGACATGACGTCTACCAGCAAATGGAGTGACATGACGTCTACCAGCAAGTGGAGCGACATGACGTCTACCAGCAAGTGGAGCGACATGACGTCTACCAGCAAGTGAAGCGACATGACGTCTACCAGCAATTGGAGCGACATGACGTCTACCAGCAAGTGAAGTGACATGACGTCTACCAGCAAATGGAGTGACATGACGTCTACCAGCAAGTGGAGTGACATGACGTCTACCAGCATGTGGAGTGACATGACGTCTACCAGCAAGTGAAGTGACATGACATCTACCAGCAAGTGGAGTGACATGACGTCTACCAGCAAGTGGAGTGACATGACATCTACCAGCATGTGGAGTGACATGACATCTACCAGCAAGTGGAGTGACATGACGTCTACCAGCAAGTGAAGTGACATGACGTCTACCAGCAAGTGGAGTGACATGACGTCTACCAGCAAGTGGAGTGACATGACGTCTACCAGCAAGTGGAGTGACATGACATCTACCAGCAAGTGGAGTGACATGACATCTACCAGTAAGTGGAGTGACATGACATCTACCAGCAAGTGGAGTGACATGACGTCTACCAGCAAATGGAGTGACATGACGTTTACCAGCAAGTGGAGTGACATGACGTCTACCAGCAAGTGGAGTGACATGACGTCTACCAGCAAGTGGAGTGACATGACGTCTACCAGCAAGTGGAGTGACATGACATCTACCAGCAAGTGAAGTGACATGACGTCTACCAGCAAGTGAAGTGACATGACGTCTACCAGCAAGTGGAGTGACATGACGTCTACCAGCAAGTGGAGTGACATGACGTCTACCAGCAAGTGAAGTGACATGACGTCTACCAGCAAGTGGAGTGATATGACGTCTACCAGCAAGTGAAGTGACATGACGTCTACCACCAAGTGAAGTGACATGATGTCTACCAGCAAGTGGAGTGACATGACATCTACCAGCAAGTGGAGTGACATGACGTCTACCAGCAAGTGGAGTGACATGACGTCTACCAGCAAGTGGAGTGACATGACGTCTACCAGCAAGTGAAGTGACATGACGTCTACCAGCAAGTGGAGTGACATGACGTCTACCAGCAAGTGAAGTGACATAACGTCTACCAGCAAGTGAAGTGACATGACGTCTACCAGCAAGTGGAGTGACATGACGTCTACCAGCAAGTGGAGTGACATGACGTCTACCAGCAAGTGGAGTGACATGACGTCTACCAGCAAGTGGAGTGACATGACGTCTACCAGCAAGTGAAGTGACATGACGTCTACCAGCAGACTGTTAGTGTAATAGCACTATTAAAAAATAAAACTAAGCGTGTTGTGTCAAGAGGGGATATTATTATAATCTCATGGAAACAACAGACTCACTCTTTCCCATCAGTAAATAAACATGTATCGTAAACAAAAATTAGTACTGTATGGCTATATAATGCTAAATGTTGAGTGAAGAGTTGTGAAAGAGTCAAGAAAAGCCCAATCTTAGGACAAAACAAGCAGTATTCTCTTGTGAAATAAAAATGGATATCTGTTTCCAAACCACTTTCAGCACCCGTTGGTCTTGTTATCTGTACAGCTGTATATTTACAACTAGAGATAGACAACAGGTCCTAGGAGATAAACTACATTACTATGTATTTATGACTAAAACACTGGCCCCTCATTTGTAGTAAGGATTTTTTATTCATATGCATATCATTTTTAAATCCAGTTCAGTTCTGATATTGATTTTACTCTATTTTTTGTTGTTAACATTAATAATGAACAAATTCTGACAAGATGTTGCATATACTAGTAATTATTTCAACAGCATATTTCAAAAATTAAAACTGAAAATCAAGATATTTAAACTGAAATATAGAAATAAACCTAATTCTGTTTTAACATCGATTGATGTGTCTTACAATTGAAGTGTAGCTAGGCAGGAGACTATTATTGTAAGATTAAGTTAAATTGTTCTCATTGTTCATTGGATTTTTTTTGTGAAGTGTGAATTCAACTACAAGACAAATCAATACATAGAAATATAATCTTGAAACGTGTATGAGTTTTGAAGAAGAATCCTCTAGTAAGATATCTCTCTCACCAGCGTAATATCGTAGAATGATAGTTTGATCTGGTTGTATAAATTACAGTCAAACATGAGAAGCCATGTCGGGCCATGTAACAAATATAAAAAGCAATTTAAGTTGTAGTAATATAACAGTATTGATTAGGTTTATTGATTGGTGCTGCTACTTTTTTCAGGTAGAAATAGGCAATAACTAATTATTGTGTATTGAATTTTACAATGTGGCTATTTCTGTACTATAATAAAAACAAAATTTCCTGTAATTAAACTCTATCACCTTGATCTAAGCATTTTATTTTTTTAGTTAAATAGATTTTAGATGTAGGGTAAACAGCTATTATACCTTGTTTGTCCTGTTCTGGATATTGACTTTATAATCTCTTTAATAACACTAACTATTGTAAAAAAAATTGGTCCAAATTGGGGCTCCTCACGGGAGATAAAAAATACAATCACTTTAATTAATTGGAATTTTGATATGTGGGTGAAATGATTTATACTTTTCTAATCATATTTAAATGTTATGAGTAATTGAATTAAAGGGAAATAATATGTATAATATGTATAAGAATGCCATTAGCTTGCCGTTAGCTGGTATTTACGAGACATTATAAAAATTTATTGATTTAAATAAATCTGATTGTAATGAGGTTAGTTATCTAATAAGATGTAAAGTTTAAAACAAGTATATCATAGTTTATATAGTAGGTTTTAATTCCTCGTAGAGTGATTAATATAATATGTAATTGCTAGAAGTCAAATATGAAATCACAAAGAAAATGTTTATAATTTCTCATGAGAAGCCTTCTATTCTGATTATTAAGGCATGTTTGATATTAAATTATCTCAGTGGAGTGTTGCCAAGTGCATCTTAATTCAAAACACTTTCTGTTATGTATTATGACATATAACATATAACATATAACATACATGAACATCTCTATTAAGTCAAACTAGTATATAACATACTATATAATATTAATGTCAATATTTATGGTCCTCACTGTGACAGGTAATGATGGAAAAAATACTTGTCAGATTGTCATCACTTTAAATTATGTATATATTTTAAATTGAGATTCAGTATACTTTTTTATAATCCTGTATAAAGATAGGATGAAGTACAATCGTACCAAAAAGAGACAAGATTGAAATATCAAATTTAAGTAGATAAATGTTGAAAATTTATCATTCGTTTAAATTTATGATGCATGTTAAAACTTACAGGTAGATAAAACACGGATATATTTGGAAATTTTAATTTCTCTGTAAAAAGAAACTTGAGCTGCTTTTTTTTATTGAATAGAAAATTTTAAATATGATATACCCACCAAGGATACTGTTTATACATGACCTACCCACCAAGGATACTGTTTATACCTAAGCAACTCTCTTTGTATTGGAAATTAAAACCTGAGGATTTAAAAGAGAAAACAATGACACACAACAGATAGATTTAAAATGCAAAATCCCAAAATTTAAGCTTTATTGTGAAGGTGACCTAGATGTGACTAATAATACATTTTGAAACCCCCCCCCCCCCCCAAAAAAAAAACTACTACTGATATTTTTGTTTTAAGTCACAGATTTATGAACTACGTGTATTAATGAAAAGTTGGAGATGATTGACTTTTTTTCATTTTGATTTTTTATATTTTTTATATCTTTTTAATTATGATTATTATTTACATTATAAAATCTTTCAATAAAATATAAAATCCAACAAAGCGTGTTAGTCTAATACAATGCAGATATCATCATTATCTCGCAGAATGTAACTTGTTCTTGTCATGATAGAACTGAAAAATTGCTCATTTGGCATTAAACAACAATCACTCACTGACTAACTCTTTCTATATATAAAACAATGATTTTAAGTCTGATTATAAAGCAGAGTACTTCCTGTATTGATGTTTTTTTTATACATCAAGAAAACATATCTGTGTAGTAACATCAATATTCTGGTGGAAGCAGAAAATCTGAGAATTTATTGATTTTTAACTTTTAATCTAATAAAGGAGGAATACAGAATCAGTGCAGGAATCACATTCATTTTAAATGTATGTAGTTAGACCATGAGTAATATTGGATGACATAGATTTTCTAGAGGGGCACTACACACACACACACACACACATGCACATGTGCACACACACACACACACGAATAACATTATGCTTTGTATAAAAATAATGTTTTTATTCAATTAAAATCATAAATTGTATGGATTTAACATTAGACAGATGACTAAAAAAAATCTATAATATATTGAATATGATGTCAATATTTTCTCTTTTGAGTTTAAATATATCAAGCTTTTGATTCGACCATATTTACCTTTATATGTTGAAGTAAAATGATCAAAACAGTTCATTTCTCATAAATAAACATTCAGTAACCTTAAGTCTTTTAAGATGATTGATTTTTAGAAATGATATTGTTCAGAATTTGTCCGAAGTAATTCAAGTTTTACAGATTATTTTTTAAAACAGAATTTGGGGTGTACTACAACATGATAAAGGAGAGTTTTGGGAGCTCAAAAACATATAGGAACTGTAATTGTCTTATATTTATTAACCCCAAGATTCAAGTAGAACCAATATACAGTTAAACCTGTCTTATGTCACAAGGGAACATTGAAAAATGGTCACATAAGACAAGTGGTTGCCAAATACAGGTTTAATTATTATGAAATGCACTGCAAAGAGTTATTAAACGTAGGGTAGCACTCAATACTAGATATTGCTTAATAGAGGTGGTCAGTAAAGCAGGTTAGGCTGTATAATTGTATTAGTATTTAACTTGATATCTAAACAGTGAAAGTTTAACAATAGCTGACAAAAACTATCTGTTATATCTTATTATACACAATAAACTTTAAAGACTAAAGCTGATGGAATCCAAGGTCGTGACTTGTGACAGATATAGATATATGGTTAAGATCATTAAATGTAATTATATACTGTTGATCTTAGATTTATATGTACAGCCAATTAGAATTGAGTTGCCCAATATATATAACCAAATATTTATTCAAGAATAAAAAAAATTCATCAAATTTAAAAATTTTCAGAAATACTAGAGCTGTGGAATTGTAGCTCTTTTGCTCTTTTTTGATGGAGTATTTTTTATGCCTGTTTTGTATTGTGTTTAAAGAATTATAATTTTATTGAATATTCTTGATCTTTTCCAGTATGGTGTTGTTTTAGTTTTAGTACTGATTGGCCTGTGTGTTGGTGGAATGTTTTCAATTATGTTCAAAAAAGAAGTAAGTAAAGAAGATAATTTATAATGCTGAATTTTACATACAGGTAATGTGCATCACACAGTATAATCTCAACTGGTACATTCATCCTGAAAATGTGTACTGTTGAATCTTAGTTAGTATAAAGTACACATTATGATAAGGGGACATTTTGATCCCCCTTCCCCAAATGATTTTTGATACTATTGATATAGGTAACAAATTAATGTTTGATCAATTTAGTTTAAAAGTTTGAATCATTTTTTTCTGAATAAGCAGTTAATAATGTAACAAAGACGTTTCAGAAGTACAATAGATGAATATAGTAGTCCCTGTCTTGTAATTCTACCAAAGCCACACTCTATTATCAGAACTGTTTTCAGATGCTTTCAGATAGTAAAACACCACTAAATTGTCTCCCTCAATAGGGGCCACCTTTTCATTGCTAAAGGATTATTAAAAGGAGGTCAGATGTAGACCCTTGTTTTACTTATTACTGGTATATAGCATTCCAATGATAATAAAATCTAATATTAAAATGAACCATTAATAAGTTTATGTAGGAATAGGACCTAATACTATATTGTTATTGTAATATATTGTGTATAAAAACATTTTATCACCACAAATTGAAATGAGATTGTTTTATGTTAATAGTTAGATTGTCATGTTGTCTATTAAGAATTAATATACAGTCTAGCCATATAATATTTATACAAAGTGTCACCATGAACATCAATCACCCTGATCAAGTTTTAAATTAAAAGTACAAAATATAATAATTCTTGCTCTGAAACAATCACCACCCCCCAAAAAGGGGAATTATTAAAAAAGACACTCTGGTAAATAAAAGTTTGTAACTTGTCATACACTTATTGTCTGAATTTTCATGTCCTGGTATATAATATTTATTCAAATTGCATATTACACCCATATGGGTCAAGCAATTACAATACAAAAGCATGCAAACATATAAAAGAAAAAGAAGACAAACATATATACTAACATCTAGATGTATAAGTTATAGTTTTACTAGGACAATGACCCACACAACAGTTGTTTATATAATATATAGGTATAATGTAAAAAAAACCAAGATAAATTGATGCCTGAAAGTACATAATGTTTCTGTCCCCCAATGAATTAAATGTTTTTATATACTATATAAACAATATTATAACAGGAGAATATCTTGTGAAACACAATCGTGACCATAGTCGAATTAATGATGTTATTCAATGATGAAGTCTTATTACCTCTTCGCTGGAGACAATTTTGTTGCTATTTATAAAAATATTATAATAATATACATAAATCACGTACATGGATAAATATTAATGGAATGTTGGTTAGCATTCAAGTCAGAGAAAATTAAAATACTCTCATTATTACACCCATTATAGTTACTATGAGGTCAAAGGTCAGCAGACTCCACAGTTGGAAGAAATTGTATTAATTAATAATTAATTATGTAAGAAGTAGTGATGATGAGTTATAATGTAGATGTATACAGAGAATGTTACAACTCATTCCCTTCAACACTATTAAGACTGTCAATATTGACTTTACGTATATAATTTATCTGTAATTAACTGTAGCATTAAATTGAGATCTTTATTTCTGTAGGTATTAGATCTTATTTAATAAAGATGTTTATTTTATATAATAACCAGAAACTAATTAACTATGATGAAACAGACTCTAGTTAATGTTTGTAGTGGTTTACTGTAACACATGTCTACAAATGTGCAGGATTTCTGTTATTTTTGGGGTATCATTCCATTTGTTTTATCAACATTATATCAGTGATACATGTATATCTGTTGCTTGTCATTGAAGACCTTTAATTTATATCCTCTTTTGTCTGACAATAGGACACAAGTTATTGTTACAAAATGTTTTGTTTTAGATGTGTTCAGACTATCTACCTTTTTGTAAGGTAAATTAAACAGATTACCTGTAAATCTTCAATCGTGTAATCAATCATGTGACATTTAAATACTAGAATTATAGATAATGAAATTCGTCATCATTGTTAAATAAAAAATGGACACAAAAAACACAAATCCTCTAATGACAATACAATTGTTTTCATGTAAAAGACTTTTGAGATTAAGATTTCATGATACTATGTTGTGTAGGATTATGTTTAGTATGTATTGATTATCTAATAGTTAAGATTCACAGTTATCACCAGGCCTGGATTTCTCGAAACAAACTTAAGTCAAAACTCAGACTTAAGTCTGAGATTTTACTCAAATTTGAGAAATCTAAAAAAAATGCATTTCTCGAAAAAAAAATTAGCACAAATTTTAACTCAACTTGAGAAAAAACTTAAGTTACCTCCCCACCAAACTTAAGTCAAAGAATAAGGTCCGCATTTTATGTCATATTTTTTTCTTACCCATACATGTACCCATCACTATATACCCCCCACTTTTTCCAATAATAATATGTGTGTTTCCTGTTACATCTAGAAAAAAAAATCATTGGTTTGCCGTTGCATACTCAGATATGTTTATATTGGGTAGGTAGGGAAAATATACATTTTGTATACCTTTAGTTGGGTAAAATGTAAAATTTGTTTTCATGGTTTAGGAACGATTTACTCTCTTTCTGTTATCAAAACCTTTAATGAATTTTATTATTTTATTTTGCATTACATGAAGTTCTTTGTTGACAGTTTTATTTACACTACTAAAACACACAGTCAAAATGACATTGTATGAGTGCATATGAGCACCATGCTCAAAGTTTTTCTGGCATTTTCTGACAAGCATTTAGCATTTCTGTTGCTTTTTGTATAATACTTTTAACTATAATGTCCCAGAGAGCATAAGATATTCAGTCAAAAACAGATTATGGACTATCCAAAAATTAATGTGCAATTTGGACGGGTGTATATTATACCCATACATTATTTGACATATTGGAGGTCAGCTTCCCCAACAACAAACAGTGAGATTTGGATGACCACAGGAAATAAATATTTGTCAGTTCGCAAATTTCTGGGTATGTGCATAAATCATAAAAGGGGGCATTATACTAGTGGTGAGGGGGGGAACAAAACAAAACGAAAAAATATATATATCAATCATTTGTCCCCGTTGCAAAGCCGCCGCAGTATTATACTCAGTATATCCGTTTTCAACCATATTGTGAGGTCCCCAAGAATAGCTTTAACAGCTGTCCTTTTAATTAGTTTTTACATGGAACCGTCTGAAATTCATAATACTGTATGTGCATTTGTGTACCGTGTGCGTGATTGTAAACATCCGGTACCGGCTATTTAAATACATATATTGTAATGGGTAAATGATAACAATCTACAAGTACATTACTATATATAGTTTCCTCTGCTATCTTTGGAGAAACTTACGAACACAAGTCATATGCGGCTGTATGTTATTGAACAAATTTTATTTGTCTGTACAAGGACGTTTATTTAGAATGGAAACATTTTGTTTATTCTCTTTTAAAGGCGTGATTTCTATATATATTTGGATGGGCAAATACAAACCTGTTTATCATGGAGGCCACCTCCTCCCAAGCGGTCTCTTTTAATTTTGTCCCCTTGGCCCCAGCCCCCGCAAATTTTACAAAGAGACAACCCTCTCGGTCGTTCACCTCTGACCAACATCAACGTTTCCTTCTCCGACCAATTCGGCTTCCTTTTTACAGTTTCCATGTTGAAAGCTACATAATTTAAGCACAACAAATACAAATTGACTGTATATTTCAACTAAAAATAAATCCTAAAAATTAAAAATCATCGAAAAATTAACCACTCATAACAACATAATGAGCAAATAAACAATCAAAATATAAACAATTCCGAATGCTTTGGTGTAACATTTGTTAAAATATATCCAGAAATGACTTCATAATAATTTTTTGAAAAAATATGGTTTTGGTTGATTATATAGGGATTTTTTTTACATTTCCGAATACTTTTGACAGATGATGGTATTTTTAGCAGACGATATTTTTGTCCCGGAAGTTAGGGGAGTTTCCAGGTTGGTCCCTTACGAACATAAGAATTATTCTCAAACTCAAACTCAGTTGAGTTTTTCCTAAGTTTGTTTCGAGAAATGGAATTTTAGAAAAATCTCAGCTGAGATATTTCTTTGAATCAGAGCAAAAACTTAAGTTTTTTTTGAGAAATCCAGGCCTGCTCTACAAAAAGCTAAGGTGAATCTCTACCAGACATAGATAACCTTAGCTGACCTTGACTACCCTGTTGAGCCTTTCGCTTTTCTTGCTCCCAAAGACTTTTAAATTATTTGACTTTCCAATCTTTCGAATTTGAGCGTACCTGATGAAGGTTATGTCAGAAACGTGATTATTAAATGAAAAAAACAAGTATGTGATGATTTTTATATGAAAAAAACCCCCAAAAACTAAAACAAACAAACAAACATGTTTAATCAGAATTTATTATATAATTTATATTTATTCCAAGTATAATGTTTATTTTTGTCATATTTTTCAGATAACTGTAGAAATAAAAGATAAAATGAAGGCGTCAGTAAAATATCAGTATGGAAATAAAATAAGGACAAACTCTACTAATAGGATGATTACAGATGCATGGGATTCCATGCAGAGAAAGGTTTGTAATAGTAGAAATATTGATACTTCAGTCCTCCTCAATACTGGCTAATATTAGATCAAAACTAAAGTTACTGTATGTTACTTCAGTCCTCCTCAATACTGGCTAATATTAGATCAAAACTAAAGTTACTGTATGTTACTTCAGTCTTCCTCAATACTGGCTAATATTAGATCAAAACTAAAGTTACTGTATGTTACTTCAGTCCTCCTCAATACTGGCTAATATTAGATCAAAACTAAAGTTACTGTATGTTACTTCAGTCTTCCTCAATACTGGCTAATATTAGATCAAAACTAAAGTTACTGTATGTTACTTCAGTCTTCCTCAATACTGGCTAATATTAGATCAAAACTAAAGTTACTGTATGTTACTTCAGTCTTCCTCAATACTGGCTAATATTAGATCAAAACTAAAGTTACTGTATGTTACTTCAGTCTTCCTCAATACTGGCTAATATTAGATCAAAACTAAAGTTACTGTATGTTACTTCAGTCCTCCTCAATACTGGCTAATATTAGATCAAAACTAAAGTTACTGTATGTTAACAAGAGTTTGAAGATACCAAAGGAGTAATCAGAATATGTAAATCAAAGGACAGACAACACAATGGCCAAAAGAAAAAGTACAAAGGGACAACCAGCGATCTACAAAACATACACATAAAACTAAAGATCGAGTAACACAAACCTCACTGTAAACCGGGGGTGAACTCAGGTGAACTCAATCCCCCTGTCAACACAATATTTGAATCCACCTCCACCCCATGCTTGTATCAACAACTTTAGCTAGACTAAAATCCTTCACCACTGTCTACAAATTGATTCGCTGATTTCCTCTGTCCCGTCAAGCATTACAATTACTATGAAACCTGTCTAAACTGAAACCTGAATAAAACAGAAACCTGTCTAAACTGAAACTTGAATAAAACAGAAACCTGTCTAAACTGAAACCTGAATAAAACAGAAACCTGTCTAAACTGAAACCTGAATAAAACAGAAACCTGTCTAAACTGAAACCTGAATAAAACAGAAACCTGTCTAAACTGAAACCTGAATAAAACAGAAACCTGTCTAAACTGAAACCTGAATAAAACAGAAACCTGTCTAAACTGAAACCTGAATAAAACAGAAACCTGTCTAAACTGAAACCTGAATAAAACAGAAACCTGTCTAAACTGAACCCTGAATAAAACAAACCTGTCTAAACTGAAACCTGAATAAAACAGAAACCTGTCTAAGCTGAAACCTGAATAAAACAGAAACCTGAATAAAACAGAAACCTGTCTAATCTGAAACCTGAATAAAACAGAAACCTGTCTAAACTGAAAGATGAATAAAACAGAAAACTGTCTAAGCCGAACCCTGAATAAAACAGAAACCTGTCTAAACTGAAACCTGAATAAAACAGAAACCTGTCTAAACTGAACCCTGAATAAAACAGAAACCTGTCTAAACTGAACCCTGAATAAAACAGAAACCTGTCTAAACTGAAACCTGAATAAAACAGAAACCTGTCTAAACTGAACCCTGAATAAAACAGAAACCTGTCTAAACCAAACCCTGAATAAAACAGAAACCTGTTTAAACTGAACCCTGAATAAAACAGAAACCTGTCTAAGCTGAACCCTGAATAAAACAGAAACCTGTCTAATCTGAACCCTGAATAAAACAGAAACCTGTCTAATCTGAACCCTGAATAAAACAGAAACCTGTCTAATCTGAACCCTGAATAAAACAGAAACCTGTCTAAACCGAACCCTGAATAAAACAGAAACCTGTCTAAACTGAACCCTGAATAAAACAGAAACCTGTCTAAACTGAACCCTGAATAAAACAGAAACCTGTCTAAACTGAAACCTGAATAAAACAGAAACCTGTCTAAACTGAACCCTGAATAAAACAGAAACCTGTCTAAACCAAACCCTGAATAAAACAGAAACCTGTTTAAACTGAACCCTGAATAAAACAGAAACCTGTCTAAGCTGAACCCTGAATAAAACAGAAACCTGTCTAATCTGAACCCTGAATAAAACAGAAACCTGTCTAATCTGAACCCTGAATAAAACAGAAACCTGTCTAATCTGAACCCTGAATAAAACAGAAACCTGTCTAAACCGAACCCTGAATAAAACAGAAACCTGTCTAAACTGAACCCTGAATAAAACAGAAACCTGTCTAAACTGAACCCTGAATAAAACAGAAACCTGTCTAAACCGAACCCTGAATAAAACAGAAACCTGTCTAAGCTGAACCCTGAACAAAACAGAAACCTGTCTAAGCTGAACCCTGAATAAAACAGAAACCTGTCTAAACCGAACCCTGAATAAAACAGAAACCTGTCTAAACTGAACCCTGAATAAAACAGAAACCTGTCTAAACTGAAACCTGAATAAAACAGAAACCTGTTTAAACTGAACCCTGAATAAAACAGAAACCTGTCTAATCTGAACCCTGAATAAAACAGAAACCTGTCTAAACCGAAACCTGAATAAAACAGAAACCTGTCTAAACTGAACCCTGAATAAAACAGAAACCTGTCTAAACTGAAACCTGAATAAAACAGAAACCTGTTTAAACTGAACCCTGAATAAAACAGAAACCTGTCTAATCTGAACCCTGAATAAAACAGAAACCTGTCTAAACCGAACCCTGAATAAAACAGAAACCTGTTTAAACTGAACCCTGAATAAAACAGAAACCTGTCTAAGCTGAACCCTGAATAAAACAGAAACCTGTCTAAACTGAACCCTGAATAAAACAGAAACCTGTCTAAGCTGAACCCTGAATAAAACAGAAACCTGTCTAAACCGAACCCTGAATAAAACAGAAACCTGTCTAAACTGAACCCTGAATAAAACAGAAACCTGTCTAAACTGAACCCTGAATAAAACAGAAACCTGTTTAAACTGAACCCTGAATAAAACAGAAACCTGTCTAATCTGAACCATGAATAAAACAGAAACCTGTCTAATCTGAACCCTGAATAAAACAGAAACCTGTATGAACTGAACTTTAAATATAGTGCTGAATGTAGTACCTCTGTGTTAATTTTACCTGTATAAACTGAACACCTGTCTACTCCAAACACAAAAGCTGGTTCCAAGGAGGTTCAGTTTAGACAGGTTTAACTGTAGCAAGAAAGGATATGGAAGTAAATGAATCCAAGGGACTATCTAACATTACCCTTATACACAAATTAAAGTCAAGGAACAGTGCTTGTATTGCTGCTCTTCATTCCAAAGGGTCTTCAACAATGAGCACAACAAAGAGCACAACTCATACCCTAACATGAGTGTGAAATGACCCATATCCTGCACAACTCATACCCTAACATGAGTGTGAAATGACCCATATCCTGCACAACTCATACCCTAACATGAGTGTGAAATGACCCATATCCTGCACAACTCATACCCTAACATGAGTGTGAAATGACCCATATCCTGCACAACTCATACCCTAACATGAGTGTGAAATGACCCATATCCTGCACAACTCATACCCTAACATGAGTGTGAAATGACCCATATCCTGCACAACTCATACCCTAACATGAGTGTGAAATGACCCATATCCTGCACAACTCATACCCTAACATGAGTGTGAAATGACCCATATCCTGCACAACACATACCCTAACATGAGTGTGAAATGACCCATATCCTGCACAACTCATACCCTAACATGAGTGTGAAATGACCCATATCCTGCACAACACATACCCTAACATGAGTGTGAAATGACCCATATCCTGCACAACACATACCCTAACATGAGTGTGAAATGACCCATATCCTGCACAACACATACCCTAACATGAGTGTGAAATGACCCATATCCTGCACAACTCATACCCTAACATGAGTGTGAAATGACCCATATCCTGCACAACTCATACCCTAACATGAGTGTGAAATGACCCATATCCTGCACAACTCATACCCTAACATGAGTGTGAAATGACCCATATCCTGCACAACACATACCCTAACATGAGTGTGAAATGACCCATATCCTGCACAACTCATACTCTAACATGAGTGTGAAATGACACATATCCTGCACAACTCATACCCTAACATGAGTGTGAAATGACCCATATCCTGCACAACTCATACCCTAACATGAGTGTGAAATGACCCATATCCTGCACAACTCATACCCTAACATGAGTGTGAAATGACCCATATCCTGCACAACTCATACCCTAACATGAGTGTGAAATGACCCATATCCTGCACAACTCATACCCTAACATGAGTGTGAAATGACCCATATCCTGCACAACTCATACCCTAACATGAGTGTGAAATGACCCATATCCTGCACAACTCATACCCTAACATGAGTGTGAAATGACCCATATCCTGCACAACTCATACCCTAACATGAGTGTGAAATGACCCATATCCTGCACAACTCATACCCTAACATGAGTGTGAAATGACCCATATCCTGCACAACACATACCCTAACATGAGTGTGAAATGACCCATATCCTGCACAACTCATACCCTAACATGAGTGTGAAATGACCCATATCCTGCACAACACATACCCTAACATGAGTGTGAAATGACCCATATCCTGCACAACACATACCCTAACATGAGTGTGAAATGACCCATATCCTGCACAACACATACCCTAACATGAGTGTGAAATGACCCATATCCTGCACAACTCATACCCTAACATGAGTGTGAAATGACCCATATCCTGCACAACTCATACCCTAACATGAGTGTGAAATGACCCATATCCTGCACAACTCATACCCTAACATGAGTGTGAAATGACCCATATCCTGCACAACACATACCCTAACATGAGTGTGAAATGACCCATATCCTGCACAACTCATACTCTAACATGAGTGTGAAATGACACATATCCTGCACAACTCATACCCTAACATGAGTGTGAAATGACCCATATCCTGCACAACTCATACCCTAACATGAGTGTGAAATGACCCATATCCTGCACAACTCATACCCTAACATGAGTGTGAAATGACCCATATCCTGCACAACTCATACCCTAACATGAGTGTGAAATGACCCATATCCTGCACAACTCATACCCTAACATGAGTGTGAAATGACCCATATCCTGCACAACTCATACCCTAACATGAGTGTGAAATGACCTATATCCTGCACAACTCATACCCTAACATGAGTGTGAAATGACCCATATCCTGCACAACACATACCCTAACATGAGTGTGAAATGACACATATCCTGCACAACTCATACTCTAACATGAGTGTGAAATGACCCATATCCTGCACAACTCATACCCTAACATGAGTGTGAAATGACCCATATCCTGCACAACACATACCCTAACATGAGTGTGAAATGACACATATCCTGCACAACTCATACTCTAACATGAGTGTGAAATGACCCATATCCTGCACAACTCATACCCTAACATGAGTGTGAAATGACCCATATCCTGCACAACTCATACTCTAACATGAGTGTGAAATGACCCATATCCTGCACAACACATACCCTAACATGAGTGTGAAATGACCCATATCCTGCACAACTCATACCCTAACATGAGTGTGAAATGACCCATATCCTGCACAACTCATACCCTAACATGAGTGTGAAATGACACATATCCTGCACAACTCATACCCTAACATGAGTGTGAAATGACACATATCCTGCACAACTCATACCCTAACATGAGTGTGAAATGACCCATATCCTGCACAACACATACCCTAACATGAGTGTGAAATGACCCATATCCTGCACAACTCATACCCTAACATGAGTGTGAAATGACCCATATCCTGCACAACTCATACCCTAACATGAGTGTGAAATGACACATATCCTGCACAACTCATACCCTAACATGAGTGTGAAATGACCCATATCCTGCACAACTCATACCCTAACATGAGTGTGAAATGACCCATATCCTGCACAACTCATACCCTAACATGAGTGTGAAATGACACATATCCTGCACAACTCATACCCTAACATGAGTGTGAAATGACCCATATCCTGCAGTTGAGCAGTAGTCTTTACTTGTGTCAATAAACAATACATCTGGACATCTTTGTATTGTTTTCTGTCCAGTCAGACATTACTTGTATGGCTCTCTGTCTAGTCAGACATTACTTGTATGTCTCTCTGTCTAGTCAGACATTACTTGTATGGCTCTCTGTCTAGTCAGACATTAGTTGTATGTCTCTCTGTCTAGTCAGACATTACTTGTATGGCTCTCTGTCTAGTCAGACATTACTTGTATGGCTCTCTGTCTAGTCAGACATTACTTGTATGGCTCTCTGTCCAGTCAGACATTACTTGTATGTCTCTCTGTCTAGTCAGACATTACTTGTATGGCTCTCTGTCCAGTCAGACATTACTTGTATGGCTCTCTGTCTAGTCAGACATTACTTGTATGTCTCTCTGTCTAGTCAGACATTACTTGTATGGCTCTCTGTCCAGTCAGACATTACTTGTATGGCTCTCTGTCCAGTCAGACATTACTTGTATGTCTCTCTGTCTAGTCAGACATTACTTGTATGTCTCTCTGTCTAGTCAGACATTACTTGTATGTCTCTCTGTCTAGTCAGACATTACTTGTATGGCTCTCTGTCCAGTCAGACATTACTTGTATGGCTCTCTGTCTAGTCAGACATTACTTGTATGTCTCTCTGTCTAGTCAGACATTACTTGTATGGCTCTCTGTCCAGTCAGACATTACTTGTATGGCTCTCTGTCCAGTCAGACATTACTTGTAGGGTTTTCTATCCTAGTTAAGAATTAATCATTTAAACTTCATTTCAGCTTGAATGTTGTGGAGCATTTGGTAACATTTCCTCACCCGATACATCTTGGGCAGTATATAAACAAGGGAGTGTTTGGTACAACAGTAGGAATGAACGTAAGTCAATCACAATATATCACAAATTACATATCATTGTTCTAATTTATTCCATTTGTCAATATATTTAATTAGACTTTTCTTCATTGTAAAAGTTTAGTATTGGTCTTTTTTCTAATGGATGGTAGTTAATCTGAATTGTTATTTAAAAAGTATTTGATATCTTAATAAAGTAATAAAGTATACTCTGTAGTCAGTGACACAGTAATCCCATCTTATTAAAGTAATAAAGTATACTCTGTAGTCAGTGACACAGTAATCCCATCTTATTAAAGTAATAAAGTATACTCTGTAGTCAGAATAAAGTAATAAAGTATACTCTGTAATCAGTGACACAGTAATCCCCCTCTTATAAGTCCACTCTCTCCAGAGGCCATCCCTCTTGTCAGATCAGATTTCAGATTCACCAAGATTGTAAAATACTAATAAATTGTCCCCTTATAGAGAGATGACCCCCCCTCTTAAAAGTCCACTGTTTCATTGTAGAAGGAATGGTTTTATTACATATATATATATATGTCTTACCTTTTCTTTATTACAACAGAGCTTTGTAATTTCACCATTTTCCATCATTTTGAGAAAAAGGGAAAGATGATAAATTCATGATTTCCATCATTTTGATCTTCAGTGAAAGATAATCCTTTTAATCCTCAATTAAACAATAAAATATTCACAAAAGTCCTTGTCACTTTTTGAATTAATAATCCTTTGTGCATCACTAAAACCAAGAATGATCTGCAATGATAAAAAAGACAAAGCTTTATTTTTATATAAAAGTGTTCTGTTAAAAGATACACTGCAATTGTAGCAAAAAAAAACAGAAAAGAAAAGAAAAACAAAATTGATAACATTTCTTTAAACTGATAAAACAAACTAAAACATGATCATGTATCTTGAAGCGTCAGCTTGCTTGAAGTTTTTTGGTTTTATTTTCACAAATTTTATACTTATTCAACTTAATTTGGCACAAAGTATTGTTGCAATACTAAGTGAAATGTATTGTTTTGTCTCTGTTAATACATGTGATATTGATAACTTCTATAGAAACTTACGTGGGATATTAAATACTTTATTTACAATAATCTGTTTCATCAACACTTTCTAACTGTTGTATGAATGTTTATTTTATAAGGAGATCTGGCGTCATGGTCATTAAACTTTCAAGTATGAGTTTCTTGTACTCATACTCCTAAATCCTGCAATCAGAATAATGTATTTGTTGGATGTGACATTCTTCTAATCAGCTCTGTAAAACAGTATTTGTCTGCGACATTATTTAATAGTGCACCAGTTCTTCAGATTGAGTATTTAAAAATATACCAACAACTTGTTTGTCTTTTATTAACAAGTCCATTTAGAAATAATGAAGATATTTGTTGCAGCCCATAAGAACTCATTCTACTATGTTTCAATCTAATTTTAATTATATGTTAGAACTTTCTCTCAGTTTTAGTTGGCAATCCACTAACATCTAACAATATTTGGAAGCTGTCTGCTCTTTTCATATATCAATATACTTTTCAAAAGCTAAATATTTTGTGATTTCTCATATGAACTCTAACCCCTGCCTCAACATATAAATAAAATATAGAAGATCCAACAGAAATATAGTTTTAGTCAGATTGACTTAAATATCAATAGCATTATAGTCTTCTTTAGAGACAAGTTCTCATCATGATCTAAATTAGTCTAATATGTAAGCCTTATATTATTAATAATATAGAAAACAAGTTGGATCATTTAAAGACAGGCATTTATAAATAAAGAAGTAAACCAAAACAAAATGATGACATTTTATATTCTAATATGTATAAAAAGGTAAACAAAAACAAAATGATGACATTTTATATTCTAATATGTATAAAAAGGTAAACAAAAACAAAATGATGACATTTTATATTCTAATATGTATAAAAAGGTAAACAAAAACAAAATGATGACATTTTATATTCTAATATGTATAAAAAGGTAAACAAAAACAAAATGATGACATTTTATATTCTAATATGTATAAAAAGGTAAACAAAAACAAAATGATGACATTTTATATTCTAATATGTATAAAAAGGTAAACAAAAACAAAATGATGACATTTTATATTCTAATATGTATAAAAAGGTAAACAAAAACAAAATGATGACATTTTATATTCTAATATGTATAAAAAGGTAAACAAAAACAAAATGATGACATTTTATATTCTAATATGTATAAAAAGGTAAACAAAAACAAAATGATGACATTTTATATTCTAATATGTATAAAAAGGTAAACAAAAACAAAATGATGACATTTTATATTCTAATATGTATAAAAAGGTAAACAAAAACAAAATGATGACATTTTATATTCTAATATGTATAAAAAGGTAAACAAAAACAAAATGATGACATTTTATATTCTAATATGTATAAAAAGGTAAACAAAAACAAAATGATGACATTTTATATTCTAATATGTATAAAAAGGTAAACAAAAACAAAATGATGACATTTTATATTCTAATATGTATAAAAAGGTAAACAAATTTAAATTGCTCTTCATACTCTTTATAGCAATATTAATCAGTTTGTCTGAAAATATTATTGTATACATGTACAACCAGCCTGTTTTATTATGATTAGTGGAAGTGTTCAGTAATGTATATGTTCAGTAACAATATTTACAATACCGTTGTAAATACATGTGTTTGTTAACTTATTAAATTGTTAAATATGAAATATTATTTATGATTGAATTTTTTAGAGATTCCATTTGTGCCAGAAAGCTGCTGTGCTCCTGATGCCAATTTAGACAAATGTCAGGGGAAGGCATTTCGTAATGGCCCACCATCAATGCCATATGTTGAAGGAACACCAGTAAATAATCATCTTTTTACAGACGTAAGTATGAGAAAAAATAATAGTTTATGATAATTATACTGTTACAAAATGAAACTCTGAAATCTAAGCCTAAATGTACATTTTATATTTCTATTGTGTTTTATTATACATAATAGTATGATGTTTTTATCTATTATCTTTAAGAGTTTTAAAAATTAAGTCATTCATCTTTGAGAAATTTTAATATATCAGTATAGAAATAATGTCTTGGCTAGTTGTTGAGAGATTCTTATATAGACAAATACAATCTTTGATCTGATGGCTTTTATATCTCATTGCTGAGACTCATGTAAACAGAAAATGTCTTAGATCTCTAGTTGAGACATTCTCATGTAAACACATAATTTCTTATCTCTTTTAAACTCTTTATTGCTTTGTAGATATTGCTATAAATATATTGATGATGTTTTTATGCACACTTTATTTTCAATTTATATATGGCACCATCGATTACAAATACAAATAAATAAATTTAAGTTTATTATTGTTTTTTCCAGGGCTGCTATGATAAAGTTATTCTTCATTTGCAGCAATATTCACTGATTTTAGGAGCCGTGTCGTTTTCTGTTCCATTATTTTTGGTATGTTGATATCTATATAGATATAGTTCTGAAGGTAGAGACAGACATCATCTCTAGTATCACAGCAAGTCAGATAGGACGATCTGTGATACTAAGGATAATGTATGTAGAGAAATTCAAAACTGACATTGTTTTTATTGACATTATTGTCACAATGTATTTGACATTACACTGACTGATAATTTTCAGTATCACTGTCAACAAGATGTAAGTTGATACAGACAATATCACTCAGTAAGATCAAGATAAAAATGTCCAAATTACTGAAAAGTCACAAGTTTTAGTTGTAGTGAAAACCAATTTTCATTTTTATTTCAAAAATAGCAGAATATTTGTTTTATTTGTGAAAAATTAAGGTAAAAAGATACTATTATATTATGTGGTGAAAGGGAGATAATTCAGTTTTGCTTGCAATAACATATTATTTTATGTGGTGAAAGGGAGATAATTCAGTTTTACTGCTGTAAGAAAAGTTTGAAGATACCATTGAGGTTATCAGAAGTTGTAACTCGAAGGACAAATTAAAACAACACAATGGCTAAAAGTTTGAAGATACCATTGAGGTAATCAGAAGCTGTAAATCGTAGGGCAAACAACACAATGGCTAAAAGTTTGAAGATACCATTGAGGTAATCAGAAGCTGTAAATCGTAGGACAAACAACACAATGGCTAAAAGTTTGAAGATACCATTGAGGTAATCAGAAGCTGTAAATCGTAGGACAAACAACACAATGGCTAAAAGTTTGAAGATACCATTGAGGTAATCAGAAGCTGTAAATCGTAGGACAAACAACACAATGGCTAAAAGTTTGAAGATACCATTGAGGTAATCAGAAGCTGTAAATCGTAGGACAAACAACACAATGGCTAAAAGTTTGAAGATACCATTGAGGTAATCAGAAGCTGTAAATCGTAGGACAAACAACACAATGGCTAAAAGTTTGAAGATACCATGGAGGTAATCAGAAGCTGTAAATCGTAGGACAAACAACACAATGGCTAAAAGTTTGAAGATACCATTGAGGTAATCAGAAGCTGTAAATCGTAGGACAAACAACACAATGGCTAAAAGAACAAAAGGACACAAAATGATCTACAAAACACAATGCACGAAACTAAAGATTGAGCTACACGAACCATAATAATATATTATTTTATGTGGTGAAAGGGAGATAATTCAGGTTTGCTCTTCCCTTGACTCCTTTGTTTATATTTTTTTGACATATTTGTTTCTATTACAGATGGTGGGAGTTATAATTACATTCTGCATGTGTTGTAGAGTGAAAAAGGCAGACCAGGATGTTGAAGAAGAGATCTTTTAAAATAAAATCAACAATCTTAGTGAACCGTCCACTTAAACGAAGGTTTTGATTAGAGTCTTGTTCATGTCATTAACATATGTGCAAGCTATTACCATCAGTGGAAAGAATTTAAAATAAAACACTTTATAGAGTGAAACGGAATGAAGATATTCTTATGAAAATAACTCTAGAGAAAGAATAATTCTACTGATAGTGATAAAATCCATTCTTGCATATGAAACGTTCAGTTTGTAACAAGTAACTTACAAGATTTTTAAAACAGCATAATTATATTGTTGATGAAAAATTAAAAAGTGGACGAGAATTCTTAATGAAAAGCATTAACGCAGCATAACATATATGCAAACACATCACAAGAATTGCAGCATAAAAAGATGAGAAACAAAAAGGAGCCATTATACATTTTCTATATACTAGTGATAGTTATACATGATAAGCTGTCAGTGACTACAGATCGTTCAGTGTTCTGACAAATAAGTTAGTTTGAAGTAACATATTACACGTGCCTTAACACCAGGACACTTATAATATACAATAAATAGGTGTAGCCAAGCTTTATAGTGCTTTGTACAAAATGGTTTTATAATTGGTTGTGACAATTGCTTACACAGAGAAAAAAATTCCAAAAAAACCAAACTAAAATGGGTGTTGATTGTGGTGTAATTATGACACAAAGTACATTCCATAACAATAATTGTTTTGATCAATTGTTTACACGTTATTTACACAATAATATTTGATTGATTATTTGTGGCATTGTAGTATTATTGTCAACCTTGTAGAGTTTTACTTTGTTTGTGGAGATATTTCACATACAAGTTTAACACAGATATTTATATGATTTATAATTGAGTTCTAAGTAACGAGTACAATTGAATAATTATTCTTATGAATTTTCTTACTCTATGTGAGCAAGTTCTGCAGGAAAAAAACTCATTGTGTTCTATAATATAATATTGACTGTCTTCTGTAATTATATGGTTAAATATAATTATATATTAATAATATAGTACCAAATATTTCATGTAGATTTCTTTGTAAAATGATAATGCAATATTTGGCAATATATTTTATGATCTTTCTTTATAAATATACCTAATAATTGTGCATTTTCCATGAGTTGCATTTAGCATTTGTTCACTTTCTCCTTAAAACTTTGGTAGACCCTAGAGAGGTTCTTGATAAAACCATATATACATTCAAGCATCAAGCAGATGAGTGAGAAAACAAGATGGTGGAAAAGGACATTTCATCCTTGAATTAAAAAAATGTAATAAAATGACTGAAATATATGGTACTATATTACACAAGGATTATTACACTAGTATTGAGGAATATTGTCCTTCACCGTATATTATAGTGCAATATAATATGCGACTGGACAATATTGCTCAGTATGAGTAATAATTGTCTATAATATATATCTACGATGGCAGCTTCTGTGTTCTAGATCAATAAACCTTGAAAGTCAGCCATATTTTCACAAAGAAATCGAACAGATGAATAGTATTATTTGAATAAATATTTGTATCCGTTATATTTTTGTGATTTTCAAGCAATTCTTCAAAGTAATAATTTTTTCATCAGAACATGGAAGTATTATATTGGTAATGCTTTTATAATTGGAGAAAATAGCTGGGTTTTTTGTGACTTAATATATGGTCTGAAAATATCAACTACAAAAATGTATTTGAATACAATATATATATATAGAATATTCAACAAGGGTTGTTTGAAAAAAAAAATCTTATGTGAGAAATTTGATAATTTAAAAAAAATATGTAAAATATAAAAATATAAAAAAAAAAAAAGTATAAAACAAGTAAGAAAATAATATTGTTATGATATGACAGCAGTCATTCCAGTAGATCTCTAAGCTGTTTCAGTAAGCAATCAGCAATTCATATCATTTATAAAACCATTAGTTAATAGTAATTAAAACCCTTCATCGCCCACCTTCACATTTATATGATCATTGGTACAAATCAAAATTTATCACATTTTTATGTTTAATATCAATTTACACCCTCTACAATTTAACCTTTGAACTTGATAATCAGTTGCATCCATTTTAGTACTATTTATAGAATGTCTTGTAAGTATATATATATAGATATACTAGAATTTGTTAAAAATCATTTAAGAATCATCTGTCGTTTTTTTGTGTTTTTTTTTATAAATAGTCTATTGTTATTCATCAGCATTATTTTCATTATATTTTTGTTTCCATGGTATTTAACATAGATATTAGTTATCTGTTTACAACAATGTTCCTACAAATTCCAAAGTAATTTTAAACAGAGGGGATAATATAATCTTAGTACAGGAAATGTTTTGGTATTTTGTGGGATGTTTGTGAAATGTTTATTAAAATATTATTTTCATAAATATTTCATGCACAAATAGGACACAGTTGTTATGTAATATATTTTGGTAGAATTATTATGCTCTACAAATGAAAACAAATATTTGTAGATGAAGCATGTTATTGAAATTTTCCCCCAAAAAAAAGAAGAAGGAATTGCAACTCCAGATGAGACCAAATTCATATTTAGGTCTTTGGATTTTCCTACAAAAATTTGGGCAAAAATATTTACTCCATGTAGTGAAAAATACATGACCCCACCCCCTGTCCTATTTTAATAAATTTATAATTCTTAATACAACGCCTGGCCAATCATTCATGAAATTGATTGTAAAAGAGGATATTGTAATAGATGAAGATTAAATTTCAAAAATAAATTCCATGGCAAAAAAATTAAAAGGTACTTGACCCACACCTATTTTTCCTTCCCAATATCCAAAGAATTTGATATAATTTTGATGCCACCTTGAGACTTTTTAGGTGAAATGGAAATAATGGACTTTAAAAATGGGGTTTTGTATTGTATTTTATATACAATATTGCATTTATTAATAATAATACAATTAATTCAGATTGTGAAAAAAATTATATATAATGGTCGTAGTTGAGTTTTTTTTTAATTCAAAATAGCATTTATGACATCTATTGATTTTGTTGATTCTGTAGAAAATACTGTTGATTCTGTAGACTAGTCATATTGTTTCTATGCTACCATTATCTTGTCTATAAGTTTCTAAATCTATTGAAAGACGAATAGTTGGCCGAAACTCTCGTCACCGCGATGATTAAGAATATTACGAAAAAAATTTCAATTGACAAAACATGCTAAGAATAGGAGAAATACATATAGCTAATATTCTGTCTAACCTATTGTATTTTTGTTCATATGAAATCAATTTAATATTGGAAGTTATAATTTGATAAGATTAAAATTTAATTGCTATATAATTTCTATATATTTATATTTCTTTGTAAAGTTTTTATTTAGTTTTCTGTGATATGTTCTAAATACCTCTATAAAAGTGGTCAGATATTATAAAGAGTAATAAGAAATAAGTTATCAAGACCAGATATACCAAATACATTGTAATTTAAGATTCTGTTTTAAGTCTATGGTTGTTAAGACATATCTATAGTAGAAGCCAGGGCTCTCGTGAAGACTTTAAATGATATCTAGTGGAGGTCAGGGCTCTCCAGAAGACTTTAAATGTTTATAGAATTTTAACTGTGATTATATACAAAAGTTGTGAAGTCTGAGTTAGTGTTTATATTTTATTTGTTAATTCATTGTTATATTTTAGATTTTTGTTTTGCTTGCCTAGTTAGTGTAGACATATAAGGATGACTATTGATAGTCTTGTATCTCTGTCTTTTGACAAACCTCAATTTCTCTACCACACACGATAAATACTTCACTCCTTGTTGTCACACAATGTAATTAATACATGATTCCTCTTCCTAGATATAATGGATACCTTATACCATCTCACAGTCTAATGATATACACCTCCTATTTTATTTTCTATGAAATTGATATTTGAAGTATCTACATGCCCATCAGAGTTGTGCCCCTTTAGTTTTCAATTTTTTTTGTATACATCAGTGATGAACGGACAACACCTATCTTTCATAAAAGAAACATCAATTTTCATTAATTATTGTTTCAATGTTGCTGTATTCATTAAAAGGTGGGTATTTTTTAGTTGTATAAGTAATGACGGGATCAATTTGTTTTTCCTTTATATAAGCGCAGAGTATCAATTAAACTTTTGTAAATATCTAAAGAAGATATTTCTGTTGTATCAAAAATCCTTGATATCTTTATTATATTTTATATATAAATTTATACATTATAGACTGCATGAACATTTCTAATATTCCAGAAGAAAGGCATTATGGGTAACCCAGGGTTGATAATCCTTGTTCCACCTCTACCCATGGTATTTTGAAATATTATTTGAAAACGTATGTACTCATGAATAATTCATGAGCCCATTTCATTGGTTGCATTACAAAATCTTAATGATATATCCACTACTGGTAATGAAATTACATCCTTCGTAATCTGTATAATTTGACCAGCAGAAAAATTTGAGTGTTATGTCGTTATGGAAACAACTAAATACAGATCGGTTACGAAACAATCTCAAAACAACAGTTTTTATATGAATTGACCCACAGGTGATTAGGGGAGGTTACTCATACATTAAGGGAGGTTACTCATACATTAGGGGAGGTTACTCATACATTAGGGGAGGTTACTCATACATTAGGGGAGGTTACTCATCAGTACTTCATTACAAATTTATAATAAAAAATATAAAGAGAAGATTAGGAAAAAAACATGGATATGGTATAAATGTGGTTATTTTGGTCCACATATACACACATGAATACACATATGTATTTTAGTGTAATCTTATAATATGAAACCGGCACGGCCTTGAATGCTCGCGCATCTGAAAATTATCTGGCAATTTCATTAAAAAGTGTCGAGATTTTTTAGGCCGAGATATATTAGGGACGACGTTTTTTAGGGCCGAATCTAGTCTCATTTAATCGAGCTGTCGTTCCTTTATTTGAGTTATCGTTCCTTACGAAATCTCAAAAGTTAACTTCCGTGTAGAAACAAAAATTCTTGTCAGTATGTCAGAAGAGATTTAATAAATTAAAAAATATCAATATAAGTAAAACAAGTTAGCAAAATGACTTTTATTACACACGGGTTTCGGGTTTCAGTGGTATCGGACGTACGAGAGAGGGTACGAGACTTCAGGATCACATTTGCGCTTTATGTTAAGAAGATCTTCATTAGTTGAGTGTGTTAGTGTGTTACCCGGAAACCGGTGTTTACAAAACGTAGAATTTTTTTTTCTTCGACAATATGTTCAGCCATGTTTGTTAAAAAATCCTAAGTACACATTTTATACCATAAAGAGCTCGCTTAAGCTCGCATATTACACATTTTTCAACTAAAAAAAACTACCAGACTGATCGTAACAATTCTGTTTTTATTTTAAATAATGAAGAAAAAAACAAACAAACAAAAACAAAACAAAGCAAAAATTAGGAGAAACGAAAGCTCTGTCTGTAACTATGGAAATAAATATTAGGAATATATGTCTTGTGATTTGTCAAGTATAACTAAGTTAATCTTGTAATGATAATTGATATTACTGGTCTATACTATATACACGTTAGAAATATCACATTGTTTTAAAATGATATATCTTTTGACAAATTTAAGATAAAAGTATTCATGGATTGGAAGTTAGAACGGTCCTATATATTGGATTACATACCAAACACTTTGTAATATAATGAAACAGTCCTATATGTTAGGATTACATACCAAACTCTTTGTAATATTATATGTTTTCAAGACCGAAATAAAGATGTCTTGCCACATGACTCAAGTGTAAAAATCATTTTAGTTTGTTACATTGTTTTCCAGTGCCATATTACATTTGAGTTATGTTATTTTATCCACCAGTATGCCCATATTTATATCATATTAATTCTGATTGTGATTGAGGAAATTACATTTTACTAATGAAACAAAAGTGCAAATTATTTCAATAAAAAGTTTACCATTGTAAATTTTATGACTCCTATGTTAGCAGAATCTATATTCATTAATATCTTATTAACACATTTTTTAGATTAATAGTTTAATTTTTAATATAGTAACAATTTTTTCATGTAAAAATCTTTGTAATGTACAGTAATTGTTTCATGTGTTGCATTGAATGAAAATTAATATTATTGCATAAATAACATAAAACTGTGTGGAATATTAATCAGAGAATCTTTAAAACTAATGAAGTTAACAGTACAGTGCAAAATTCTTTAAACTAATTCATGCTATATTATATAAGGTTGATTTTGCTAATATCAAGGTATTGTGTACCTCATGGTGAATTCATCATTCATTGTACACTCAAGTTCATGTAATATAATCAACTTTTACACCATTAATAAAAATCTCTTTGAAATTGACCAATTGTATAGCAGTAGATTTTAGACATAAATCAGATATACGAGGGCTAGACTGTTATATTTAGTATACTATTGTCATGTTGTATGAGAGAGTTTGTGGTATCTGTAAGCACCTATTACATTATGTAAACGTCTTGTTTTATATACATTTGTAATTTAAAATCAATATTCAAAATACAAGTGGTTTTTTTCTCAGTTATTTTCAATGTTAATAATATCTTAATGACATGTAAATAAGTTGTAGATGGAAAATAACTTCACAAAATTGTATCTTTTTGTATTGTCAAGAAATTGCATACATGTTTATTTTATAGATTTTTGTCAGTGTCTCTATACAGTATTCTCTCTCTCTGTGAAATCTGCCCGTTGTGGAACGTGAGTCGATCAGAATTTAATACTGGTAATCTGTCTTGTTGAAGATTAAAAATTCATTGGGAAATTAATAGAATTGAAATCCATTATCGTTTTACAAAATTTATATATATATATATATAGCTGAAATACTGCTAAACTTGGCATTAAACACCAATCAATCAATCAATGGAAAGTAGAAGAAAAACTCGTCTTTTTTTATATTTTATTTTATTATTCATTAATTATAACAAAATTTAATGTCTCTTTCTTGCATTGTACACTTAAAAAAAAGATCCTACGCATTCATCACATGTTAATTGTAGAATATATCAAAACCACATTCCTTCTTTCAATCGGAAAGATTATCATGCCATTCTTTAAATGTTCATTTATTGTATAAGATTTCATCTCTGTACATTGACAATAATGATCATATTTGAGTTTTGAGAATATTTTTATTTAGTCAGAAGTAATCAGACTTACATTACACCTTTATAATTGTACGAGCAATGTTTTTGAGTTTGTTAACTGCTTGAAATGGTGTAACTCATTACTTTTTTTTTGTAATCATTATCTTGTCAATGAAAATTAAAGGTATTTTATTAACTAAAAGTCATTGTTTATGTCTTACTAATAATAATGATCTTAGCTTTATTACATATATTTGTTGATTTTGATATTCTGTTTATGCCCATAAAGCTAATTGTTATTGTTTCATTGAAGAACCTGTACCAAGCCAGGAAAGTGATCCATCATGTATATTGATATGTTAGGGGCATCAATTTTGCCCCTGCTGTGGTCCTTTTTTTATGTACAATTAGTTGAGGTTAGGGTGATTGTTTGTTTTTAATGATATTGGTGGAATTGTTGACCATCACTGTTTAAAAACGTTCTCTTCATAAAGCAAATTGAATAAAAATTGCAGTCAAAATATAATTTTATTTAAATTGAATGATTTTCCAAACAAAAGGGGTAAATAAAGTTAAAAAAAATACCCAAGAGCAATTGACAGTGATTGGAATACACAAAGATCAACAGAAACAATAATTTGGAAATTTATTTTGTGCCTGATTGTACAAAGATGCATAAATATTTCCAATTCCAACAATGAAAAGATTGACCTAAAACCCAAAGAATATATAAGATATATTTTACAAGGAAGAATTCATAGTTTGTTCATTTACCTGGTCAACCTTACAATTTAAATTTGACATACAAATCTTCAACTTGGAAACTTTACATTCACATATTTAAATGACAATAATATTGACAACCATATTTCAGATAAACATAAAATACATGCATTTCAAGGTAGTTGTCTATGCTAAGTTAACTGCATCTGTGGTGTAATGGTTAAGTGATGCCCGAGTGCAGTAGATTGTGGGTTCCAACCAGGATGGGGTTAAGTCAAAGACTATAACATTGGTATTTGTTGCTTCTCCACTAAGCACAGCAGAATTAAGTAGGAAGGCTGGTTGATTTACTCTATACTAAGTTAAACATGATTTTTATTGTTCATTTCAGTGACTAATATCTACAAAGTAGTGCTACCATTACGTTTGTTGAACAATATCTAATGATGGTGAGTACATATATCTAAAACAATAAAATATATGTTGAATTAACTTAAACTAAGGAGGATACATGTAGTAAGACAAGTCCCTGAAGGATGTGTGCAGAAAAAGTCCCTGGAGGACACCTGCAGTAAGGCAGGTCCCTGAAGGATGTGTGCAGAAAAAGTCCCTGGACGACACCTGCAGTAAGACAAGTCCCTGAAGGATGTGTGCAGAAAAAGTCCCTGGACAACACCTGCAGTAAGGCAGGTCCCTGAAGGATGTGTGCAGAAAAAGTCCCTGGACGACACCTGCAGAAAGACAAGTCCCTGAAGGAGGTGTGCAGAAAAAGTCCCTGGACAACACCTGCAGTAAAGCAGGTCCCTGAAGGATGTGTGCAGAAAAAATCTCTGGACGACACCTGCAGTAAGGCAGGTCCCTGAAGGATGTGCAGAAAAAGTCCCTGGACGACACCTGCAGTAAGGCAGGTCCCTGGAGGATGTGTGCAGAAAAAATCCCTGGAAAACACCTGCAGTAAAGCAGGTCCCTGAAGGATGTGTGCAGAAAAAGTCCCTGGACGACACCTGCAGTAAAGCAGGTCCCTGACGGATGTGTGCAGAAAAAGTCCCTGGACGACACCTGCAGTAAGGCAGGTCCCTGAAGGATGTGTGCAGAAAAAATCCCTGGACGACACCTGCAGTAAGGCAGGTCCCTGAAGGATGTGCAGAAAAAGTCCCTGGACGACACCAGCAGTAAGGCAGGTCCCTGGAGGATGTGTGCAGAAAAAATCCCTGGACGACACCTGCAGTAAAGCAGGTCCCTGACGGATGTGTGCAGAAAAAGTCGCTGGACGACACCTGCAGTAAGGCAGGTCCCTGAAGGATGTGTGCAGAAAAAGTCCCTGGACGACACCTGCAGTAAGGCAGGTCCCTGAAGGATGTGCAGAAAAAGTCCCTGGACGACACCTGCAGTAAGGCAGGTCCCTGGAGGATGTGTGCAGAAAAAGTCCCTGGACGACACCTGCAGTAAAGCAGGTCCCTGACGGATGTGTGCAGAAAAAGTCCCTGGACGACACCTGCAGTAAAGCAGGTCCCTGAAGGATGTGTGCAGAAAAAGTCCCTGGAAAATACCTGCAGTAAAGCAGGTCCCTGAAGGATGTGTGCAGAAAAAGTCCCTGGACGACACCTGCAGTAAGGCAGGTCTCTGAAGGATGTGTGCAGAAAAAGTCCCTGGACGACACCTGCTGTAAGGTAGGTCCCTGAAGGATGTGTGCAGAAAAAGTCCCTGGACGACACCTGCTGTAAGGCAGGTCCCTGAAGGATGTGTGCAGAAAAAGTCGCTGGACGACACCTGCTGTAAGGCAGGTCCCTGAAGGATGTGTGCAGAAAAAGTCCCTGGACGACACCTGCAGTAATGCAGGTCCCTGAAGGATGTGTGCAGAAAAAGTCCCTGGACGACACCTGCAGTAAGGCAGGTCCCTGGAGGATGTGTGCAGAAAAGGTCCCTAGACGACACCTGCAGTAAGGCAGGTCCCTGAAGGATGTGTGCAGAAAAAATCCCTAGACGACACCTGCAGTAAGGCAGGTCCCTGGAGGATGTGTGCAGAAAAGGTCCCTAGACGACACCTGCAGTAAGGCAGGTCCCTGAAGGATGTGTGCAGAAAAAGTCCCTGGACGACACCTGCAGTAAGGCAGGTCCCTGAAGGATGTGTGCAGAAAAAGTCCCTGGACGACACCTGCAGTAAAGCAGGTCCCTGAAGGATGTGTGCAGAAAAAGTCCCTGGACGACATCTGCAGTAAAGCAGGTCCCTGAAGGATGTGTGCAGAAAAGTCCCTGGACGACACCTGCAGTAAAGCAGGTCCCTGAAGGATGTGTGCAGAAAAAGTTCCTGGACGACACCTGCAGTAAAGCAGGTCCCTGAAGGATGTGTACAGAAAAAAGTCCCTGGACAACACCTGCAGTAAGGCAGGTCCCTGGAGGATGTGTGCAGAAAAAGTCCCTGGACGACACCTGCAGTAAGGCAGGTCCCTGGAGGATGTGTGCAGAAAAAGTCCCTGGACGACACCTGCAGTAAGGCAGGTCCCTGGAGGATGTGTGCAGAAAAAGTCCCTGGACAACACCTGCAGTAAGGCAGGTCCCTGAAGGATGTGTGCAGAAAAAGTCCCTGGACGACACCTGCAGTAAGGCAGGTCCCTGAAGGATGTGTGCAGAAAAAGTCCCTGGACGACACCTGCAGTAAAGCAGGTCCCTGAAGGATGTGTGCAGAAAAAGTCCCTGGACGACACCTGCAGCAAGGCAGGTCCCTGAAGGATGTGTGCAGAAAAAGTCCCTGGACGACACCTGCAGTAAAGCAGGTCCCTGAAGGATGTGTGCAGAAAAAGTCCCTGGACGACACCTGCTGTAAGGCAGGTCCCTGAAGGATGTGTGCAGAAAAAGTCCCTGGACGACACCTGCAGTAAGGCAGGTACCTGGAGGATGTGTGCAGAAAAGGTCCCTAGACGACACCTGCAGTAAGGCAGGTCCCTGAAGGATGTGTGCAGAAAAAATCCCTAGACGACACCTGCAGTAAGGCAGGTCCCTGGAGGATGTGTGCAGAAAAGGTCCCTAGACGACACCTGCAGTAAGGCAGGTCCCTGAAGGATGTTTGCAGAAAAAGTCCCTGGACGACACCTGCAGTAAGGCAGGTCCCTGAAGGATGTGTGCAGAAAAAGTCCCTGGACGACACCTGCAGTAAGGCAGGTCCCTGGAGGATGTGTGCAGAAAAGGTCCCTAGACGACACCTGCAGTAAGGCAGGTCCCTGGAGGATGTGTGCAGAAAAAGTCCCTGGACAACACCTGCAGTAAGGCAGGTCCCTGAAGGATGTGTGCAGAAAAAGTCCATGGACGACACCTGCAGTAAGGCAGGTCCCTGAAGGATGTGTGCAGAAAAAGTCCCTGAACGACACCTACAGTAAGGCAGGTCCCTGAAGGATGTGTGCAGAAAAAGTCCCTGGACGACACCTGCAGTAAGGCAGGTCCCTGAAGGATGTGTGCAGAAAAAGTCCCTGGACGACACCTGCAGTAAGGCAGGTCCCTGAAGGATGTGTGCAGAAAAAGTCCCTGGACGACACCTGCTGTAAGGCAGGTCCCTGAAGGATGTGTGCAGAAAAAGTCCCTGGACGACACCTGCAGTAAGGCAGGTCCCTGAAAGATGTGTGCAGAAAAAGTCCCTGGACGACACCTGCTGTAAGGCAGGTCCCTGAAGGATGTGTACAGAAAAAGTCCCTGGACGACACCTGCAGTAAGGCAGGTCCCTGAAGGATGTGTGCAGAAAAAGTCCCTGGACGACACCTGCTGTAAGGCAGGTCCCTGAAGGATGTGTGCAGAAAAAGTCCCTGGACTACACCTGCAGTAAGGCAGGCCCCTGAAGGATGTGTGCAGAAAAAGTCCCTGGACGACACCTGCAGTAAAGCAGGTCCCTGAAGGATGTGTGCAGAAAAAGTCCCTGGACGACACCTGCAGTAAAGCAGGTCCCTGAAGGATGTGTGCAGAAAAGGTCCCTGGACGACACCTGCAGTAAAGCAGGTCCCTGAAGGATATGTGCAGAAAAAGTCCCTGGATGACACCTGCAGTAAGGCAGGTCCCTGAAGGATGTGTGCAGAAAAAGTCCCTGGACGACACCTGCAGTAAAGCAGGTCCCTGAAGGATGTGTGCAGAAAAAGTCCCTGGACGACACCTGCAGTAAGGCAGGTCCCTGAAGGATGTGTGCAGAAAAAGTCCCTGGACTACACCTGCAGTAAGACAGGTCCCTGAAGGATGTGTGCAGTAAACAAAGTCCCTGGACGACACCTGCAGTAAAGCAGGTCCCTGAAGGATGTGTGCAGAAAAAGTCCCTGGACGACACCTGCTGTAAGGCAGGTCCCTGAAGGATGTCTGCAGAAAAAGTCCCTGGACTACACCTGCAGTAAGGCAGGCCCCTGAAGGATGTGTGCAGAAAAAGTCCCTGGACGACACCTGCAGTAAGGCAGGTCCCTGAAGGATGTGTGCAGAAAAAGTCCCTGGACGACACCTGCAGTAAAGCAGGTCCCTGAAGGATGTGTGCAGAAAAAGTCCCTGGACGACACCTGCAGTAAAGCAGGTCCCTGAAGGATGTGTGCAGAAAAAGTCCCTGGACGACACCTGCAGTAAGGCAGGTCCCTGAAGGATGTGTGCAGAAAAAGTCCCTGGACGACACCTGCAGTAAAGCAGGTCCCTGAAGGATGTGTGCAGAAAAAGTCCCTGGACAACACCTGCAGTAAGGCAGGTCCCTGAAGGATGTGTGCAGAAAAAGTCCCTGGACTACACCTGCAGTAAGACAGGTCCCTGAAGGATGTGTGCAGAAAAAGTCCCTGGACGACACCTGCAGTAAGACAGGTCCCTGAAGGATGTGTGCAGAAAAAGTCCCTGGACTACACCTGCAGTAAGACAGGTCCCTGAAGGATGTGTGCAGTAAACAAAGTCCCTGGACGACACCTGCAGTAAAGCAGGTCCCTGAAGGATGTGTGCAGAAAAAGTCCCTGGACGACACCTGCTGTAAGGCAGGTCCCTGAAGGATGTCTGCAGAAAAAGTCCCTGGACTACACCTGCAGTAAGGCAGGCCCCTGAAGGATGTGTGCAGAAAAAGTCCCTGGACGACACCTGCAGTAAGGCAGGTCCCTGAAGGATGTGTGCAGAAAAAGTCCCTGGACGACACCTGCAGTAAAGCAGGTCCCTGAAGGATGTGTGCAGAAAAAGTCCCTGGACGACACCTGCAGTAAAGCAGGTCCCTGAAGGATGTGTGCAGAAAAAGTCCCTGGACGACACCTGCAGTAAGGCAGGTCCCTGAAGGATGTGTGCAGAAAAAGTCCCTGGACGACACCTGCAGTAAAGCAGGTCCCTGAAGGATGTGTGCAGAAAAAGTCCCTGGACAACACCTGCAGTAAGGCAGGTCCCTGAAGGATGTGTGCAGAAAAAGTCCCTGGACTACACCTGCAGTAAGACAGGTCCCTGAAGGATGTGTGCAGAAAAAGTCCCTGGACGACACCTGCAGTAAGACAGGTCCCTGAAGGATGTGTGCAGAAAAAGTCCCTGGACGACACCTGCTGTAAGGCAGGTCCCTGAAGGATGTGTGCAGAAAAAGTCCCTGGACGACACCTGCAGTAAGGCAGGTCCCTGAAGGATGTGTGCAGAAAAAGTCCCTGAACGACACCTGCAGTAAAGCAGGTCCCTGAAGGATGTGTGCAGAAAAAGTCCCTGGACGACACCTGCAGTAAAGCAGGTCCCTGAAGGATATGTGCAGAAAAAGTCCCTGGACGACACCTGCAGTAAGGCAGGTCCCTGAAGGATGTATGCAGAAAAAGTCCCTGGACGACACCTGCAGTAAAGCAGGTCCCTGAAGGATGTGTGCAAAAAAAGTCCCTGGACGACACCTGCAGTAAGGCAGGTCCCTGAAGGATGTGTGCAGAAAAAGTCCCTGGACGACACCTGCAGTAAGGCAGGTCCCTGAAGGATGTGTGCAGAAAAAGTCCCTAATATTAATAAAATGAAAAACAGAAAATACCACCCACACTGCCAGAACATTTCTACAATCTAATCTGTAGATACCACCCACACTGCCAGAACATTTCTACAATCTAATCTGTAGAAATAGAAATAATATCATTAACACCTTATTTAACTGAAAACAAAATACAAATATACAGTTAAATTATATTTAAGTCAGATGTTTATAGAAATCAGTAAAAACTAACGTTAAAAAGGAAACTATTGTTTAACGGTAAGTAATACAAAAAATGTAGTGGTAGAATCACATAAAATATAATTCAAAATTTATTAAAGTATCGGAAAAGTTTCTCGTTAGTCGACCTCAAGTTAAAGAAAAACTTTCACAGGAAAGTAGTCAAAAACAAAGTTCATTGCTCGGCTTTTTTGCAAGAAATACGTGGCATATTAAAGTGTTATGACTTCATACGAAAACACAATTGATGCCTCTTCTAAATACTCACAGGAATCTACGGCGCGCAGTAATGGGTCTTCTCAAGTCACAATCAGCATTTATAGAATCGGTACATTTAGAAACTTCAAAGATGCTATTAACAGCCTCATTTAAAATACACCTACATGGTAACGTGGACGGGAAATTTGCAGTACTGGTGAAACGGTCTAAGTAATTATATAAATGATATTTTCGAAGAATATCAAGTGTAAATCAAGGACTAAGATCAACGTCAATCACAGACTCTTCAGATCAAGATAAGGAATAATATAAAAAGGGAGACAACTGGAACTCAGCTTGGAAACAGTTGTAAACATTTATCTTTTTCTTGTCTGAATGTAATTATTAAGAGGATACAATAAAACATGACGTAATAGCTGAATAAATGATATTTTTTTTAATGAAAAGTATATGATATTTGTCACACTTCCATTCGACTCTCTCATTTCAGCGATAAATAAACATTTTCTTTTGAATTGAAGAAGAATAATCGCAATCGACATAACTTGTAACCTTCATATTAAAACAACTTGATTATTGAATCATATTGACAAGTTTTATCAGGTTTTAATTTCATTTTCATTTTTATACATCTTTTATACAAATATTTACATGGGTGCCAGCTGTTGTGAGTTCTATAGAAGGTACATCTACATTCAACACATCAACGTTCATTTCATTTAGCTCTAATTCATCTCTATAGAACATATTTACAACAGAGATGTTTTTGTCAAGCTTTGTATCATTCATTGTTTTAATTTTGGAGGATCTTTTAAGTTTGCCAATAATTTCAGCATATATTGTTTTCCCCATATTTGCAAAATCTATCGGCAATCCAAGTCGAAAAGCTGCCTTTAAAGAATTCGAAAACGCACGAGGCATATTTAAAAGATCAAAATTAACAAATCCAATTTTAGTTTCAGAATCATTCGAATATTCAGACCATATACATTTCCATTCAGTATGTTTTAATGTGGAATATTCACAGATGAGGACAATAATGAAGTCTCTACTAGCAGGTATTTCTTTTATAATTTCTCTATGATAAATTGATCCAGGTTCGACATCCCGACAAGGTAAGAAGACATAATATCCAGCTTGCATTAATCGTGGCTCCAACTCATTTATAACCCATGGAATTACTCCCGGCGCATTATCATCAATAGATACATATATTCGATTGCCTTTCATGGAATATTCGTTCATCTTTTTATTTTCATGAAATTTGCGATGGAGATAGAAAAGTTCATGCGAAAGAAATACACGAGAAAAAACATTATCATCAACATTAAACAAAGAATAACAAAGGATGCACCCATTATCATTGTCACTGAGTTGTTCACTACACAACCGAGAGTCTCTTCAGATAGTTGGCTTATTGAGATATATCCACGCTCAGTACTGCATATAATAGAAGATTTTGGCTTGCAAATGTCAAGGCCATGGTTGTTAATCCAATCTTGAATCCAGAAACTGTCACAATTACAATGAAACACAAAATAATCTCCCAAGTTTATTTTACAAGGGCTTAAAACTTGTAATGATCGAGGATATTGTTGTACTACCTTACGGTTGTGTGTTATCGTGATGATATAACATCTAAGTAAAACAGGGGCATCATTATCTATGGATACAAACGAATTGTTCGACAGATCAACAGACAATGTTCTGTTTAAGTATTTCTTGCCTTTTAATATATGAATATCAATTCCTGATAATAAGAGCTCAATATTGTTTCCATCTGGTATAACGTGTGGCAGCTTTCTTAAATGTTGATTAGTGCAGTTTACTAGGATCTTTCTTTTGCTACGTTGATCAGTACATTTACAACGATAAGGACAGTTATCGTCCCGGGTTAATTCTGTTACAAACAGATCAAGTTTCTTGTCTAGAACAAGCTGTGGAATAGATTGACCCCTGAGTGACATTGGATCCCAACACCTCACATCGTAAAAGTCTCTCCAAATCTTTATAATAACAAATTCAGCTAATTCTAGGAACGGAACCATTGTTGCATCACATGTCAAACGTGATCCTCTCAAGTCGAAACCAAATCCATACAACAATCCTATCTTGCGAATATCAAAAACCCCTATTTTTTCAAAGTCAATAAACTTGAGGAATTTGTTAAATTCAGGTTAACATATCCTCCCTCACCATACACGTGTTCTTCCAAAACTAAATTCCTCTGATTTGTGATTTCATATAGCAAATTATTGCTGTAATCAATTTGACAATACGGATAATCAACGATAAAATTCGTAGCATCAACCACTGACAGATTATTGCCGGACAAATTGGCAAATAGAAAACGGAAAGAATCTGATAAAAATATATTTAGTTCCATTATGTTAATGTTGTTTTCAGAAAGGTCTAAAATAGTCAAATATAGACCAATATAAATGAATCCTTTCTAACAGTGGTAAAAACGTTGCCTTTCAATGTTAGTATTTTTAATCTCCTAAGACAGGACAATTTCCCCAAATATACGATACGATATCTCCAAAATAACACACATTTGTTGGAATTTCAGTAAGGAATCCGTCAGCATGTGTCAGTTTGTTAGCAACATGATAGTGTTCGTTAGACCGTTCTATAACACCAATGCCTGTTCTTCTTAGCAACACGATAGTGTTCGCTAGATCGTTCTATAACACCAATGCCTGTTCTTCGCACATACTCCACATACAAATAATTTGACACCGGTATTAAGTTATTATTGTGGTAAACATCAAAACAATTCAAAGTTGACACCAAGTGGATTGTTGACACAAAGGATACATGACACAGTATTAACACTAAGTAGTGTAAAATCCAACTCATGGTGGCATGTATTAATGATATCTGAGAATATTAATATAGTGGCATTATAACAGGAAGTGATTTTCTTCTGAAATATAATACCTAGTGGAAAACCGTTATTTTACATAAATATGTTTTAAATATCTCAATTAATGCATGAATGAATCTATATAACTATATGAAAGGTCTTTGATATATATAGTAAATCGACGTTAAAGGAAGGCTTTCGTTACTATGTATCTTTTTCAAATGTAGAGTGCATGTGAAATTCCAAAAGAGTCTGTTCCTTGGAAAATACGATTACTCTCTGTTCTAGTAACTTGAAAATATATAATATCATCTCTAGACATCTATAAATTAATACATTATACATTGTATATAATAAAACAGTAGCAATAATAAGTACATGAAAGACGAACTAGTTAACATTGTAACTGAGAAAGTGGCATATTTTCATCAGTAGCTAATATAAGTCAAATAGGCTCCAGTTTTCCCAGTGTTTTTTTTAATACAGAAAATGATTTGTAGTACCCCTGTCACTGTTAAATGTTTCATTTCACGTCCTACTTCATATTTCGTTCCAATATAGCATCGGATGCTCACGTATACGTAATAGGTTGTAATATTAAGGTAAAACAACAGTTCTGATCTTAAAGGCTGTCAGAATTGAATTTGTTTGATTATATTAAAAGTTGTCAATATTCGATGTTTTATACTAATAAAATGTTCTGAACAAGAAGCCAGGTTTAAAAAATATGCTATAATGTCGTAATTAATGAAAAGAATTCGAATGTCTGTTGGTAAAATCGCCATTAACACAACCTAATTATAAGTCGACTGCTTTTCCGAAGTTTGCCGAATACTGATAACTGCTATAAATAACCAGGAAGCATGTTGCATGTAAATTCGTTAGAATTAATATAATTTAAGAAATATATATATGAAATTGGATCCCGGGGTAATCAGTTAATATTATATAATGGTATTTAGTAAGAATGACACTTAAAATTGAAAATACGTGATGAAATTAATAAAAACAAACCCAAACTCTGCAAAGGGGTCCGATAAAGGGAAAATTGTAAACAAATTGTATTGCATATTATTGACAACACTTGAGTTTTTCTTGATTATATTTTTTTTAGAAAAAAACCCGACATGAAGTTCATTATTTTAGTCTCTAATTTAAAAGAGATATCACCTAGCGTTTTCTCCTGAAAAAAAAAAAGAATATATAAAAAACTACGATGCAATTCTACTGTCAAAATACAAAATGTACGATTCGGCCGAAAAAAGATACTAAATTATGCTTACGTGTTGAAAAATGGTACCATCTTTTCTTAATTTTTACACAAAGCTTGCTGAATCCTCCTTCTTGTGTCGTTTTCGTATAGAATCCGTCAATGTTTTCGTTTTTCCACGATTCGATTTGTGCCATGTGATTTCTTCATCAACAAACAATTTCGCACATGCGCAAACGCTTTCCCGAATGAGTTCACTGTCAGGTCGTATGAATATTGCGCGGGTAAACATTGGATTTTTTACTAGATTCAATAAAATAAAACAGCGACGTATTTCCTTCGTTTTATGCAATTTACGTATGATATTATGAAAAATTTCAACTGCAATTAGTATAAAACATCGAATATTGGCAACTTTTAATATAAAAAAAAATTCAATTCTGACAGCCTGTATGCCTTTAAGAGTAATCACAATTTAGGACACAATCACTTGAGGATACTACTCACAAGTAGAATCAACCCAGTGTTGACATTCACAAACTGTATTAGAGTTGTCTTTCTTACAACCAGTTCAGTGAGAACTTATACCACTTCATCTGAACTCAAAATTTATTATAATAATATCACACGCTTCAAATATGAATGTGAAATAGATTATTTTGAATACCCAAATTATTTTGGAAACTAGTCAAAGAAAGTGTGTATAATGTGTTATCACAGGGTCGGAAAAACACTAAAACGGTAATAAAAAAAAATAATTTGATAACTGACAATTCCGTTTCTGTTTTTCAGAAATTAAAGAATGTTTAATTTAAGCTGCTACATCTCAAATGAAAAGTAAACCTAGAATTGAACAACAAATAACACAAATGGAAACTGGTGAGTAATGTCCCCTGAATCTGGACTTGTGATTCAGGGAATATATATCATATCAATCAAAGCTAACATATGACTTTTCTGGAAAACAGTAAGCTCTATAGTAAAATGATATATCCATTTTTATTATAACCGTAAACGTCAATTTGAGACGACTCTATATGATTTTAGAAATTATTAATATTTAAATTCTTAGCCTAAGGGCCACATATATAAACTTTTACGTAAAGTCATTCAAACTATTGATAGGATTTGTGGAATATATTTATTCGAAATCAATTGTGATGTCAAGAGAGAAAAAAATAAGGCATATACTCCAAAATCATAGCATAGAAATATGTCTTAGATTCTCTTACTCTTGAACTCCCCACCCTCTTGAAAGAGAATTCATTGGATGTCCAGCATGTACCAAATACACAACTCGAATTCAGAACATAACACAGTGATTCCTGTTTAGAGAATACCAGTTTCAGTGTATGTAATCTCTACCCCGGAGTATTCGAAAATTCAATCTCTCTCTCGGAGTAATTGAGATTTCAATCTCTCCCCTGGAGTAATCGAAAATTCCACATCTCTCTCTTTTTCTTATGGCAAACAATACAATCTACCTACCCATTGTGAATGCCACCGTCGCTGTTAAATGTGGGCTGATTTGTTGTTTGTAAGTTTATCCCGCCATAAATAAATACGAGGTAACTTGACTACAATTAATGACTCGATATAATCTTGCAAATGTATATCAAAATGAAATTATTCTCATCTCATCTTATCTTATGTTCATTCTGCCTGCAGCTCATGTCTGGGCTCTATAGGCAGCTCTTCATCATTTCTCACAGCTCCCAGTCTTCCGGTTGTTGGGCCATACTCTGCTGTGAAATCATATTTCATTGGATGGTTCTCCCAGTGTCTGTCCAATCTATTTTCAAATTGGAACATTGTTTTTGCTTCCACTATGTGGTTTGGTAAACTATTCCACAAGTCGACTATTCTGTTGGTAAAGCTATATTTCCTGATGTCCCTTCTACTTCGATGTTTTACTAGTTTCAGTGCATTTCCTCTTGTTATGTGTGATCTGCTGATGTCAAGCATTCCTTCAGTAACCCTACCGTCGTATAATCTAGTCAGTATTATAAACGCTTCAATCATGTCGCCCCTCATTCGTCTAAATTTTAAAGTTGGCATTTTCAGCTGCTTAAGCCTTTCCTCATAATTTAAGTTCCTCATCTGGGGTAACATTATTGTTGCTCTTTTTTGCACATTTTCTATTTCTTCTATATCTTTCTTCTTATATGGTGACCATACGCTACTCGCATATTCCAAGTGTGGACGGACTAATGCTTTGAATAATAGGCTAAATGTTCCATTGTCAAGATGTACAAATGATCTTCTAGTTAGGGACCGACCATTTAACTTGAAGGGGGGGTTATGGTTTTTTGTTTCGTTCAGAATTTTTTTTTCGGACAACACGAGAGTTAGAATAAAAAAATTTTGTCGCACGAAGCACGAATTTTTTTTTTCAGAAATAAACATTAGGTTATATGACAAAAACTATGAATCAGATTATTTTTTTTTCCTCCACCAAAATCAGAATATTTTTTTCAGCAACATTGGGAATCAGAATATTTTTTTAGGAAAAAAACATACCCCCCCCCCCCCCCTTCAAGTTAAATAGTCGTTCCCTTAGTCCTACAATCTGGTTGGCTTTGTTAATTTGCGTTTGGATGTGTTTTTCGAAATTTAGATGTTGATCTATCGTAACGCCGATATCGTTTTCGATGTCCACGTTTTCTAGTGTTGTAATTCCTCCTTCGTATTTTCTCATTATGTATTTATTTTCTACATACTGCTTATTTTTATTGAGCACTGGCAAAACTTTGCATTTGTCGGGGTAGAATTTAAGCAGCCATATTTCACTCCATTTGAATAATTCATTGAGGTCGGATTGTATGATACTAGCATCACTATCATCCTTTATTTCTCTAAAAAAATTTCGTGTCATCTGCGAAAAGAAATACATCCGATTTTACGCATTCTGGCAGATCATTGATGTAAATAACAAATAATACTGGGCCTAGCACTGAACCTTGTGGTATTCGACTTGTAACCTTGTGCCACTGGGATTTCATTCCGTTAACTTGTACGCATTGTTTTCTATCTGACAAAAAGTCTTGTACCCATATGCAAATTTTCTCACTTATACCATAGACTTTCATCTTCACAAGTAGGCTTGTGTGCGGCACCTTGTCAAAAGCCTTCATACAATCCATGTATACTGCATTTAATACTCCTCCTTCATATAAAACGCTTGTCCATTTATCTAGTATCTTTAAAAGCTACAGTGATGTTGAGCGCCCTCCCATAAATCCGAATTGCTTATCACTTAACAGGTTGAATTTGTCCATATGTTCTATAATCCTTTTTCGTATGAGCTTTTCCAATGACTTGCACAATATGCTAGTCAGACTTAGGGACCGACCATTTCACTTGCAGGGGGGGGGGGTTATGGTTTTTTGTTTCGTTCAGAATTTATTTTTCGGACAACACGAGAGTTAGAATTGTTTTTTTGTCGCGCGTAGCACGAATTCCCCCCCCCCCCCCCCCCCCCCCAGAATTCAACATTTGGTTATATGACAACAATTCTGAATCAGATTCTTTTTTTTTTCTCCACCAAAATCAGAATATTTTTTTCAGCAACATTGGGAATCAGAATATTTTTTTAGAAAAAACCCATAACCCCCCTTCAAGTTAAATGGTCGTTCCCTTACTGGTCTGTAATTTGATGCCAACTTCTTATCTCCCTTCTTGAATAGTGCAGTTAGGGACCGACCATTTAACTTGCAGGGAGGGGGGGGGGGTATGGTTTTTTGTTTTGTTCAGAATTTTTTTTCCGGACAACACGAGAGTTAGAATATTTATCTTTTTTTTCCCAGAATTTAACATTAGGTTATATGACAAAAAGTCTGAATCAGATTTTTTTTTTTTCCTCCACCAAAATCAGAATATTTTTTTAGAAAAAAAACCATAACCCCCCCCTGGAAGTTAAATGGTCCGTCCCTTATAATTGCTACTTTCCAGTTTTCTGGTACAATCCCAGTCTCAAATGATTTCTTAAAGATTGTGAACAAAGGTTTATCTATAACATTTGCTAATTCATATAGCATTTTCGGATTCACTTTGTCAGGTCCTGGGGATTTCGTAGTGTTCAGCCCGAGAAGTAACTTTTTAATTTCTTCCTGCGAAAATGGCTCATCAGTAGCTATATCGCTGTTTCTTTTTTCCATCTTCGGTAAATTGTTCACATCCTCATCTGTGAATACACTACTGAAAAAATTGCCAGGATCTCTGCCTTGTCACCATCACTACTTGCGATGAAGTTTACAACTTTGTTGGTTCGTTACCCAAAAGGTTTTGAATAAAATACCCAATGTTATCTTTCACAATAATGAAGAAATTGTATAATTAAATTACCCCTTCAGTTGCTACAAACTTGTCTTAAGGACAGACAATGACCAAAAGAAGAAGGACAGACAATGACCAAAAGAAGAAGGACAGACAATGACCAAAAGAAGAAGGACAGCCAATGACCAAAAGAAGAAGGACAGACAATGACCAAAAGAAGAAGGACAGACAATGACCAAAAGAAGAAGGACAGACAATGACCAAAAGAAGAAGGACAGCCAATGACCAAAAGAAGAAGGACAGACAATGACCAAAAGAAGAAGGACAGACAATGACCAAAAGAAGAAGGACAGACAATGACCAAAAGAAGAAGGACAGACAATGACCAAAAGAAGAAGGACAGACAATGACCAAAAGAAGAAGGACAGACAATGACCAAAAGAAGAAGGACAGACAATGACCAAAAGAAGAAGGACAGCCAATGACCAAAAGAAGAAGGACAGCCAATGACCAAAAGAAGAAGGACAGCTAATGACCAAAAGAAGAAGGACAGACAATGACCAAAAGAAGAAGGACAGACAATGACCAAAAGAAGAAGGACAGCCAATGACCAAAAGAAGAAGGACAGACAATGACCAAAAGAAGAAGGACAGACAATGACCAAAAGAAGAAGGACAGCCAATGACCAAAAGAAGAAGGACAGACAATGACCAAAAGAAGAAGGACAGACAATGACCAAAAGAAGAAGGACAGACAATGACCAAAAGAAGAAGGACCAGACAATGACCAAAAGAAGGACAGACAATGACCAAAAGAAGAAGGACAGACAATGACCAAAAGAAGAAGGACAGCCAATGACCAAAAGAAGAAGGACAGACAATGACCAAAAGAAGAAGGACAGACAATGACCAAAAGAAGAAGGACAGACAATGACCAAAAGAAGAAGGACAGACAATGACCAAAAGAAGAAGGACAGACAATGACCAAAAGAAGAAGGACAGACAATGACCAAAAGAAGAAGGACAGACAATGACCAAAAGAAGAAGGACAGACAATGACCAAAAGAAGAAGGACAGCCAATGACCAAAAGAAGAAGGACAGCCAATGACCAAAAGAAGAAGGACAGACAATGACCAAAAGAAGAAGGACAGACAATGACCAAAAGAAGAAGGACAGACAATGACCAAAAGAAGAAGGACAGACAATGACCAAAAGAAGAAGGACAGACAATGACCAAAAGAAGAAGGACAGACAATGACCAAAAGAAGAAGGACAGACAATGACCAAAAGAAGAAGGACAGACAATGACCAAAAGAAGAAGGACAGACAATGACCAAAAGAAGAAGGACAGACAATGACCAAAAGAAGAAGGACAGACAATGACCAAAAGAAGAAGGACAGCCAATGACCAAAAGAAGAAGGACAGACAATGACCAAAAGAAGAAAAGGACAAAACGACAAACAATGATCTATAAAACACTTCATAGAAAACTAAAGATTGAGAAACACGAACCCCATTAAAAACCTGGGATGAACTCAGGTGCTCCGGAAGGGTTAACAGTTCCTGTACCACTCGTGACATTCGTCTAGATACGTTAAACGCCAGGAATATTATCTGATATGGAAATCAGGTTGGACACGAGTATGCGTAAAAAATACATATAACATTAATAAAACATACAAAACCCCATATATAACTAATGAGAATAAAGACATCCGAATATCATTTTTATGCGGAAATCGTAGTGTACATCACAACACGGAATTAAACACGTGAATCAATATAATTTGACAAAATGAACAACAAGAAACGCACTAAGACATTTAAAAAACGGGCGTGAACTCATGTGTTTCGAAAGGGCAAGTAGTTGTTGTACTATTTGAAAGTAGTCCCTAGATGATTCTGTTGTATTTATATTAGTACAATTTTACATTTTGAAACCATTATTTTGATGCTACTGATGAGATTTTCGTTTAAATGTGATAAGAACATGCGTATTATAACATATGCATTTTTACCTGGAGATTATAAAATACAGATGCACAAAATCAGGAAGACAAGGAAGAATTGAATGATATATTGAGAAATATAAGTCCCCTGATTCTCCACCATGCTCTAGCAACCGATGATCACAAAGAATTCAAACGAAGGTTAATCCCGTTTAAATGTTGTATCTTAGTTTCTTAAAATTCCAAATTTAATCAAACTGTTACTCATATCTGTATCCGATTTGAAGCAAATTGTAGGTATTAAGTGCAAATAAGTGATAAGAGTTTAAACATACCAAAGGGAGGTAATCAGAATCCGTAAACCGAAGAAGGACTGACAACACAATGACCAAACGGAAAAAGACAAAAGGACAAACAACGATCTACAAAACACTACACAGAAAACTAAAGATCGAGCAACACGAACCCCACTAACAACCGGGGTGAACCACCGTAAGGTAAGCCGTTCCTGCTCCACTTGTGGGACCCTACGTGTGATGTGTTTGACACATAAATATATTTATTATTGAAATATACAGTTCCCAAATATGTAATTACATATAAAAACTAGAGTTCTCCTCCCTCAGGTATAGATGAATCTAGACGATTTTGGATGTCCTGTTTAGCACAATTGATTGTATTGCTAACAAGCACTTTTAGATTATATGGTTCTCCAAAGGTTAGCCCAGAAGGTGTCATCTCTCCAAAGGTTAGCCCAGAAGATGTCTCTCCAAAGGTTAGCCCAGAAGGTGTCGTCTCTCCAAAGGTTAGCCCAGAAGGTGTCATCTCTTCAAAGGTTAGCCCAGAAGATGTCTCTCCAAAGGTTAGCCCAGAAGGTGTCGTCTCTCCAAAGGTTAGCCCAGAAGGTGTCGTCTCTCCAAAGGTTAGCCCAGAAGGTGTCGTCTCTCCAAAGGTTAGCCCAGAAGGTGTCATCTCTCCAAAGGTTAGCCCAGAAGGTGTCATCTCTCCAAAGGTTAGACCAGAAGGTGTCGTCTCTCCAAAGGTTAGCCCAGAAGGTGTCGTCTCTCCAAAGGTTAGCCCAGAAGGTGTCATCTCTCCAAAGGTTAGCCCAGAAGGTGTCATCTCTCCAAAGGTTAGACCAGAAGATGTCTCTCCAAAGGTTAGCCCAGAAGGTGTCGTCTCTCCAAAGGTTAGCCCAGAAGGTGTCATCTCTCCAAAGGTTAGCCCAGAAGGTGTCGTCTCTCCAAAGGTTATCCCAGAAGGTGTCGTCTCTCCAAAGGTTAGCCCAGAAGGTGTCGTCTCTCCAAAGGTTAGCCCAGAAGATGTCTCTCCAAAGGTTAGCCCAGAAGGTGTCGTCTCTCCAAAGGTTAGCCCAGAAGGTGTCGTGCGCACTAAATGTCATATCTACGTATTTTTAATACACGTGCATTTTTATGGAAGAGAATTTGACAATATATTTTTTAAAGATGGTTTTAAAAATGCCTCATAAAAAATCAACCAACCATGTTATAGCGACACAATGTTTGAATATTCATAGATCGAAATATCTATTAATACTTCAGTTGGACAAGTTTAATTTTAACAGTTTCTAATTTCGTTTACAATACAATGGTAAACTTGTAAATAATATTTTTGAGTTCAAAGTTTAATCTTGACAAAAAGAGATGAATTAGAGGAATCGCTTCATAGCAAATCTCCCAATGGTACTGAGCAAATTAAAACCATTATATGTACAACAAAAGCGCAAACAGCACTATCTAAGATTGCAATGTAAAATTGTGCGGAAAATTGGCCAGTAATATCATTTGCGGGAGAATACTGTGCGTTTTAATGTATCAATTTACAAATTAGTGTCCAAATCATTTAGTTATGTTCCGTCATACTGGCGCTAAATGCACTTACGGTAACACGTCACTAAAAGATATTTAGTCAATATAGGAAAATTGGAAAGTTGTAAAAAGAGACAATATCTCATTTATCTGCTATTTGCATTAACAATTAAAGAAATGGAAATTTACTCATCAGTTTTATCAAGGGGTTAACTCTAAAGGTTAATATTGACTGGTTGGATAGTAATTGGAATACGATCATAAAAGTTATGCATGTTATTTCAAAGAACATTGATACGCTGAAGAGTTCGTTGGCTGAAAATCTGTATTCTGTCAAGAGGTTATTGAAACGCCTTTATTAATTGAAATTATTTCCATCAAAGGACAAAACTATTAGTTCATTTTATTCTAAAACATTCTTTGGATATTGGCTAATCGATAAAAAGCCACTGGTACCAAAATCATTTGGAATATTAATTGGAGAAAATGACAGATTTGCTTCAAACAATTACAATAGAACCATAGTATGGACACGAAGGCACTTATGAGAAGCAATATATATATATATATATGATTTCTTTAAAACACCACCATTCACAAAATTAGAATAAACGAGGAACCAAGACATAGGAAAAAACAAAAAGATGACACATTTATATACCTGGCTTGCAAAAATATTTATTAATGACAGAATTTTATATACCTTAGATCTTGTAGACTGTAGTTTCTAAAATTTATGCCCTAGTCGTCCATTGTATGTTGTATTTATATGTTTTACAAACAACCTGACGGGAGTATCCTGTAAGTCGTTTATTATTTGTTTTAAGTTATTGTAATTTAATTATTATCTGGTAATATGTAAAGTTTCCCCATGTATCATAAAAATAAAATAGATTAAATGTAGCATGTTAGAAGTTAACAAAATGTTAAAAACTAAATTGTCTGTATCAGTTATTCTCATTTAAACTAAATTGTCTGTATCAGTTATTCTCATTTAAACTAAATTGTCTGTATCAGTTATTCTCATTTAAACTAAATTGTCTGTATCAGTTATTCTCATTTAAACTAAATTGTCTGTATCAGTTATTCTCATTTAAACTAAATTGTCTGTATCAGTTATTCTCATTTAAACTAAATTGTCTGTATCAGTTATTCTCATTTAAAAGAAAACTAAATTGTCTGTATCAGTTATTCTCATTTAAAAGAAAACTAAATTGTCTGTATCAGTTATTCTCATTTAAACTAAATTGTATGTATCAGTTATTCTCATTTAAACTAAAATTGTCTGTATCAGTTATTCTCATTTAAAAGAAAACTAAATTGTCTGTATCAGTTATTCTCATTTAAAAGAAAACTAAATTGTCTGTATCAGTTATTCTCATTTAAAAGAAAACTAAATTGTCTGTATCAGTTATTCTCATTTAAACTAAATTGTATGTATCAGTTATTCTCATTTAAAAGAAAACTAATGTGGATGAAAAACAAAAATAGTAATAAAACTCATGTTTTGTTTTTTTAATAAAAAAAATTGTTCCACGTGTTTAATTTGTTATCTTGTGTAAAATGAGATTTTCTAACACATTTAGAATAATAAATAAACAAAAAATCCAAACGTTTGAAGTAGAACCAGACTGGGCTGAATATACCAATGAATAATTGCGTTCATTTAATATTCCTATTAGCCTGATACCGTTTTCAGAGTGTCTAAATGATTTATAAACTGGGACCTGTCGGACTACATTACAAATGACAAATTTTGATCGAGCTGTTGTAATATTGGCAAACGGTGACCAATGGAAATGTCAGTAGTTTAATAAAAAAGGTCAGGGAATTACGAAAACTAATTTGTCTTTTCAAGTTGACATTATCTGACAGTCTATAGAGGATAACAGAGAACATCACGTGTTGTTTTTCATTACAAACTTTTACCATTGCTTTCAGAAATTATGTAAAATTCAATCCTCCTGGTTATACATCTTAATTTCATGCAAACACACGACGCGCTAAAATAAAGCGTGCTAAAATATTGACAATTTCATAGAATTTTGTCGCTTGGAATAGAGAAAAAATTATCTAGTTGGAAAGATAAGTGAGAAATAACCGAATGACTGACGCGAACGTGATATTTCGGAAATAGTTTCAAATGACTTTTAGATTAATCATTATTCTGCAGGAAACTTACAAAATAAAGAAATAATCATTCTGTCAATTTATTGTTTAGTTACTCTATTCAAGTGGAGTGATTATGTAGTCATAATTTTAAATAAATTATTGATCAATAAATTGTACAGAGGAAATATTACAAGCACTATTAAGTACTGTCAGATCTTACATGAAACAATTCAATTTCAGTCAAGCGCACTGACATGCTCAACGGATTACTGTTAGTGGAGGAATATAGATTTCATGCATAATGTCAATCTGACGGTTTTTTTCATAAATGTCGTGGTAACATACTTTTTCTCCATCTTATTCATACCCAATGTTGTTGTTTCTTTTTGAAATAAAATGAAAAAGAAAAAAATAGCACAATGTCTGAACAAATCAAAAATAATATATCAAAATCGTGGAAAGAGGCATTTTCCTGGCTTGGTACAGAAACTTCAATAAAATGTGGCAGGGTGAAACCCTCACTTATATCTCGTATATAGCATAAAATCATTTAATATGTACAGACACACACAACTTTTATTTTGAATATTATTTTTTCATTTTAAATATTGTTTGATTTAATACGGATTGTATAATTTCAACTCCTTTTTTTTATATTTGAAAGACATAAAAAATAAATACACAGTAGTAATGAAACTATCTACCAAATGATGTGGTCGGTTTTGTGTTCAATGAATCGAGGTGAGAGGTGTAAGATGGTTGCTTGTTTGGCAATGTCATTGGAATACAAACGTAGATATCTAATTTAATGCACACGGCGCGTTTCCGGAACAAGCTTCATCGGGTACGCTCAAAGCCAAAAGATTGTTGACCATCACCGGAACAAGCTTCATCGGGTACGCTCAAAGCCAAAAGATTGTTGACCATCACCGGAACAAGCTTCATCGGGTACGCTCGAAGCCAAAAGATTGTTGACCATCACCGGAACAAGCTTCATCGGGTACGTTCAAAGCCAAAAGATTGTTGACCATCACCGGAACAAGCTTCATCGGGTAAGCTCAAAGCCAAAAGATTGTTGACCATCACCGGAACAAGCTTCATCGGGTAAGCTCAAAGCCAAAAGATTGTTGACCATCACTGCTGAAACATATCATTTCTTAAAATGTTGACTACATTATTAATAGAATATGGTAAATTTATTTTGGATAAAACACGAGTTTCCGTTACTAATGGTCAAATATTCTTTTTTAGAACACAGCCCTGTGTTCTCGAAAGTGTCTTAGGACTAAGACATGTCCGATGACCATCTTAGGACAAATCTTAGTCCTAAGTCGTGTTCTCGACCATGTCCTAACTTAGGACATGTCACAACATTTGTCTTAACTTTAGGACATCTATAGAGGTGTCTTAAGATGGTCCTAACCCCGAAATTGTAATATAATTTGATATTTTGTACCAAAAACGAACTTTAAGTTGTAGAACATGATTGGTATGCACCTTTAAACTGTTTTTAAATCTAAATAAATGAATTAACAATGATTTTTCTATTATAATTTAAACGGCGCACGAGATATCTTTTGTTCATCTTAAATCAGTAATTCATTTAAAGTTTGAAATCAGCTCACTCGAAAGTAATCACACAAAATATAACGGTAATGACTGTACTTCATTATAAGAAAGTGTTACACATTAGTTATATATCGTATATGGCCTTCAGAACTAAGTATATATAGATAACTGCAAATTAAAGAAAACAAGAATCAGACTCATGAGATGCAGCGTAAAAAGAATATGAAATTGAAAAAAACCCACTTTATTTACATCTTATATTTTATTATGAGTATTTTTATCAAGTGTTTCCTATATTTTAATATTGGAAATAATTGTTGTACACAATATTTCTATTTTTCTAATAATTGCGTTGACACTTAGGACATAGTTAAGACATCCTAAGTTAGGATAGTCTTAAGAGAGCTTCGAGATCACTGTCAGGACATGTCCTAAGATGGTCCTAAGACCATCCTAAAAATCGTCCTAAGACATATTTTAGGACAAATCTTAGGATACTTTCGAGAACACGACCCCTGGTCACCATGTTTCATGAGATGTCACGCATTTGTATGTGATAGCATTACGTGTGCTATTTCGTAGTATATAAACAATCTTTAAAACTAGAAAGCAAACTGCATTTTATTTATAGATTAGAAGGAACTATTTTGTACTCGGAATAATAAGTAGTGTCGCAATCTGACAATATCTTTGTGACAGAATATTTTATGTTGTAGTCGAGTGAATATAAATATCCGCCATCTGTTCACGTCTAACTTACTAATACACTCCTCTTTTATGTTGTAGTAAACATCAAAGAAACATCAAAGAAACACTTCTGAAGAAATCAACTATAAATTGTTCACTCTTTTGTAATAGTGACGTGTTTTCTATTTCTATTTATTGAGCACACTTGTATCAAATAAAAAAAAATGTTTTCCATTTCATTTCAAGAGCTATGAAATACGTGATAAAAACGTGAATGAACACAATTTATAAGGCATATCCACTAATAAAATGTCATCAGTGTTAATAGAATGAAAAAAATAATCAGTCAGAACAGGTCTAAAAACCGAAAAATGGTAGAAACAGAGAGAACAGCGATACCCTTGAAAGACAAATACATGACTGGTCACTGTCCTAGCATGGAACAGATACATATAAAAGTGTCTGTGTTAAACTAGATTTCTGAGTATAAACATTCAATTTTAGTGATGGAAGCCAAAACAGTAAAATGTCAACTGACAAGAAATGTTGGGGCATATGATAAAATAAAGATGATAAATTTTTTTAAAGTACCACACTGTCGGAACAGTTCCAAAATCTAACAGAAAAATCGTACAAACATAGGCAAAATCTTCCACTTTCCTGACTTGGTATAGACAATTCATAGACAAAAAGAAGTAAAAAGTACAATCATATATTGCTCAGGACAATCTACTGGTATAATCTGTTTTGAATACAATAAAAAAAAATGAATAACTGACAATTTAGAGGCATGGTATTAATAAACACTCGTACCACCAGAGAGGTACTGGGTTCTGAGATTAATGACACCTTAGGGATTTATAATAGTGTCAACACATCGGTCGTTATAAGGAGCCGTATACGAAAATGTGCTAGAGGAAACAGACAACTGCGGTTTCATGCATCATATTCATGTTTGTGAATAATTGAATAATTACACTAGACGATGTGCCCAGTAACATTACCATAATCATGCATAATGTATAACTATTGGAGAAATGAATTGAAATATTTACATTTAATTCTATGTTACTTTACTTCAAAATTGTCCTTTTCTATTTTTAGTATGGTATACGTTCTGCCAGATCTTATCGAGGTTTAAGTTGTTTATTGTGTCATCATTCTAGAAGTACTGAATGTTGTCTTCACACAGTTACATTTAGTGTCGCATGATACCTGTTTTGATATCTTTTAGATCAATAATTCAGATATGATATTAATATCATTTTTTGTATTATTATACTCTCTGTTTCGCCACATTGGTATTTTTTATTTTCATTTTATTTGATATTATATTCTTTTCCACGTGACACCAGTGACCATTTGTAATAACCTGTTGTCCGTTATCGGTTGCTGCATAGGTTCTTATATGTGCAAGAACCTTGACCATCTCCCAACAACAGGGGATGACAACATTTCTGCACTTGTAAATGCAGACTAAGTAGGAAACGCCCCAGTAGGTAAAGAAGTTAGTACCTTGTAAGATTGTAATCAATGCTTTAAACATAGGTATATTACTTTATACATGAGAACCAAAGACATTAAAACATATGTCGTGAAGAGAAGTAATAATCATGTTTGTCGTGAAGAGAAGTAATAATGATGTTTGTCACTTTGTCGTGAAGAGAAGTAATAATCATGTTTGTCGTGAAGAGAAGTAATAATCATGTTTGTCACTTTGTCGTGAAGAGAAGTAATAATGATGTTTGTCACTTTGTCGTGAAGAGAAGTAATAATGATGTTTGTCACTTTGTCGTGAAGAGAAGTAATAATCATGTTTGTCGTGAAGAGAAGTAATAATGATGTTTGTCACTTTGTCGTGAAGAGAAGTAATAATCATGTTTGTCACTTTGTCGTGAAGAGAAGTAATAATGATGTTTGTCACTTTGTCGTGAAGAGAAGTAATAATGATGTTTGTCACTTTGTCGTGAAGAGAAGTAATAATCATGTTTGTCACTTTGTCGTGAAGAGAAGTAATAATCATGTTTGTCACTTTGTCGTGAAGAGAAGTAATAATCATGTTTGTCACTTTGTCGTGAAGAGAAGTAATAATGATGTTTGTCACTTTGTCGTGAAGAGAAGTAATAATCATGTTTGTCACTTTGTCGTGAAGAGAAGTAATAATGATGTTTGTCACTTTGTCGTGAAGAGAAGTAATAATCATGTTTGTCACTTTGTCGTGAAGAGAAGTAATAATCATGTTTGTCACTTTCAAAAGAATATTAAAGGGATATCTTATCTTAAACCAACATAATATTAACATTTGTTTTCTGCACATTATCTTAAGTGTTACTATTTTCCTTTTTCTTCAACCACTAGCCAAGATGCCATTACGTATAAGAAGAAATTAAGGGAACAGATAATAGGATATAAAAATCGATTTGACTTTATGTCTATTTCGTTTCACATTAAGACTTGTAATTAACATCCATTATTTATTTGTACAATATGAGCGCGCACCTGTCACATGTAATATAGATAGTTTTAATTAAAATTGTAATATCAATGTCTTGCATCTGTTACTGTAACTTTATCTATAGATAAATGTACACTTCAAAAAAGTAACAAGTGTTTTATTTCATGGATGAATATATATATATATGGTTGATATTATTTTATTAATATTTAAGTCAATACATCAATAGCTTTATTGTATTTTATGACCGAAACAATGTGTTGCACAAAACAAATGTTCGATAAAAACTTCACAGAAAGTTTTGTCGAATTACCTAACTTTCCTGTAATGGTGAACAAAAAATAATAAAAACGTAGATATCAAATTTAGTGCGCACGACTCGCTTCTGGAATAACCTTCATCAGGTACACTCAAAATTTAAAGATTAGAAAATAATTTATCTTTTTAGGACCAGTAAAACCAAAGGGCCTAAAATAGATAGCCAAAACCGGCTAAAGTCACCTATGTCTGAGGGAGGAGAACCTGAGTTTTTATTAATAATTACATTATTTAAGAACTGTAAATTTCAGCAATAAATATACATGTATCTAATAACCCATGCTATTGTTTAATAAAATCTTGAATAACCCATGTCAGTGCCGAAGCACTGACTACTGGGCGGGTAATACCCTCGGACCGGGACTAATAGCACCAGGTACGCTCAAAATCGAAAGATTAGAGAGCCACATAATTTAAATTTTTAGGAGCAATAAAGCCAAAGGGCCTAAAAAAGGATAGCAGACATCGGCTAAGGTGACCTATGCCTGAGGAACACATTTTTCCAAAGCAAAGATTGTTTATTGGCGAATATATCTCTCCCAAGCCTGTTGCGATTGGCACTAAAAACGACTTGTGTTAATGTTTCCATATGACCTGTTGCAGGTCGATAGATATCTGGATTGCCCCTTCGGTTTTCTCTAACGTTTTTCTCTCCAGGTATCTCAGTTTCCTCCACCAATAAAGCTGATTACCACGATATATACACGTAACAGAAATATTGTTCAAAGTTGTGTTAAACTCCCATAATAACAATTAAAATACCAAAGCCTATGTAAAGTGTGTCATCTGACACTAGTTCTACGTAAGCTGTATCATCTATTCGGGCAATTGACATTTGAGCGAAAAAAGAAATTTACACTGTGGACATTTGAGCGACAACACTAGTGGACATTTGAGCGACACAATTTCAATTGACCATAAAACACGGCTGGTAATCGGCACAAGCAGAACAGTTGGTTCTGCAAAGAAATTTGTGAGGATAACTTCCGGTTTTGGTGGAGGAGAGTTCACGAAGACGCTTCGCAAGGTATGTACATGTCAAAAATGACAATTTTCCTTTTTACTGCTCGAATATTGTAAAATCAGAGAATGCTATGCTGTGGCGAATGCTTTCACGATTAGAAACATGTATAGTTTATTCTTGTATATGAAGTGTAACTCTCACAAAATCAATCGTCCCACGAAAAACATGATGAAAATTGTGACACTCTTACATTTATTAGTTGTTCTTGACAAAGATGCAAGTTAAATTTTCAATATTTTTTCATCATGGGAGTCTAAATGTAATCGGGGATAAATTCCGATTCGTCAGAAGTAAATTGAAGTCTAGATAAATCTACAAACTGTCAATTTTCTCGTTTTCCTTCTTGAGGAGATCGGTTCTGATAGAGCACATTGCGAATGCATGAGGAGATTTGCTAGTTTTGTTAATTGTTTTCTGCAAAATTGATAAATTGACACTTTTAAACACAAAACTGATAAATACTCTAATCAAAATAAACTATTCTCCGTCCACTTTCAGGAGATGCCAGGATTCAAGGGAAAGAGGAAAAGGGGACTGACATTGACTCTTTACAAAAAAACATTTCGATATAGATTGCCTGTATCACCGCCAAGGAAACGAACAAAAACAAATAGCAGTACACCAAATTTAAAATCCCCTTCAATCAGCTGGACACCATGTTTATTAAAAAAAAATCTCTTTCAATTTCAAAATATTTATATCCTTTCAAATGGGTTTCCACATCTATTCGGCGCAACCTTTTTACTAAAAATGACGGAAACCTCACCGCAGATCTACACAAGTTATAATATTACATGATTTCAGCACATACATAGGTCTAACGTAAATAAACATTCACTTAGTGCTAGTAGTCATGAATAAATTAAACACAAGATGTCAATTAAACTGTGGACATATCCTTAAAATCGGTAAAGCGCTTTACATCTTGTAACCACTACTAACAGAGATCTTTTTTTTATTATGGACAGCCCATGAACAATGAAATATTACTTTTATACTTTTAAAAACCCGACGGGAAGAAGGGCATCAGTTCGTGAATTTATTACCAGACAGACATGCACAATTTGTGATTATACAGTGGATTACATTGTGTCGTACCAAAACTAACAAATCTCCTCATGCATTCGCAATGTGCTCTATCAGAACCGATCTCCTCAAGCAGGAAAACGAGAAAATTGACAGTTTGTAGATTTATCTAGACTTCAATTTACTTCTGAAGAATCGGAATTTATCCCCGATTACATTTAGACTCCCATGATGAAAAAATATTGAAAATTTAACTTGCATCTTTGTCAAGAACAACTTATAAATGTAAGAGTGTCACAATTTTCATCATGTTTTTCGTGGGACGATTGATTTTGCGAGAGTTACACTTCATATACAAGAATAAACAATACATGTTTCTAATCGTGAAAGCATTCGCCACAGCATAGCATTCTCTGATTTTGCAATATTCGAGCAGTAAAAAAGAAAATTTCAATTTTTGACATGTACATACCTTGCGAAGCGTCTTCGTGAACTCTCCTCCACCAAAACCGGAAGTTATCCTCACGAATTTCTTTGCAGAACCAACTGTTCTGCTTGTGCCGATTACCAGCCGTGTAAAATCTATGTGGACAATTGAGCGACTCTCACAACACCTACCTGTATTCACATTTAAAGTATTACATGAGCTTGTTTTAGTCGACTAATTTTAGTCAAGATGGACATAAGGGTAACGGTCCAGAATGGTCACTAGGTTCCGTTATTATTTGTCTTGTTGTCTTGAAAATCGAAAAATGTTTATCGTCACTTCATGTCAACTACTGTCACACTATGCTTTGATAATGGATTACAGTTTAATCCTGCTATTGTCCATGTGGATTTTGAACTGGAAGCCATGAAGGTATTGAAGGATATAGTATGAAATGTCAGCATTAAATGTTACAGCTTTCATCTTGCCCAGGTATGGTGGGAACAAATACAATCGGTTTAAGTCAGGAATACAAAAGGTCTAAGTCTGAGATTGGTATATTACCATGGAATCAAAATGTTCCCCATTGTTTTGGGTAGAGTATTGACGTGTTATTGAAACTACAAACCATTAGCTATATCAACATCAGGAACATGGACACAATACTTCCACAATCCAGGGTAGAAAAAGATAAAAATAAACAGTTGCATGACATATGATTGAAAAGTATTCTATTGGTGAAATTTCTCGTGATCAGTACACCCGTATTCTTGGCAAGCAAGAACGGAATTATGAGACTATCATCTTATCTTCATGTATATATTTGTTTTAAACATTTAAAATAGCGCTGAACGTTTATAAATAAAACAAGACAATATCCTGCTCAGAAACCTACTTCCACCTCCCTGTGATGAGCAGGGGATAACAGATTTAATGTCTGGCTAACAGAAGAGTTTTTATTCTGGCTCATATGGGTTATTAAATTTTTGCTCAAATGGGTTACAAGTTGTCGCTCTTATGTCTGTTTTATTTCACTCTTTTGTCCTGTCAATTCGCTCAAATGTCTTTCGCCGATCTATTCAATGTGGAAAGAAAAGTTTGAAGATAAACAAGGGAGGTAATTAGAAACCGTGATGTAAATATAAATCTATTATCATATACACAAAGAAAAAGGTTAAGCACCCCCAGATATATTAAAACATAATAAGTTACACTAAGTTTAGATTCTAATATTTATATTGATTATAGCAAGAACAATGTTCCATTAAAAAGATGTGCTCACACAGGTGTGACCATTATGTCTAATATCGAGTAGTCATGCACGTGAACCATGCCTCTCACGCATTACTCAAAATTTAGATGTTCACGCTTCGAATTTGGGTACTAAAGTCCGGTGTTTTAAAAAAAATATTCATTCTCAGTAAGCATGGTACGAAGGCGAATATCAGAAGCACAAAGATGGCAAATAATCGGCATGCATACAACAGGGAAGTCCTTCAAAGCTATTGGACATCAGATGGGCTACCACTATACTGTAATAAGCCGACTGGTGAGAAAACACACACAAACCAATAATGTGAAAGACTTGCCAAGATCTGGCAGACCACGGGTAACATCTGATCGTGACAACAGGGCATTGCAGCGTTTGGTTAGATGGATGCCATTCGCAACCAGTCCCGTAATCAAACAACACTGGCTTCCCAGTAGACGTCTATCAACAAGAACAGATAGAAACCGTCTGAAATCAGCAGGACTTAAGTCAAGGAGAGTCATTAAACGTCCACTGTTGGCAGACCGACATCGACGATCACGTTTGGCATGGTGTTTAGCACGACGTGGTTGGAATCTAAGGACATGGCGCAAGATCCATTGGTCAGACAAGAGCCGGTTTCTGCTTCATGTAACCGACGGCCGGATGAGGGTTTGGAGACAAAAAAATACAGCCTATTCCCCAAAGAACATCCAGCCAACTGTCCCTTACAGTGGAGGCTCAGTAATGGTTTGGGGGTGTATCCCTCATGATTGCAAGCTGGATTTAGTCAACATACAAGGCAACCTAACTGGTGATCAGTACATCAGAGACGTCTTGCAACCAGTTGTTGTCCCCCATTTCGACAACCACCCACTAGCTACAAGGCCTGTGTATATGGATGACAACGCCAGGCCTCATCGTTCAAGAGCAGTAACCGCCTACCTCCAAAACGAAGCCGTCACTTCTGTTCCTTGGCCAGCCATGAGCCCGGATTTGAATCCCATAGAGCATATTTGGGACATGTTAGACCGTCGTACACAGGCTCGGGAATCTCCTTTGCAAAACATTCGTCAGTTGGAAGCAGCATTGCGTCGGGAATGGCAGCAGCTATCACAACAGGACATCCGATGTCTAACTGGAGGTATGAGACGCAGGGTTGAGGCCGTCATCCAAGCACGTGGGGGTTACACCCGGTACTGAACTTTGAACAATAGATGTCGTCAAGTGATTCATAAGTGACGTCTTGAAAGTGAAATGACAATCTTATCGTGCTTTTTGAACTGTGAAGGTCAATACTTAAAATGGACATGTTTTACTGCAAAAACTGACCTTGTGATATTGTGATTAAATTTTCATTAAATTAAAAATTTTCTTGGTTTTTTTTGTGGTTTCTTACAGCCAGTGTAATGTCCTAACAGGTCACCATTGCGTTCATAAGATTATCTGGTCAGTAATCTCGTGATACTTGTCGTATCATTTTTCATTTAAAAAAAACATGGGGATGCTTAACTTATTTCTTTGTGTATATATGTAATATACGTAAGATATGTAATATTTTCCAGTATATTTATTAACAATTTGGATCTACATTTGATCAATATCAGCTATATTATGAAAAGAAAGATTAAACAATATCAACAGAACGAACAATCACCTGCCATCTTGACTGAACTCACAAAACGAACAATCACCTGCCATCTTGACTGAACTCACAGAACGAACAGTCACCTGCCATCTTGACTGAACTCACAGAACGAACGGTCACCTGCCATCTTGACTGAACTCACAGAACGAACAATCACCTGCCATCTTGACTGAACTCACAGAACGAACAATCACCTGCCATCTTGACTGAACTCACAGAACGAACAATCACCTGCCATCTTGACTGAACTCACAGAACGAACAATCACCTGCCATCTTGACTGAACTCACAGAACGAACAATCACCTTCCATCTTGACTGAACTCACAGAACGAACAATCACCTGCCATCTTGACTGAACTCACAGAACGAACAATCACCTGTCATATTGACTGAACTCACAGAACGAACAATCACCTGCCATCTTGACTGAACTCACAGAACGAACAGTCACCTGCCATCTTGACTGAACTCACAGAACGAACAATCACCTGCCATCTTGACTGAACTCACAGAACGAACAATCACCTGCCATCTTGACTGAATTCACAGAACGAACAATCACCTGCCATCTTGACTGAACTCACAGAACGAACAATCACCTGCCATATTGACTGAACTCACAGAACGAACAATCACCTGCCATCTTGACTGAACTCACTAAAATCAAAAAAGACCACGACATATGATGTTAGAAATCCAGTTCCTGGCTTTACTTATTTTTTTGGAATTTATCAAGTAAATGTTTTACGCTTAATACTGTCTTATATATAAATACTGTGGTATTATTATGATTTTTTTCTAATGGATTTTAGAACTGTGTGTTATTTGCTGCATTTCATAACCCACCATTTCTTTAGAAATGCCTGTACCAAGTCAGGGTCATTACAGTTTTCACAGTTTTCCGGTTGTTGAATGATTTTGTCTGTTAATATACTTATGAGTTTTGACTTTCCCTTTGTAAGATTGTTCGGAGTTCGTTAATTTTGTTATTACCCTTATATATTTTTATCTATTACACACAAAGAAAAAAGTTAAGCACTACTGACCAGATAATCTCATGAATGCAATGGTGACCTGTTAGGACATTACACTGGCTGTAAGAAACCACAAAACAAATCAAGAAAAAATTTAATTTAATGAATATTTAATCACAATATCACAAGTCCAGTTTTTGCAGTAAAACATGTCCATTTTAAGTATTGACCTTCACAGTTCAAAAGGCACGATAAGATTGTCATTTCACTTTCAAGACGTCACTTATGAATCACTTGACGACATCTATTGTTCAAAGTTCAGTACCGGGTGTAACCCCCACGTGCTTGGATGACGGCCTCAATCCTGCGTCTCATCCCTCCAGTTAGACGTCGGATGTCCTGTTGTGATAGCTGCTGCCATTCCCGATGCAAAGCTGCTTCCATCTGACGAATGTTTTGCACAGGAGGTTCCCGAGCCAGAATACGACGGCCTAACATGTCCCAAATATGCTCTATGGGATTCAAATCCAGGCTCATGGCTGGCCAAGGAACAGAAGTCACGGCTTCGCTTTGGAGGCAGGCGGTTACTGCTCTTGAACAATGGGGCCTGGCGTTGTCATCCATATACACAGGCTTGTAGCTAGTGGGAGGTTGTCGAAATGGGGGACAACAACTGGTTGCAAGACGTCTCTGATGTACTGATCACCAGTTAGGTTGCCTTGTATGGTGACTAAATCCAGCTTGCAGTCATGAGAGATACACCCCAAGCCATTACTGAGCATCCACCGTAAGGGACAGTTGGCTGGATGTTCCTGGGGGCATAAGCTGTATGTTTGTGTCTCCAAAACCTCATCCGGCCGTCGGTTACATGAAGCAGAAACCGGCTCTTGTCTGACCAATGGATCTTGCGCCATGTCCTTAGATTCCAACCACGTCGTGCTAAACACCATGCCAAACGTGTTCGTCGATGTCGGTCTGCCAACAGTAGACGTTTAATGACTCTCCTTGCCTTAAGTCTCGCTAATTTCAGACGGTTTCTAACTGTTCTTGTTGACAGACGTCTATTGGACAGCCAGTGTTGTTGGAGTACAGGACTGGTTGCGAATGGAATCCGTCTAACCAAACGCTGCAATGCCCTGTCGTCACGATCAGATGTTACCCGTGGTCTGCCAGATCTTGGCAAGTCTTTCACATTGTTGGTTTGCGTGTGTTTTCTCACCAGTCGGCTGACTACAATATAGTGGTAGCCCATCTGACGTCCAATAGCTTTGAAGGACATGTTGTATGCATGCCAATTATTTGCCATCTTTGTGCTTCTGATATTCGCCTTCGTACCATACTTACTGTTAAAATCCACCTGTGATGTAAATCTATTGTCTAAACTCTCCATTATTTTTAAGGAATGGAGAGTTATGAACAATGTGTTATTGTAACAATGTGTAAACGGAGTTATTGTTCTCTTTGTACTTTAGATACTATACACAGACTTTTTGTGTTACAAGATTAACAATTAATAAAATTAATAAAGTACAATGGGTGGATTTTAAGTTGGAGAATGTCCTCGTACCTCTCCATTCCTTCGGGGCCTTTGCTCCATTATTTTTAAGGAATGGAGAGTTACTCGGACATTCTCCTATACAGAATGAATAATTTTTTTAAAACACTGGACTTAAATACCCAAATTCGAAGCATAAACATACTGAATTTTGAGTAATGTGTAAGAGGCATGGTTCACGTGCATGACTACTCAATATTAGACATAATGGTCACACCTATGTGAGCACATCTTTTTAATGGAACATTGTTCTTGCTATAATCAATATAAATATTAGAATCTAAACTTAGTGTAACTTATTATGTTTTAATATATCAGGGGGTGCTTCTTTGTGTAATATAAGAAAAACAATTCGATTGTAATTTTTAGGTAAACAAGTGAAGTACAATTCTTAAATTTCCCCCTCATTTTCTAATTGTATGTGATAAATCACTGCGCTAAAATAAGACATGTATTCTACCTCCATAATATAGAAAAACGATATTTAAAATAAAATGTGATAAGCACGTTAGAGAATACCGAATGGACATTTGAAAATGGACAATCGAAAGAAACTGGCAACATTGGGTACACAAGACGAAGACAAACATAACACAATATATGTTGGACACCACTATACTCAAAAAACACTAATAACGTAAAATCATTGGTTTTGTTTGTCTAAATTTGTAATTTCAATCATATGAATGTGCTAATTTTGGTTTTTGGTTTCACCTTCCATTATAATTCTCATGTTTAATCAAAGACAATCAATGATCTATTTAATTATATTTAAAAAGAAGTGAACGACCATAACTAAAGTTTTAAAAGTAAGTCATGGTAGAAAGAAGTGAACGACCATAACTAAAGTTTTAAAAGTAAGTCATGGTAGAAAGAAGTGAACGACCATGACTAAAGTTTTAAAAGTAAGTCATGGTAGAAAGAAGTGAACGACCATGACTAAAGTTTTAAAAGTAAGTCATGGTAGAAAGAAGTGAACGACCATAACTAAAGTTTTAAAAGTAAGTCATGGTAGAAAGAAGTGAACGACCATGACTAAAGTTTTAAAAGTAAGTCATGGTAGAAAGAAGTGAACGACCATGACTAAAGTTTTAAAAGTAAGTCATGGTAGAAAGAAGTGAACGACCATGACTAAAGTTTTAAAAGTAAGTCATGGTAGAAAGAAGTGAACGACCATGACTAAAGTTTTAAAAGTAAGTCATGGTAGAAAGAAGTGAACGACCATGACTAAAATTTTAAAAGTAAGTCATGGTAGAAAGAAGTGAACGACCATGACTAAAGTTTTAAAAGTAAGTCATGGTAGAAAGAAGTGAACGACCATGACTAAAGTTTTAAAAGTAAGTCATGGTAGAAAGAAGTGAACGACCATAACTAAAGTTTTAAAAGTAAGTCATGGTAGAAAGAAGTGAACGACCATGACTAAAGTTTTAAAAGTAAGTCATGGTAGAAAGAAGTGAACGACCATGACTAAAGTTTTAAAAGTAAGTCATGGTAGAAAGAAGTGAACGACCATGACTAAAGTTTTAAAAGTAAGTCATGGTAGAAAGAAGTGAACGACCATAACTAAAGTTTTAAAAGTAAGTCATGGTAGAAAGAAGTGAACGACCATAACTAAAGTTTTAAAAGTAAGTCATGGTAGAAAGAAGTGAACGACCATGACTAAAGTTTTAAAAGTAAGTCATGGTAGAAAGAAGTGAACGACCATAACTAAAGTTTTAAAAGTAAGTCATGGTAGAAAGAGGTGAACGACCATGACTAAAGTTTTAAAAGTAAGTCATGGTAGAAAGAAGTGAACGACCATGACTAAAGTTTTAAAAGTAAGTCATGGTAGAAAGAAGTGAACGACCATAACTAAAGTTTTAAAAGTAAGTCATGGTAGAAAGAAGTGAACGACCATGACTAAAATTTTAAAAGTAAGTCATGGTAGAAAGAAGTGAACGACCATGACTAAAGTTTTAAAAGTAAGTCATGGTAGAAAGAAGTGAACGACCATGACTAAAGTTTTAAAAGTAAGTCATGGTAGAAAGAAGTGAACGACCATAACTAAAGTTTTAAAAGTAAGTCATGGTAGAAAGAAGTGAACGACCATAACTAAAGTTTTAAAAGTAAGTCATGGTAGAAAGAAGTGAACGACCATGACTAAAGTTTTAAAAGTAAGTCATGGTAGAAAGAAGTGAACGACCATGACTAAAGTTTTAAAAGTAAGTCATGGTAGAAAGAAGTGAACGACCATAACTAAAGTTTTAAAAGTAAGTCATGGTAGAAAGAAGTGAACGACCATAACTAAAGTTTTAAAAGTAAGTCATGGTAGAAAGAAGTGAACGACCATGACTAAAGTTTTAAAAGTAAGTCATGGTAGAAAGAAGTGAACGACCATAACTAAAGTTTTAAAAGTAAGTCATGGTAGAAAGAAGTGAACGACCATAACTAAAGTTTTAAAAGTAAGTCATGGTAGAAAGAAGTGAACGACCATGACTAAAGTTTTAAAAGTAAGTCATGGTAGAAAGAAGTGAACGACCATGACTAAAGTTTTAAAAGTAAGTCATGGTAGAAAGAAGTGAACGACCATGACTAAAGTTTTAAAAGTAAGTCATGGTAGAAAGAAGTGAACGACCATGACTAGATTTTAGTAAGTCATGGTAATAAACAATGTAAATGTATGATTATATTATACCTAGCACGTAAGTACATACATATTTATTATACCTAGCACGTAAGTACATAAATATTTATTATACCTAGCACGTAAGTACATAAATATTTATTTCATGATTTTTAAGATTCTATTATATAGAAAAAAAAACCTCTGCAGCTTGAGATGAGTGATACGATATTTATAATGTTGCATTAAAGCCATATATAATGGCGCACACGTTTCTGCTTGAACATAAAATATTCTTGGTGTGTTTTGTAAGCTACTGGAATTTAAATGCATTCAAGAACGATATGACTATAAAATCACTTAATTTTACCACGAAATGCTTTCATCTTGTCTAATCCACAAAGTTAGGCTGCTTGGACATGCACGTTTTGAAATAAGATATCCCTTCTTGAGTTATTCTAAGATATGATGTATGTTCAATATTCACATTTCTTAACTCATAGCAACTTAACGTCTATCATTTACAGTATTGTTATAAATACTGTTATAGTGACAGTCGGAACCTATGAGCCGTAATGAAAGCGGGAGGCTTGGCGCTTTAAAATCTGATTCAACCCATCATTTCTTTAGAAATGCCTGTACCAAGTCAGGGTCATTACGGTTTTCACAGTTTTCCGGTTGTTGACTGATTTTGTCTGTTTATATACTTATGAGTTTTGACTTTCCCTTTGTTCGGAGTTCGGTAATTTTGTTATTACCCTTATTTACGGAATTATTAACCTTAATTTCATTCAATATGCTTAGAAGTTTGGACAATAATCTATACCAGGTATTCCAACAAGAAAGTTTCTGACAAAAGTTTTTGCATTTTTACCAATAACATTTTCAAAACTATATCCAATTCATCATTTCCTTCAGTATTTTATAAAATGAAACACTCACATTTTTCATAATAAAACATGGATAACAAAATACCTATCACAATCATATATACCCTTGGTCACAATGACTTATACAGTAAGATGGTCTTATTCTTTACTTGATTGCTCTCAAAGTCTTTTGAATTATGAATTATTTGACTTTGCAATCTTTGCTTTGAGCGTACCCAATAAAGTTATTCATTCCAAAAATGCGTCGTGCGCACTAAATTAGACATTAAAAATAGAATTATTTCTTTTTGGGCAAAAATTATTTGCCGAAAACAATCCAAAATATCATGCATTATGTATAGTTTATCACACCATTATGTATAGTTTATCACACCATTATGTATAGTTTATCACACCATTATGTATAGTTTATCACACCATTATGTATAGTTTATCACACCATTATGTATAGTTTATCACACCATTATGTATAGTTTATCACACCATTATGTATAGTTTATCACACCATTATGTATAGTTTATCACACCATTATGTATAGTTTATCACACCATTATGTATAGTTTATCACACCATTATGTATAGTTTATCACACCATTATGTATAGTTTATCACACCATTATGTATAGTTTATCACACCATTTGTATTCGCAACAAAATTTCGATATTAAATGGATAAAATGTTTGGAAAAAATATTAAACCAAACTGGTTTTTCTAATATATGGCAAACGCAAACTTTCAAAAGCATCGAGTGGCTAAAACAAAGTATAAAACAAACATTGTTAGACCAGTTTTTACAGGATTGGAATTCGTCAGTCCATATTTCCCCTAAAGCATTTAATTATAGAATTTTCAAAACTGATTTTAAATTTGAAGAATATTTTAATATTTCAGATGAACAAAATTCCCTTCTTTTATGTAAATTTAGAACTATAAATCATAAATTGCCCATAGACAAGGGAAGATGGAGTAATATTCCGAGGGAAAATCGCTATTGCGAACGTTGTCAAAAGAATCAAATTGGAGACGAATATCATTACATATTGGAATGTACTAATTTAAGCGAAAAACGTACTTCACTACTTCCAAAACATCTAATTGAACGTTCTAATATAATAACATTCGAAAATTTAATGACTAGTGAACGGAAACCAATCCTGCAAAAACTATGTAAATTTATTAGATATATAAATATGATAGTTTGTCCTCCTGGCTAATTCCATCTGTCGATTTACTGTATTTGTATATATTGTATATAGTTTAATCTGTCCATTTGTTTGTAACTTCTCTGTATATGTGCTATGCACTGTCAGTTTGAGAAATAAAGATTATTACTAAAAATTACTAGACGTCTAGTGTTATTATAGCTCTCACTGGTGGGCTATTAGTCCCCGGGGGTATCATCTACCCAGTAGTCAGTGTTTCGGCACTAACAGAGTTATATTTATTATTATCGGTAATTTGTTACAGTTTCCTTTGATCTTTACTACCCGATAAATTTAGTAACAACGTTCAGTTGACCACCGACTCGTGATACTAGAAATTATCAGCTGTTGGTCATTTGTCATGCGCTGTCTAACGTGACGTCACTAAACCTTTCATTAAAAAAAAAGGTCAAAACACAACAAACAAATCACAAAGCTGTGTTAATATTGTGAAATTACCGATAAAAAAATTATTAGTATTAAAAAAAAAGGTCAAAACACAACCAAAAAATCTGTGTTAAAATTGTGAAAAATAAAAAGAATTACCATCAAGTTAAACAACCGTACGTCTGACAAGCCATATCGACACTGAATGAGGACCCTGGTTTGTCATGCTTGTTTTGGGACGTGGTGGTATTTAGACGTCACGTGATACTTGGTATTGAGATGCTATCAAAATGGCGACTTCCATGTATCGTTGACAGAATTTTAAAATCGATTTCATTCCCTTATCCAACATAATAAAACGCTAATATACAATAAACATCCATATTTATACATCAGGAAAAACATAAAAAATATTTTTTTTTGCGAAGTTTCCCCTTAAGGTAACTAGACAAATACGATTAGCTAAAATGTCCCAAGAAATTATTATATACGATTGGCGCCATAGTCGTCGAAATCTACATCACTTTAGGCGCTAGAGTCACTTTCCGTACCTGAGCTCGACATATTTAAACTATAACTAAAGCGTTAATTTCGGTGCTTTATATAGAAATGTTCCCAAACAAACAAAACGCGTTGAACAAAAGAAAAGTAAAGAAATATTGATTGAGTAAAATCATAATCGTTTGATTAAATTAAATTAATTAAAACATATTTTATGAACACCGACTGTTAAAATAATGATTGAGTAAAATCATAATCCTTTGATTAAAATTAAATTAATTAAAACATCTTTTATGAACACCGACTGTTAAAATAATGATTGAGTAAAATCATAATCATTTTTTTTTATTGTTGAAAAGAAAAATTCATTTCTAAACGTTTAGGCCTAAATCATTTTATTTAATATTAAAATTAAAACATCTTTCATGAACATCGATCGTTAAATTATTATGATGAGACAGCTATATATAGTTAGGCCAATTTGGCGCCTCTCATAATGAAAACTTATAATTTCAAGGATGGTGTATACTTTTTTATCATCTAAAACATAAATTGTTCCTGTTATTTCAACATTATATTTATTCTAATGTTTTAAGAATATTTTATCTTTAATAGATAATAAACGATCTACCAACTCGTCTTGGAAAGCAAATAGTGTGTATTCAAATTCCCATTTGATTAATCCGGTCACCTTGAATTTTACACCTGTATAATTTTACCCTCCGGCTAGAAAACACACAAGCGGACATCTACATGCGGAGATCAAAATAACAGTAAACAGCATGCCGAATAATGATTATAAAAAAGGGATTAAAACAGAATCTAGAAATCAATACACAAGTTACGCGTTGTCAAAATTATCCATTATATTTTTCAGCACATTAGCAGTAAAACAAAATGAACATAATTGTAAAAGGGATCCGATATATAGCCAATATAGGTGACTGTTATAAAACACTCTTTCCGTTGTAAATGTAAAGGAAATGAAACATTTTGTTCATTTAAAATAGTTGTTTGTCAAAAAGGTACGTAGCTGTTCACTTCAGTATTTAATTTTCCAACAGTTATTAGATTTAAATTACGGTCCTCTCAGCGACCCAGACTTTAAATTTCAATCCCACAATGCATTTTTAGTTTAAAACGTCACAAACTAGTTGAAAAATTAGAAATTAAAATTACAAATATGCGATTTGCTTCGTTATTTGTGGAGATATGTCGATAAAACTTTGTGAATATGTATTTTATATCACCAGGAACATATTTAGCTAACATGTAAAAAATCGCGAAGTTTCCCTTTAATAAATTATCATCCATATTAAAAGCGTTGCCACTTCCTGCAATGCCACTATTTTTACGTTACGAAATTAAATTTAGTTTTAACCGCCATCTTGGATTCAAAAGCTAGCAGACATGTTTTAAGCTAGCTATAGCTATGTAGCGGCTAGGCTAGCTTCCCGTTCAATACGATTTTTCTACGTAGCTCAACCTAGCAGCTACGATGTTGAACGCACCCCTGACATTGGTGAATGAACGGAAAAAATAACATGACGTCATACACAAAATATAGTCTCCCTGAGAGTATTGTACAAATTTTAATTCAACCCTTGTTATTTGTTTAAAATTCGTTTTTATTGAAATGTTAGATAAACTTATTACATACATAGTGTGTTGGTACAAGACTTTATATCAGGTGTTGCCTGTTGCGTGAACTAACCGCATCACAACTCGTCGCTATCGCGACTCGTAGTGATACTCGTTCACACAACAGGCTCGACCTGATACAAAGTCTTGTACTGATACACTATGTATGTAATGGGTATATATCCTTATAGTAACTATAGATATCTCCACGTTGTTATTGTAGAGAATAACAATGCTACTCTATTTGGAAGGGTTAAATTTAGGACTTGATCTTTTCTCCAACACGTTGTTGAAGAAAACAAATATGTGAAAATAGTAATTCAAAATAACATAACCTTTGTCACTAAAATATACTCAAAAGTGGTATAAACCATTTAACATCTACTAATAGCTTCCCAAAGACGAAATTAAAACAAAAATATATAAATACCCATGTACAAAAATGTAGGAGTTTAAGTCTAATGCTGGGATGTATCTGTTTTATATTTCTTAATGAGACCAGAAAGCCAACTCTATGGTAATTGATATGTTTATATATGGATGTATTGAGTGAGATCTCTTAGGACTAGTATATTGTCTACAGTTTTTCTATAGTTACACTTTTATGAGCAACAGTTTCACAGAAGTTCAATATTTTTATATAAATATTTATATTTAGTGCCAAGTTCTTACAATTGTCCAGAAGTCAATGCTGAGGGTCAGTATAATTTAGGATATTGCGGTCCAAAACATTTGGAACATTTCTAACTTTCTGGAGGATGACACAACTAGTGGACATGTCACGACAGGAGAATGAAGATGAATACGGAGCTAAGACATACAGTGACGAGACAGAACGTCTATTAAAACTTCCATTGTGTGATGAATGTCGGCAAATTATTTCAGAATCTAGCTTGACCTTGCCCTTAGAAGAGGTAAGTGTTTGAAGGTACTGTTGCACCATGTTTCACTTTGTAAACATGTTCACTCTATTATTCCATGTAATATTAACAATATTTAATCAGTTACATTTGTATATGGTGTAAATAAAAAAGGACAATGCCAAGCTTTTTGTATTATTTTGAATCTCCCTTCCATACAACATAATGACGCGATCATTTATTCAGTTTCATGTTCAGCTTCATTCTATAGCCATATGGTCTGATTAAAAATTTCGGCTGTGATTGTAAAATTCACACAGATGTTTCACTTTATTTTTTTAGTTAAGTTTTATCCAAAAGAAATGTCAAAGAAATTATATTTTATAAAGTACAAGTAAGATAGTAACAGAAGTTATACAAACAACATATTTGTTTAACCTTAAGTAATCGTATGAGATCAGATGTAACAGAGTGAACATCTTAAGGCACGAGTTCTTATATAACTGTACCATTAAAGTTAAATTAATTTGGGCCAAAACAAAACTAGTTTAACCCCGCCACTTTTTATTGAAGAGTCTGTACCAAGCTAAGAAAGTAAGATGACATGTGTTGGAGATATTGATTTTTCCTCTTACTACTATTTTTCTATTGTATTTTAGAACTGTGTAGTATTTTTTATTTTTATTTTATTATTATCATTTGTTTTCCAAATGCAATGGATTCTAGGAAACATTTCATTCCCGTTTCAGTTAAATATGAAGTTATATCAATATAGAACAAAACCAGCTCAAAGTGTAAAAAAAAACCAATGGTATATTCAATAATTGTTTTGGGAATAATATATACAATATCAAGTACCAAATGATATATGTTTTGGATTTTGTTACTCAAAAACGTTTATAATTCTATTGAAAATATGAACTTACGTCTTTTTTAAGGAATGATGAGAAAAAAAAGCATATTTCAAAATGCTTAATCAATTTTTTTCTAAGCGTTTAATACAAATCATTTTACTTCATTAGCAAATCTACAACAAATCAGTTGCTCGTAGCATTGTTATTAAATTTACATAAAGCATCAGAACTCTACTACAAATCTGAACGTTACATTATTACACATACTAAACAAGACAACATATACAGTGATGGTTGACAAATACAACTACACAACACGCTACCCGCATATTGCAAAATCATGTAATTCTAATATTTAAGTAATTTAAAGCTAATCATTGTATCTTTTGTATATTATTAAATTCAGTTTCGAAGAATATTAATATGTTTTTCTATTTATTTTTCTTAGAATTAAGTTATTTTTTATAACAAGATGATACAATCGTTATATATCACTGACCATACATATATTGACTAGAACTTCCATCCCGTACATCTGACCATACATATATTGACTAGAACTTCCATCCCGTACATGATACAATCGTTATATACCACTGACCATATATATAGTGACTAGAACTTCCATCCCGTACATGTTACAATCGTTATATACCACTGACCATACATATATTTACTAGAACTTCCATCCCGTACATGTTCAATCGTTATATACCACTGACCATACATATATTGACTAGAATTTCCATCCCGTACATGATATAATCGTTATATACCACTGACCATACATATATTGACTAGAACTTCCATCCCGTACATGTTCAATCGTTATATACCACTGACCATACATATATTGACTAGAACTTCCATCCCGTACATGATACAATCGTTATATACCACTGACCATACATATATTGACTAGAACTTCCATCCCGTACATGTTACAATCGTTATATACCACTGACCATACATATATTGACTAGAACTTCCATCCCGTACATGTTCAATCGTTATATACCACTGACCATACATATATTGACTAGAACTTCCATCCCGTACATGATACAATCGTTATATACCACTGACCATACATATATTGACTAGAACTTCCATCCCGTACATGTTACAATCGTTATATACCACTGACCATACATATATTGACTAGAACTTCCATCCCGTACATGTTCAATCGTTATATACCACTGACCATACATATATTGACTAGAACTTCCATCCCGTACATGATACAATCGTTATATACCACTGACCATACATATATTGACTAGAACTTCCATCCCGTACATGATACAATCGTTATATATCACTGACCATACATATATTGACTAGAACTTCCATCCCGTACATCTGACCATACATATATTGACTAGAACTTCCATCCCGTACATGATACAATCGTTATATACCACTGACCATATAAATAGTGACTAGAACTTCCATCCCGTACATGTTACAATCGTTATATACCACTGACCATACATATATTTACTAGAACTTCCATCCCGTACATGTTCAATCGTTATATACCACTGACCATACATATATTGACTAGAATTTCCATCCCGTACATGATATAATCGTTATATACCACTGACCATACATATATTGACTAGAACTTCCATCCCGTACATGTTCAATCGTTATATACCACTGACCATACATATATTGACTAGAACTTCCATCCCGTACATGATATAATCGTTATATACCACTGACCATACATATATTGACTAGAACTTCCATCCCGTACATGTTACAATCGTTATATACCACTGACCATACATATATTGACTAGAACTTCCATCCCGTACATGTTCAATCGTTATATACCACTGACCATACATATATTGACTAGAACTTCCATCCCGTACATGATACAATCGTTATATACCACTGACCATACATATATTGACTAGAACTTCCATCCCGTACATGTTACAATCGTTATATACCACTGACCATACATATATTGACTAGAACTTCCATCCCGTACATGTTCAATCGTTATATACCACTGACCATACATATATTGACTAGAACTTCCATCCCGTACATGATACAATCGTTATATACCACTGACCATACATATATTGACTAGAACTTCCATCCCGTACATGATACAATCGTTATATACCACTGACCATACATATATTGACTAGAACTTCCATCCCGTACATGTTCAATCGTTATATACCACTGACCATACATATATTGACTAGAACTTCCATCCCGTACATGTTACAATCGTTATATACCACTGACCATACATATATTGACTAGAACTTCCATCCCGTACATGTTCAATCGTTATATACCACTGACCATACATATATTGACTAGAACTTCCATCCCGTACATGATACAATCGTTATATACCACTGATCATACATATATTGACTAGAACTTCCATCCCGTACATGATACAATCGTTATATACCACTGACCATACATATATTGACTAGAACTTCCATCCCGTACATGTTCAATCGTTATATACCACTGACCATACATATATTGACTAGAACTTCCATCCCGTGCATGATATAATCGTTATATACCACTGACCATACATATATTGACTAGAACTTCCATCCCGTACATGATATAATCGTTATATACCACTGACCATACATATATAAAGGTAATAACAAAATTACCGAACTCCGAACAATCTTACAAAGGGAAAGTCAAAACTCATAATTATATAAACAGACAAAATCAGTCAACAACCGGAAAACTGTTAAAACCGTAATGATCCTGACTTGGTACAGGCATTTCTAAAGAAATGGTGGGATGAATCAGATTTTAAAGCGCCAAACCTCCCGCTCTAATTACGGTTCAAAGGTTCCGGCTGTCACTATAACAGTATTTAAATACAGGAACAAAATAGGTAAAATAGTTGTCAAAGCAGTACCATATTCGGTGACGTAAATGTCAAAAATATCTTTACGTCACACATTGACAAAAAAAATATCCTTGATATTTGTTGACTTCTTTATCTTTATACATTTTCACTATATGAAAATGCATCGCCTACAATTTTCTCTGCAGAGACGGAATACATATATAGTGACTAGAACTTCCATCCCGTACATGTTACAATCGTTATATACCACTGACCATACATATATTTACTAGAACTTCCATCCCGTACATGTTCAATCGTTATATACCACTGACCATACATATATTGACTAGAATTTCCATCCCGTACATGATATAATCGTTATATACCACTGACCATACATATATTGACTAGAACTTCCATCCCGTACATGTTCAATCGTTATATACCACTGACCATACATATATTGACTAGAACTTCCATCCCGTACATGATACAATCGTTATATACCACTGACCATACATATATTGACTAGAACTTCCATCCCGTACATGTTCAATCGTTATATACCACTGACCATACATATATTGACTAGAACTTCCATCCCGTACATGTTACAATCGTTATATACCACTGACCATACATATATTGACTAGAACTTCCATCCCGTACATGTTCAATCGTTATATACCACTGACCATACATATATTGACTAGAACTTCCATCCCGTACATGATACAATCGTTATATACCACTGACCATACATATATTGACTAGAACTTCCATCCCGTACATGATACAATCGTTATATACCACTGACCATACATATATTGACTAGAACTTCCATCCCGTACATGATACAATCGTTATATACCACTGATCATACATATATTGACTAGAACTTCCATCCCGTACATGATACAATCGTTATATACCACTGACCATACATATATTGACTAGAACTTCCATCCCGTACATGTTCAATCGTTATATACCACTGACCATACATATATTGACTGGAACTTCCATCCCGTGCATGATATAATCGTTATATACCACTGACCATACATATATTGACTAGAACTTCCATCCCGTACATGATATAATCGTTATATACCACTGACCATACATATATAAAGGTAATAACAAAATTACCGAACTCCGAACAATCTTACAAAGGGAAAGTCAAAACTCATAATTATATAAACAGACAAAATCAGTCAACAACCGGAAAACTGTTAAAACCGTAATGATCCTGACTTGGTACAGGCATTTCTAAAGAAATGGTGGGATGAATCAGATTTTAAAGCGCCAAACCTCCCGCTCTAATTACGGTTCAAAGGTTCCGGCAGTCACTATAACAGTATTTAAATACAGGAACAAAATAGGTAAAATAGTTGTCAAAGCAGTACCATATTCGGTGACGTAAATGTCAAAAATATCTTTACGTCACACATTGACAAAAAAAATATCCTTGACATTTGTTGACTTCTTTATCTTTATACATTTTCACTATATGAAAATGCATCGCCTACAATTTTCTCTGCAGAGACGGAATACATATATAGTGACTAGAACTTCCATCCCGTACATGTTACAATCGTTATATACCACTGACCATACATATATTTACTAGAACTTCCATCCCGTACATGTTCAATCGTTATATACCACTGACCATACATATATTGACTAGAATTTCCATCCCGTACATGATATAATCGTTATATACCACTGACCATACATATATTGACTAGAACTTCCATCCCGTACATGTTCAATCGTTATATACCACTGACCATACATATATTGACTAGAACTTCCATCCCGTACATGATACAATCGTTATATACCACTGACCATACATATATTGACTAGAACTTCCATCCCGTACATGTTCAATCGTTATATACCACTGACCATACATATATTGACTAGAACTTCCATCCCGTACATGTTACAATCGTTATATACCACTGACCATACATATATTGACTAGAACTTCCACCCCGTACATGTTCAATCGTTATATACCACTGACCATACATATATTGACTAGAACTTCCATCCCGTACATGATACAATCGTTATATACCACTGACCATACATATATTGACTAGAACTTCCATCCCGTACATGATACAATCGTTATATACCACTGACCATACATATATTGACTAGAACTTCCATCCCGTACATGATACAATCGTTATATACCACTGATCATACATATATTGACTAGAACTTCCATCCCGTACATGATACAATCGTTATATACCACTGACCATACATATATTGACTAGAACTTCCATCCCGTACATGTTCAATCGTTATATACCACTGACCATACATATATTGACTAGAACTTCCATCCCGTGCATGATATAATCGTTATATACCACTGACCATACATATATTGACTAGAACTTCCATCCCGTACATGATATAATCGTTATATACCACTGACCATAAATATATAAAGGTAATAACAAAATTACCGAACTCCGAACAATCTTACAAAGGGAAAGTCAAAACTCATAATTATATAAACAGACAAAATCAGTCAACAACCGGAAAACTGTGAAAACCGTAATGACCCTGACTTGGTACAGGCATTTCTAAAGAAATGGTGGGATGAATCAGATTTTAAAGCGCCAAACCTCCCGCTCTAATTACGGTTCAAAGGTTCCGGCTGTCACTATAACAGTATTTAAATACAGGAACAAAATAGGTAAAATAGTTGTCAAAGCAGTACCATATTCGGTGACGTAAATGTCAAAAATATCTTTACGTCACACATTGACAAAAAAAATATCCTTGACATTTGTTGACTTCTTTATCTTTATACATTTTCTCTATATGAAAATGCATCGCCTACAATTTTCTCTGCAGAGACGGAATACATATATATTGACTAGAACTTCCATCCCGTACATGATATAATCGTTATATACCACTGACCATACATATATTGACTAGAACTTCCATCCCGTACATGTTCAATCGTTATATACCACTGACCATACATATATTGACTAGAACTTCCATCCCGTACATGATACAATCGTTATATACCACTGACTATACATATATTGACTAGAACTTCCATCCCGTACATGTTCAATCGGTATATACCACTGACCATACATATATTGACTAGAACTTCCATCCCGTACATGTTCAATCGTTATATACCACTGACCATACATATATTGACTAGAACTTCCATCCCGTACATGATGCAATCGTTATATACCACTGACTATACATATATTGACTAGAACTTCCATCCCGTACATGTTCAATCGGTATATACCACTGACCATACATATATTGACTAGAACTTCCATCCCGTGCATGATATAATCGTTATATACCACTGACCATACATATATTGACTAGAACTTCCATCCCGTACATGTTACAATCGTTATATACCACTGACCATACATATATTGACTAGAACTTCCATCCCGTAGATGATACAATCGTTATATACCACTGATCATATATATATTGACTAGAACTTCCATCCCGTACATGATATAATCGTTATATACCACTGACCATACATATATTGACTAGAACTTCCATCCCGTACATGATACAATCGTTATATACCACTGACCATACATATATTGACTAGAACTTCCATCCCGTACATGATACAATCGTTATATACCACTGATCATACATATATTGACTAGAACTTCCATCCCGTACATGATACAATCGTTATATACCACTGACCATACATATATTGACTAGAACTTCCATCCCGTACATGTTCAATCGTTATATACTACTGACCATACATATATTGACTGGAACTTCCATCCCGTGCATGATATAATCGTTATATACCACTGACCATACATATATTGACTAGAACTTCCATCCCGTACATGATATAATCGTTATATACCACTGACCATACATATATAAAGGTAATAACAAAATTACCGAACTCCGAACAATCTTACAAAGGGAAAGTCAAAACTCATAATTATATAAACAGACAAAATCAGTCAACAACCGGAAAACTGTTAAAACCGTAATGATCCTGACTTGGTACAGGCATTTCTAAAGAAATGGTGGGATGAATCAGATTTTAAAGCGCCAAACCTCCCGCTCTAATTACGGTTCAAAGGTTCCGGCTGTCACTATAACAGTATTTAAATACAGGAACAAAATAGGTAAAATAGTTGTCAAAGCAGTACCATATTCGGTGACGTAAATGTCAAAAATATCTTTACGTCACACATTGACAAAAAAAATATCCTTGACATTTGTTGACTTCTTTATCTTTATACATTTTCACTATATGAAAATGCATCGCCTACAATTTTCTCTGCAGAGACGGAATACATATATAGTGACTAGAACTTCCATCCCGTACATGTTACAATCGTTATATACCACTGACCATACATATATTTACTAGAACTTCCATCCCGTACATGTTCAATCGTTATATACCACTGACCATACATATATTGACTAGAATTTCCATCCCGTACATGATATAATCGTTATATACCACTGACCATACATATATTGACTAGAACTTCCATCCCGTACATGTTCAATCGGTATATACCACTGACCATACATATATTGACTAGAACTTCCATCCCGTGCATGATATAATCGTTATATACCACTGACCATACATATATTGACTAGAACTTCCATCCCGTACATGTTACAATCGTTATATACCACTGACCATACATATATTGACTAGAACTTCCATCCCGTAGATGATACAATCGTTATATACCACTGATCATACATATATTGACTAGAACTTCCATCCCGTACATGATATAATCGTTATATACCACTGACCATACATATATTGACTAGAACTTCCATCCCGTACATGATACAATCGTTATATACCACTGACCATACATATATTGACTAGAACTTCCATCCCGTACATGATACAATCGTTATATACCACTGATCATACATATATTGACTAGAACTTCCATCCCGTACATGATACAATCGTTATATACCACTGACCATACATATATTGACTAGAACTTCCATCCCGTACATGTTCAATCGTTATATACCACTGACCATACATATATTGACTAGAACTTCCATCCCGTACATGTTAATATAATTGCCGAAAAATTGAAAAATAAATGCTCTGAGTCCAATAAAGGTGATACTAAGTACTATTATATACCTTCATAGGAAATTTAGGAGAACATGTTCTTGGAAATACGGCTTCTGATTACCCTTTTGGTATCTCAAACTATTCTTTCAGAGGTTCAAGCCGTATCTCAGGTTTATTATTTGTCGCTAATTCAAAAATGGAACAGAAGGAATGCCAAGGTGTATGAATGTAATTTACATATATCACATTCGATATCAAGGGAGAACACTTTGATTGATGTTCTTTAGAATACATTTGCTGATATCAAGTCATTACAAAGTAGTAGGGTTTCAAGAGAAGAGAATTAACGAATATGACGTCTTTTATCTTCGTCTTCTTTCATAGCCGTAATGAAAGGGGGAGGTTTGGCGCTTTAAAATCTGATTCAACCCACCATTTCTTTAGAAATGCCTGTACCAAGTCAGGGTCATTACGGTTTTCACAGTTTTTCGGTTGTTGACTGATTTTGTCTGTTTATATACTTATGAGTTTTGACTTTCCCTTTGTAAGATTGTTCGGAGTTCGGTAATTTTGTTATTACCCTTATTATCTAGTATAAGGTGAGATTGTTATGGTGGAGAACATCAAACCACTGAATACTTAACGTCCAGCGAGCAGTATTTCAGCTATATCCAGGACAAGAACATGTTCATCAAATATTGATGATTCCAAATAAACTCAGATTGAAATGTAAATGTCAACAAAATGTCAGAGATAACATAAAATATGCAAGAATGGATTCTTGTTGATTTTGAATCGGACAAAGACAAAGGATATAAACATACAAGCAAACTAAAAGAATATCGTCAATCGTCGCTTGAAGATCTTATGTTGTAGGACAAGAAGTTAAAGTCTTTGTTTAAAAGTTCAATACATTTCCGAGTGCTCTAGCATTAAATACCCCAACTGTGTCATAATTTCTCATCCATTTTGTCTCTGTATTCTACGATTTAGAGATTGGATTTTATTCCTACAGTGTGGTATTTTCTGTTTCCCATGTCATTATTTTGATTGCTTATTTGTTGCTCCTTTTGAGTGAATAGTTTTCAGGTTTATCTATTTATCTATTTAGCTGTAGAATATATAATGTGTCCCTCCATTGTTAACAATTATAGGAAAGAAATAGTTATATATTTTTTTTTAGAAAATTACTCGTTCAAATTTAGATAACAAGATGCTATTGGTCAACGTCTGTTAAATGGCGTTCATAAACATAAAAAACTATCCCTGAAAGATATGATAACATTATCAGCTCTGATTGGCCAATGTCTGCTAAATGGCGTTCATAAACATAAAAAACTATCCCTGAAAGATATGATAACATTATCAGCTTTGATTGGCCAATGTCTGCTAAATGGAATTCATAAATCCAGTATTGAAAAGCAAATTAAAACAAACAAAGTTGACAATAAATTCCAGAAAAAGTATTATAAAAAGTGTTATAAGGTTTTATAAATGATCCTTGTTAAAACATAATTTTTTAGAAAATAAATTACTTGTATTCATATCATCATGTCCATAACTTTGTTTTAATTTTCAACCTCTGACACAATCTTCAACTTGTTGAAAGCGGCCATATTTGGTAGAAGTATGTGCAAAACACTTACATGACCACCGCATCAATTCACTAAAAGTGGATGCTTAGGCCATTAAAACTATTTTAACTCCACCAGGAAAGGAAAATGAGCGGGCATGGTGTGTTAGTGGTACGGGCATGGTGTATTAGTGGTATGGGTATGGTGTGTTAGTGGTATGGGCATGGTGTGTTAGTGATACGGGCATGGTGTGTTAGTGGTACGGACATGGTGTGTTAGTGGTATGGGCATTGTGTGTTAGTGGTACGGGCATGGTGTGTTAGTGGTACGGACATGGTGTGTTAGTGGTATGGGCATGGTGTGTTAGTGGTACGGGCATGGTGTGTTAGTGGTATCCATGTTGCTTATGTTTCTACGAGTTTTCTATTAGAAGTTGGCGTTTCTTTTACTTCTACTTCTACCAAATATGGCCGCTTTCAACAAGTTGAAGATTGTGTCAGAGGTTGAAAATTACAACATAAATTACTATTTCATTGGGCAGTGTTTCAATCAAGTGACTCAAAGCTATAGGTTGTGACAGTCGCTTCCGACAGTGTGGTATTTCTTATTTTTCATTTTATTAAACTAATATTTACATATGCAAATCATAGATACAATAAATTAGACTGGGTTTTCATCAATTTGAATGCAAGAAAATGTGAAATTAATAGATTTTTTGTTGAAATTCCTAATTTTCAACTCCATAATGGCTTTATTTATAGTATTCTTGTATATTTCTTGAGTTTACGAAAGATCAGAAAAATTGTCAATGATTGTCGACCGTTGTTGTTTCAACTTTTTCATTTAATTAATAATCTCCCATAACTTTCAGAATGTAGTCTTGTATGTTACACTAACAGCTTGTTTTCAGATCATGCTAATTATTAATATTTTTAAAGATTAATATTTTAACAACCGAAAAAGATGACATGCAGGCTTATATTCTTAGTTGGGGCTCTGTATTGATATAACTTACTTGCTTTGTCTTTGATATTTGTTTTGTTTTTGCTTATACATTTTCTTGATCCATTATGATGTTCTTTGGCTCAAATTTTGTAAATGGAGATTGCTATTTCTGTCACAAGGTAACTTCTGACTAGATACAATAGCCAACACAGATAATACAATAGTAGATAGTGAACATTTTTCTCATTTTCAAAAAACTATTTATTCTTACGAATTTTGTGAATTGCCAACGTGAGACAAACACTTAGTTAGAATTCTGTGGAAAGAAAATTTTGAAAATAGCATTTGATTTAACGAGGTATATTTTAATTAAAATTTTTTGCCAAAATTTTTACTTTTCACTTTGCAGAATTATTTTACATAGCAAATTGATTTGATTATCTTTTTAAGCGATTGCAGAAAGAGTTAATACAATTTTCATTTTCAATAGGGAGGGGCAAGTTGTTAGTCTGACTCTGACCAAATCTACAGAAAATAGTTTTTATGACTTGTTTGTATAATAATGATCAGATGATTTATTATCAAAACTGTAATGTGTCTAAAATCTAAACCTGAATCTTTTTACCGTCTAAATAATTTTTAAATATTTCAAAATAAATATTTAAATATCAGACGAAATGTCAAATTGAATATGTGAAATATTGCATTATGAATGTCTAATAAAAATAGCAGGCTGAATGTCAAATGAATACCAAACCATTTTTCAAGTTTGCTCACTTCATTGAGTTTAATTCGTGAGCCTGACGGGAAGAAGAAGATGTACTCACAGGGGAGAGGAGACAATTGCATATATGGAAAATGGAGAAATAATTTCAAAATATCTAACCTTTCCTTGAAAACGTATTATAAATAATGCCATGAGGACAGTTTCTTTACTTACGTTACTTAGCAAAAATGATTAAGTATTAAATAAATGTTATGGTATCGATCTGTATCCATCTGTATCCATGAAAATAAAAACTGGACTCCTTAATATCATAAATATATACAATATTTATACAAATTTAAACAATTAGTTTTAAAACCATTAGACCAGTAATAGGATATATGTAGCTGAAGTGTAAAGAAATGTCACAGGCATTGATGTAGATAATATATTAAAGTTTTATATAAACAAGGTCATGTTTTTATTCTCCATAGGCATAATGTTAGTTTCCAGTTATAAATCTGTACCTGAGAACTTAATGTTTGGTTAACAATATCATTAAGGGGGCAATTAATATAAATATTACCTTTATCTACCATTTAATTACAAGTTTGTAGATAGTGTATTGATTCATCCTCACCAAATGTTAAATTTATATATGATCCCATTTTGTTGTTATTATTCCATTTTATTTGAGAAAGAATAAATAATTAGTCATTTTCAAAACAAAATGAAAGTAAAAGTAGCACGTGTCTTTTCGTTTTATTTTGTAAAGATGTTTAATATAAATACAAGGGAGATACTTATTAAAAACATGATACATTAGAAATTTTTTTTCTATTATTTTCAACTTTGTATTAAGAATATTCCACCAAATATGAGTTAGAAAAATAGTAAGAAGAATACGTGCTTTAACTCGACACAACACAATACAGAAAATAAACCTTTATGACGATTCACAATAACTCGTAGGTATCAACTAGTTTCATTTATTTGTATCCTATAGGTATAAATACCATCATTTAATCTGGAAAAATATAAAAGCTTTTGTTTTAGGGTAAAAAGAAGTTTTAATATAAAACATAATATCGTCATTAGATCCAAGAAAAGACAGAATGCCTGGATCAAAATATAATGTTTAATGGTTTCTTGTTAAATGAAGCTTGGCAGATGTTGTTTCACAATACATTGACAAATGGCAATTTCTCAAGTATAATTTAAAATCTTCTTTGTTGAATATTTTATAATTTTATTATTCTTGGTTGATTGTTTTTGTTTTTTCTCACAGATTTAAATAACATGTTTATTAAATTTTGAAGAATAGCAGAAATTTAAAGTTTAAATGTTTCCCTATTGAGTATATATTCTATACCAACATGTAGGTATATTTAGATATTTTCAATTCACACGCAATTGTATTTATATAACCTTACTTTGATGATTGCAGATTTAAAACCAGCATCACAAAGTCTTGACTAAAGTTTAAATTCAAAAGTAAAATAATACAACTATAAAGGTATAAGATAATTAAAGTTAGCATACTCACATTATTGTCTTCATCTGTGTCCTCACAGTTCTGTACCTCACATGGGATATATATTTCTATGATCAATAGTGTCCACTGTTAAACCTCACACTCTAGTAGGACGCTCCTCCACACCAAGGTATCCCTCTGTATACCTATTCATCTGTCACTATATTGTCTGTGTTTAAGGAGAAGGATATTTGTATGGTGAACTTGTATTAACGATCAATATCACAAACATTTATTTCAAATCGGATTGTGCGTTGCAATGATAGGCTGGTCCTGTAGCGTAATCGGATCCTGACACTGAAATCATTGTTTCTAACTCGGAGAACCAACCACATGCGTTGTAAATGATTCGAAAAGGGAACAGATGTTAAACATAATTAGTAGCAAATAACTTGTATGAGTGGTTTTTTTTTACATTTGTAATAAGGACACATAGCATCTTAATTAACGAGAGGCAATGAACAGTGTATGTCTACTATTGAAAGCTTTTGAAGTTCAAAGGTTACACGTGAATGCATTATTTCGTCGTTCATTGAAAGTTAATTTGCCTTAACAGGACGTTCACAATTACATCGATACATATTTCGCTGTTAAAATGGAAGCAAATCACTTCACTAAGGTAAGAATACGTATTTCATTCTTTTTTAAAAATTAATTTATTGTCCGGCATTTTAACCGACCTCTGTTTTCTAACGTTGTTTCTTATCCCTTTTCTGAGGTATATATGGCATGGAGACAATAATAAGTAGTATATATGGCTTGGAGACAATAATAAGTAGTATATATGGCTTGGAGACAATAATAAGTAGGTGTTTCATATATTCTTATTTCCATGAGATACATACATACATACTTACAAAAAACAAATTGACATTGTGTTTACCTAAAAACATTATAATGGAAAAATTGGTAAGTAAAACCATAAATAGACCCGAGATAAAAGTTCCCGTTTCATCATTACTTAGTTGTCTGATCTACGACAGTAAAGCCAATGGAAAAATCCTTCATTAAATAAATATATGTGTAATAAGAAAGGGGTTAAGAAAATCAATGGTATCCATAAAACCATCTTATCTAATTTGAATATTGCATGTTTATGTTCAGATGCTTTCACCAACGTTGTGACGTCATTATTAGTAATTGCATTAAATACAAGGGGCAGGTGTAACATTTCTGTGTTTAAGTGTTAATGAAATAATGCCCTGGATTGTCCTATTGTACGGCCTAGCCACTTAAATGTTAAAGCATTAACAATTCCACGTTGTAGACATTTTCTCCTGTTTTTATTACTGTTGGAAACCCGTATTAGATTTAATAGAATACATCAGATTTTCACCGATACAAGTTTATCTGTTTACATATATTGTAAAATATAATATATATGAACCTTCTCTCATATATTGTAAAATATATTATATATCAACCATCTCCCATTTATTGTAAAATATATTATATATCAACCGTCTCCCATTTATTGTAAAATATAATATATATGAACCCTCTTTCATATATTGTAAAATATAATATATATGAACCCTCTCTCATATATTGTAAAATATATTATATATCAACCATCTCCCATTTGTTGTAAAATATATTATATATCAACCGTCTCCCATTTATTGTAAAATATAATATATATGAACCCTCTTTCATATATTGTAAAATATAATATATATGAACCCTCTTTCATATATTGTAAAATATAATATATATGAACCCCCTTTCATATATTGTAAAATATAATATATATGAACCCTCTTTCATATATTGTAAAATATAATATATATGAACCCTCTTTCATATATTGTAAAATATAATATATATGAACCCTCTTTCATATATTGTAAAATATAATATATATAACCCTCTTTCATATATTGTAAAATATAATATACATGAACCCTCTTTCATATATTGTAAAATATAATATAACCTTCTTTCATATATTGTAAAATATAATATATATGAACCCTCTTTCATATATTGTAAAATATAATATATATGAACCCTCTTTCATATATTGTAAAATATAATATATATAACCCTCTTTCATATATTGTAAAATATAATATATATGAACCCTCTTTCATATATTGTAAAATATAATATATATGAACCCTCTTTCATATATTGTAAAATATAATATATATGAACCCTCTTTCATATATTGTAAAATATAATATATATGAACCCTCTCTCATATATTGTAAAATATAATATATATGAACCCTCTTTCATATATTGTAAAATATAATATATATGAACCCTCTCTCATATATTGTAAAATATAATATATATGAACCCTCTTTCATATATTGTAAAATATAATATATATGAACCCTCTTTCATATATTGTAAAATATAATATATATGAACCCTCTCTCATATATTGTAAAATATAATATATATGAACCCTCTCTCATATATTGTAAAATATAATATACATGAACCCTCTTTCATATATTGTAAAATATGATATAACCTTCTTTCATATATTGTAAAATATAATATATATGAACCCTCTTTCATATATTGTAAGATGGATTTTAAAATGTACTTTAGAAATCGATGATTTGATTGATAGTATTTCTGTATATTAGACGGATATCATAGAATTAGAGAGACAACATGAGGTATTGTCTTCTCTCGTGATAAAACGTCATAAATTAATTAACATATGACAAGTGTCCAATAACTCGTCAGAACACTTCATGTCGGAAAGTCAGAAACATATTTCAATTTCATGAGCTTACAGTTGAAAACAATCATGCATAGGGTACACATTTGTTTGCTCTCAAATACTTTTAAATTATTTGGCTTTTCAATATTTCGACTACGAGTGTTCTTGATAGATGATTTTCCAGAAACGCGTCATGCGCACTAAATTAGATATCTACGTTTTTATTATAAGTAACACAAAAGTCACCCCTACAGTAAAACAATCCATTAGCTTTTTTTTATGTTTGTTGTTGTTTATTTACTAAATACTATAAATATAAATTGTATATCAATACATTGCCTACCGGGCTGTTGATAGAAATATATCTACTCCTGGTCATGTTAATGTTTTAGTACAAGCCAATGTGTATGCAATATATGTGTAATTTAGAGAATAAAAACGTAGATATCTAATGTAGTGCGCACAAAGCTTTACTGGTACACCTCAATGTCTTTGAGAGCAACGAAATCAAATGGCCGAAACAGGATAGCCACATTCAGCTATACCTATGTCTGAGGGAGGAGAACTTTAGTACATTCAGCTATACCTATGTCTGAGGGAGGAGAACTTTAGTACATTCAGCTATACCTATGTCTGAGGGAGGAGAACTTTAGTACATTCAGCTATACCTATGTCTGAGGGAGGAGAACTTTAGTACATTCAGCTATACCTATGTCTGAGGGAGGAGAACTTTAGTACATTCAGCTATACCTATGCCTGAGAGAGGAGAACTTTAGTACATTCAGCTATACCTATGTCTGAGGGAGGAGAACTTTAGTACATTCAGCTATACCTATGCCTGAGGGAGGAGAACTTTAGTACATTCAGCTATACCTATGTCTGAGGGAGGAGAACTTTAGTACATTCAGCTATACCTATGTCTGAGGGAGGAGAACTTTAGTACATTCAGCTATACCTATGTCTGAGGGAGGAGAACTTTAGTACATTCAGCTATACCTATGTCTGAGGGAGGAGAACTTTAGTACATTCAGCTATACCTATGTCTGAGGGAGGAGAACTTTAGTACATTCAGCTATACCTATGCCTGAGAGAGGAGAACTTTAGTACATTCAGCTATACCTATGTCTGAGGGAGGAGAACTTTAGTACATTCAGCTATACCTATGCCTGAGGGAGGAGAACTTTAGTACATTCAGCTATACCTATGTCTGAGGGAGGAGAACTTTAGTACATTCAGCTATACCTATGTCTGAGGGAGGAGAACTTTAGTACATTCAGCTATACCTATGTCTGAGGGAGGAGAACTTTAGTACATTCAGCTATACCTATGTCTGAGGGAGGAGAACTTTAGTACATTCAGCTATACCTATGTCTGAGGGAGGAGAACTTTAGTACATTCAGCTATACCTATGTCTGAGGGAGGAGAACTTTAGTACATTCAGCTATACCTATGTCTGAGGGAGGAGAACTTTAGTACATTCAGCTATACCTATGTCTGAGGGAGGAGAACTTTAGTACATTCAGCTATACCTATGTCTGAGGGAGGAGAACTTTAGTACATTCAGCTATACCTATGTCTGATGGAGGAGAACTTTAGTACATTCAGCTATACCTATGTCTGAGGGAGGAGAACTTTAGTACATTCAGCTATACCTATGTCTGAGGGAGGAGAACTTTAGTACATTCAGCTATACCTATGTCTGAGGGAGGAGAACTTTAGTACATTCAGCTATACCTATGTCTGAGGGAGGAGAACTTTAGTACATTCAGCTATACCTATGTCTGAGGGAGGAGAACTTTAGTACATTCAGCTATACCTATGTCTGAGGGAGGAGAACTTTAGTACATTCAGCTATACCTATGTCTGAGGGAGGAGAACTTTAGTACATTCAGCTATACCTATGTCTGAGGGAGGAGAACTTTAGTACATTCAGCTATACCTATGTCTGAGGGAGGAGAACTTTAGTACATTCAGCTATACCTATGCCTGAGGGAGGAGAACTTTAGTACATTCAGCTATACCTATGCCTGAGGGAGGAGAACTTTAGTACATTCAGCTATACCTATGTCTGAGGGAGGAGAACTTTAGTACATTCAGCTATACCTATGTCTGAGGGAGGAGAACTTTAGTACATTCAGCTATACCTATGTCTGAGGGAGGAGAACTTTAGTACATTCAGCTATACCTATGTCTGAGGGAGGAGAACTTTAGTACATTCAGCTATACCTATGTCTGAGGGAGGAGAACTTTAGTACATTCAGCTATACCTATGTCTGAGGGAGGAGAACTTTAGTACATTCAGCTATACCTATGCCTGAGGGAGGAGAACTTTAGTACATTCAGCTATACCTATGCCTGAGGGAGGAGAACTTTAGTACATTCAGCTATACCTATGTCTGAGGGAGGAGAACTTTAGTACATTCAGCTATACCTATGTCTGAGGGAGGAGAACTTTAGTACATTCAGCTATACCTATGTCTGAGGGAGGAGAACTTTAGTACATTCAGCTATACCTATGTCTGAGGGAGGAGAACTTTAGTACATTCAGCTATACCTATGCCTGAGGGAGGAGAATTTTAGTACATTCAGCTATACCTATGCCTGAGGGAGGAGAACTTTAGTACATTCAGCTATACCTATGTCTGAGGGAGGAGAACTTTAGTACATTCAGCTATACCTATGTCTGAGGGAGGAGAACTTTAGTACATTCAGCTATACCTATGCCTGAGGGAGGAGAACTTTAGTACATTCAGCTATACCTATGTCTGAGGGAGGAGAACTTTAGTACATTCAGCTATACCTATGCCTGAGGGAGGAGAACTTTAGTACATTCAGCTATACCTATGTCTGAGGGAGGAGAACTTTAGTACATTCAGCTATACCTATGTCTGAGGGAGGAGAACTTTAGTACATTCAGCTATACCTATGCCTGAGGGAGGAGAATTTTAGTACATTCAGCTATACCTATGCCTGAGGGAGGAGAACTTTAGTACATTCAGCTATACCTATGTCTGAGGGAGGAGAACTTTAGTACATTCAGCTATACCTATGTCTGAGGGAGGAGAACTTTAGTACATTCAGCTATACCTATGCCTGAGGGAGGAGAACTTTAGTACATTCAGCTATACCTATGTCTGAGGGAGGAGAACTTTAATACATTCAGCTATACCTATGTCTGAGGGAGGAGAACTTTAGTACATTCAGCTATACCTATGTCTGAGGGAGGAGAACTTTAGTACATTCAGCTATACCTATGTCTGATGGAGGAGAACTTTAGTACATCCAGCTATACCTATGTCTGATGGAGGAGAACTTTAGTACATTCAGCTATACCTATGCCTGAGGGAGGAGAACTTTAGTACATTCAGCTATACCTATGCCTGAGGGAGGAGAACTTTAGTACATTCAGCTATACCTATGCCTGAGGGAGGAGAATTTTAGTACATTCAGCTATACCTATGTCTGAGGGAGGAGAACTTTAGTACATTCAGCTATACCTATGTCTGAGGGAGGAGAACTTTAGTCCATTCAGCTATACCTATGCCTGAGGGAGGAGAACTTTAGTACATTCAGCTATACCTATGCCTGAGGGAGGAGAACTTTAGTACATTCAGCTATACCTATGCCTGAGGGAGGAGAACTTTAGTACATTCAGCTATACCTATGTCTGAGGGAGGAGAACTTTAGTACATTCAGCTATACCTATGTCTGAGGGAGGAGAACTTTAGTACATTCAGCTATACCTATGTCTGAGGGAGGAGAACGTTAGTACATTCAGCTATACCTATGCCTGAGGGAGGAGAACTTTAGTACATTCAGCTATACCTATGTCTGAGGGAGGAGCACTTTAGTACATTCAGCTATACCTATGTCTGAGGGAGGAGAACTTTAGTCCATTCAGCTATACCTATGCCTGAGGGAGGAGAACTTTAGTACATTCAGCTATACCTATGTCTGAGGGAGGAGAACTTTAGTACATTCAGCTATACCTATGTCTGAGGGAGGAGAACTTTAGTACATTCAGCTATACCTATGCCTGAGGGAGGAGAACTTTAGTACATTCAGCTATACCTATGCCTGAGGGAGGAGAACTTTAGTACATTCAGCTATACCTATGTCTGAGGGAGGAGAACTTTAGTACATTCAGCTATACCTATGTCTGAGGGAGGAAAACTTTAAAACATTCAGCTATACCTATGTCTGAGGGAGGAGAACTTTAGTCCATTCAGCTATACCTATGTCTGAGGGAGGAGAACCTTAGTGTTGATAATAATTACATTATTTTGGAACTGTACATTTTAATAATGAACATATCCAACCAATGTCTCTGTTACTGTGTCTATAAATAAAATTTATTAAGTCAAATTGTTCAAACTATTTGTGACTACATAAAAAAAACCAGATAAGAACAAAGAAAATCAAGTTAATCTAAATACTATCACTACAATTTGTTTTTACTGATTATGTCATCGTAATGGTGACTTTCATTTCTATAGATTACAATGTTAAATGACTAAGTAAACCATATTCATCACGAAATGTTTGAAGATGTCAAAGTGATAATCAGAAACGGTATATCTAAGGATAGACCATAGTTTGGTCATTCAAAAAGGGACAAAAATTGCACAAATCAATTCAAAATTCGTTATTTTGACATAGTTCTTTCATAACTCTATCATCACAACACAACGTGCATTCATATACTCATTTAAATATTTGCGTAACATCAACCAACAACACATTTTCATTCAAACATGTTGTAAATTTGGTAGCACACCATCATCCAAGTAATAGTGCTGTTGAACCAGACTTCCGGTTACTTCTAGGTTTTATGTCATATGTTAATGTGGGCGATAAAGTGGACAATGTCCGTGTGTCTGTAGTTATTCTCTATAGGTCAATGGATAATTTATACTAATATTAAAATAATACAGACTAAGATGTCAGTGTCGTACAGTGAACTGAAATCGAATATATCCAATCAATGCTATTATGTTTCGTACCTCGAGCCTTTCACTTCTTTGTTGAATACATTGCCGAATCTCGGATCTTTGTGAGAGGGTACGAATATGTTGACACACTAAAACTATCTGCAGTTCATGCGAACTTTCATTCATGCTTACGAACAGTGACACGTGCTTTTTGTTGTTATTCACTTCGTCATTAATGTTTAGATCTATTTTCTTGTATATGTTGCCGCCTATCGGCAAGCGAATCAATTAATAAAGCCAAACCAGACTCTGTATTGCAGAGCATGCAAGAGTCTGGTTGTCTTAGCTGCGGAACCGTAGCTCTTAACGGTCCTTTATAATCATGAAAAAGATCGATAAGAGTCATAATGCTTCAGTGAGGCTGGATTAGACTAGTTACATTGTACAGTGAGGTTGGATTAGACTAGTTACATTGTACAGTGAGGTTGGATTAGACTAGTTACATTGTACAGTGAGGTTGGATTAGACTAGTTACATTATACAGTGAGGCTGGATTAGACTAATTACATTGTACAGTGAGGTTGGATTAGACTAGTTACATTATACAGTGAGGCTGGATTAGACTAGTTACATTATACAGTGAGGCTGGATTAGACTAGTTACATTGTACAGTGAGGTTGGATTAGATTAGTTACACTATACAGTGAGGCTGGATTAGACTAATTACATTGTACAGTGAGGCTGGATTAGACTAGTTACATTGCACACTGAGGTTGGATTAGACTAGTTACATTGTACAGTAAGGATGGATTAGACTAGTTACATTGTACAGTGAGGTTGGATTAGACTAGTTACATTGTACAGTGAGGTTGGATTAGACTAGTTACATTGTACAGTGAGGTTGGATTAGACTAGTTACATTGTACACTGAGGTTGGATTAGACTAGTTACATTGTACAGTAAGGATGGATTAGACTAGTTACATTGTACAGTGAGGTTGGATTAGACTAGTTACATTGTACAGTGAGGTTGGATTAGACTAGTTACATTATACAGTGAGGCTGGATTAGACTAATTCCATTGTACATTGAGGCTGGATTAGACTAGGTACATTGTACAGTGAGGCCGGATTAGACTAGTTACATTGTACAGTGAGGATGGATTAGACTAGTTACATTGTACAGTGAGGATTAGACTAGTTACATTGTACAGTGAGGTTGAATTAGACTAGTTACATTGTACAGTGAGGTTGGATTAGACTAGTTACATTGTACAGTGAGGTTGGATTAGACTAGTTACATTGTACAGTGAGGCTGGATTAGAATAATTACATTGCACAGTGAGGCTGGATTAGACTAGTTACATTGTACAGTGAGGCTGGATTAGACTAATTACATTGTACAGTGAGGTTGGATTAGACTAGTTACATCGTACAGTGAGGATTAGACTAGTTACATTGTGCAGTGAGGATTAGACTAGTTACATTGTACAGTGAGGATTAGACTAGTTACATTGTACAGTGAGGATTAGACTAGTTAAATTGTACAGTGAGGATTAGATTAGTTATAGTGTACAGTGAGGATTAGACTAGTTACACTGTACAGTGAGGATTAGACTAGTTATAGTGTACAGTGAGGATTAGACTAGTTACAGTGTACAGTGAGGATTAGACTAGCTACATTGTACAGTGAGGATTAGACTAGTTACATTGTACAGTGAGGATTCGACTAGTTACATTGTACAGTGAAGATTAGACTAGTTACATTGTACAGTGAGGATTAGACTAGTTACATTGTACAGTGAGGATTATACTAGTTACATTGTACAGTGAGGATTAGACTAGTTACATTGTACAGTGAGGATTAGACTAGTTACATTGTAGAGTGAGGATTAGAATAGTTACATTATACAGTGAGGATTAGACTAGTTACATTGTACAGTGAGGATTAGACCAGTTACATTGTACAATGAGGATTAGACTAGTTACATTGTCCAGTGAGGATTAGACTAGTTACATTGTACAGGTCGTTCATATCTTTTACTTTGCAGTACATATTTAGTTGTTTTAACGTGTCATCATTATTGTTATTGAAAACATCAAGACAAGTTTGGAGATACCAAGTAAATAAAAGAAAAGACAATACAATGGTCAATAAAAAAAAGGACAAAATATATTACATACATTTCTACATTACGGTTACATTTCCCAAAAATATGATCTCTTTCACTTTGTGACTTATTAAACAAGATTGACATCATGTGAGAGTCACGTACATCATTCATATTTATGTATCTATTAAAGTACTGTACTTAACATGGAGTGTCTTTTAGACTGTACCATAAAGTGACTATATATATATATAAATGGGTCATATATTTACTCACCCAACATGATGCTTGCTAGAATGATATCAATTTACAATCTCAGTATTGCATAATTTTATGTTCGTTCATTGTTTATTGACCATGGATAAGACCTGCTAAAGGCATACAAGGCTTATGTGCGTTTTGAACACGAAATGAATACAAAACTACATGTATTTTTTACAACTGGCTTCAAATTAATTGTCGACATTTATACATCACATGGTTGATAATGGTGGAATTCTAAGAACAAAGTTTTATATTTATTTCTAGTTTTCAGAATACTAATAATTTATTTCTATAACTCGCATTTCATAAATCCAAGCCCATATTGCTGTAAAATTTTATATTAATTATGTCTTTTCCTACGAATTTGATATTTGATTTTGGAATTGTATCGACAGTGTGGTATTTTTAGAATTGTATCGACAGTGTGGTATTTTTTTAATTGTATCGACAGTGTGGTATTTTTAGAATTGTATCGACAGTGTGGTATTCTTAGAATTGTATCGACAGTGTGGTATTTTTAGAATTGCATCGACAGTGTGGTATTTTTAAAATTGTATCGACAGTGTGGTATTCTCAGAATTGTATCGACAGTGTGGTATTTTTAGAATTGTATCGACAGTGTGGTATTTTTTGTTTTTCATTTTATTGCATACCTTTTTTCCCCCTTTTTATTAGCTCACCTGTGTGAGCTATTGCCATCACTTGGCGTCCGTCGTCCGTCGTCCGTCTGTAAAATGTTTCAAAAATCTTCTCCTCTGAAACCACTGGGCCAATTTAAGACAAACTTGGCCTGAATCATCCTTAGGTGGTTCCCTTTAAAAGTTATGTCCGATGATCGTGCCGACCAACCATCATGGCCGCCATGTCTATAAATAGAACATAGGGGGTAAAATCAGCAAAAAAATCAATTAAAAAATCCATAGGAATCCTTTAGAGTATATTGCAATTAAATTTGATACATATGTAATATTCTTTCAGAATTATGGTTGAGGACCCCATCCCTCATCAAACATGGCCACTATCGTTACTATGAATAGAAAATTAGTGAAAAAATTCATTAAACAATTATTTTGAAATCCTGTAAAGAGTCAAATGCAATCAAACCATATGGAAAGAATGCATATGTGGTCTTCTTTCAAAATTTTGATTGAAGACCTCCGGCTGTCATCCAACGTGGCCGTCACTGCTACAAAAAATAGAAAATTATTGTAAAAAAAATATTTTAAAATCCGGTAAAAAGCCAGTTGCCACCTAACTTGAATAATACTGCGCCCTCTATCGGCACTTTCGCTGGCTGCAGCGACTAGCGGGAGAGTAATATAACGATTGGATTATTGGGGTTAGTTGACAGCAAACTTTATGGAAATGTTGCATATATGATCCGCTTTCAGACTTATGGTTGCTAACCTTGGTCGTTTATGAAGAATGGCTGCTATCGTTACTAAAAATAGATTTTTTTTTTATTTTAATTCTTTAAATATTGTAAAGAGCCAATGTTGCTACCAAACTATAAAGGAACAATGCATATATAATTCTCTTTCAGACCATGAATGATGACCCCGGCTGCCATCAAACATGGCCGTTGCCGCTTCTCAAACTTGAAAATTAGTGAAAAAATCAGTAAAAGATAGAAAACTATTGAACAAATTCCCCCAACAAAGTTTTTCTTAATACATATATAAATATTTTTTTCCCATAAAGTAAATGTTAAAATCTTATCCAGATTATAAAAATGATAAATAGGTTTCTCAGGACATTTTCATGGCATTAGTGTAACCCGTCAGTTACATGATCAGTAAAACGTTTTAAAGTAAATAACAGATTTGGAATTGTTTCAAACTTTTTAAGGATATTGATGAAGGAAACCTTCTATAGTAAATTATTCCAGAATCCTGCAAACTTTTGTTTGAACCTTTATTTTGCTTCAAAAGTGTTTTATTTACTTTTAAGGGTAAGTTGTGCAAAATGTGTATATTTTTGTATGCAGTTTTCAATATAAGCTGATTGTCGTCGAATCTGTTCTAGGTAGATCTATAAACAAATGAAATTTTGGGATTTTTCATACAAATTAATCTAAATTAAAATAATTGTGAAACAGAGTTTAATTATTTTGTTGTAGCATTCAACTGCATACACTCAGTATAAGTTAAAGTCAGCTATAAAATATAAATGGGTTTAGTTTTTACCCCATTTTTAAAATGAATTTTTTAATCACTTGGACATTCAGAATAAGTGTAAACATCAGTAAAGGCATATCCTCTGTGGTAACAATCCCCCCATAAACTAGACAACTAGTTGCTAATCCTTAGTTTGTAAATGTTGCAGCAAAAATATGCAAAGAAAGGTTGGTACTGTTGCTGTCATTTTGTCATTTGTTGGTGTTGTTTTTTGTTTTCTTCGTTGATAAGTTAAACATTTATGAATTAAACTGCCATTGATCACTGGAAGATCCTCTACAATGTTCAAGTTTTTTTTAATGCCAATCAGAAATCCAAGATGGCCACCACCACAGGATAGATTAACATTGAACCCTATGGGGAAAATGTTCAAATGTGTAACCAAACTGTACATGATTGTTCATTGGATGGTCCTCTACAAAGTTGAGCTTTTTTCTTCAATATGGAATTCAAGATGGCGGCTACGGCAGGCATGACTTGGTTTAACATCGGACCCTATGGGGAAAATGTTTTAAGAGACATCTGGGACAATTGAAGCTTAACCTTGAAACCGAACTAAGAAGGAATGTTTTTGGTGCCTCATGTGAGCGATTCAGGCTCTTGAGAGCCTCTGGTATTTAATTCTTATTTGCTACGCAAGTTCAACATGTATTGTTTAAGAAGCATTCATTATTGAAACAGTTCCAAAGTAATGTAATTATTATTAATACTAAAGTTCGCCTCCTCCAGACATTGGTGATTGATCCTTTTGATATTTTTTCAAACTTATATTTCAGTCATAAACTGACTTTGCTATCCTGTTTATGCCCTTCTATTTTCCTGCTTCCTAATAATTTTTAATTATTTTGCTTTTCAATCTTTTAACATTTGTATTAATATTGTATGTGCTTTGTTTTTATCGGATCATCATTTTAAAGCGAGTTAATATACCATTTTGACAGTGTCTCGTGGAAGTCACAATCATTAAAGTTGAAACTAACATTGAGCAATCAGAAGGTAAACAATACAATGTACAGTCTAAATACATACACTGACATTGTAATATATAACACGATTTACTCCCAATACGGAGCTACAAACAAAAGGGATGGGCTCCTTTAATTATCATTAACAATATATATCAACAGGGGTCTCTAGAGAGTCAGCAGTATTTCTTCCACTAGTGGTAGAAAAAATTTGGCAGGAACACTTAAGTACCAATGTCATAAGTGGTAAACAATATATTGAGACAAACAAACACCAAGAAATTTATGATATATACATTTTTTTGGAATATTTTGAATGTTCCGTCATTTACATTGTATATATAAGATGACTTGATCACATGATATCTATTTGTATATATAAGATGACTTGATTTGTATATATAAGATGACTTGATCACATGATATCTATTTGTATATATAAGATGACTTGATCACATGATATCTATTTGTATATATAAGATGACTTGATCACATGATATCTATTTGTATATATAAGATGACTTGATCACATGATATCTATTTGTATTAAGGTTTTTCAAGCTAATTGTTTTCCTATTCAGCTGTTTTATTAATGTTTATCTAAATATGTATCTGAATATTGTTTTTTAAGTTGTTAACTTCAGAATGTTTATCAATATGTAAATGAAGGTAAACAATGTGAGAATCAATAAGACTTTAATACATATATTGTATTTATATCAATTTACATACAAACTGTTTCGTCATGTCAATATACAATACCAGTCGTACATTCGGAGAAAGCAAACATGCTTTTCTTTTTTAAATCGATAAATAATACACGTATCCCAAGTTCTCATGATAACTCGATACCATCAACTTTATTTCTGATGACATCAACCATTTATAGTAGTTAGCATTTTATATAAAGAAGATTCTAAAACAACAATATCAACTCCAGTCACAAAGGTATGAATATGAATAGAAATAATATGAATTAAAACTATGATAAAAGATACAATATTTCACAATTAGCAATTGAGGTAGAAATCGTCCACTTTTGTCAAATTAATTTCAAATGTAACACTTGGTTTATTGCCAAAATTAAATGTATGGCGTCGTGCTAAAGGTGCGTGGTTTACACGTCACAACGTCTTGTGCAACAACAAACCAAAATTGTGCGTTGACAAAGGAAACCAGAAACTTGGGGAACCAGCTCATGTATACCCAAAATAATGTATATATGTGTTAGGAGTATCGATATTGCCTTTGTTTCTAAGATATTTAAATTAGATATTGAAACTGTTAATGTGATCACTTATCTATTTTATATTAAATACCAAAACTTCACAAGAATCCATATAAATACAGGAATAGTACAGGTTCTTCTACCTGTTCAACAAAAGAGCTGTCTATAACCATGACAACCATTGTGTTTGTTGTCAAAGAAGGACACAGTATATCTACGTAGTAGCTTCAATCAAATGTGGATACTGAAAAACTCTAAAGACCTTCTGGTTAGTTTGATTCTCATACTTTTTCAAAAAAATTATCTATCCAAAGGTTTGACTTTTCTACACTTTACACCACCCTTCCTCATGAAACATTAAAAACTAATCTATAGGAAATTATTCACAACCTATTTTACTTTAAAAATGGTAGGCAACGTTACAAGTTTATAGTTCTGAGTCACGAATTAACTTTATTTTGTCAAACACGAAACGAAAGGCAATATCAATATTTATCATAGTAATTAGTTCCTGTATTGTTCAAGAATTCCGGGGATAGCTGTGGTTTTTAGACAACATTTGCTACCTTTATTACCTTTTTGTTCCTTACTACAGTTATGTATTGTTAGAACCCTTTAACGTGGAAGTCTTGTCATATTGTCTTCCTTACTTCTAACGTGGAAGTCTTGTCATATTGTCTTCCTTACTTCTAACGTGGAAGTCTTGTCATATTGTCTTCCTTACTTCTAACGTGGAAGTCTTGTCATATTGTCTTCCTTACTTCTAACGTGGAAGTCTTGTCATATGGTCTTCCTTACTTCTAACGTGGAAGTCTTGTCATATTGTCTTCCTTACTTCTAACGTGGAAGTCTTGTCATATTGTCTTCCTTACTTCTAACGTGGAAGTCTTGTCATATGGTCTTCCTTACTTCTAACGTGGAAGTCTTGTCATATGGTCTTCCTTACTTCTAACGTGGAAGTCTTGTCATATGGTCTTCCTTACTTCTAACGTGGAAGTCTTGTCATATTGTCTTCCTTATTTCGAACGTGGAAGTCTTGTCATATGGTCTTCCTTACTTCTAACGTGGAAGTCTTGTCATATGGTCTTCCTTACTTCTAACGTGGAAGTCTTGTCATATTGTCTTCCTTACTTCTAACGTGGAAGTCTTGTTATATTGTCTTCCTTACTTCTAACGTGGAAGTCTTGTCATATGGTCTTCCTTACTTCTAACGTGGAAGTCTTGTTATATTGTCTTCCTTACTTCTAACGTGGAAGTCTTGTCATATGGTCTTCCTTACTTCTAACGTTGAAGTCTTGTCATATTGTCTTCCTTACTTCTAACGTGGAAGTCTTGTCATATTGTCTTCCTTACTTCTAACGTGGAAGTCTTGTCATATTGTCTTCCTTACTTCTAACGTGGAAGTCTTGTCATATTGTCTTCCTTACTTCTAACGTGGAAGTCTTGTTATATTGTCTTCCTTACTTCTAACGTGGAAGTCTTGTTATATTGTCTTCCTTACTTCTAACGTGGAAGTCTTGTTATATTGTCTTCCTTACTTCTAACGTGGAAGTCTTGTCATATGGTCTTCCTTACTTCTAACGTGGAAGTCTTGTCATATTGTCTTCCTTACTTCTAACGTGGAAGTCTTGTCATATTGTCTTCCTTACTTCTAACGTGGAAGTCTTGTCATATGGTCTTCCTTACTTCTAACGTGGAAGTCTTGTCATATGGTCTTCCTTACTTCTAACGTGGAAGTCTTGTCATATCGTCTTCCTTTCTTCTAACGTGGAAGTCTTGTCATATGGTCTTCCTTACTTCTAACGTGGAAGTCTTGTCATATTGTCTTCCTTACTTCTAACGTGGAAGTCTTGTCATATTGTCTTCCTTACTTCTAAGTAGAAAATAAGCTTATTATTAAATTGAAGATACAGGCAAAACAACACAATAAAAAAAAGCAAAAAATGGGAACAAATTACAATTCACAAGAAAGAATATGGATGGAAATTTAATTTTACACTCGTCAAAACTAATTAAATTAAAGAAACCCTTCTTTTATTATGTTCTTAACAGACTTCAGTAATGAGAAAGTAGAATAAAGCCTGTAAACTAAGAATAAGAAACACGATCCCAGAAAATAGACGGAAATGAAACATAATTCCATAGTATTAGCATCGGTTATGTAGTATACGACATCTCTGCTAAATTATTTATCTTTTTTTTCTTTTTTTCTTTTTTTTACATAACCCAGTATTTCTATTTTTTTACTTTGGTACGAGGTACGGGAAACATTTATACCAGGAATGGTAGGAATGGTAGGATTCGTGAGAATAAATAAAGTTATAATACATTTTTAAATTTTACATTCATGGCGAATTTACGGACATCCTATACCATTTCAAGTTTGCTCAAAAAATTTTGATACTCATTTTGGAACATAATGTGCAATGTTTTACTTCTTACAACGGATGACAATCACGATGATCCCTCTCTCTCTCTTCTGCTGTCCACTAGAAATGTATCTATCATTCTGTATAAAATACACAGTCGCCAAAGGTAATGACTATATTTATATGGTAACTATGGATACATACATTCACCAAGGGCGACATTCAACATTTTAAAACACGTTAGAGAAAAATGAAAGGGTAAGCAAGAATGGACAACCCCGAGACACAGAACGAAAACAAACAAAAACACAACACAAAAAACTATAAAGATGGGCAACACGGACCCCACCACAATAAACATTGTCATGCGTTTATGATAAATACTTCTTCAGTAGTAATCTTGGCATGAATTTCCATTGATGGATCTTTACAAATTTTGTATTTTGCTTGGTTGTTGTGTGTGTCCAGATTCAAGATCGACGACACTGCATGATATACATTTTGTACTTTACCATAGAACCAGATGGGGAAGCGTAGAAACTATCCAAAACCAACTGAACCGCAGTGAACTCATGTGTTCCAGAATGGTAGTTCCTGCTCCACTAGAGGTACCCGTCGTGTTACTCATGATAAAGATTCGCTTATAGGCCACGAAAGATGAAATGATGCGATTGTGAATACGATAAACGGAATATATCTGTGATGATCTGTGACAAAAATATTCCGTAACGATTAACCAATAAAGTTAGAGGATACCGAAGGGGTGATTAATCAAGTCATGACGGCAATCATAACACATTCTAATTTTGACTTCAATGTTATCACTAGGAACCCATTGTTGGTAGCGCCAATCTCTATCAAGGAATCCTGGTAGGAAACACAAGTTTTGGAATATATATTTTGTCTGTTTATATAATTATGAGTTTTGACTTTCCCTTTGTAAGATTGTTCGGAGTTCGGTAATTTTGTTATTACCCTTATTTATCTTCTGGGAGATATGTAAGCCACATGTAGGTGCTGCCAGAATTAAGCACGAGATGTTTACTATTAAACATATCCCTTTTTAAACTTTTTGTAACACTACACATCCGTCTTCCGTCGTTGCTAATTTTTGGCTGCCATTTTCATCTTCTTCTGCAAAACTGCTCAACCAAATGGAATCAACCTAACCTAACAGGGTTGACCGTAAGGAATGGATGATTCGTATTTGATGTACTTTCCCCCCGTCTTATGGTCTAAATATTAAAATATGCCATAATAGGGTTTTCTTCTTCAAAAATTTCTTAGAGAACCAAGAATGGAAATGCAACTTTATTTGGCGTGACACAGCATTGTGATATAAATATTAAAGTTTGTACCAATAAAGGTCTTGTGTTCTATTGAGTTCGTGTCCTTGGGTATAAAAATTTAGCACTGGCTGCTATAGCCAATTATAAATCGTCTTTAACATGTGAGCAATACAGGAGCATGTGATGTTCCAGTTTAAATATCACATCTTAGACTGTTTGTCAATTTTCATTTCCATTCGAAGTTACTGGTCAAAGTCAAAATCTAAGTCCGACAGACATAAAATAAACAAGTTTTCTTTCTGTGTAACAAAAATATTACGCATGGATGTTCTCTGATTGTATTTGGTATCAAGTATCGAGAGCTTATAGACTGTTACATAGATAATTTACATGTGCTGTCAGAAGTTCATTTAAACTCTAACTACTTCTCACTCAGACCTATATAAATGTCATTTGTATTGATGTTCTTTAGTTCCTCTTATTATCTCTTACTTACTTCGTCTGTAAAAATAGGATACGATGATGTGGGACCTGCATAACATGTCTGATTCTGTAATATCAAATATTATACAGCAACTGTCGATTCAACAGCAAAACAAACTAATAATTTGACTACATTCCGAATCGAAAAAAAAAATAAATACTGATGTTGACAAGGTTGATATAAAAATTGAATTCACCGTCAAACTAGTATTTTGATATAGGTTTTGTATATTGTAGAATATCATTTTTCGTTGTGGAATTCCAAGTTAAATTCCCATCGCAGTCCTTGACAAACGTGATTAAAGCAGGGCTATTCTATAGTTTCAATGCAATTATTCATTGCTGTAATAAAGACAAATGGTGAAATACGAGTAACACAACATCACCAAGACCTTTCTCGAATATCTTCATATTTCAATTATATAATTATCTCATGTTTCATTACAGATTAAAGCAGAATTATTATGTATTTGATTTCAAGTTTTCAATTTCTTTCTTTTAGGATTCAGTTACACTGAACTAGTAATAATCATGCACGATTTCTTATTTGAGGCACCAAAGGGTAAAATATATAATTATCGGCGGTTACAATAATAGTGTTTATACAATTTCCTGTTTTCTACGTTGTCGTCTGTTTACTGTAGTTGGCATGATTTGTCATATTATTAAGCATTCGATGTCGGAGTGTCCATTTCCCTCATGATATCAACGGCTATAAAGTTGGCCGTCTTTTAAGTTTGCAGCTATCAAGGTGACCTCTATCAAGTTTGTGACTATACAGTTGTGTTAAAGAAAAGAATTCACCCCAAAACAAAAACGGGTGAGCCATTGATAAATAAACTAGGTCGTGACTATTTCCTTCTACGCCTGGCATCTAAAGGTGAATAATCAGATGATTTAAAGGATGTTTTTAATCTGAAATCATCCGCGAGAAACAATTCATGTGTAGACTCTGAAGTAGTTACCTCTACCCCACATACATGTTCAGACTACTCTGTACGTGAAACCTTGATCAAAATTGAGATTTCAATGCTTGAGATGAAAGTTAACTATGAAAAAGAACGATCAGTATTAAATGATAAAATAGATAATCTCTATAAAACAAATGAAAAACTTGACTATAATTTCAACAAGCAGAAAGAACGTTTAAATAATGTGCAAAACCAACTGAATTCGACCAGAAACGCAAACACAAAATTGAATGACACTATCATCAGTCTTGAAAAACAAATTAAAGAATTATTGACTCACCAATCTGAATTGAAGCGTGGTCACATTGAGCAAAAGAACATGAAACGAACTACAGACTCCACATTCAATGAAATAAAAGAAAGCGTAAAACATAACGCGAACTTAATTGAGAAGTGTAAGAAAAAAACGGACAGTACATCCCTTCTGGCATACGATCTTAAAATGCGTCTTGATTCCGAACCTAGTCGTATAGCTAATATTACCGACTCTCGTGCAACTGGTATCTGCAGTCTAAAAACTCGTGTTCAAGTAATCGGTAATGTGTTAAAGATATGGAATCGACTGTCGAAGAAATCCCAAGTAAAGTGAAGTCGTGCTTAGCGTCGATAACTGAAATCCGTAAACGTGTGAATGCCATAGAAAAGAACTGTAATCAAATAAACACTCCTGCTACAAAGTCATACGCCATGGCTATTTCCGAAGTACCACGGAAAGAGAACACGGTCCTGTCAGGTGAACCACCTCCGCAACTAGTAAAGTCTACACAATCATCTCTATCAAATCAAAATGTTATTTTTGATAATCCTACTAGTATTATAGCACCAACAAAGAATATTGAAACTGTCACAAATCACACTGACCACTACATACAAAACACTTCTGAAACTAAAACTTTCAACGAGACTAGTGATACTAGGACCACTATTGCTGTACACTTTCCTAGATCAATGTGTAACCCAACTTCAATCGACTTCAAAGGAGTTGTGAAAAAAAGAAGACGAATTAGTAGATTCTATATTGGTGGTATTGATAAGTCCTGTTCATCCGAAGAGTCAATGCCCAAGTTTCTCTTGGATCGGAATATACATGTAACATTTTTGCGATATTTTTATCGTCCATCAAGAGGAACTGCGGCTGCTCAATTAAATGTTAATATGGACGACGAACATCTATTGAAACAATCAAACTTTTGTGTGAACAATTTATTAATGAACATTCCATTGAACAAAAACATGGACGGTACTAAACGTCAACTCACGTTAATGTGTTGGAACTGTAGAGGTATATTTTCCTGTATACCTTACTTATCGGAATGTTCAAGGGAGACAAACGTATCAATTTGTGCCTTGTCATAACATTGGTTGAGAACATTTCAATTACACGTTCTCGATACGATCGACGATAATTATGTATCCATTGGAAAGAGTTCAGATGAAGGCAACCCAACGGCAATAACGTGTAATTATCGATCCGGAGTAGCCTTTCTTATCTCTAAAGACATTTATTCGTTTGTGTCTGTTATAGAAGTTGACAGCAACAGGATTGCTGGCATTGAATTGTCCATACCTGGATGTGAAAGCTACTTTATATTCTCGCTATACCTACCTGCAATAACCCAATCTAGCGATTCATTTAGAGACCACATTTATCTTCTTTCAGAATTAGTATCTGTTTATAATGAAATTGGAACAGTTATTTTAATGGGTGACTTTAACTCCAAAATTGGTGGCCCGAGATACCAAGTTACAAACAATGTCAGAGCAAAGCTGTGTAGTTCTTTAATGGGTGAACATAACCTTTTCTCAGTTAATATGGAACTATTCTGTAAATGCCTAATCGACACTCTCCAATCCTACGATGGTGGACCTTCAACATGTATTGATCATATTTTAATGAACAATGCGAAGAAACATACAGTTATTCATGCTGAAGTGTTAGATAACCACTCTTTTGCACTCTCTGATCACCACCCCGTACTCTGCACTCTAATACTAGAATCTGTTATCCCGACATGGCCTGCTAAAAATTATGAGCAGTCGGTTTCATGGGACAAAGCACACAGAACACATAAAACATTAGATTATTCTTATGCTGTATCACAGAACTTATGGACATTAGAATTTCCACAAGTTAATGACACCGATGCAATAGAAATATATTATTCTAAAATTATTGATGCGATTAAAAAGGCAGAGAACGAAACACTTCCTTATAAAATATTCAAGCGCCATGTGAAACCATATTGGAATGATAATCTGACAAGTCTCCGTGATTCTATGCGCACTCATCGTATAAAGTGGATTAATAACTGCCATTGTTATAACCAAACCTGTACTTATTTTCAACGCTACAAGTCGACAAGAAAAATGTTTCGTGAATTCTTAAGGAAAGCATTGGATGCATATGAAAGTTCATTAGCGAAACAAATTGAGGAAGATATTGACTATGATCAGAAGTCCGTATAGTCTATAATAAATAAACGTAAGAAAAAACCTTCTATTTGTAGCGCATTAAAGAAAGGGGATAGTGTTTTTACCGATCCAAATGATGTCAGCAATATATGGTATGACCATTTTGGGAGCGTCTTTTCGCCGTCTACATACAGCGATCAAGGCCGTCAGGATGAAATATCTGAACGGATTTCTACTATTCGAACACTAGTAAAAGAACGAAGTCGTGACGATGAAGTAGTAATCAAGCTGTCAGATGTGAGTGAAATTTGTACACGCCTTAAAAACAACAAAGCTTGCGGTAACGACAATATTTCATATGAACATATAAAATATGGCGGGAAACTCCTTATCAAACACTTATGCTACCTGTTTAACTTATCGCTACAATTTGCGTATATTCCGAATCATTGGAGGAAAAGCATCATCATTTTATTATACAAAAGTGATAATAAACCAAGAACTGACACAAACTCATATCGAGGTATCTCTCTTGTGCCAAGCATAACCAAAATTTTCGAAAAAATACCAGACTTACTTCTAATCTCTATACGAAAAGACTTTCCTAACGTTCAACAAGTTGCTTACCAAAAACTTTTATCTAGTATGAATGCATCATTCAATCCTCAGGAAGTAACAATACATCATGTCGAAAAAAACCGAACAATAATAATAATCCTACTTGACAGCACGAAAGCGTTTGACACTGTTCCTCATGACGGTCTTCACGTCAAATTGTTCGATTATGGTGCAGCTGGAAAGCTATGGCTACTGCTCGACAACATGTATAATAACTTAAGTAGTTCGGTCTTATGTAACGGAATATTATCAAAGTGGTTTAAACATAATCGTGGTGTGCAACAAGGAAGCGCATTGTCAGCGAAATTGTATCTTATATTCATTAATGATTTAATAAACGAACTCGTATTATGTAACAAGGGTGCCTACTTGTACGACTTAAATGCAAGCTCACCTGTCCAAGCAGATGATATTTCCATTATCGCAACTAACCGTGAATCTGCTCAAGAAATGGTCGCAATATGCGAACGTTACAGCAAAGCATGGAGTTTTTCGTTTTCACCAGCAAAAAGTTTAAAGTTATTGCAGTTTGGAAAACATTCAATAGGACGAAATGCTATTTTGTATAATGAACCTATTACCCAAGTATCCAGTGCTAAATACGTCGGTATTGTATTGGACACATCATTAAAGACTATGGAACGTACATTGAATGCCTGTAGATCACTCAGAGGTACTGTAATGTCCATGTTACGTACTGGTGTTCATCCAGCGGTCTTAAACCCCCTCGTATGTGCAAAAATAATTCGTCAAGTTTGCTACCCCAAGGCCGTATATGGATGTGAGTTATGGGGTGAACTGAGTAAGACAGAAACGCTCATGTTAGAACGGACCCATCGTTACATATGTAAGACTATTCAAGGACTACCAAAGCTTACTAGAAGCGATATGTGTCTATCACTAATCGGATGGTACACAATTAATGCATTCATTAGTGAAAGAAAACTTCTATTCTTTGGGAGAATCTGTAATTTACCATAGACAGCCATATCATTTCGCATTCTAATACGAAGACTTTTTGTTATAAAATATTCAGCAAATAACCACAAACCACTTGGATTTACAAATGACTGTGTGAAACTTTTTCAAAAATATAATCTGATGGAATTTGTAGACGTATTTCTAATGAATAGGACATTTCCATTGATGCGGATTTGGAAACATTTAGTGGATGATACCATTCGTAAGTACGAACTTAGTAAGTGGACACAACGACTTAATGACGATGATGAATTTGACAGTTTCAAGAGTATACATCAAGTATACCAACCTCATCCGGCTTGGACGGTCGCTTTAATTCGCCAACATGCACACTAAATTGTATCACTGTGCTGCTTAATACGTATTACCACTAATAACTTTTTACGTGACAAGTGTGGTAAATTTTTCAATGACCCGTGTATTCACGCCACAACATCATGCGATTATTTATCAAACATTCGCGATAAATTATGGACTGAAATTATAAGTTTGGACCCTATAACATTCAGTGCTTTTCTGTGATATAAATCTGATGACGAACTATGTTTCACCTTACTATCGTGCGACACTGATTTTGAACTTGACAATGATAATATGGCCAGATTTCAATTACTATGTGTTACCTACGTATACAGATGTTGTAATGGATTTAACTGCCAATGAAACTCGAATGCTGTCGAAAGTCTTATTATACTTGAATATTGAATTTAACAGTCAATTATTGGATTATCTCTCTTTTTTGTTTTGTTTCATTCCTTATAAACTGCATTTGTTTTAATTGTAACATTGTCATTTGATATATTGTTTGTACAACTTTACTCTCTTAATGGAGGTAAATAAGGAATATATATATCAAGTTTGTGGCTATAAAGTTGACGCCTATTAATTTGGTGGTTATCAAGTTGATCGGCTATCAAGTTTTCAGGTATAAAGGTAACTGCTATCAAGTTGGTGGATATCATGATAGTGGCTATCAAGTTGGTGGATATCATGATAGTGGCTATCAAGTTGGTGGATATCATGATAGTGGCTATCAAGTTGGTGGATATCATGATAGTGGCTATCAAATTGGTAACCATTATAAAAATAGCCAATAACTTAACACATGCAATTTTGGAGACACAGTTGACAACTTCAGAACACAAATCACAGCATCACTTTTGGATAACAATATGGCTGACAACAACTTTAGAAGTCATGCAAATTAGTTATCAAAACCTATCAGTAAAATGCCAAATGTTTTACTCTCATATAACTCAAAATGTTAACTATTATCAATATTTCCTGTAAAAAAAACCCTGCTACTAAGAAGGAAGCTACTGGACGAAGAGTTTCCAGTGGTTAAGTTGAAATCATCACTTCGAAAGTTTTACGGTCGCCACCATGACCTTGTTAACCATTAAGGAATAAATGTATAACAACAGTTTGGCAAGATTAACACAACTGGTGCCACATATCTGTGTCACAAATGTTTGACAAGATTACCACGACTAGGAACTGCTTACTCTTCCGGTGATTTAATCGGCGGTTTTTTGTAGGGTTCGTGTTGCCATTAGTTTAATTAATAGAAAAGTGCTTTGTAGATCATTGCTTGCCCCTTTGTCCCCTTTCTTTTGGCCATTGTACGGTCAGTCGTTCTTCAATTGTCGGCTTCTGATTGCCCTTTCTTTTGGCCATTGTACGGTCAGTCGTTCTTCAATTGTCGGCTTCTGATTGCCCTTTCCTTTGGCCATTGTACGGTCAGTCGTTCTTCAATTGTCGGCTTCTGATTGCCCTTTCTTTTGGCCATTGTACGGTCAATCGTTCTTCAATTGTCGGCTTCTGATTGCCCTTTCTTTTGGCCATTGTACGGTCAATCGTTCTTCAATTGTCGGCTTCTGATTGCCCTTTCTTTTGGCCATTGTACGGTCAATCGTTCTTCAATTGTCGGCTTCTGATTGCCCTTTCATGTGTTCAAACTTTACATACTTGTAATGGTATTCTGGAACGTTCAAAATAAATTCTCTGTAACTTTTGTTCGTTCATTTTAATTGTATACTCTTTAAACTTAATTAAAGAATTTACGATAAAAAAGGATTCTTTATGTACTGAAAACAGATCTTTCGACAATGCACAACAAAATAATAAAAATGCAGATTAAGGCCTGTGAAGAAACTAATAGTACAATTACATCGATAACCTCACTGTTAAATCTTCTTTTATTCTTTAGAATTTTTACAGAAATTATCTATTTCAATATATATTATATAACAAATAAACCGTCATAGTAATTCTTGAAAAAAATAATTTCCCTTACAAAAAAATACACGTGAGGCAGAAATGATAAAACTTCATGAAATGTAAAACGATGCGTGTGGATTTTAGTTTAACTCTGGTACCAGTAGAACAAACAGTTCCGTGATAACTTCCATTTTAAGTCAACCACAGAAGAAGGTGACGAATTCTTCACATACTTGAAGTGTTTTGTATGATTTTTTTTCTAGCTGATAAATTATTCAGAATGGGAACTTTATTATCAATACAACTAGACTTAAACCTCTGGGATTTGGCTGACAATAAATGTAGGAATGGGAATATTCACGTTTATTATTCACTTTTAAAATCATCAGATTTACGACTTGGAGTCCCATGCTACTCGTTATCAAAAGAAAGGAAGGAAATTAGCCGTGATAATAATAAATAATCTTGTAGTTTATCGTTATTACCTCACACTTTCGTTTTGAATAAACTGTATATTTCCAATAAAGTTGATGAAAATAATCACAATTGTAAATAAAAAAGTTATAAGTTTAGCTCGGACCTAATCCTTATGAATGACAATCGATAGCAATCTTTTATTGAAGAAATAATAAAGAAAAGCTTCAATCTTGGTAAAACTGTCGTATTACACAGCAGCTCTGCGTGCCTGCACGAAAGTTGTGGATCAGAATTAGGCCTGTTTCCGGAATCCATACAATTCTTCCAACAATCTTAATTAAATCGAAAAATACTTGAGGGAGTTTGTGTTCTCGGTATGGTTTAAGCTTACCAACTTCTTCAATTCTTTGACTCTTGTATAAAGTAAAGGTGATGTATTACAAAGATCACGATATCACCAAACCAGTTTTGCTAATTTCCTGAACAGCGATGTAATTATAGAATTCTGGAAAAAAGAAAAGTAAATCTATTTGCAAATCAATATGGAGGAAAATGATATATTTAATGTGATTATATTAGACGATATTAATTACAGGTAATATATCCTATTGATGTTCTCCTGTGATATACAACACCTTCATCAATTACAAGAACTTAAGACGATAGATTTTGTAATTTCATGAGAGCAATATTCAAAGTTATCTCGTATTGCAGAGGATATTTTTTTTTCTTGAAGATATTGCCGTCCTTTGTTCTTTATATAATCTGGCGTGACCTTAGGACATTAAATTTTAAAGATTAGAAATGAACCTAATCCAAAGAAAATTTAAATGGAGAATATTGTATTGTCTTGTATATGACACAGACTTTATGTTACACGTTTATTGTATTGTCTTGTATATGTCACAGACTTTATGTTACACGTTTATTGTATTGTCTTGTATATGACACAGACTTTATGTTACACGTTTATTGTATTGTCTTGTATATGTCACAGACTTTATGTTACACGTTTATTGTATTGTCTTGTATATGTCACAGACTTTATGTTATACGTTTATTGTATTGTCTTGTATATGTCACAGACTTTATGTTACACGTTTATTGTATTGTCTTGTATATGTCACAGACTTTATGTTACACGTTTATTGTATTGTCTTGTATATGACACAGACTTTATGTTACACGTTTATTGTATTGTCTTGTATATGACACAGACTTTATGTTACACGTTTATTGTATTGTCTTGTATATGACACAGACTTTATGTTACACGTTTATTGTATTGTCTTATAATTACATTACTTCCGTTTTTCATTGAAATGTTACAATATGATTGGTTATGAAGTGGTCACATGATTATAAAAGTGATGTTTCACATCCCAATGAAACTCAAATCCGAACTTGCACGTGCCTCCACGACGACGTCAGATGTAAACAATCAATGGCGTAGTAATTTCCAACAGCAAATAATCTAACACAAATAAAATTCACAACGAAAAATTCAACCATATTACATTTTGGTGTGATTTAAATATAATTATAAGAATTGAATGCATTCTTTTGAAGTTTCATTGGGTTATGAAAGCGTTGATCGAACTACATTTTCAACATGAAGCGCTATCGTGCTTCATTGAAAATGTACTTCGGTCAACGCTTTCGTACCCCAATGAAACTTCAAAAGAATGCATTCAATTCTTAAGTATATGACACAGACTTTATGTTACACGTTTTATTTCAAAAGCTCCTTTATAAATACTGGAAACAGTTCTAGATAACCTACTTACGAATCTCTGGGAAGATTAGTATTTACAAATTGATTTTGTTTCAATCTACCAAATGTTCTTACTTTTTCTTTATCATTCTAGAAATAACTCTTTCAGTTTAAAGATACATAATTGCATGACCTAGTATCAGAATTAATTGCCAGAAAAAAAAGACATCGAAAAAAAGTTGTTTTCTTATTTCAATTTTATGCAATGATTTTGTTGTATTCTTGGCTTTTGAATTCCTCTCGTGCATTGTGTTTTCCAAACCTTATTTTGAATATGTTGCCGGAGATATTGTATTTTTAGCTCTCTATTTACAAGTGTTAAAGTATGCATACTAAATCGTTTCCCTTTTTTCTTATTGCTTTGAATCAGTACTTGAGGTTATTTCTTATTCATGTTCTAGAAGTACTTGTAGTGAGGTTATTTCTTATTCATGTTCTAGAAGCATGCCATTCATTTGTTAATTTCTTTTAAAGCTTTAAATGTAATTAATTTCAATACAAGTCCAACACTGTCGGACAAGAAGATGTATTATGTCCTCTCTGTGTCTTATATACTTATTGATTAAGCACGGCATGTTTCTCCTGATTTAGTTATTGCTATTCTACAATGACCTTACAGCCAGTACAATTAGTGAACCCTAAGTTACAATAACGTATTATGTCTTTACTCTGTTGGATTTTGTTCAAAGACATCTTTCTTTACTCATTCACAGACAAATCCTCAGCCATGCCTATATAATAATGCCGTGTTAAGTCTTTGAGAAAGCCATCGATCTTAGTTGGTTTTTGACACGGACATAAGTCGATGATGGGACTACAAGTTTTCCCCTTGTAGCAGTAAACATGTGAAGTCGTTAACAATACTAGTTCGCTGCATGAATTATGTATTTCAATAGAGTCTTCTACCCAAAGAGATCGATCTTACTTCACAAGCCGATTTTTTTTAAATTCCCAGAGGTATTGTCAAAGCTTCCTTAATGAAATAAATGATTGACAAAGGATTTCTCAAGTAGTGCTAAAATTCAGATTCTTTATAAAGCAGCAAATCCCGACACTTTTATTTTATTGAGGAAAATAAAAACAAATCTTTCTGTGATAACAGTTCGTACCAGTTCCATTATTAATACTAGAGATCTATGATGTATATTTCATTAGGAAAATGATGTATTATATACATGTACATGCATACTAAATGAACACATGGTTTCTGTTATAACTATAGAAATAAGACTGTACAATGTGGTGAAAATAATTAAAATTATTAAAATACGACAACATGATTGTGCATTATTAAACAAATCGGTCCTTGCACTTCCAAAAGTTTAAGGAGTGAGTCCAAAATGAGTCAATGTTTAAAGCTGTATCATGGTTAGAACAAGCTACATTCGATGTTGGTTTGGTTTGGTTGGTTTATGATGTTTAACCCCACTCTCAACAATATTTCAGTTTTATCGTGGCGGTAAGTTTTATTGGTGAAGGAAACCGAAGTACCCGTAGAAAACCACCGACCTGCATGTTGCAAGTCACTGGCAAACTTTATCACATAATGTTGTATCGAGTACATCTCGCCATGCACAGGGTTCGAACTCACAACTGTAGTGGTGATAGGCACTGATTGCAAAGGCAGTTGTAAATCCAACTACCATATGATCACGAGAATTTGTACTTGACCAACATGCTTAGTTTCTATAGTGCTACCCCACTGAAACAACCGTCCACTCCACTCGGGAACATTATCATGATTGCTAGCCAACTATTCTTTGCTATTAATCCTTAGGCTGCAGCGGAGAAGCAGAAAATATCAAGTTGATAATCTTTAGTTTGACACGATCGGGGCTCGAACACAATGTCTACCACACTGAGGACGAGTAGGATAATCATTACACCATCGACTGTATTTCTGACGATAATACGTAAATAATAGTCACATAAATAAAAATATGTCACTAAGATAGGCATGTAGACGGGTGTCTTAATTGCCACAAATAGAATGGTAGATAATGAATACAGCATTGTGAAAGTTTGCAATATAATGGGCCGTCAACGGATACTCGTAATCATTGCAACGGACTGCCAAAGGCCCTTTAACGATCAACAAGCCACCAACGGGCCACCATGGCCATTTGGCCATCAACGACAATCGGTCCCCGAACAACCAACGAGCCACCATAGGCCAATCCTAGCCAATGCAATGGACGACCAACGACCACTCATATCAGACTTTACTCATAAGAAGCCTGCAATGAAACGGGCCGACATCCGCCACTCGTGACAGTGTGTTACTCATTAGAGGCCTGCAATGAAACGGGTCGACATCCACCACTCGTGACAGTGTGTTACTCATAAGAGGCCTGCAATGAAACGGGCCGACATCCGCCACTCGTGACAGTGTGTTACTCATCAGAAGCATCTGTAAATTGTTTTTTACGTGTAAAGAGAATGACACTTTACAACGGCGACTAATTTATTTGCGTCATGTCCTAAGGTAGACTTGTATATTAGATTCGTTCTGTACAACCAGAAAACACCCTTTCGGGAGAAAATGGGAAATCAGTTACTATTTATAGACCATTGGGTTCCATAGGAACAAGCCTATCTGATGAAATTTATCAGCGACTTACGAAAAAGGTCGATGAATCTCTCCAAGTACTCTGGAAACAGGATAAAAATGACCGACTTGAAATACTTTAAAAATAAAGATGAAAGTGGTGTTAAAATGTTATCTAAATCATAAACCTTCAAATTATTTGAATTCAAGTATTTCATGGACGAAATAGTTCACATCATTCATATACACGCTGTCGGTGTAGCGAATACTATCGGTAATTCTGGGAATTTGTTTAGCTGTCGATAGCTTGTCGTGTTCTGAAGTTATGGTGTGTGTTAATGGTTAAACTGCCACGTTTAAGTAATTCATTTACCAAAAAGCAGTTGTAAATTAATATTACTGGTTAAATTTTTACTCCATGTTTCATACAGAATTCTAAGAAACCAAATAAAGTTGTCGTTATTATAATTAAATAAATCAATGTATCCACGTGGTATTGTTGACTAAATACTAGATTACAATTGTTGATGGAACATGATGTAATGGAAGGCTACAATAGATCTGGACAGATGAGGCACTATGTCAATGTTTATCTTCACACTAAACTTGGCTCTCTCGTCTCTCAATGTCAGTATTTTAGGATTGATTTTCTCATTTTAATGGTTATCCTATTCAAGATTTAAGTGTTTTTAGTTTACAGTGTTAATGTCTGATAATTTAAAGGATGCTCGTAAATTGGCCTAAGAGTTCAATATTTAAAAAAAAATCAAAATTGACATATGAGGTTTATTGACAAATAGTAACGGGTTATATGATAAAACTTCAGCCTAGTCAGGTTTCTATTCAGTATACCGTAAACATATATATCTGTCATTCCATCAAGCAAGACAGAAAAATATTTAAATTTATTTTTATGATTGTGAAAAAAAAACCAGTAGTATTTATATAATACCAATATTGGTCAATGAACAATTGATTTCCGTACTTCAGTTCTTTCCTAGACCAAACTTTTTGTTATTTTAGAACAATATAACTGTTATCCACATCGAAAACGTTTTTTTTTGCCAGGCATCTAATAAAAAATAGTGGGTGTGGGAAGAGAAATGTTCTTATGTTTTAAAATTATCAATTTTATATGGTTAACTTATAATAATTTACTTTTTACCTATTTTGTATACAGCTTAACGCGACGATATAGCTGCAATATTGCTAAAGTTGGCGTTAAACACTAATAAATAAATCAATCAATCAGTCGTATGCAATTTAGAACTGTTGACATGAATATAATATAAAAGAAAAACAAACTGTATGTTTAACAGCCTCTTATTATACATTATATATGTGTGTTACGAGAGCTTGTTATACATTATATATGTGTGTTACGAGAGCTTGTTATACATTATCTATGTGTGTTACGAGAGCTTGTTATACATTATATATGTGTGTTACGAGAGCTTGTTATACATTATCTATGTGTGTTACGAGAGCTTGCTATACATTATCTATGTGTGTTACGAGAGCTTGTTATACATTATATATGTGTGTTACGAGAGCTTATTATACATTATATATGTGTGCTACGAGAGCTTGTTATACATTATATATGTGTGTTACGAGAGCTTGTTATACATTATCTATGTGTGTTACGAGAGCTTGTTATACATTATCTATGTGTGTTACGAGAGCTTGTTATACATTATATATGTGTGTTACGAGAGCTTGTTATACATTATCTATGTGTGTTACGAGAGCTTGTTATACATTATATATGTGTGTTACGAGAGCTTGTTATACATTATATATGTGTGTTACGAGAGCTTGTTATACATTATATATGTGTGTTACGAGAGCTTGTTATACATTATATATGTGTGTTACGAGAGCTTGTTATACATTATCTATGTGTGTTACGAGAGCTTGCTATACATTATATATGTGTGTTACGAGAGCTTGTTATACATTATATATGTGTGTTACGAGAGCTTGTTATACATTATCTATGTGTGTTACGAGAGCTTGTTATACATTATATATGTGTGTTACGAGAGCTTGTTATACATTATATATGTGTGTTACGAGAGCTTGTTATACATTATATATGTGTGTTACGAGAGCTTGTTATACATTATATATGTGTGTTACGAGAGCTTGTTATACATTATATATGTGTGTTACGAGAGCTTGTTATACATTATCTATGTGTGTTGTGAGAGCTTGTTATACATTATATATGTGTGTTACGAGAGCTTGTTATACATTATATATGTGTGTTACGAGAGCTTGTTATACATTATATATGTGTGTTACGAGAGCTTGTTATACATTATCTATGTGTGTTGTGAGAGCTTGTTATACATTATATATGTGTGTTACGAGAGCTTGTTATACATTATATATGTGTGTTACGAGAGCTTGTTATACATTATATATGTGTGTTACGAGAGCTTGTTATACATTATCTATGTGTGTTGTGAGAGCTTGTTATACATTATATATGTGTGTTACGAGAGCTTGTTATACATTATATATGTGTGTTACGAGAGCTTGTTATACATTATATATGTGTGTTACGAGAGCTTGTTATACATTATATATGTGTGTTACGAGAGCTTGTTATACATTATCTATGTGTGTTGTGAGAGCTTGTTATACATTATATATGTGTGTTACGAGAGCTTGTTATACATTATATATGTGTGTTACGAGAGCTTGTTATACATTATATATGTGTGTTACGAGAGCTTGTTATACATTATCTATGTGTGTTGTGAGAGCTTGTTATACATTATATATGTGTGTTACGAGAGCTTGTTATACATTATATATGTGTGTTACGAGAGCTTGTTATACATTATATATGTGTGTTACGAGAGCTTGTTATACATTATCTATGTGTGTTACGAGAGCTTGTTATACATTATATATGTGTGTTACGAGAGCTTGTTACACATTATCTATGTGTGTTACGAGAGCTTATTATACATTATATATGTGTGTTGTGAGAGCTTGTTATACATTATATATGTGTGTTACGAGAGCTTGTTATACATTATCTATGTGTGTTACGAGAGCTTATTATACATTATATATGTGTGTTGTGAGAGCTTGTTATACATTATCTATGTGTGTTACGAGAGCTTATTATACATTATATATGTGTGTTACGAGAGCTTGTTATACATTATATATGTGTGTTACGAGAGCTTGTTATACATTATCTATGTGTGTTGTGAGAGCTTATTATACATTATATATGTGTGTTACGAGAGCTTGTTATACATTATATATGTGTGTTACGAGAGCTTGTTATACATTATCTATGTGTGTTGTGAGAGCTTGTTATACATTATATATGTGTGTTGTGAGAACTTGTTATACATTATCTATATGTGTTACGAGAGTTTGCTATACATTATCTATGTGTGTTACGAGAGCTTGTTATACATTATCTATGTGTGTTACGAGAGCTTGTTACACATTATCTATGTGTGTTACGAGAGCTTGTTATACATTATCTATGTGTGTTACGAGAGCTTGTTATACATTATCTATGTGTGTTACGAGAGCTTGTTATACATTATCTATGTGTGTTGCGAGAGCTTGTTATACATTATCTATGTGTGTTACGAGAGCTTGTTATACATTATATATGTGTGTTGCGAGAGCTTGTTATACATTATCTATGTGTGTTACGAGAGCTTGTTATACATTATCTATGTGTGTTGCGAGAGCTTGTTATACATTATCTATGTGTGTTGCGAGAGTTTGTTATACATTATCTGTCTGTTACGAGAGCTTGTTATGCATTATCTATGTGTGTTGTGAGAGCTTGTTATACATTATCTGTGTGTTACGAGAGCTTGTTATACATTATCTATGTGTGTTGTGAGAGCTTGTTATACATTATCTGTGTGTTACGAGAGCTTGTTATACATTATCTATGTGTGTTACGAGAGCTTGTTATACATTATCTATGTGTGTTGTGAGAGCTTGTTATACATTATCTGTGTGTTACGAGAGCTTGTTATACATTATCAATGTGTGTTGTGAGAGCTTGTTATACATTATCTGTGTGTTACGAGAGCTTGTTATACATTATCTATGTGTGTTGCGAGAGCTTGTTATACATTATCTATGTGTGTTACGAGATCTTGTTATACACTATCTATGTGTGTTGCGAGAGTTTGTTATACATTATCTGTGTGTTACGAGAGCTTGTTATACATTATCTATGTGTGTTGTGAGAGCTTGTTATACATTATCTATGTGTGTTGTGAGAGCTTGTTATACATTATCTATGTGTGTTGTGAGAGCTTGTTATACATTATTTATGTGTGTTGTGAGAGCTTGTTATACATTATCTATGTGTGTTGTGAGAGCTTGTTATACATTATTTATGTGTGTTGCGAGAGCTTGTATTGTACATTTCTGTCTAACATTTATTATTTTCCGTCCGAAAATTCTGCCCAGTTGACTCAATTCAATTCATCAAATCTATGAAATAAGAGCTCTTTGTTCCCACAATACATAAATATATAGGGCTTAATATACCCACAATACATATATATATATATATATATATATATATATATATATATATACGTCTGAAAATTAAACCAAACAGTGTTAGAATTAGATTTTAGAGCTGTCAAATTTTTGTTCTTCCCTCGACGGGATTTGAACCCACACCATTGTTACACTGCAGCACCATTCGCTTAGCTTTACGTCCAGCGCCCTAGACCACTCGACTACATCCACTCCCTAGGGCTCAATATACCCACAATACATATATATATATATATAGGGCTCAATATACCCACAATACATATATATATATATATATATATATATATAGGACTCAATATACCCACAATATGTAAATAAATAGGGCTCAATATATCCACAATATATAAATATTAGGGCTCAATATACCCACAATACATACATAAATAGGGTTCAATATACACACAATACATAAATAAATAGAGCTCAATATACCCACAATACATAACTAAACAGGGCTCAATATACCCACAATATATGAATAAATAGGGCTCAATATACACACAATACATAAATAAATAGAGCTCAATATACCCACAATACATAAATAAATAGGGCTCAATATACCCACAATACATAGATAAATAGGGCTCAATATACCCACAATATATAAATAAATAGGGCTCAATATACACACAATACATAACTAAATAGGACTCACTATACCCACAATACATAAATAAATAGGGCTCAATATACCCACAATATATAAATAAATAGGGCTCAATATACACACAATACATAACTAAATAGGACTCACTATACCCACAATACATAACTAAACAGGGCTCAATATACCCTCAATATATAAATAAATAGGGCTCAATATACACACAATACATAACTAAATAGGACTCACTATACCCACAATACATAACTAAACAGGGCTCAATATACCCACAATATATAAATAAATAGGGCTCAATATACACACAATACATAACTAAATAGGACTCAATATACCCACAATACATAAATAAATAGGGCTCAATATACCCACAATACATAGATAAATAGGGCTCAATATACCCACAATACATAAATAAATAGGGCTCAATATACCCACAATGCACAAATAAATAGGGTTCAATATACCCACAATACATAAATAAATAGGGCTCAATATACCCACAATATATAAATAAATAGGGCTCAATATACACACAATACATAACTAAATAGGACTCACTATACCCACAATACATAAATAAATAGGGCTCAATATACCCACAATATATAAATAAATAGGGCTCAATATACACACAATACATAACTAAATAGGGCTCACTATACCCACAATACATAAATAAATAGGGCTCAATATACCCACAATACATAAATAAATAGGGTTCAAAATACCCACAATAAATAAATAGGGTTCAAAATACCCACAATAAATAAATAAATAAATAGGGTTCAAAATACCCACAATAAATAAATAGGGTTCAAAATACCCACAATAAATAAATAGATAGGGTTCAATATACCCACAATATATGAATAAATAGGGCTCAATATACCCACAATACATAACTAAGGAACCATTTCCTTGTCACGTGTCAGCTATGATGATAATCTAGTTTTTTTTTAAACATTTTCTAATTTGGAATGTTTAGAACATGTTAATACAAATAGTTAAAATTAATTAATTAATAAGATCAGTTGGTGTTCTGTTATTTATAATTGTGAAGTCTCCTTTTACTGGGAAAAAAGATGACAATGTGCCCTTGTTTAGCGTTTCATGGACCACGATTTGATTTAAATTATGAGGTAGAAACAATTTCAGAAAAACCAATATATATGCAAAGTAACAGAAGAATTACATTATGTAATGCGGAAATTATTTCTTATTTCCAATATCCATATTTTCGAATGAATAAAACTTTCTGTTCAAATGAAAAATGAGGAAGTTCGTTGACAACTGACAACAGGTGGTCAATGACCACAAAAGACAGGTAACATCAGACAACAGGTGGTCAATGACCGCAATAGACAGGTAACGTCGACATGTACTTTAATATACTACAAATATTTCTAATATCAATTCATAATAGAGACGATAGCCTTTATAAATTACTCTACTATATCATAAAACTTGTATAAATTATGAATAATTACACGATATAATGGCATTATAATTGTAAATTAATACCTTATTATCTGACTATTTTCTAGTTCTGTAAAGAGGTGATAATATGTCAGTGTTTCCAGCCAAATTATATTACAATAATTTCATGAATTTTTGGGGATTGGGGCAGTTTTCAGTGAATGCACAATATGAATGAATAGGTGAATGGAGTTTAAAATTCAATAAAGTCGAACAAAGAACCGGGTTGTATCGTTATCAATCGTGTTTGTCAATAGTGCTATATTTACATCAAATTTAAAACGTTACCAAGTCAAACGATCGAAAGCCCGCCAATCTTTGAGTGGGTTTGTCACATGTGTTTGTTTACAACTAAATGGTTGAAATTTGATATCTACCTTCCTGATTTTGATTTCATGCTCTGCATGTGCCCGAGAGAAACTTTGTTATCAAAATAAGACGATAACATTTTGAATAATTTGTGTAAATAATAGATTTGTTGTGGAAATTTGTGTATTATATTAATAAGACGATAACATTTTGAATAATTTGTGTAAATAATAGATTTGTTGTGGAAATTTGTGTATTATATTGTATATAGATTTCTAAAATGGAATATAATATTTTCTTTAAGTTGATCAAGTACTTGTGATGAAGGGTTCTTAAGAATAGACTTCAATCAACCTCAAAACATGGATGCTACAATGACAGAACTAACGGAAGTAAGTAATTTTCTCATTAAAGACAAAATGTGTTTAACTTACTTAATATTGTTACGCCTCCTAAACTAAATGAAATTTTTAAAAAAAAACTAAAAATGCTGTGGATAGTCTCTCGTGTTCATTTACATCTTACTACTAAATTAATAAAATAGTTAATAATTCTGACAAAAGAGTTAATAATTTTGTTGACCCTATCACTATTCACGTGTACAGAAGCTTCAGTGGTGGAGTACACGTGGGTAATATACAGGTCTCCATTGTGTGCATAGTGGTAGATTTTATCGTTGTAATGTATGGGTCTCCTATAATATGTTGTTATTTCCTCATGAATTAACTTGAAATAATTTAAGAGAATTATACAATTTTCTTACCTTAATAAACAAGATGGATAGCTGTGGGTTGTTTTCTTGTTTTATATCACGACATACTATTTCTTATTGCGTAATTTAAAAATTGTCTGAAGTGACACCAAGGAAAAATCTAATATATATGGTTTTAAAAAACATTTTTTTTAGAAAAGTGCTTGAAATTAATGTTTGGACTTCCTATCTGGTCATCGAGGCTGTCTTCATCATTTCACATCCGTCATAGTATACATACTTAAAAACTGTAAATGTCATTCACTCATATATCTGTGTAACTTGTTAGTTTGTATTAACTTGTTAGTTTGAGTGTCGTATTTAAATCTGTTATTAGATAATTGTTTGTGTTAAAGGATTACATCACTTAAAATAACAATCTTGTCTATGGTCAGTCAGAAGTACTTAGTAATCCCCCGGGGCTGTAATGGATTATTTTAAAGGAGAATCCTGTTGGTAAACTACGTTTTATATTCGAATGGATGTGTTAGTTTGGATTTAATTTTCATTGAACGGGGAAAATATAAACTGTAAAAATGAAACGGAAATACGATGTTAGAAAACACGGAATTGCTCTACATAAAGTGGTAAGTTGAAATGTTGTTCTTTATGTTTGTGTAAGTTTCAATAGTTCCAAATGGAATTTTAACTGTTTCTGTTGGTTAAATACACTAAGAACTGCAAAATGATTTAGTAAAAAATAGAAATAAGATAATTGCATTGACAACTGTTGGTAACGATGATATCTAAACAACTCATTTATACTTCAATGTATTAAATTAAAATTAAAATGGTTTACTGGAATTGCGCAACTTTATTATATTTTGAAATCGTTACAACTGTCAAAAGTATCAGAATTTGTTATGTTTACAAAGTTGAGTGTTTACGATTTGGCGTATTAACACATCCATGTCTGCAGGCAGTATATATCTCGACATCATTCCAGGTAATATATAGATGGTATCATTTTATGGTTGTTGTCTTTAGGGAGGTGTGGTTTCATGTAACACAAAATGAAAAGGAATCAACAAATCTACTGAATCGTTATATAATATATCTATTATAGATTCAGATTCAGGGGATCATTATATAATATATCTATTATAGATTCAGGTTCAGGGGATCATTAATTTTAAATAACTATTATAGATTCAGGTTAAGGGGATCATTATATAATATATCTATTATAGATTCAGGTTCAGGGGATCATTATATAATATATCTATTATAGATTCAGGTTCAGGGGATCATTATATAATATATCTATTATAGATTCAGGTTCAGGGGATCATTATATAATATATCTATTATAGATTCAGGTTCAGGGGATCATTATATAATATATCTATTATAGATTCAGGTTCAGGGGATCATTATATAATATATCTATTATAGATTCAGGTTCAGGGCATCATTATATAATATATCTATTATAGATTCAGGTTCAGGGAATCATTATATAATATATCTATTATAGATTCAGGTTCAGGGGGGATTTTAGCTATTTACCAGTTTCTATGGATTGTCCAGTCTTTATTACCTCTTCGGTTTTCTCTAATGTTTACTTACTGTGATAGGATAAATCATGTAACAGACATTGTAGGCATAAAATGTTCCAGTACTCTAAATAAATCAAAATTTTACCAATAAGGACACTATTCAGTAGGATCAGGATATATGTTAGACTTCTTCATTTAAAGTGGTAATAAGACTTGTTCATTTAAAGTGGTAATAAGACTTGTTCATTTAAAGTGGTAATAAGACTTGTTCATTTAAAGTGGTAATAAGACTTGTTCATTTAAAGTGGTAATAAGACTTGTTCATTTAAAGTGGTAATAAGACTTGTTCATTTAAAGTGGTAATAAGACTTGTTCATTTAAAGTGGTAATAAGACTTGTTCATTTAAAGCATTTTAAGCCATTACAATGAGGTCAAATTGAATAAAATGTCTTACAATAGAGGTAGAGACACTTCCCATCTCCTCTCTGCTCAATAAATAGACTGGCTATAAATTTAGACATTTTTTTCATCAGAAACATTGATAATGAATCCAGTCTTATTAAAATTAGATGTTTGTTGGGTTTTAGACAGATCTCATAAAACATCTCATTTTAATTAAATTGACAATGGATAAACCATAAAAATCTTTAACGTTCTTAGAACGCCACCTGTTGATTTTAACCTTGGACTAATGTTGAAAAAATGATTTTCAGCTGATTTTTATATACTCTTCTATTATTTTCATTTTTTTAATAAACAAGAGTTTTGTGCAGCGACATATTTTTCGTATAATTAACTTCGGGGCGTATACAATCTCTGGTAATTTGAGAACAATGAATATGAACCTGTGACTACTGCGCTGTAATGACATAACACTGTTTCATCATATCCATTTATTCAAATTTTGGCTTTGTTCTTCATCTCATTTAACTCAGTGTGTAACAATGTGAAAATAAATCCTACAGATAATCAATAATAATTTAGATTTTCTCCGCTGGACAAACGGGCCATTATTATTCCTATCTGATAATGGACATATAAATGAACAAACATATTAAATACTGGGTGATTATAAAATCTATCATCATATTATAACGGTTGATAATTTTATAGAATGGATAAGAATGCGATCATTATAAAAATTATTTGTTGTAAACTGACGCCTTTTAAAGATAATGATTTGGAACAAATTGAATTTTGATACTGTTCACATGAAATCATCAGTCGATTGAGTATTTCTGGTATAATCGTCTTTATTTAACTTTTTCATAAAACTGACTGAATTAATTTTCAGCTTATTCACTTCCTTTTCTACAGAACGTGAGAATAATATTTGATTTGACAAGAAATGTCCTATTCTCAATCTTTGTATTTACATTAAGCCAAAGCGTTCACAAGGCCAAAACCTTAGTTGACATTTGCAAATGAAATTTCGCCAAATAATCAATCAAATTTTCGTTTCCATACACTTGATAAGCAACGATCCACTATACAATTACACGATGTGACTGGCTAAGCGAACAAGGTTCGGCGAAGATTGCTCAAACATAGTTTACTAAAGAAATGAACATTACAGATCTAAATGGAACTTCATTAACTAAAATGAAACCAGCGAAAGATCGTTGATGACCAGCTCTTTGTATTTGGGTTAGTCATGTCAACTGTTACTTGTAGCTTGTCATCTATATAAACGAGTTATTAGCAATTTATCGAATCAGTTCCATCATGACAGACGAGATAAGTGTTAGTTAAAGGTTAAATGAATAAAATAAAATAGAAAATAAGCCGAGCAAATTTTACTCCAATTTAGTGGTCGTTAAATTAATTTTGATTAATACATTTCTTTATGAAGCCTAAATTCTAACTTGTGATGTTAAAATTCTGCATAATATTTTTTAATGTATAATATTAAGCACGCATTACATGTAAAGGTACAAATATGTCGACATATAGTTCAACTGAAGCTTTCATCATTTATTTAAACTTTCGTTCATGTAACTTATAAACAGTGCCACGTGCTTTATTCGTTGTGTACAGCGGCTTCGTCGATAAAGTTCACCGACCTGTATTTACAGTCGCATGTCGACAATATAGCAGAGCCTGCAATATCAAAATAAAGATACATACTATAATGTATGGGGGGGGGGGGGGGGGGGGGGGGGGGGGGTTAGGCGTTGCAGTTGTGGACCTCCAAGTTGATAAATATAGTGTGAAATGAAACTGTTATTTGTGTATTGACCAATCTGATTAATCTCAGCTGTCATATTACGCTTCACTGGTTATGGCGAACGTGGATTGTTATTACAACAGATTGTAATCAGAGTGGTGCATTGACCGATGTGTAAGACTACGTCACAAAACTTTATCTACACCTTATCTATCATTAAACTGTTTAATTAATCTCCTTTAAAACTAACTGTCTGTCCGGGAATGCAGCTGTACATGCACGTTTATCACCACTCGGAACAACTCCGGATTTACCCGAAGTTTGCCGGACGATTGAGTTGATCACCCCACATCTGCACACGTGATACGTATCATCCATAGATCAAACCACCTTCCAGAAAGGAATAAAATGCAACGACACAATTTTGTTTATTTGTTCAAAGTTACTTGGAAATTCACAATCGCATTCCATATAGAAATCAAAGAATGGTTTCAACTATGATATTAGAGTTATTTTACTAGATCGTAAGAAAATATACCCCGAAGCTGTGACAAGATTTCCATGGTTATACAGTTTCCAATCTGACATATAAATAAAGTGTATCACATCAAACATAAATAAGTTCTAATAATGAAAATTACATAATGAAATGAAAATGCAATATATATATTAGTAGGAAAAGATATGGATCGACTATTCAACATTTTCACTTAGACATAAATTCAAGTAAAGGTACAGTGTTTTTATTGCTGTTCTACATTTCACAGTCACAGTCACAGTAGGGTCTTCAACAATGAGCAAAACTCACACCCTAAGATGAGAGTGAAACGGCCCCTAGCCTGCAGTTGAGAATGAAACGGCCCATAACCTGTAGTTGAAAGTGAAACGGCCCCTAGCCTGCAGTTGAGAGTGAAACGGCCCCTAGCCTGCAGTTGAGAGTGAAACGGCCTCTAGCCTGTAGTTGAGAGTGAAACGGCCTCTAGCCTGTAGTTGAGAGAGAAACGGCCCCTAGCCTGCAGATGAGAGTGAAACGACCCCTAGCCTGCAGACGAGAGTGAAACGGCCCCTAGCCTGCAGTTGAGAGTGAAACGGTCCCTAGCCTGCAGTTGAGAGTGAAACGGTCCATATCCTGCAGATGGGAGTGAAACGGCCCATAGCTTGCAGTTGAGAGTGAAACGGCCCATAGCCTACAGATGAGAGTGAAACGGCCCATAGCCTACAGATGAGAGTGAAACGGCCCATAGCCTACAGATGAGAGTGAAACGGCCCCTAGCCTGCAGTTGAGAGTGAAACGGTCCATATCCTGCAGATGGGAGTGAAACGGCCCATAGCCTGCAGTTGAGAGTGAAACGGCCCATAGCCTACAGATGAGAGTGAAACGGCCCATAGCCTACAGATGAGAGTGAAACGGCCCATAGCCTACAGATGAGAGTGAAATGGCCCATAGCCTACAGATGAGAGTGAAACGGCCCATAGCCTACAGATGAGAGTGAAACGGCCCATAGCCTACAGATGAGTGGTCCTCTTTACTAATATGCATCACACACCAACCATTCACATTTTTTGTCTCGCCTGTGACTATTTTTGTCGCGTTTTTTAGCAAGCTTAGATATGTGATATGATCGGTTCAGTAACCACACACAACGTGTCAGTCATAACCAGTCAACACATTCCTCCTGGAACGTACATGGTATTTCATGGTCAGTTGACTTTATTCAATTCTATTATGTTTATTTCTCTCATACCAATAGATTTATCAGACATTTTTGATTTATGCATTCACCTTGAATCGTATATACTTTACCCTTTTTACCTGGATAATAAGATTAGACGAAATTATAACACGTGGTCACCTATTTACTCTGGGCTCGCACGAAGTTCATAATTTCTTCAGATGTTGATGATAAATTTATATTAAATCACTTATTTTTTTATCCCTTAAGTAATAGTCTTTAATTTCAAAAATTCCATAGTTGCATAGTAGACCCCTGGTTTTCTTTTGTTATTCCCCTTATCCTCCAGCAATAAAACTGACCCTTATGTGATATTTGAAATATTGTGGAAAGTGGCTTTCAACACCCAAAATGCTATCTTTAAACAGTGAATTTAAATTAGATCACTCACCTGCAAAGCTCAAGAACTGTGACGATGGCTAACCTAAGATAACTGCTGTGTTAAGTAACAATACACTTCCTGGTTAAACAAAATAAAAGTCATTGCTTTCCGATGACACTTAGAAAAGTTTGAAGATACCAAAGGGACATTCAGAAGCCGTAAATCTAAGATACCAAAGGGACATTCAGAAGTCGTAAATATAAAATACCAAAGGGACATTCAGAAGTCGTAAATATAAGATACCAAAGAGACATTCAGAAGCGTAAATCTAAGATACCAAAGAGACATTCAGAAGCCGTAAATCTAAGATACCAAAGAGACATTCAGAAGCCGTAAATCCAAGATACCAAAGAGACATTCAGAAGCCGTAAATCTAAGATACCAAAGGGACATTCAGAAGCCGTAAATATAAGCTACCAAAGAGACATTCAGAAGCCGTAAATCTAAGATACCAAAAAGACATTCAGAAGCCGTAAATCTAAGATACCAAAGGGACATTCAGAAGCCGTAAATATAAGATACCAAAGAGACATTCAGAAGCCGTAAATCTAAGATACCAAAGAGACATTCAGAAGCCGTAAATCTAAGATACCAAAGGGACATTCAGAAGCCGTAAATATAAGATACCAAAGAGACATTCAGAAGCCGTAAATCTAAGATACCAAAGGGACATTCAGAAGCCGTAAATCTAAGATACCAAAGAGACATTCAGAAGCCGTAAATCTAAGATACCAAAGAGACATTCAGAAACCGTAAATCTAAGATACCAAAGAGACATTCAGAAGCCGTAAATCTAAGATACCAAAGAGACATTCAGAAGCCGTAAATCTAAGGACAGACAACACAATTATCAAAAGAAAAAAGGACAAACAACGATATACAAAACACCACACAGAAAACTAAAGATCGAGCAACACGAACCCCATTAAAACCGGGGGGGGGGGGGGGGGGGTGTGAACCCGTGTGCTCCGGAAGGGTGAACAGTTCCTGCTCCACGCGTAGCACATGCCGTGTTGCTCTTGCTACCAACGCTGTGATAAGTCATGAATGAGGACTAACGATTCCCTTTCTATTTAAAGCAATACACTACTTAGTATGTTCCATATCGTTTGAGTGGTTATTTGATATAGGTCTAATGGCACTGCATCTTATGTGATCACAAGTAGAAGCCCTGACAGAGAGGTGTGTGTTTTTATTAAAACACTATATCAATAGAATCTTATTTTTAAGTAAGAAGGTCAATATACAAGTCAATATACTTTTTTAGACCCCTGTATAAATATGACACAGAAATAATATCTTTAGATTTAAATAAATCTGAATAAGCCAACAACTCGTGGCTTGTGTTCGGTTTAAATTTGATATATTTAATGAAGTAATGAAGTAATGAATTGAGCAGTAGATTGATGGATCTGTTATAATATTGAATCACGTTGACGACCAGAAAAATAATTTACTATAATGAAACATGACAAACTTAGATTTGATTTTATATGATATTTGTAACTGTTATATTGATCTGAAGTAGTATGCACTCAAACTATTTATAGCACTTGTAACAGGATATTGGTGAGATTTTTGTGAATTCACTCCTTTGTTTCTACACAGACATGTAATAGTTTGTTATTATCATGATTAACATGTTGTCATGTTTTTCCTTATATGTATATATCTAATATGACTTCATGTTGCACATTTGCATGTGTCTTAGTGTACAAATTAAATCTGTAAATGAATTATTTTTATTACTTGTTATGTCAAAAATCTTTATGACGAAATAAAGTCATTTCGAATTACTTGAAATAAGTTTTTATATATTTGTTAATAGTCTATTACAGTCTGTATACAAGTTATTCGCCTGTTATTGAATAGTGCCATGTCTCTGTTAGCTAACTATTTTATAACGGCAGTTTATATCTCGTATGTCGTCATTATAATGACAAATTGAGACACACAATTGACTAGGGTTGAACAGATGGTTGTCTGTATTTTAGTATGTTTACTAATGTATTAACATCTCCAGTGTTTCCGTTCTAACCTATTACCTAGCAATATGTAAGTGCTCCTTTAACGATTTCATTCTAAACGCCGTCTAGGCTGCTGTTTTCATTGAAATGAATTCATCTATGTTGTTTTATATTTGTAGCGCCATACAATTCTTTTCAACAATTTCACATGTTCAGTTTCCCCATTTTTTTTACTTTAATTTACTCTCTATTAAGGAACAAGGTTTCACACGCAAAAAATTAAAGAAAACTGTAATTAACTGTAATTAGAAGTCGAGGTCATCTGCTTTTTTCCCATTAATTACGAAACGTTATGATTGATTTCAAAGTATAACAAATTAGTTGTATATGACAGAAGTGATTAGCTTTCTATCATAATCCTGAGAACAACGAACACACCGACGACAGAAGTGATTAGCTTTCTATCATAATCCTGAGAACAACGAACACACCGACGACAGAAGTGATTAGCTTTCTATCAGAATTATGAGAACAACGAACACACCGACGACAGAAGTGATTAGCTTTCTATCATAATCCTGAGAACAACGAACACACCGACGACAGAAGTGATTAGCTTTCTATCAGAATTATGAGAAAAACGAACACACCGACGACAGAAGTGATTAGCTTTCTATCAGAATTATGAGAAAAACGAACACACCGACGACAGAAGTGATTAGCTTTCTATCAGAATTATGAGAAAAACGAACACACCGACGACAGAAGTGATTAGCTTTCTATCAGAATTATGAGAAAAACGAACACACCGACGACAGAAGTGATTAGCTTTCTATCAGAATTATGAGAAAAACGAACACACCGACGACAGAAGTGATTAGCTTTCTATCAGAATTATGAGAAAAACGAACACACCGACGACAGAAGTGATTAGCTTTCTATCAGAATTATGAGAAAAACGAACACACCGACGACAGAAGTGATTAGCTTTCTATCAGAATTATGAGAACAACGAACACACCGACGACAGAAGTGATTAGCTTTCTATCAGAATTATGAGAACAACGAACACACCGACGACAGAAGTGATTAGCTTTCTATCAGAATTATGAGAAAAACGAACACACCGACGACAGAAGTGATTAGCTTTCTATCAGAATTATGAGAACAACGAACACACCGACGACAGAAGTGATTAGCTTTCTATCAGAATTATGAGAACAACGAACACACCGACGACAGAAGTGATTAGCTTTCTATCAGAATTATGAGAAAAACGAACACACCGACGACAGAAGTGATTAGCTTTCTATCATAATCCTGAGAACAACGAACACACCGACGACAGAAGTGATTAGCTTTCTATCATAATCCTGAGAACAACGAACACACCGACGACAGAAGTGATTAGCTTTCTATCAGAATTATGAGAACAACGAACACACCGACGACAGAAGTGATTAGCTTTCTATCAGAATTATGAGAAAAACGAACACACCGACGACAAAAGTGATTAGCTTTCTATCATAATCCTGAGAACAACGAACACACCGACGACAGAAGTGATTAGCTTTCTATCATAATCCTGAGAAAAACGAACACACCGACGACAGTTTGTATTGTTTCTTTTATGTCCATAATAAATTCAGGACTGTTAAAAGACATTTTAAACAGTGATGGGTAACAATTTCACCAATACCCTGTATGACTTTTATCCAAGTCTTCGATTAAGCAGTGGAGCGACACCACACCTTAAGTTTGGCTCTTCCTGATATTGTCTGCTAGTATTTTTTTTTAATGTTTCTATGTATATATCGATAATTTTGATAAATGGTTTATAATCCACGACCTACTGTTTGTCCTACAAACAAGAACAAAGTTTCTAACTATATATAACATCTGATATAAAAGCATTACTATGATCAGTAAATACTCTGGTGTTTTTAGCATTATTTTTTTTATTTCCTTCCTATAAAAGCCAGATTTGTCATTTCGTCGTACTTCACTGCTTCATTTCACAATTTCTCAAGATTAGAACTCAGATTAACAAGATTTGGAGTCATGTTTCCGGAGAAAGCCTCTTTCCGTAAAAAGACATTTAAACAATTGTCATGCGAACGCATTTCGATTGCTTAAGAAAAATATCTTTATATTGATTGTGACAAGATTTTTCCATTAAATTTAATTCTGGTGACTTAAACTCTGGAAGTAGTACAAAATCCTATTCATGTATTTCCGGTGAGCATTTCGTATCGTAGTAACCTGTCGTGTGATTTAAATGGAGTTTCTGACTGACACCTAATCCCTATTGATGTGTAAATGATGTACTTTCTTAACATGTTTGACAGTTAGGGCGCTGAGTTTAACATTCAATGACCCCAGTAACATAACATGCTAATATTATGAAATACAACGTAAAAGTGTATCACACAGGTAAACAGACAGGTGATAACAAAATTCTTTATACATTTCACAAAGAAACGTCATTTGTACAGGTGTGCAGAAAAAGGAAGGGTCAAAACATATTTACACTTCTGAACATTTAAACTATTTTTTTATGTTGCTAGGAAATTTGAGCACATAAACTTTGACAATTTTTTTTTATATAATTGTTAATACACATGTAAGCACATAAATTTTGACAAATCATCATTTTAATACAGGTTACATTCCTACTAAAGATGTACTTGTATCTCAAATATGTAATTTCCGGATGAGACCAATTAAAACCATCCTACACGTGATGAAAATATCATTGTTTATTTCTAAAGTGGACACATCACGGTTTAATTGCTCATAACATTATTCAGTAATTTCCATCTCTTTTTTCAGCCATTGAAAAAGTCTATACCACGTACTTCAGAAAACAACATCCACCACAAGCAGCGACTGTACATGGACAAATCTTCTCATCGAGTACGACACAGGCGAAAAGATAGCTCTGGTGGTTGTATAAATCAGCTTGTGGGAGTTTTACATTGTTATAACGTTTTTTTACTAGTAAGTATTTATTTCCTGTTCGTGTTGTTCGACTCCCGCCATTGGGGAGATATACTCTATACAACTGTAAACTCGATACTTCTATGTGAGATTGTTTTCTTGGGATATTCTGGTTATTTTACCAATAGAACTGACCGCAAAGATATACAACTGATATATTGGTAAAAAATGGCGGGAAACACCCATAATCTCTAATCATAATCCATCGTCGGTAACCCACAACTGTTCACACTCTGATTACTCTCATCAGTGGAGATTAATCGTAGCGTGATGAGCTGTGGATTACCGACGATGATCATAATCCTATCTTTAGAATTTAATATTAATGTCTTGTCTATATATAGAAATATGAGTTAGTACCACAGAAGGGGGATGTATTTCTGAATATTTTTTGGAATATCCGTCAAATCTCAATATCAATTCCACGTTAACACACTTTCACAGAAAGGTTTATCCTGTTTTAAAAGTCTCTAATCAAAATAAATTACAAAACTATATCAATTTAACGTTTCATTCAGGCATGAACAGAATGATACCATCTTGTAGTAATAGACAAGTAATCGGGATATAATGGCGCACTGGACCAGTTAAACAGTTATATCTATTAGTTCTCATTAACTTCGTGCATTCATTTACATAACAAAAACGATAGAACCTAAATATAACGACTTTCATTCTAAAGTATTTGGAATATTAATTGGCCTATGTGTTTGAATACAATGAGCTGTAATTTTCTGTAATGAGTTTATCGAGCGTTATAATGTGAAGTTATTCCATAACTGTTGTCAGTCACGTCCCTAGGAGATCTTTTTTCAAACGAATTTATGTTATTTTCCCAGAGAAACACACTCTATGACTTAATTTCCGTATATATACTTGTATTTAGTTTATCTATATATTTTGATAATTTAATTGTTCTATTTTAACCAGACTTTTAGATTGATCATGTCGCGCCACACAAAGATAATCCGCTGGTCATTAAAACAATTACATATATGTTATTTTATATAAGTTTAATTTGGCTACATGAAGAATGATTCATTGATGAAAATGTTCAAAATTTGAATGTTAAGTTTTAAGCATAATTGTATCCAATAAAATTAAGATAAATGTTGATTTATTTTGGATGCCATTGGTGGAATCTTTGTAGCTTTATATTTATTGCAACAGTTTATGATCCATGTTAATTTACTGATTTCACTACACCAGTATCAGCAGTCAAACATGTCAACGTCACAGGAACGTTAATATCAACGTCACTGTACCGTTCATATTAGTGTCACAGGACCGTTCTTGTCAACGTCACAGGACCATTCATATTAGTGTCACAGGACCGTTCATGTCAACGTCACAGGACCGTTCATGTCAACGTCACTGTACCGTTCATATTAGTGTCACAGGACCGTTCATGTCAACGTCACTGTACCCTCATGTCAACGTCACTGAACCCTTGATGTCAGTGTCACTGGACCGTTCATCTCAGTGTCACAGGAACGTTCACGTCATAGTGGATGATGACGACACATCCAGACGTCAACTAGAACTTGTCAAGGACATGACATGCGATGGAATCATTTGCCTTTCTACCATATGTCAACCATTGATTACACGACGAAATATTGGAATTTTTAAAGCTCAGTAACTGAACAAATCTGTTGATATTCCACCTAATGGCTAACATTTAAACAAATCTGTTGATATTCCACCTAATGGCTAACATTTAAACAAATCTGTTGATATTCCACCTAATGGCTATCATTTAAACATGTCTTTTGATATTCCACCTAATGGCTAACATTTAAACATATCTTTTGATATTCCACCTAATGGCTAACATTTAAACAAATCTGCTTGATATTCCACCCAATGGCTAACATTTAAACAAATCTGCTTGATATTCCATCTAATGGCTAACATTTAAACATATCTTTTGATATTCCACCTAATGGCTAACATTTAAACATATCCTTTGATATTCCACCTAATGGCTATCATTTAAACATATCTTTTGATATTCCACCTACTGGCTATCATTTAAACATATCTTTTGATATTCCACCTAATGGCTAACATTTAAGCAAATCTGCTTGATATTCCACGTAATGGCTAACATTTAAACAAATCTGCCTGATATTCCACGTAATGGCTAAAAATTAACAAATCTACTTGATATTCCACGTAATGGCTAACATTTAAACATATCTTTTGATATTCCACCTAATGGCTAACATTTAAACATATTTTTTTATATTCCACCTAATGGCTAACATTTAAACATATCTTTTGATATTCCACCTAATGGCTATCATTTAAACATATCTTTTGATATTCCACCTAATGGCTATCCTTTAAACATATCTTTTGATATTCCACCTAATGGCTATCCTTTAAACATATCTTTTGATATTCCACCTAATGGCTAACATTTAAACATATCTTTTGATATTCCACCTACTGGCTATCATTTAAACATATCTTTTGATATTCCACCTAATGGCTAACATTTAAGCAAATCTGCTTGATATTCCACGTAATGGCTAACATTTAAACAAATCTGCCTGATATTCCACGTAATGGCTAAAAATTAACAAATCTACTTGATATTCCACGTAATGGCTAACATTTAAACATATCTTTTGATATTCCACCTAATGGCTAACATTTAAACATGTCTTTTGATATTCCACCTACTGGCTATCATTTAAACATATCTTTTGATATTCCACCTAATGGCTAACATTTAAGCAAATCTGCTTGATATTCCACGTAATGGCTAACATTTAAACAAATCTGCCTGATATTCCACGTAATGGCTAAAAATTAACAAATCTACTTGATATTCCACGTAATGGCTAACATTTAAACATATCTTTTGATATTCCACCTAATGGCTAACATTTAAACATATTTTTTAATATTCCACCTAATGGCTAACATTTAAACATATCTTTTGATATTCCACCTAATGGCTATCATTTAAACATGTCTTTTGATATTCAACCTAATGGCTATCATTTAAACATATCTTTTGATATTCCACCTAATGGCTAACATTTAAACAAATCTATTTGATATTCCACCTAATGGCTAACATTTAAGCAAATCTGCTTGATATTCCACCTAATGGCTATCATTTAAACATATCTTTTGATATTCCACCTAATGACTAACATTTAAACAAATCTGCTTGACATTCCACCTAATGGCTAACATTTAATTGATATTCCACCTAATGGCTAACATTTAAACAAATCTGCTTGATATTCCACCTAATGGCTAACATTTAAACATATATTTTGATATTGCACATAATGGCTAACATTTAAGCATATCTTTTGATATTCCACCTAATGGCTATCATTTAAACATATCTTTTGATATTCAACCTAATGGCTATCATTTAAACATATCTTTTGATATTCCATGTAATGGCTAACATTTAAACAAATCTATTTGATATTCCACCTAATGGCTAACATTTAAGCCAATCTGCTTGATATTTCACCTATTGGCTAACATTAAAACAAATCTGCTAGATATTCCACCCATTGGCTAACATTTAAGCAAATCTGCTTGATATTCCACCTAATGGCTAACATTTAAACATATCTTTTGATATTCCACCTAATGGCTATCATTTAAATATATCTGTTGATATTCCACCTAATGGCTAACATTTAAACATATATTTTGATATTCCACCTAATGGCTAATATTTAAACATATCTTTTGATATTCCACCTAATGGCTATCATTTAAGCATATCTTTTGATATTCCACCTAATGGCTAACATTCAAACAAATCTACTTGATATTCCACGTAATGGCTAACATTTAAACAAATCTGCTTGATATTCCACGTAATGGCTAACATTTAAACAAATCTGCTTGATATTCCACCTAATGGCTAACATTTAAACATATCTTTTGATATTCCACCTAATGGCTAACATTTAAACATATCTTTTGATATTCCACCTAATGGCTAACATTTAAACATATCTTTTGATATTCCACCTAATGGCTATCATTTAAACATATCTTTTGATATTCCACCTAATGGCTATCATTTAAACATATCTTTTGATATTCCACCTAATGGCTAACATTTAAACATATCTTTTGATATTCCACCTAATGGCTATCATTTAAACAAATCTACTTGATATTCCACCTAATGGCTAACATTTAAACATATCTTTTGATATTCCACCTAATGGCTAACATTTAAACATATCTTTTTATATTCCACCTAATGGCTATCATTTAAACAAATCTACTTGATATTCCACCTAATGGCTAACATTTAAACATATCTTTTGATATTCCACCTAATGGCTAACATTTAAGCATATCTTTTGATATTCCTCCTAATGGCTAACATTTAAACAAATCTATTTGATATTCCACCTAATGGCTAACATTTAAGCAAATCTGCTTGATATTCCACCTAATGGCTATCATTTAAACATATCTTTTGATATTCCACCTAATGACTAACATTTAAACAAATCTGCTTGACATTCCACCTAATGGCTAACATTTAATTGATATTCCACCTAATGGCTAACATTTAAACAAATCTGCTTGATATTCCACCTAATGGCTAACATTTAAACATATATTTTGATATTGCACATAATGGCTAACATTTAAGCATATCTTTTGATATTCCACCTAATGGCTATCATTTAAACATATCTTTTGATATTCAACCTAATGGCTATCATTTAAACATATCTTTTGATATTCCATGTAATGGCTAACATTTAAACAAATCTATTTGATATTCCACCTAATGGCTAACATTTAAGCCAATCTGCTTGATATTTCACCTATTGGCTAACATTAAAACAAATCTGCTAGATATTCCACCCATTGGCTAACATTTAAGCAAATCTGCTTGATATTCCACCTAATGGCTAACATTTAAACATATCTTTTGATATTCCACCTAATGGCTATCATTTAAATATATCTGTTGATATTCCACCTAATGGCTAACATTTAAACATATATTTTGATATTCCACCTAATGGCTAATATTTAAACATATCTTTTGATATTCCACCTAATGGCTATCACTTAAGCATATCTTTTGATATTCCACCTAATGGCTAACATTCAAACAAATCTACTTGATATTCCACGTAATGGCTAACATTTAAACAAATCTGCTTGATATTCCACGTAATGGCTAACATTTAAACAAATCTGCTTGATATTCCACCTAATGGCTAACATTTAAACATATCTTTTGATATTCCACCTAATGGCTAACATTTAAACATATCTTTTGATATTCCACCTAATGGCTAACATTTAAACATATCTTTTGATATTCCACCTAATGGCTATCATTTAAACATATCTTTTGATATTCCACCTAATGGCTATCATTTAAACATATCTTTTGATATTCCACCTAATGGCTAACATTTAAACATATCTTTTGATATTCCACCTAATGGCTATCATTTAAACAAATCTACTTGATATTCCACCTAATGGCTAACATTTAAACATATCTTTTGATATTCCACCTAATGGCTAACATTTAAACATATCTTTTTATATTCCACCTAATGGCTATCATTTAAACAAATCTACTTGATATTCCACCTAATGGCTAACATTTAAACATATCTTTTGATATTCCACCTAATGGCTAACATTTAAGCATATCTTTTGATATTCCTCCTAATGGCTAACATTTAAACATATCTTTTGATATTCCACCTAATGGCTAACATTTAAACAAATCTGCTTGATATTCCACCTAATGGCTAACATTTAAACAAATCTGCTTGATATTCCACCTAATGGCTAACATTTAAACATATCTTTTGATATTCCACCTAATGGCTAACATTTAAACATATCTTTTGATATTCCACCTAATGGCTAACATTTAAACATATCTTTTGATATTCCACCTAATGGCTATCATTTAAACATATCTTTTGATATTCCACCTAATGGCTATCATTTAAACATATCTTTTGATATTCCACCTAATGGCTAACATTTAAACATATCTTTTTATATTCCACCTAATGGCTAACATTTAAACATATCTTTTGATATTCCACCTAATGGCTATCATTTAAACATATCTTTTGATATTCCACCTAATGGCTAACATTTAAACATATCTTTTGATATTCCACCTAATGGCTAACATTTAAACATATCTTTTTATATTCCACCTAATGGCTATCATTTAAACAAATCTACTTGATATTCCACCTAATGGCTAACATTTAAACATATCTTTTGATATTCCACCTAATGGCTAACATTTAAGCATATCTTTTGATATTCCTCCTAATGGCTAACATTTAAACATATCTTTTGATATTCCACCTAATGGCTAACATTTAAACAAATCTGCTTGATATTCCACCTAATGGCTAACATTTAAACATATATTTTGATATTGCACATAATGGCTAACATTTAAGCATATCTTTTGATATTCCACCTAATGGCTATCATTTAAACATATCTTTTGATATTCAACCTAATGGCTATCATTTAAACATATCTTTTAATATTCCCTGTAATGGCTAACATTTAAACAAATCTATTTGATATTCCACCTAATGGCTAACATTTAAGCCAATCTGCTTGATATTTCACCTATTGGCTAACATTAAAACAAATCTGCTAGATATTCCACCCATTGGCTAACATTTAAGCAAATCTGCTTGATATTCCACCTAATGGCTAACATTTAAACATATCTTTTGATATTCCACCTAATGGCTATCATTTAAATATATCTGTTGATATTCCACCTAATGGCTAACATTTAAACATATATTTTGATATTCCACCTAATGGCTAATATTTAAACATATCTTTTGATATTCCACCTAATGGCTATCATTTAAGCATATCTTTTGATATTCCACCTAATGGCTAACATTCAAACAAATCTGCTTGATATTCCACGTAATGGCTAACATTTAAACAAATCTGCTTGATATTCCACCTAATGGCTAACATTTAAACATATCTTTTGATATTCCACTAATGGCTAACATTTAAACATATCTTTTGATATTCCACCTAATGGCTAACATTTAAACATATCTTTTGATATTCCACCTAATGGCTATCATTTAAACATATCTTTTGATATTCCACCTAATGGCTATCATTTAAACATATCTTTTGATATTCCACCTAATGGCTAACATTTAAACATATCTTTTGATATTCCACCTAATGGCTATCATTTAAACAAATCTACTTGATATTCCACCTAATGGCTAACATTTAAACATATCTTTTGATATTCCACCTAATGGCTAACATTTAAACATATCTTTTTATATTCCACCTAATGGCTATCATTTAAACAAATCTACTTGATATTCCACCTAATGGCTAACATTTAAACATATCTTTTGATATTCCACCTAATGGCTAACATTTAAGCATATCTTTTGATATTCCTCCTAATGGCTAACATTTAAACATATCTTTTGATATTCCACCTAATGGCTAACATTTAAACTTATCTTTTGATATTCCACCTAATGGTTAACATTTAAACATAATAACTATATAATGTATTGTATTAATGAACGACCGTCAGGACTTTCCATGTTGTATCATCCCTGTGTATTATAGCAAGGGAATCTGGGATCTAATTTCTGAATTAAGTCCCTAATCCTGTACCAGAACTATTAACTAATTTACTATGTCTTTTGTTCATTATTATAAGTAAACATTAACTGTTGTGCCATTGTCTTAAACTTGAGGATTATTTTATTCTGTTTAGCTATTCAAATATATACAATTTTCTCAGTTTCCTATTAAATTCTGCAACCATTGTGTAACAAGGACTTAAGTGAATCAATCTGTTTGTGAGATCCTATTTGTTTCTCCTGCCAGAGTTCTATCTTATTGCATTAATTCATCAATTGAAATTCAATGAGACGATTCCGCTCTGACAGAAATACATTCTCATAGACAATACTCTGAATTGAGTCCAGTTGATAAATCACATGATTTAATGTCTGTGGGCAACATGATACTGGGAGATTCAACCAAATGTAATTTTGTTTGATATGTGATTATTCATAGTAAAGATATATCAACAAAAATGTCTTTTTGAAGACAAATCTCTAAATGGGGTTACAAACGCATATGGTGACAAGGCATAAATCAAGATTGAGAAATATTATCTTTTATTTGCAGAGCACCGAACAAGTGTTGCCATTGATATTGTATTTTTAAGAGCAGATCGTCAAGCTTTACGAATATTTTTTTTCATTTTAACATAACCATTATAGATAATTGCTAAAATGTTTGAAATAAGAATAGTGTCATTATGAAGTTGATCCACACCGAAGACACTAGAGTATTAAGTTTAATACAGAGGGACTCCAAACAGTAGGAATATCAGACATTGAGGAACGTATAGTGCTCCAACGTTTTTTCTTGTATATTCACAAACAATTTCCACTTTATTGCTAACCATGGTTAACAACGGGGGGGGGGGGGGGGGGGGGGGGTGAACATAGAGTCCAGCTGCTCAGGCTTGCGGGACTACAAAGCAAACAACCAACGTCCACTGAGCTGTGTTGGTGGAATGCAATACATCTAAACCGCCAAAGTCTGACGAGCCGTATTTGGAGAAAACAATACACCCAAATTGCAAATGTCTACCGATCATTGGTTGTGTTACAAGACAAACACTTTCAAGACAAAAACTCATAACGGCTGGTCGTTGGTTGTCTTGATGTAAAACAAACAATTCCCTATCAACCATTGATCGTTAATGGTATATTTCCACCGTCTTTTTTAATTTGTTCACTGTATCGTCTGCTTTTTGTTTGGATTTACTGCTTCTAATTACACATGTGGTATCTTCTGATTACACATGTGGTATCTTCTTATTACACATGTGGTATCTTCTGATTACACATGTGGTATCTTCTGATTACACATATGGTATCTTCTGATTACACATATAGTATCTTCTGATTACACATGTGGTATCTTCTGATTACACATGTGGTATCTTCTTATTACACATATGGTATCTTCTGATTACACATGTGATATCTTCTGATTACACATGTGGTATCTTCTGATTACACATGTGGTATCTTCTGATTACACATGTGGTATCTTCTAACTTTTCACACTTATTCTTTTACTGAATAAAACTTTAGAGACTCTAACATGCAAAAAGGAAACATTAATTGCTTACAAGTTAATTTACAATTTAGACAATCTTATGAATTTTCTTTTTTAGATTCTTGGTGCAGGTATTCTAGGACTGGGAATATGGCTACTGGTGAAGGATTACAGCACTCGCGAGATTTCAGCCATTATAGATTCCCGTTTGTTCGAATATGTGACGTATGCCTTGGTGGCAGGCGGTGGATCAGTAGCTGTTCTTGCCTTCTGTGGATGTTGTGGTACAATGAGGCAGGATAAATACGTCCTCGGCTTTGTACGTATTGTTTTAATGTTGGAAGCATTGTCACATTAACTCATTACAAACTGTGGAAATTTCTTTACTTATACCATTGAATATTTAAATCTTTCATTGAAAGAAGCATTCATCGTGTTCAGGAGACACTTTTGTGACATAATTTAATCACAACCTTTTTAAAACAAAGTATAACAAGTTCAAGAATAAAGATATCCATTATTACAACCGAACTCTCAAGAAGCCTTGGAACTATAATATTAGATTTTAGCACAGGACAGTAATGTCATCAAACACAGGACAGTAATGTCATCACACACAGGACAGTAATGTCATCACACACAGGACAGTAATGTCATCAAACACAGGACAGTAATGTCATCACACACAGGACAGTAATGTCATCACACACAGGACAGTAATGTCATCAAACACAGGACAGTAATGTCATCACACACAGGACAGTAATGTCATCACACACAGGACAGTAATGTCATCAAACACAGAACAGTAATGTCATCAAACACAGGACAGTAATGTCATCAAACACAGGACAGTAATGTCATCAAACACAGGACAGTAATGTCATCAAACACAGGACAGTAATGTCATCACGCACAGGACAGTAATGTCATCAAACACAGGACAGTAATGTCATCAAACACAGGACAGTAATGTCATCAAACACAGGACAGTAATGTCATCACACACAGGACAGTAATGTCATCAAACACAGGACAGTAATGTCATCACACACAGGACAGTAATGTCATCAAACACAGGACAGTAATGTCATCACACACAGGACAGTAATGTCATCACACACAGGACAGTAATGTCATCAAACACAGGACAGTAATGTCATCACACACAGGACAGTAATGTCATCACACACAGGACAGTAATGTCATCAAACACAGAACAGTAATGTCATCAAACACAGGACAGTAATGTCATCAAACACAGGACAGTAATGTCATCAAACACAGGACAGTAATGTCATCACACACAGGACAGTAATGTCATCAAACACAGGACAGTAATGTCATCAAACACAGGACAGTAATGTCATCACACACAGGACAGTAATGTCATCAAACACAGGACAGTAATGTCATCACACACAGGACAGTAATGTCATCAAACACAGGACAGTAATGTCATCAAACACAGGAAAGTAATGTCATCACACACAGGACAGTAATGTCATCACACACGGGACAGTAATGTTATCACACACAGGACAGTAATGTCACCAAACACAGTACAGTAATGTCATCACACACAGGACAGTAATGTCATCAAACACAAGACAGTAATGTCATCAAACACAGGACAGTAATGTCATCACACACAGGACAGTAATGTCATCAAACACAGGACAGTAATGTCATCAAACACAGGACAGTAATGTCATCAAACACAGGACAGTAATGTCATCACACACAGGACAGTAATGTCATCACACACAGGACAGTAATGTCATCAAACACAGGACAGTAATGTCATCACACAGATGACAGTAATGTCATCAAACACAGGACAGTAATGTCATCAAACACAGGACAGTAATGTCATCACACACAGGACAGTAATGTCATCACACACAGGACAGTAATGTCATCAAACACAGGACAGTAATGTCATCAAACACAGGACAGTAATGTCATCACACACAGGACAGTAATGTCATCACACACAGGACAGTAATGTCATCAAACACAGAACAGTAATGTCATCACACACAGGACAGTAATGTCATCACACACAGGACAGTAATGTCATCACACACAGGACAGTAATGTCATCAAACACAGGACAGCAATGTCATCACACACAGGACAGTAATGTCATCACACACAGGACAGTAATGTCATCAAACACAGGACAGTAATGTCATCAAACACAGGACAGTAATGTCATCACACACAGGACAGTAATGTCATCACACACAGGACAGTAATGTCATCAAACACAGAACAGTAATGTCATCACACACAGGACAGTAATGTCATCACACACAGGACAGTAATGTCATCACACACAGGACAGTAATGTCATCACACACAGGACAGTAATGTCATCACACACAGGACAGTAATGTCATCAAACACAGGACAGTAATGTCATCAAACACAGGACAGTAATGTCATCAAACACAGGACAGTAATGTCATCACACACAGGACAGTAATGTCATCACACACAGGACAGTAATGTCATCAAACACAGGACAGTAATGTCATCACACAGAGGACAGTAATGTCATCAAACACAGGACAGTAATGTCATCAAACACAGGACAGTAATGTCATCACACACAGGACAGTAATGTCATCACACACAGGACAGTAATGTCATCAAACACAGGACAGTAATGTCATCAAACACAGGACAGTAATGTCATCACACACAGGACAGTAATGTCATCACACACAGGACAGTAATGTCATCAAACACAGAACAGTAATGTCATCACACACAGGACAGTAATGTCATCACACACAGGACAGTAATGTCATCACACACAGGACAGTAATGTCATCAAACACAGGACAGCAATGTCATCACACACAGGACAGTAATGTCATCACACACAGGACAGTAATGTCATCAAACACAGGACAGTAATGTCATCAAACACAGGACAGCAATGTCATCACACACAGGACAGTAATGTCATCACACACAGGACAGTAATGTCATCAAACACAGGACAGTAATGTCATCACACACAGGACAGTAATGTCATCACACACAGGACAGTAATGTCATCAAACACAGGACAGTAATGTCATCACACACAGGACAGTAATGTCATCACACACAGGACAGTAATGTCATCAATCACAGGACAGTAATGTCATCAAACATAGGACAGTAATGTCATCAAACACAGGACAGTAATGTCATCACACACAGGACAGTAATGTCATCAAACACAGGACAGTAATGTCATCACACACAGGACAGTAATGTCATCACACACAGGACAGTAATGTCATCACACACAGGACAGTAATGTCATCACACACAGGACAGTAATGTCATCACACACAGGACAGTAATGTCATAAAATACAGGACAGTAATGTCATCACACACAGGACAGTAATGTCATCAAACACAGGACAGTAATGTCATCAAACACAGGACAGTAATGTCATCAAACACAGGACAGTTTTGTTATCACACACAGGACAGTAATGTCATCAAACACAGGACAGTAATGTCATCACACACAGGACAGTAATGTCATCAAACACAGGACAGTAATGTCATCACACACATGACAGTAATGTCATCAAACACAGGACAGTAATGTCATCACACACATAGGACAGTAATGTCATCAAACACAGAACAGTAATGTCATCAAACACAGGACAGTAATGTCATCAAACATAGGACAGTAATGTCATCACACACAGGACAGTAATGTCATCACACACAGGACAGTAATGTCATCACACACAGGACAGTAATGTCATCAAACACAGGACAGTAATGTCATCACACACAGGACAGTAATGTCATCAAACACAGGACAGTAATGTCATCACAAACAGGACAGTAATGTCATCACACACAGGACAGTAATGTCATCAAACACAGGACAGTAATGTCATCAAACACAGGACAGTAATGTCATCACACACAGGACAGTAATGTCATCAAACACAGGACAGTAATGTCATCACACACAGGACAGTAATGTCATCAAACACAGGACAGTAATGTCATCACACACAGGACAGTAATGTCATCACACACAGAACAGTAATGTCATCAAACACAGGACAGTAATGTCATCAAACACAGGACAGTAATGTCATCACACACAGGACAGTAATGTCATCAAACACAGGACAGTAATGTCATCAAACACAGGACAGTAATGTCATCAAACACAGGACAGTAATGTCATCACACACAGGACAGTAATGTCATCACACACAGGACAGTAATGTCATCAAACACAGGACAGTAATGTCATCAAACACAGGACAGTAATGTCATCACACACAGGACGGTAATGTCATCAAACACAGGACAGTAATGTCATCAAACACAGGACAGTAATGTCAACACACACAGGACAGTAATGTCATCACACACAGGACAGTAATGTCATCAAACACAGGACAGTAATGTCATCAAACACAGGACAGTAATGTCATCACACACAGGACAGTAATGTCATCACACACAGGAGAGTAATGTCATCAAACACAGAACAGTAATGTCATCACACACAGGACAGTAATGTCATCACACACAGGACAGTAATGTCATCACACACAGGACAGTAATGTCATCAAACACAGGACAGTAATGTCATCACACACAGGACAGTAATGTCATCACACACAGGACAGTAATGTCATCAATCACAGGACAGTAATGTCATCACACACAGGACAGTAATGTCATCAAACACAGGACAGTAATGTCATCACACACAGGACAGTAATGTCATCACACACAGGACAGTAATGTCATCAAACACAGAACAGTAATGTCATCAAACACAGGACAGTAATGTCATCAAACACAGGACAGTAATGTCATCACACACAGGACAGTAATGTCATCAAACACAGGACAGCAATGTCATCACACACAGGACAGTAATGTCATCACACACAGGACAGTAATGTCATCACACACAGGACAGTAATGTCATCACACACAGGACAGTAATGTCATCACACACAGGACAGTAATGTCATCACACACAGGAAAGTAATGTCATCACACACAGGACAGTAATGTCATCACACACAGGACAGTAATGTCATCAAATACAGGACAGTAATGTCATCACACACAGGACAGTAATGTCATCAAACACAGGACAGTAATGTCATCAAACACAGGACAGTAATGTCATCAAACACAGGACAGTTTTGTTATCACACACTGGACAGTAATGTCATCAAACACAGGACAGTAATGTCATCACACACAGGACAGTAATGTCATCAAACACAGGACAGTAATGTCATCACACACATGACAGTAATGTCATCACACACAGGACAGTAATGTCATCACACACAGGACAGTAATGTCATCACACACAGGACAGTAATGTCATCACACACAGGACAGTAATGTCATCAAACACAGGACAGTAATGTCATCACACACAGGACAGTAATGTCATCAAACACAGGACAGTAATGTCATCACAAACAGGACAGTAATGTCATCACACACAGGACAGTAATGTCATCAAACACAGGACAGTAATGTCATCAAACACAGGACAGTAATGTCATCACACACAGGACAGTAATGTCATCAAACACAGGACAGTAATGTCATCACACACAGGACAGTAATGTCATCAAACACAGGACAGTAATGTCATCACACACAGGACAGTAATGTCATCACACACAGAACAGTAATGTCATCAAACACAGGACAGTAATGTCATCAAACACAGGACAGTAATGTCATCACACACAGGACAGTAATGTCATCAAACACAGGACAGTAATGTCATCAAACACAGGACAGTAATGTCATCAAACACAGGACAGTAATGTCATCACACACAGGACAGTAATGTCATCACACACAGGACAGTAATGTCATCAAACACAGGACAGTAATGTCATCAAACACAGGACAGTAATGTCATCACACACAGGACGGTAATGTCATCAAACACAGGACAGTAATGTCATCAAACACAGGACAGTAATGTCAACACACACAGGACAGTAATGTCATCACACACAGGACAGTAATGTCATCAAACACAGGACAGTAATGTCATCAAACACAGGACAGTAATGTCATCACACACAGGACAGTAATGTCATCACACACAGGAGAGTAATGTCATCAAACACAGAACAGTAATGTCATCACACACAGGACAGTAATGTCATCACACACAGGACAGTAATGTCATCACACACAGGACAGTAATGTCATCAAACACAGGACAGTAATGTCATCACACACAGGACAGTAATGTCATCACACACAGGACAGTAATGTCATCAAACACAGGACAGTAATGTCATCACACACAGGACAGTAATGTCATCAAACACAGGACAGTAATGTCATCACACACAGGACAGTAATGTCATCACACACAGGACAGTAATGTCATCAAACACAGAACAGTAATGTCATCAAACACAGGACAGTAATGTCATCAAACACAGGACAGTAATGTCATCACACACAGGACAGTAATGTCATCAAACACAGGACAGCAATGTCATCACACACAGGACAGTAATGTCATCACACACAGGACAGTAATGTCATCACACACAGGACAGTAATGTCATCACACACAGGACAGTAATGTCATCACACACAGGACAGTAATGTCATCACACACAGGAAAGTAATGTCATCACACACAGGACAGTAATGTCATCACACACAGGACAGTAATGTCATCAAATACAGGACAGTAATGTCATCACACACAGGACAGTAATGTCATCAAACACAGGACAGTAATGTCATCAAACACAGGACAGTAATGTCATCAAACACAGGACAGTTTTGTTATCACACACTGGACAGTAATGTCATCAAACACAGGACAGTAATGTCATCACACACAGGACAGTAATGTCATCAAACACAGGACAGTAATGTCATCACACACATGACAGTAATGTCATCAAACACAGGACAGTAATGTCATCAAGCATAGGACAGTAATGTCATCAAACACAGGACAGTAATGTCATCAAACACAGGACAGTAATGTCATCAAACATAGGACAGTAATGTCATCACACACAGGACAGTAATGTCATCACACACAGGACAGTAATGTCATCACACACAGGACAGTAATGTCATCAAACACAGGACAGTAATGTCATCACACACAGGACAGTAATGTCATCAAACACAGGACAATAATGTCATCACAAACAGGACAGTAATGTCATCACACACAGGACAGTAATGTCATCAAACACAGGACAGTAATGTCATCAAACACAGGACAGTAATGTCATCACACACAGGACAGTAATGTCATCAAACACAGGACAGTAATGTCATCACACACAGGACAGTAATGTCATCAAACACAGGACAGTAATGTCATCAAACACAGGACAGTAATGTCATCACACACAGGACAGTAATGTCATCACACACAGGACAGTAATGTTATCACACACAGGACAGTAATGTCACCAAACACAGTACAGTAATGTCATCACACACAGGACAGTAATGTCATCAAACACAGGACAGTAATGTCATCAAACACAGGACAGTAATGTCATCACACACAGGACAGTAATGTCATCACACACAGGACAGTAATGTCATCAAACACAGGACAGTAATGTCATCAAACACAGGACAGTAATGTCATCACACACAGGACAGTAATGTCATCAAACACAGGACAGTAATGTCATCAAACACAGGACAGTAATGTCAACACACACAGGACAGTAATGTCATCACACACAGGACAGTAATGTCATCAAACACAGGACAGTAATGTCATCAAACACAGGACAGTAATGTCATCACACACAGGACAGTAATGTCATCACACACAGGACAGTAATGTCATCAAACACAGGACAGTAATGTCATCACACACAGGACAGTAATGTCATCACACACAGGACAGTAATGTCATCAAACACAGGACAGTAATGTCATCACACACAGGACAGTAATGTCATCACACACAGGACAGTAATGTCATCAAACACAGAACAGTAATGTCATCAAACACAGGACAGTAATGTCATCAAACACAGGACAGTAATGTCATCACACACAGGACAGTAATGTCATCAAACATAGGACAGTAATGTCATCACACACAGGACAGTAATGTCATCAAACACAGGACAGTAATGTCATCACACACAGGACAGTAATGTCATCAAACACAGGACAGTAATGTCATCAAACACAGGACAGTAATGTCATCAAACACAGGACAGTAATGTCATCACACACAGGACAGTAATGTCATCAAACACAGGACAGTAATGTCATCACACACAGGACAGTAATGTCATCAAACACAGGACAGTAATGTCATCAAACACAGGACAGTAATGTCATCACACACAGGACAGTAATGTCATCACACACAGGACAGTAATGTTATCACACACAGGACAGTAATGTCACCATACACAGTACAGTAATGTCATCACACACAGGACAGTAATGTCATCAAACACAAGACAGTAATGTCATCAAACACAGGACAGTAATGTCATCACACACAGGACAGTAATGTCATAAAACACAGGACAGTAATGTCATCAAACACAGGACAGTAATGTCATCAAACACAGGACAGTAATGTCATCACACACAGGACAGTAATGTCATCACACACAGGACAGTAATGTCATCAAACACAGGACAGTAATGTCATCAAACACAGGACAGTAATGTCATCACACACAGGACAGTAATGTCATCAAACACAGGACAGTAATGTCATCAAACACAGGACAGTAATGTCATCACACACAGGACAGTAATGTCATCACACACAGGACAGTAATGTCATCAAACACAGGACAGTAATGTCATCAAACACAGGACAGTAATGTCATCACACACAGGACAGTAATGTCATCACACACAGGACAGTAATGTCATCAAACACAGAACAGTAATGTCATCACACACAGGACAGTAATGTCATCACACACAGGACAGTAATGTCATCACACACAAGACAGCAATGTCATCACACACAGGACAGTAATGTCATCACACACAGGACAGTAATGTCATCAAACACAGGACAGTAATGTCATCACACACAGGACAGTAATGTCATCACACACAGGACAGTAATGTCATCACACACAGGACAGTAATGTCATCAAACACAGGACAGTAATGTCATCACACACAGGACAGTAATGTCATCAAACACAGGACAGTAATGTCATCAAACACAGGACAGTAATGTCATCACACACAGGACAGTAATGTCATCAAACACAGGACAGTAATGTCATCAAACACAGGACAGTAATGTCATCAAACACAGGACAGTAATGTCATCACACACAGGACAGTAATGTCATCAAACACAGGACAGTAATGTCATCACACACAGGACAGTAATGTCATCAAACACAGGACAGTAATGTCATCAAACACAGGACAGTAATGTCATCACACACAGGACAGTAATGTCATCACACACAGGACAGTAATGTCATCAAACACAGGACAATAATGTCATCAAACATAGGACAGTAATGTCATCAAACACAGGACAGTAATGTCATCACACACAGGACAGTAATGTCATCACACACAGGACAGTAATGTCATCACACACAGGAAAGTAATGTCATCACACACAGGACAGTAATGTCATCACACACAGGACAGTAATGTCATCAAATACAGGACAGTAATGTCATCACACACAGGACAGTAATGTCATCAAACACAGGACAGTAATGTCATCAAACACAGGACAGTAATGTCATCAAACACAGGACAGTTTTGTTATCACACACTGGACAGTAATGTCATCAAACACAGGACAGTAATGTCATCACACACAGGACAGTAATGTCATCAAACACAGGACAGTAATGTCATCACACACATGACAGTAATGTCATCACACACAGGACAGTAATGTCATCACACACAGGACAGTAATGTCATCACACACAGGACAGTAATGTCATCACACACAGGACAGTAATGTCATCAAACACAGGACAGTAATGTCATCACACACAGGACAGTAATGTCATCAAACACAGGACAGTAATGTCATCACAAACAGGACAGTAATGTCATCACACACAGGACAGTAATGTCATCAAACACAGGACAGTAATGTCATCAAACACAGGACAGTAATGTCATCACACACAGGACAGTAATGTCATCAAACACAGGACAGTAATGTCATCACACACAGGACAGTAATGTCATCAAACACAGGACAGTAATGTCATCACACACAGGACAGTAATGTCATCACACACAGAACAGTAATGTCATCAAACACAGGACAGTAATGTCATCAAACACAGGACAGTAATGTCATCACACACAGGACAGTAATGTCATCAAACACAGGACAGTAATGTCATCAAACACAGGACAGTAATGTCATCAAACACAGGACAGTAATGTCATCACACACAGGACAGTAATGTCATCACACACAGGACAGTAATGTCATCAAACACAGGACAGTAATGTCATCAAACACAGGACAGTAATGTCATCACACACAGGACGGTAATGTCATCAAACACAGGACAGTAATGTCATCAAACACAGGACAGTAATGTCAACACACACAGGACAGTAATGTCATCACACACAGGACAGTAATGTCATCAAACACAGGACAGTAATGTCATCAAACACAGGACAGTAATGTCATCACACACAGGACAGTAATGTCATCACACACAGGAGAGTAATGTCATCAAACACAGAACAGTAATGTCATCACACACAGGACAGTAATGTCATCACACACAGGACAGTAATGTCATCACACACAGGACAGTAATGTCATCAAACACAGGACAGTAATGTCATCACACACAGGACAGTAATGTCATCACACACAGGACAGTAATGTCATCAAACACAGGACAGTAATGTCATCACACACAGGACAGTAATGTCATCAAACACAGGACAGTAATGTCATCACACACAGGACAGTAATGTCATCACACACAGGACAGTAATGTCATCAAACACAGAACAGTAATGTCATCAAACACAGGACAGTAATGTCATCAAACACAGGACAGTAATGTCATCACACACAGGACAGTAATGTCATCAAACACAGGACAGCAATGTCATCACACACAGGACAGTAATGTCATCACACACAGGACAGTAATGTCATCACACACAGGACAGTAATGTCATCACACACAGGACAGTAATGTCATCACACACAGGACAGTAATGTCATCACACACAGGAAAGTAATGTCATCACACACAGGACAGTAATGTCATCACACACAGGACAGTAATGTCATCAAATACAGGACAGTAATGTCATCACACACAGGACAGTAATGTCATCAAACACAGGACAGTAATGTCATCAAACACAGGACAGTAATGTCATCAAACACAGGACAGTTTTGTTATCACACACTGGACAGTAATGTCATCAAACACAGGACAGTAATGTCATCACACACAGGACAGTAATGTCATCAAACACAGGACAGTAATGTCATCACACACATGACAGTAATGTCATCAAACACAGGACAGTAATGTCATCAAGCATAGGACAGTAATGTCATCAAACACAGGACAGTAATGTCATCAAACACAGGACAGTAATGTCATCAAACATAGGACAGTAATGTCATCACACACAGGACAGTAATGTCATCACACACAGGACAGTAATGTCATCACACACAGGACAGTAATGTCATCAAACACAGGACAGTAATGTCATCACACACAGGACAGTAATGTCATCAAACACAGGACAATAATGTCATCACAAACAGGACAGTAATGTCATCACACACAGGACAGTAATGTCATCAAACACAGGACAGTAATGTCATCAAACACAGGACAGTAATGTCATCACACACAGGACAGTAATGTCATCAAACACAGGACAGTAATGTCATCACACACAGGACAGTAATGTCATCAAACACAGGACAGTAATGTCATCAAACACAGGACAGTAATGTCATCACACACAGGACAGTAATGTCATCACACACAGGACAGTAATGTTATCACACACAGGACAGTAATGTCACCAAACACAGTACAGTAATGTCATCACACACAGGACAGTAATGTCATCAAACACAGGACAGTAATGTCATCAAACACAGGACAGTAATGTCATCACACACAGGACAGTAATGTCATCACACACAGGACAGTAATGTCATCAAACACAGGACAGTAATGTCATCAAACACAGGACAGTAATGTCATCACACACAGGACAGTAATGTCATCAAACACAGGACAGTAATGTCATCAAACACAGGACAGTAATGTCAACACACACAGGACAGTAATGTCATCACACACAGGACAGTAATGTCATCAAACACAGGACAGTAATGTCATCAAACACAGGACAGTAATGTCATCACACACAGGACAGTAATGTCATCACACACAGGACAGTAATGTCATCAAACACAGGACAGTAATGTCATCACACACAGGACAGTAATGTCATCACACACAGGACAGTAATGTCATCAAACACAGGACAGTAATGTCATCACACACAGGACAGTAATGTCATCACACACAGGACAGTAATGTCATCAAACACAGAACAGTAATGTCATCAAACACAGGACAGTAATGTCATCAAACACAGGACAGTAATGTCATCACACACAGGACAGTAATGTCATCAAACATAGGACAGTAATGTCATCACACACAGGACAGTAATGTCATCAAACACAGGACAGTAATGTCATCACACACAGGACAGTAATGTCATCAAACACAGGACAGTAATGTCATCAAACACAGGACAGTAATGTCATCAAACACAGGACAGTAATGTCATCACACACAGGACAGTAATGTCATCAAACACAGGACAGTAATGTCATCACACACAGGACAGTAATGTCATCAAACACAGGACAGTAATGTCATCAAACACAGGACAGTAATGTCATCACACACAGGACAGTAATGTCATCACACACAGGACAGTAATGTTATCACACACAGGACAGTAATGTCACCATACACAGTACAGTAATGTCATCACACACAGGACAGTAATGTCATCAAACACAAGACAGTAATGTCATCAAACACAGGACAGTAATGTCATCACACACAGGACAGTAATGTCATAAAACACAGGACAGTAATGTCATCAAACACAGGACAGTAATGTCATCAAACACAGGACAGTAATGTCATCACACACAGGACAGTAATGTCATCACACACAGGACAGTAATGTCATCAAACACAGGACAGTAATGTCATCAAACACAGGACAGTAATGTCATCACACACAGGACAGTAATGTCATCAAACACAGGACAGTAATGTCATCAAACACAGGACAGTAATGTCATCACACACAGGACAGTAATGTCATCACACACAGGACAGTAATGTCATCAAACACAGGACAGTAATGTCATCAAACACAGGACAGTAATGTCATCACACACAGGACAGTAATGTCATCACACACAGGACAGTAATGTCATCAAACACAGAACAGTAATGTCATCACACACAGGACAGTAATGTCATCACACACAGGACAGTAATGTCATCACACACAAGACAGCAATGTCATCACACACAGGACAGTAATGTCATCACACACAGGACAGTAATGTCATCAAACACAGGACAGTAATGTCATCACACACAGGACAGTAATGTCATCACACACAGGACAGTAATGTCATCACACACAGGACAGTAATGTCATCAAACACAGGACAGTAATGTCATCACACACAGGACAGTAATGTCATCAAACACAGGACAGTAATGTCATCAAACACAGGACAGTAATGTCATCACACACAGGACAGTAATGTCATCAAACACAGGACAGTAATGTCATCAAACACAGGACAGTAATGTCATCAAACACAGGACAGTAATGTCATCACACACAGGACAGTAATGTCATCAAACACAGGACAGTAATGTCATCACACACAGGACAGTAATGTCATCAAACACAGGACAGTAATGTCATCAAACACAGGACAGTAATGTCATCACACACAGGACAGTAATGTCATCACACACAGGACAGTAATGTTATCACACACAGGACAGTAATGTCACCATACATAGTACAGTAATGTCATCACACACAGGACAGTAATGTCATCAAACACAAGACAGTAATGTCATCAAACACAGGACAGTAATGTCATCACACACAGGACAGTAATGTCATAAAACACAGGACAGTAATGTCATCAAACACAGGACAGTAATGTCATCAAACACAGGACAGTAATGTCATCACACACAGGACAGTAATGTCATCACACACAGGACAGTAATGTCATCAAACACAGGACAGTAATGTCATCAAACACCGGACAGTAATGTCATCACACACAGGACAGTAATGTCATCAAACACAGGACAGTAATGTCATCAAACACAGGACAGTAATGTCATCACACACAGGACAGTAATGTCATCACACACAGGACAGTAATGTCATCAAACACAGGACAGTAATGTCATCAAACACAGGACAGTAATGTCATCACACACAGGACAGTAATGTCATCACACACAGGACAGTAATGTCATCAAACACAGAACAGTAATGTCATCACACACAGGACAGTAATGTCATCACACACAGGACAGTAATGTCATCACACACAGGACAGTAATGTCATCACACACAAGACAGCAATGTCATCACACACAGGACAGTAATGTCATCACACACAGGACAGTAATGTCATCAAACACAGGACAGTAATGTCATCACACACAGGACAGTAATGTCATCACACACAGGACAGTAATGTCATCACACACAGGACAGTAATGTCATCAAACACAGGACAGTAATGTCATCACACACAGGACAGTAATGTCATCAAACACAGGACAGTAATGTCATCACACACAGGACAGTAATGTCATCACACACAGGACAGTAATGTCATCACACACAGGACAGTAATGTCATCAAACACAGGACAGTAATGTCATCACACACAGGACAGTAATGTCATCAAACACAGGACAGTAATGTCATCAAACACAGGACAATAATGTCATCAAACATAGGACAGTAATGTCATCAAACACAGGACAGTAATGTCATCACACACAGGACAGTAATGTCATCAAACACAGGACAGTAATGTCATCACACACAGGACAGTAATGTCATCACACACAGGACAGTAATGTCATCAAACACAGGACAGTAATGTCATCAAACACAGGACAGTAATGTCATCACACACAGGACAGTAATGTCATCAAACACAGGACAGTAATGTCATCACACACAGGACAGTAATGTCATCACACACAGGACAGTAATGTCATCACACACAGGACAGTAATGTCATCAAACACAGGACAGTAATGTCATCACACACAGGACAGTAATGTCATCACACACAGGACAGTAATGTCATCAAACACAGGACAGTAATGTCATCAAACATAGGACAGTAATGTCATCAAACACAGGACAGTAATGTTATCACACACAGGACAGTAATGTCATCAAACACATGACAGTAATGTCATCACACACAGGACAGTAATGCCATCACACACAGGACAGTAATGCCATCAAACACAGGACAGTAATGTCATCAAACACAGGACAGTAATGTCATCACACACAGGACAGTAATGTCATCAAACACAGGACAGTAATGTCATCACACACAGGACAGTAATGTCATCACACACAGGACAGTAATGTCATCACACACAGGACAGTAATGTCATCAAACACAGGACAGTAATGTCATCAAACACAAGACAGTAATGTCATCAAACACAGGACAGTAATGTCATCACACACAGGACAGTAATGTCATAAAACACAGGACAGTAATGTCATCAAACACAGGACAGTAATGTCATCAAACACAGGACAGTAATGTCATCACACACAGGACAGTAATGTCATCACACACAGGACAGTAATGTCATCAAACACAGGACAGTAATGTCATCAAACACCGGACAGTAATGTCATCACACACAGGACAGTAATGTCATCAAACACAGGACAGTAATGTCATCAAACACAGGACAGTAATGTCATCACACACAGGACAGTAATGTCATCACACACAGGACAGTAATGTCATCAAACACAGGACAGTAATGTCATCAAACACAGGACAGTAATGTCATCACACACAGGACAGTAATGTCATCACACACAGGACAGTAATGTCATCAAACACAGAACAGTAATGTCATCACACACAGGACAGTAATGTCATCACACACAGGACAGTAATGTCATCACACACAGGACAGTAATGTCATCACACACAAGACAGCAATGTCATCACACACAGGACAGTAATGTCATCACACACAGGACAGTAATGTCATCAAACACAGGACAGTAATGTCATCACACACAGGACAGTAATGTCATCACACACAGGACAGTAATGTCATCACACACAGGACAGTAATGTCATCAAACACAGGACAGTAATGTCATCACACACAGGACAGTAATGTCATCAAACACAGGACAGTAATGTCATCACACACAGGACAGTAATGTCATCACACACAGGACAGTAATGTCATCACACACAGGACAGTAATGTCATCAAACACAGGACAGTAATGTCATCACACACAGGACAGTAATGTCATCAAACACAGGACAGTAATGTCATCAAACACAGGACAATAATGTCATCAAACATAGGACAGTAATGTCATCAAACACAGGACAGTAATGTCATCACACACAGGACAGTAATGTCATCAAACACAGGACAGTAATGTCATCACACACAGGACAGTAATGTCATCACACACAGGACAGTAATGTCATCAAACACAGGACAGTAATGTCATCAAACACAGGACAGTAATGTCATCACACACAGGACAGTAATGTCATCAAACACAGGACAGTAATGTCATCACACACAGGACAGTAATGTCATCACACACAGGACAGTAATGTCATCACACACAGGACAGTAATGTCATCAAACACAGGACAGTAATGTCATCACACACAGGACAGTAATGTCATCACACACAGGACAGTAATGTCATCAAACACAGGACAGTAATGTCATCAAACATAGGACAGTAATGTCATCAAACACAGGACAGTAATGTTATCACACACAGGACAGTAATGTCATCAAACACATGACAGTAATGTCATCACACACAGGACAGTAATGCCATCACACACAGGACAGTAATGCCATCAAACACAGGACAGTAATGTCATCAAACACAGGACAGTAATGTCATCACACACAGGACAGTAATGTCATCAAACACAGGACAGTAATGTCATCACACACAGGACAGTAATGTCATCACACACAGGACAGTAATGTCATCACACACAGGACAGTAATGTCATCAAACACAGGACAGTAATGTCATCACACACAGGACAGTAATGTCATCAAACACAGAACAGTAATGTCATCAAACACAGGACAGTAATGTCATCAAACACAGGGCAGTAATGTCATCAAACACAGGACAGTAATGTCATCAAACACAGGACAGTAATGTCATCACACACAGGACAGTAATGTCATCAAACACAGGACAGTAATGTCATCACACACAGGACAGTAATGTCATCAAACACAGGACAGTAATGTCATCAAACACAGGACAGTAATGTCATCAAACACAGGACAGTAATGTCATCACACACAGGACAGTAATGTCATCACACACAGGACAGTAATGTTATCAAACACAGGACAGTAATGTCATCAAACACAGGACAGTAATCTCATCACACACAGGACAGTAATGTCATCAAACACAGGACAGCAATGTCATCAAACACAGGACAGCAATGTCATCACACACAGGACAGTAATGTCATCAAACACAGGACAGTAATTTCATCACACACAGGACAGTAATGTCATCACACACAGGACAGTAATGTCATCTGATTACATTTTACCAGTAAAAATTCATATTATAAGTGGTAAACAAGTTTTTTGGTTTTAAATTAATTTTCTCAATTCAGATAGCATTGTATTATTATGTAGATTCGTTCACGCCAAGTGGCCTGAATATGAAAGATAAACATGTGTATAAGTATGTAGCACTAAATGAACTGACCCATACAATTTCTTGTGGGTATTTCTTTGAATTGTAACTGTAACATAGTTGCATAAAACATAACCTTTTCCATATCGGCACGGGTTATCATTTATAGACTCCATATCAGCCCAAGATGAAACACTCAGGTCATTATGGTTCGAGGAATGATAACCAGACCGATATAGAAAAAGTCATGTCTTAATCTGTTTTATTATATATATACTTACAATTAATTAAGTAATTAATGTTCTGCAAATATGGGTCAGGCTGATATGGCGTTTTCAGACTGGGCTGATATGACGTTATCATCACGGCTGTACTGATAACGCAAAATCAACACGGATGTGGCGTTATTGGTCATTCACTAAATTCAAAAAGCCTTTATCGTATATGTAAAAGGTGTGGTATTGTTGCCCAGTGTGTAATAAATCTTATTAAATGTTATATAACATATATCTTCAGTGTATTTGATATCTATGTTTTTATTTCAGTATGGGACAGTTTTATTTATGGTGCTAGTTGTACTTGTCGGAGGCAGCGTATTAGGTATTATTTTTAGAAAAAAAGTAAGTACCCTTTTTTGTTTTCCAAATTATATATGAGTTGGTAATATCTCGCTCAGTAGAATAATAGTATAACATATGAATACACGTTTGATCATGTCTTTGATTAATTTTTTCTCCAAACTATCAGCAAAAAACCACTTTGAATACAAGCAATACTTAAAGCTGCATAGTAGTAAGAAAACACAATGAGAAAATATTTTCATAAATATGATTTTTTACAACTCTATAAATCAGTTTTTACATGTGTATTTTCTACTCTTGTGACAAAATGTCTAGACAGAACAAAATAACCTTCAGAATTGTCTAAAACCTTGAAATCTTAAATTTTAGGATGATATCATATGTCACCCGAAATGTAGTTTTTAGAACGACGTTTGAAAGATATATTCATGAACCTCTCCCAAATCAGCAACATCATATTTAACTAAAACAAGCAAAATATGTAAAATTTGACCAAAGATTTACTTTACAAATTCTTTGGATTGTATTATGTTTTGCTATGTTCCCTCTGTTGGTATTTTTTTCTCTTGTATTTGGTAAACAATATATATGATTATATATTATATTCTGTGTTTTATTTGTTTTAATCTATATATGAATGTTATTTCAGATCACATTGAATTTAGAAACACGATTTAAAGACACTATAAAAGAAAATTACGGTGTTGATTTAATGAAGAATTCTGAGAATAGATTAATAACAGATGCATGGGACGCAATGCAACGAACAGTAGGTATTCTATAAAATACTGACACTAATTTGAATACATTCCACAGATTTGTACCTTCATATCATAAATACACAATGAATGTAATATAAATACAACTACAAAACATAGCATGCTATATACATATATATGTAGATATTAGATATCCACTGAATTCCCACATGTTCTCATTGGTTCATTGATATACAGAGTGATAAATACACTTGAATGTTTCCTTTACTGGTCGTTCAGCAGCCATTTTAAAGTTATATCGCTATGACAATCTTTAAAACTAATCCAGCACCGGTAAGTATTGGGTAAACTTTCTCATGTGAGGTACAAATCGAACACATTTCCAAGTTAGCTGAGCAAAAACCTAATTCTTATTGGTGAGAATATGACAACTAACTTAACTAATATACAACAGTGCTGACAGAAATGGGTATATACAATATGATATGATTTTCAGAAAAAAATATAAAAAAAAAGTTTATCTAAAGAACCTTTATCTTGCAGCACGCAATGGTTTCGTTTTCTGATGTTTATCGTGTACTCTAACCTACATTGAAGTAACCCATATTTCTGATGTTTGTCGTGTACTCTAACCTACATTGAAGTAACCCATATTTCTGATGTTTATCGTGTACTCTAACCTACACTGAAGTAACCCATATTTCTAATGTTTATCGTGTACTCTAACCTACATTGAAGTAACCCATATTTCTGATGTTTATCGTGTACTCTAACCTACATTGAAGTAACCCATATTTCTGATGTTTATCGTGTACTCTAACCTACATTGAAGTAACCCATATTTCTAATGTTTATCGTGTACTCTAACCTACATTGAAGTAACCCATATTTCTGATGTTTATCGTGTACTCTAACCTACATTGAAGTAACCCATATTTCTAATGTTTATTGTGTACTCTAACCTACATTGAAGTAACCCATATTTCTGATGTTTATCGTGTACTCTAACCTACATTGAAGTAACCCATATTTCTGCTGTTTATCGTGTACTCTAACCTACATTGAAGTAACCCATATTTCTGATGTTTATCGTGTACTCTAACCTACATTGAAGTAACCCATATTTCTGATGTTTATCGTGTACTCTAACCTACACTGAAGTAACCCATATTTCTAATGTTTATCGTGTACTCTAACCTACATTGAAGTAACCCATATTTCTGATGTTTATCGTGTACTCTAACCTACATTGAAGTAACCCATATTTCTGATGTTTATCGTGTACTCTAACCTACATTGAAGTAACCCATATTTCTAATGTTTATCGTGTACTCTAACCTACATTGAAGTAACCCATATTTCTGATGTTTATCGTGTACTCTAACCTACATTGAAGTAACCCATATTTCTAATGTTTATCGTGTACTCTAACCTACATTGAAGTAACCCATATTTCTAATGTTTATCGTGTACTCTAACCTACATTGAAGTAACCCATATTTCTGATGTTTATCGTGTACTCTAACCTACATTGAAGTAACCCATATTTCTAATGTTTATCGTGTATCCTAAGCAACGTGGAAGTTACACAGCTTTCTTATGCTTATGGTGTACATGGTAGTTAATTATTTGGCTTTCCAACCTTTCTATTTTGCGCGTACCCGATGAAGTTTATTCCATAAACACGTCGTCATCACTAAATTTAACATCTACATTTTTTTACAACAATTCACACAAGAAGCCACCCAGATCTCTAGAATCTGTGATTCAATTTGTTTTGTTATTTTAATTACAGTTGGAGTGTTGTGGTGCGCACGGAGATGAATATTCACTTAATTCTTGGGCTATATATAAACGTATAAGTAAATGGCATAAACTAGAGGGAAGACGTAAGTATAATAACTAATATTGTTTTCTTTATATGTACATGGAAAATAGAAAACTAAATCAAAAGTGTGAATGAAAGTCTTAATCGTTTTTGGTACACAGACATTTATTTAGACCTTGTCAGTAGGGGAACAGGAACTGCCAACCCTTCCGGAGCACCTGAGTTCAGCCCCGGTTTTTAGTGGGGTTCGTGGGACTCGATCTTTAGTTTTGTAGATCGTTGTTTGTCCTTATGTACTTTTTCTTTTGGCCATTGTGTTGTCTGTTCTTCTTTGACATACGGATTCTGATTACCCCTTTGGTATCTTCAAACTCTTCTTGTATGCTTATGATAAATATGTGGCAGACAAGGATATGGAAACACTGTCACATTATAATTTCATTTATAGCTTATCAAAAGTCTACTTGTCTAGACATACCGGTATTATATATTTGAGAGAATAAATATTGTGTTTCATTTTGAGCACTGTTCGCGGAAGCTAAAGTATTTTTATTGGGTCATATAGTCTTTGATATTAAGTTTCAGGTATGCATTTGCTGTATTGATATATAAATATTACTATTATTAGTATTATTATTATTGACGTTTTGTAGAAAACCCCGCTGTACCAGAAAGTTGTTGTGTCCCTGGGTTTTCACAGAACGAGTGTCAGGGTATAAACAGTGTCTTTTACGGCATTCCTCTTTATGGACCTTTTGAAGAAAAGAATAGTGCAGGCACGAGCAATAAGAATCTATACACAAATGTAAGTATTTACACTATGATTAGAGTTAACACTACGGATACAGGAACTGCTTACCTTTCAGGAGCACCTAAGATCACCCCCGGTTCTAATGGGGATAGGAACTGATTACCTCTCAGGAGCACCTAATATCACCCCCGGTTTTAATGGGGACAGGAACTGCTTACCTTTCAGGAGCACCTAATATCACCCTCGATTCTAATGGGGACAGGAACTACTTACCTTTCAGGAGCACCTAAGATCACCCTCGATTCTAATGGGGACAGGAACTGCTTACCTTTCAGGAGCACCTAAGATCACCCTCGATTCTAATGGGGACATGAACTGTTTACCTTTCAGGAGCACCTAAGATTAGCCCCGGTTCTAATGGGGACAGGAAATGATTACCTCTCAGGAGCACCTAAGATCACCCCCGGTTCTAATGGGGACATGAACTGCTTACCTTTCAGGAGCACCTAAGATCACCCTCGATTCTAATGAGGACATGAACTGCTTACCTTTCAGGAGCACCTAAGATCACCCTCGATTCTAATGGGGACAGGAACTGCTTACCTTTCAGGAGCACCTAAGATCACCCTCGATTCTAATGGGGACAGAAACTGATTACCTCTCAGGAGCACCTAATATCACCCCCGGTTCTAATGGGGACAGGAACTGATTACATTTCAGGAGCACCTAAGATCACCCCCGGTTCTAATGGGGACATGAACTGCTTACCTTTCAGGAGCACCTAAGATCACCCCCGGTTCTAATGGGGACAGGAAATGATTACCTCTCAGGAGCACCTAATATCACCCCCGGTTCTAATGGGGACATGAACTGTTTACCTTTCAGGAGCACCTAAGATCACCCCCGGTTCTAATGGGGACATGAACTGCTTACCTTTCAGGAGCACCTAAGATCACCCTCGATTCTAATGGGGACAGGAACTGTTTACCTTTCAGGAGCACCTAAGATCACCCCCGGTTCTAATGGGGACAGGAACTGATTACCTCTCAGGAGCACCTAATATCACCCCCGGTTTTAATGGGGACAGGAACTGCTTACTTTTCAGGAGCACCTAATATCACCCTCGATTCTAATGGGGACAGGAACGGCTTACCTTTCAGGAGCACCTAAGATCACCCTCGATTCTAATGGGGACAGAAACTGATTACCTCTCAGGAGCACCTAAGATCACCCTCGATTCTAATGGGGACAGGAACTGCTTACCTTTCAGGAGCACCTAAGATCACCCCCGGTTCTAATGGGGACATGAACTGCTTACCTTTCAGGAGCACCTAAGATCACCCTCGATTCTAATGGGGACAGGAACTGCTTACCTTTCAGGAGCACCTAAGATCACCCCCGGTTCTAATGGGGACATGCACTGCTTACCTTTCAGGAGCACCTAAGATCACCCTCGATTCTAATGGGGACAGAAACTGATTACCTCTCCGGAGCACCTAATATCACCCCCAGTTCTAATGGGGACATGAACTGCTTACCTTTCAGGAGCACCTAAGATCACCCTCGATTCTAATGGGGACAGAAACTGATTACCTCTCAGGAGCACCTAAGATCACCCCCGGTTCTAATGGGGACAGGAACTGCTTACCTTTCAGGTGTCAATTTTATAGATTGCTAATTGGAGTTAATTGTAGTCCTATCCGTGTATGACATAAAGTAAAAAGAAGGGCATAGCAAAAACCTAGAATCACAATCCGGATGAAGATATAAATAAAGCCTAAAGAACTCTCACCACTGTTCAGGATTACGAGCATGCATTCGAAAGAGTACACAGTTTAATTCTATTGATCTACATTCGTTTCATGCATCTCTCTGGTTTAGTAGAAATAGCATCAAATATGCGTTTTAACTTGCAAGTAGCTCGGATAGTTTACCATTTTGGAGTAGTAAAGTCCTACAAGAACTAGCTGTTTTTACTATCTTCAATGATAACTGTACTCCATTGGACAGGATGTTCTTTTAAGTAAGATGTTTCATACTGGAGGGTATTAATGTCTGGCAAATACTTAGCCAGTGGTCAGAAGATGAAAACTGTTTATTGACATTACATACTAGTATGTGTTATAACCAGAAGAGTTTTAAGTAAAGTTATTTATTGTTGCTGGCAAGAGCTCAAAGTAAAACTATATGTAACAGCAAGCAAAGCTTCAGTGTAAAATTATGTAATGATTATAATCGTGTATAGTTAGTAGAATTATTGAAGCTAATGTTTGGAATCGAGTGATTAACACAAATATGACTTAATGAGAAAATATAATAAAAAGTATGGACTTTACATGATCAAAATACAGACTTGAAATGCAATGGTGAAGCATGAATCATAATATTATAAGCAGCATATTAATGCTGGAATTTGTACGGCAAATGAAATGTGAAACTTGGTCATTTTTGTGTTAAAAATATGAGATGTTACTGTAAAACAGTTTTAGATAAAATAAAATCATTATATAAATGTTTATATATTTAGTGTTGTATACTAGTTCATGTTGGGTTTTTTTCTATTTGCAGGGCTGTTTGAATAAGGCCGTGGAGTATTTAAAGAAACATAGTTTATACATTGCAATAGTATCCGGTTCAGTACCAATATTTCTTGTAAGTTTATTTGACCTTCAGTAAAACATCTAATCTGGCTATATAACCTTCAGTAAAACAGTAATAATACCCGGTTCCAGCAGTGACATTTGTCGGGAAGTCTAATTTTTCTTAACTTACATGATTATGGGTCTCCCTCTGGTGAAATATTTTCCAAACGATGACTTTCGATGTTGTCTAATATGTATTGTTGATTTTCGTAATTACAAGTTATAGAGGTTGTAGTCACCAAAAAAGTTACAGATATATTGTTAATAACAACTAATGTTGGTCACATGATATCGTTTTGTCCACGTTTTTAAATTGAAATTTGTCCAGGTTAATAGTTAACTAGTTTGTGTATATCTTTACATATCTACGGGTTTTTTTTTACAGATTGCAGGTATTATAATATCATTTTACCTATGTGCCAATGTAAAACCGGATGAGGATGACGAGGAAGAAGACGAAGAAGGACAGGAAGCGGAAGTATGAATACAATAAGCATGTGCAATCAAGCTTCCGTCCAATATATTCAACATTCTAAAGTGCCATAAATGGAGATACTATATAAAAAGAAGAAATACAGAGAAGGATAAAGTCGCCATTGCTGCCCCAAGATCTCGTGTATAATGAATAGACTTGCCATATGAGGGGACAGTCCTCCTCAGGATAAGGACCTTATATCTACTAGACAATCTAAAGCAGGCAGTCCCGTCGTGTCTTTATTGATTATAGATTAAAGTACTTCGATAGACTATTTCTGCTTGTTTATTCAATGTTCTCATGTAACCTGAATTCTGCACAAGATATAGGTATAATAATGTGTATGTTTTTTGTATGTTATGCAGCTTTATACATATTTTCTTCACGAATTCTATCTTCAGAAAACATTAATAGTATATTTATGGTGTTTTAATCATAGTCCCAGTGAATATTAGATATTAACCATTTTAAGGAGAGTACATTTTTTTTTATTGATATGAGATTCGTTTGACTTATTTTGTGATCTACTTTGCTTAAATTTAAAAAATGGCCGATTTGTAGTTGGTCTGTAAACATTACAGTAATTTATGTGGCACTGTGGTTGGTAGAAGTCTTGTTTCCTTCCATTGCAAGAAATATGCATTATTCTAGTAAAGCATCAGTCAAACTGGTCAGTTGTTTTAAATTTGTAGTTGTATTAAAGTGTATATATACCAGCAGATGTAAATATTGATAGTAAAATACCCAGGCGTTTAATTAATTAACTATTTTCTGCACAAAAAATGATTTTTTAGCCTTTCTATAAGAATTTCTATTTTGATTATTTCTTTGAAATGCATGCTCTGCACGAAAAGCTGTTTAATGAAGTTAATGAACATAGTTTCTACATATAATGAGCAAAATGTTTTAGCAAGGTAATAAAGGAAATCAACAAGAACAATGAATTTATTATGGCTAAATTTAGAATAGAATAGAAAGTGTGGTGACTGGTCTGTGTCTTTAGTTGTTTTGTTATAATGATCTACTATGTCATATAATGTCATTATTTGTTGAAATTTGTCAATGTAATTATTCCAAATCTTTATCATGTAAGAAAGTGTTTGAATATGATTCTAATTGTTTAATTTTTCTTATTTTTATTATTTTTATAAAACTTTCGCAGCCTATATGTATTATCTATCTGTAGCTTATATAGTACACACAAGCAAATAAATCGGCACGTTTCATTAAACAATGTATGCTTGGCTTCAGTGATGTATTTATACATGTTACCTCATGTTAGGTTGTTAATGTACAGTATATATAAGTAGTGTATGGAAAGTCTAATATTCATATTATGTTTCCAAATATCTATATTGTGCTTCATAATATTAGCATGAGCAGAGTCCCAAAGAATCTCCCAAAGACATAGATGTAGCATTCATCCTGTAAATTATCATCAGTATAAAGAAGTGTCATAGTAAGAACTTCACAAAAATCAAAATGTTAACTCATTACTTCAATGTCCTTATATATTTTATTATTGAACATGTTGAAATTTTGAAATAGAAAAAAAAAATGATTTAACGTTTTTTAATGTATCAACCTAATATCTATATATTACCATTTTTGCATTGCTACTTTTAAATAAACATTTTTTTATTTTTTACCACTTTTTTCACAATCTAGTCAAAAATCATCATTTTACTCTAGTAAGAATACTCTTTATTTGTGTTCTTCGATTTTACTCATTTTCATTTGTATTTTACCTCTAAATATAACTTATTATTTACTTCTTTTAAAGTTTTTTTTGTAGTCGATTGTCCTTCCGAGGAAATAGTACTCTCCAAATTGATTTCTGACGTGACAATTATTGTTTTTTCTAAACCAAGTGTTTTAAAGCAGCATTTTACTGTAATTCAGTGCAATAAAAGAATTGAATGTTAAGAATGATTTATTATATAGACGTCTAGTATGATTGATGTTTAAAAGCAGTTTGCAATTCCACAGATAGTTAATCATTTAATAGTTTTTCACACTGTAGTGCATGTTTTATCAATGTGAACTTTTTATATCTCATGGGACCATTGTCATTTTGACACGTTTTAACAATTTGTTACAAGTTTTTGTTCTTTATTGTTTTACATGTTCATGTCATTATCATGTGAACATCTTTAGAATTTATATATCAAATGGTTCCTCATTATCTTATTGGTTATGTTATGCTGTAATGTCCTATTTTTTATTATAATTTTACTGAACTAATGTTTTGTAAATAATTCTACAAAATGAATAAATTGAAATATTTTGTATTATGCAATTCTTTATTTCTTATAAAATAAAATTAAAAACAAAAAAATACCACACTGTCAAAACAATTCCAAAATCAAATATCAAAATCGTAGAAACAGAGGGAAAAGTAATACCCTTAAAACACAAATACATGACCACTCACTTCCATGACTTGGTACAGGCATTTCAATTAAAGTGACGGGGTAAAACTAGTTTTATTCGCCCACAACTTCCCTTTGTGACAATTTGAATTAATGGATAACAGGACAAAATGAAGAATGCTGATCATTTCATGTTTATCACTAACTAAAACGGAACGGTTAAATATTTATAAAGAACAAAACTCATTATAATAACTATTTGGATGCTAGAAAAAAATCACTAGAGAAAACATAATACTACTTCATAGTTTGGACGATACAAAGATCAATACTTCAAATTGGTAAGCTTCTACTTCCGGTATGACACTCGTCGTGTAGTCCAATTATACAAAGTCTCAATTAAGTAACCATACTATTGAGTTTATAATTTAATATTAACAACAACTCAGACCCGAAAACACGCCAGTGCTCATCTACCTGCTGCAACAACAATTAAAACCTTTCGAGTTTCTGGTTCCAGCACCTTTCATAGTATTTTTTCACATCAAAGTAATCACATGGAGGTAACTGCCATAATAGGTACAGGTTAGGGAGTTATATATCAGCGATAATATTTCTCTTATACAAAAAGCAACTGGGAAAAAAAATGAAGAAAAAAAATACTCCACCATCAGAACAGTACAAATCCTTTACTTAATTTGACAAATGAACAAAAACCATGGCTTGTAGATTTTAAGCAGAAGAAATCAAAGCCTCTAGTGTTAAATGATAAATGATAAATATCAAGCTTAATAAAGCAATATAATGTTTAATAAAGTATTAGTCTACCATGTCGATAGTCAATAACATTGACGTGTAAAGCTTGTACATATGATGGTAACTGGGTGGTACATATTGATAGCCTACTTTTAAAAGACAACAACTAAGTATTCTTGGAAAACTTTAGTTTATCTAAAGTATAAACATAGTCAAACATCTGTCTATTGTTTTTGTTTTTTTATTATTCTCGATTTGGTGATTATCTGCATCTCATCTACCCAAAGGATACTACTGACACTCAAAGGTCTGCGTCTTACCTTGACCTTCACTTTGAAATCTACAACGTAGGAAGATTAAAACACAACTCTAGAATAAACGTGATGACTTCACCTTTCCAATAGTAAACTTCTGTTTTATCAGTAGCAATATTCCAGCATCACAACTCATTCGTTATTCTAGATCTCGTGCCCATTACAGCGATGTTCTGGACAGAGCTCATCTGCTGATGCAAAAGCTACCCAAACAAGACTACGTTGTTCCTAAGTTGAAGTCATCGCGACAAACTTTATATTGTCGTCATCACGGACTGGTTGACCATTACTAAATATCCCTCAAATGACAAACTTTATACTGTCGTCATCACGAACTGGTTGACCGTTACGAAATATCCCTCAAATGCCAAACTTTATACTGTCGTCATCACGAACTGGTTGACCGTTACGAAATATCCCTCAAATGACAAACTTTATACTGTCGTCATCACGAATTGGTGGACCGTTACGAAATATCCCTCAAATGACAAACTTTATACTGTCGTCATCACGAACTGGTTGACCGTTACGAAATATCCCTCAAATGACAAACTTTATACTGTCTTCATCACGAACTGGTTGACCGTTACGAAATATCCCTCAAATGACAAACTTTATACTGTCTTCATCACGAACTGGTTGACCGTTACGAAATATCCCTCAAATGACACACTTTATACTGTCGTAATCACGAACTGGTTGACCGTTACGAAATATTCCTCAAATGACAAACTTTATACTGTCGTCATTACGAACTGGTTGACCGTTACTAAATATCACTCAAATGACAAACTTTATACTGTCGTCATCACGAACTGGTTGACCGTTACGAAATATCCCTCAAATGACAAACTTTATACTGTCTTCATCACGAACTGGTTGACCGTTACTAAATATCCCTCAAATGACAAACTTTATACTGTCGTCATCACGAATTGGTTGACCGTTACGAAATATCCCTCAAATGACAAACTTTATACTGTCGTCATCACGAACTGGTTGACCGTTACGAAATATCCCTCAAATGACAAACTTTATACTGTCGTCATCACGAACTGGTTGACCGCTACGAAATATCCATATCTCAAATGGCAATTGATCTTTTCTTTTTTACATATATTTTTGTCTTTCTTCTACGATAAGACTGTTTAGTTTTCTGGGTTCACCACTGGTTTATTGGTGGGGTATATGTTACTTATCTGTTTAGTTTTCTGGGTTCACCACTGGTTTATTGGTGGGGTATGTGTTACTTATCTGTTTAGTTTTCTGGGTTCACCACTGGTTTATTGGTGGGGTATGTGTTACTTATCTGTTTAGTTTTCTGGGTTCACCACTGGTTTATTGGTGGGGTATGTGTTACTTATCTGTTTAGTTTTCTGGGTTCACCACTGGTTTATTGGTGGGGTATGTGTTACTTATCTGTTTAGTTTTCTGGGTTCACCACTGGTTTATTGGTGGGGTATGTGTTACTTATCTGTTTAGTTTTCTGGGTTCACCACTGGTTTATTGGTGGGGTATGTGTTACTTATCTGTTTAGTTTTCTGGGTTCACCACTGGTTTATTGGTGGGGTATGTGTTACTTATCTGTTTAGTTTTCTGGGTTCACCACTGGTTTATTGGTGGGGTATGTGTTACTTATCTGTTTAGTTTTCTGGGTTCACCACTGGTTTATTGGTGGGGTATGTGTTACTTATCTGTTTAGTTTTCTGGGTTCACCACTGGTTTATTGGTGGGGTATGTGTTACTTATCTGTTTAGTTTTCTGGGTTCACCACTGGTTTATTGGTGGGGTATGTGTTACTTATCTGTTTAGTTTTCTGGGTTCACCACTGGTTTATTGGTGGGGTATGTGTTACTTATCTGTTTAGTTTTCTGGGTTCACCACTGGTTTATTGGTGGGGTATGTGTTACTTATCTGTTTAGTTTTCTGGGTTCACCACTGGTTTATTGGTGGGGTATGTGTTACTTATCTGTTTAGTTTTCTGGGTTCACCACTGGTTTATTGGTGGGGTATGTGTTACTTATCTGTTTAGTTTTCTGGGTTCACCACTGGTTTATTGGTGAGGTATGTGTTACTTATCTGTTTAGTTTTCTGGGTTCACCACAGGTTTATTGGTGGGGTATGTGTTACTTATCTGTTTAGTTTTCTGGGTTCACCACTGGTTTATTGGTGGGGTATGTGTTACTTATCTGTTTAGTTTTCTGGGTTCACCACTGGTTTATTGGTGGGGTATGTGTTACTTATCTGTTTAGTTTTCTGGGTTCACCACTGGTTTATTGGTGGGGTATGTGTTACTTATCTGTTTAGTTTTCTGGGTTCACCACTGGTTTATTGGTGGGGTATGTGTTAATTATCTGTTTAGTTTTCTGGGTTCACCACTGGTTTATTGGTGGGGTATGTGTTACTTATCTGTTTAGTTTTCTGGGTTCACCACTGGTTTATTGGTGGGGTATGTGTTACTTATCTGTTTAGTTTTCTGGGTTCACCACTGGTTTATTGGTGGGGTATGTGTTACTTATCTGTTTAGTTTTCTGGGTTCACCACTGGTTTATTGGTGGGGTATGTGTTACTTATCTGTTTAGTTTTCTGGGTTCACCACTGGTTTATTGGTGGGGTATGTGTTACTTATCTGTTTAGTTTTCTGGGTTCACCACTGGTTTATTGGTGGGGTATGTGTTACTTATCTGTTTAGTTTTCTGGGTTCACCACTGGTTTATTGGTGGGGTATGTGTTACTTATCTGTTTAGTTTTCTGGGTTCACCACTGGTTTATTGGTGGGGTATGTGTTACTTATCTGTTTAGTTTTCTGGGTTCACCACTGGTTTATTGGTGGGGTATGTGTTACTTATCTGTTTAGTTTTCTGGGTTCACCACTGGTTTATTGGTGGGGTATGTGTTACTTATCTGTTTAGTTTTCTGGGTTCACCACTGGTTTATTGGTGGGGTATGTGTTACTTATCTGTTTAGTTTTCTGGGTTCACCACTGGTTTATTGGTGGGGTATGTGTTACTTATCTGTTTAGTTTTCTGGGTTCACCACTGGTTTATTGGTGGGGTATGTGTTACTTATCTGTTTAGTTTTCTGGGTTCACCACTGGTTTATTGGTGGGGTATGTGTTACTTATCTGTTTAGTTTTCTGGGTTCACCACTGGTTTATTGGTGGGGTATGTGTTACTTATCTGTTTAGTTTTCTGGGTTCACCACTGGTTTATTGGTGAGGTATGTGTTACTTATCTGTTTAGTTTTCTGGGTTCACCACTGGTTTATTGGTGGGGTATGTGTTACTTATCTGTTTAGTTTTCTGGGTTCACCACTGGTTTATTGGTGGGGTATGTGTTACTTATCTGTTTAGTTTTCTGGGTTCACCACTGGTTTATTGGTGGGGTATGTGTTACTTATCTGTTTAGTTTTCTGGGTTCACCACTGGTTTATTGGTGGGGTATGTGTTAATTATCTGTTTAGTTTTCTGGGTTCACCACTGGTTTATTGGTGGGGTATGTGTTACTTATCTGTTTAGTTTTCTGGGTTCACCACTGGTTTATTGGTGGGGTATGTGTTACTTATCTGTTTAGTTTTCTGGGTTCACCACTGGTTTATTGGTGGGGTATGTGTTACTTATCTGTTTACTTTTCTGGGTTCACCACTGGTTTATTGGTGGGGTATGTGTTACTTATCTGTTTAGTTTTCTGGGTTCACCACTGGTTTATTGGTGGGGTATGTGTTACTTATCTGTTTAGTTTTCTGGGTTCACCACTGGTTTATTGGTGGGGTATGTGTTACTTATCTGTTTAGTTTTCTGGGTTCACCACTGGTTTATTGGTGGGGTATGTGTTACTTATCTGTTTACTTTTCTGGGTTCACCACTGGTTTATTGGTGGGGTATGTGTTACTTATCTGTTTAGTTTTCTGGGTTCACCACTGGTTTATTGGTGGGGTATGTGTTACTTATCTGTTTAGTTTTCTGGGTTCACCACTGGTTTATTGGTGGGGTATGTGTTACTTATCTGTTTAGTTTTCTGGGTTCACCACTGGTTTATTGGTGGGGTATGTGTTACTTATCTGTTTAGTTTTCTGGGTTCACCACTGGTTTATTGGTGGGGTATGTGTTACTTATCTGTTTAGTTTTCTGGGTTCACCACTGGTTTATTGGTGGGGTATGTGTTACTTATCTGTTTAGTTTTCTGGGTTCACCACTGGTTTATTGGTGGGGTATGTGTTACTTATCTGTTTAGTTTTCTGGGTTCACCACTGGTTTATTGGTGGGGTATGTGTTACTTATCTGTTTAGTTTTCTGGGTTCACCACTGGTTTATTGGTGGGGTATGTGTTACTTATCTGTTTAGTTTTCTGGGTTCACCACTGGTTTATTGGTGGGGTATGTGTTACTTATCTGTTTAGTTTTCTGGGTTCACCACTGGTTTATTGGTGGGGTATGTGTTACTTATCTGTTTAGTTTTCTGGGTTCACCACTGGTTTATTGGTGGGGTATGTGTTACTTATCTGTTTAGTTTTCTGGGTTCACCACTGGTTAATTGGTGGGGTATGTGTTACTTATCTGTTTAGTTTTCTGGGTTCACCACTGGTTTATTGGTGGGGTATGTGTTACTTATCTGTTTAGTTTTCTGGGTTCACCACTGGTTTATTGGTGGGGTATGTGTTACTTATCTGTTTAGTTTTCTGGGTTCACCACTGGTTTATTGGTGGGGTATGTGTTACTTATCTGTTTAGTTTTCTGGGTTCACCACTGGTTTATTGGTGGGGTATGTGTTACTTATCTGTTTAGTTTTCTGGGTTCACCACTGGTTTATTGGTGGGGTATGTGTTACTTATCTGTTTAGTTTTCTGGGTTCACCACTGGTTTATTGGTGGGGTATGTGTTACTTATCTGTTTAGTTTTCTGGGTTCACCACTGGTTTATTGGTGGGGTATGTGTTACTTATCTGTTTAGTTTTCTGGGTTCACCACTGGTTTATTGGTGGGGTATGTGTTACTTATCTGTTTAGTTTTCTGGGTTCACCACTGGTTTATTGGTGGGGTATGTGTTACTTATCTGTTTAGTTTTCTGGGTTCACCACAGGTTTATTGGTGGGGTATGTGTTACTTATCTGTTTAGTTTTCTGGTGTTTTTTGTATTATTTTTGTTTTGTTTGTTCTCGTCCTGTTTCTTGTGTGCACAATGTTGCGAGTAACTATGCATTGTCTATTCTTGATTGCTTGAACGAGATATTGAACAATTAGAAATTTTCAGTTCCGAAGTTATTATTAGAACTAAGGTTCTCCTCCCTCAGACATAGGTGACCTTAGACCACTTCTTGTTTAGGCCCTTTGGTTTTCTTGATTAGGCCCTTTGGTTATCTTGATTAAGCCCTTTGGTTTTCTTGTTTAGGCCCTTTGGTTTTCTTGATTAGGCCTTTTGGTTTTCTTGTTTAGTCCCTTTGGTTTTCTTGCTTAGGCCCTTTGGTTTTCTTGTTTAGGTCCTTTGGTTTTCTTGTTTAGGCCTTTTGGTTTTCTTGATTAGGCCCTTTGGTTTTCTTGTTTAGGCCTTTTGGTTTTCTTGATTAGGCCCTTTGGTTTTCTTGTTTAGGCCCTTTGGTTTTCTTGATCAGGCCTTTTGGTTTTCTTGTTTAGTCCCTTTGGTTTTCTTGTTTAGGCCTTTTGGTTTTCTTGATTAGGCCTTTGGTTTTCTTGTTTAGGCCCTTTGGTTTTCTTGTTTAGGCCTTTTGGTTTTCTTGATTAGGCCCTTTGGTTTTCTTGTTTAGGCCGTTTGGTTTTCTTGATTAGGCCCTTTGGTTTTCTTGCTTAGGCCCTTTGGTTTTCTTGTTTAGGCCTTTTGGTTTTCTTGATTAGGCCTTTTGGTTTTCTTGTTTAGGCCTTTTGGTTTTCTTGATTAGGCCCTTTGGTTTTCTTGCTTAGGCCCTTTGGTTTTCTTGTTTAGGCCCTTTGGTTTTCTTGCTTAGACCCTTTGGTTTTCTTGCTTAGGCCCTTTGGTTTTCTTGTTTAGGCCCTTTGGTTTTCTTGCTTAGACCCTTTGGTTTTCTTGCTTAGGCCCTTTGGTTTTCTTGCTTAGGCCTTTTGGTTTTCTTGATTAGGCCTTTTGGTTTTCTTGTTTAGGCCTTTTGGTTTTCTTGATTAGGCCCTTTGGTTTTCTTGTTTAGGCCATTTGGTTTTCTTGTTTAGGCCCTTTGGTTTTCTTGTTTAGGCCTTTTGGTTTTCTTGATTAGGCCTTTGGTTTTCTTGTTTAGACCCTTTGGTTTTCTTGCTTAGGCCTTTTGGTTTTCTTGATTAGGCCCTTTGGTTTTCTTATTTAGGCCCTTTGGTTTTCTTGTTTAGGCCCTTTGGTTTTCTTGTTTAGGCCTTTTGGTTTTCTTGATTAGGCCCTTTGGTTTTCTTGTTTAGGCCCTTTGGTTTTCTTGTTTAGGCCCTTTGGTTTTCTTGCTTAGGCCCTTTGGTTTTCTTGTTTAGGCCCTTTGGTTTTCTTGCTTCCAAAAACCTTTTTCATTATTTGACTTTCCAATCATTTGACTTTGAGTTTGTACCTGATGATGGTTATTCTGAGTGTACCTGATGATGGTTATTCTGAGTGTACCTGATGATGGTTATTCTGAGTGTACCTGATGATGGTTATTCTGAGTGTACCTGATGATGGTTATTCTGAGTGTACCTGATGGTGGTTATTCTGAGTGTACCTGATGATGGTTATTCTGAGTGTACCTGATGATGGTTATTCTGAGTGTACCTGATGATGGTTATTCTGAGTGTACCTGATGATGGTTATTCTGAGTGTACCTGATGATGGTTATTCTGAGTGTACCTGATGATGGTTATTCTGAGTGTACCTGATGATGGTTATTCTGAGTGTACCTGATGATGGTTATTCTGAGTGTACCTGATGATGGTTATTCTGAGTGTACCTGATGATGGTTATTCTGAGTGTACCTGATGATGGTTATTCTGAGTGTACCTGATGATGGTTATTCTGAGTGTACCTGATGGTGGTTATTCTGAGTGTACCTGATGATGGTTATTCTGAGTGTACCTGATGGTGGTTATTCTGAGTGTACCTGATGATGGTTATTCTGAGTGTACCTGATAATGGTTATTCTGAGTGTACCTGTTGATGGTTATTGTGAGTGTACCTGATGATGGTTATTCTGAGTGTACCTGATGGTGGTTATTCTGAGTGTACCTGATGATGGTTATTCTGAGTGTACCTGATGGTGGTTATTCTGAGTGTACCTGATGATGGTTATTCTGAGTGTACCTGATGATGGTTATTCTGAGTGTACCTGATGGTGGTTATTGTGAGTGTACCTGATGATGGTTATTCTGAGTGTACCTGATGGTGGTTATTCTGAGTGTATCTGATGATGGTTATTCTGAGTGTACCTGATGATGGTTATTCTGATTGTATCTGATGGTGGTTATTCTGAGTGTACCTGATGATGGTTATTCTGAGTGTACCTGATGATGGTTATTCTGAGTGTACCTGATGATGGTTATTCTGAGTGTACCTGATGATGGTTATTCTGAGTGTACCTGATGATGGTTATTCTGAGTGTACCTGATGATGGTTATTCTGAGTGTACCTGATGATGGTTATTCTGAGTGTACCTGATGATGGTTATTCTGAGTGTACCTGATGATGGTTATTCTGAGTGTACCTGATGATGGTTATTCTGAGTGTACCTGATGGTGGTTATTCTGAGTGTACCTCATGATGGTTTATTCTGAGTGTACCTGATGATGGTTATTCTGAGTGTACCTGATGATGGTTATTCTGAGTGTACCTGATGTTGGTTATTCTGAGTGTACCTGATGATGGTTATTCTGAGTGTACCTGATGGTGGTTATTCTGAGTGCATCTGATGATGTTTATTCTGAGTGTACCTGATGATGGTTATTCTGAGTGTACCTGATGGTGGTTATTCTGAGTGTACCTGATGATGGTTATTCTGAGTGTACCTGATGGTGGTTATTCTGAGTGTACCTGATGATGGTTATTCTGAGTGTACCTGATGATGGTTATTCTGATTGTATCTGATGGTGGTTATTCTGAGTGTACCTGATGATGGTTATTCTGAGTGTACCTGATGATGGTTATTCTGAGTGTACCTGATGGTGGTTATTCTGAGTGTACCTGATGATGGTTATTCTGAGTGTACCTGATGATGGTTATTCTGAGTGTACCTGATGGTGGTTATTCTGAGTGTACCTGATGGTGGCTATTCTGAGTGTACCTGATGGTGGTTATTCTGAGTGTACCTGATGATGGTTATTCTGAGTGTACCTGATGATGGTTATTCTGAGTGTACCTGATGATGGTTATTCTGATTGTATCTGATGATGGTTATTCTGATTGTACCTGATGATGGTTATTCTGAGTGTATCTGATGGTGGTTATTCTGAGTGTACCTGATGGTGGTTATTCTGAGTGTACCTGATGGTGGTTATTCTGAGTGTACCTGATGATGGTTATTCTGAGTGTACCTGATGATGGTTATTCTGAGTGTACCTGATGATGGTTATTCTGAGTGTACCTGATGATGGTTATTCTGAGTGTACCTGATGATGGTTATTCTGAGTGTACCTGATGATGGTTATTGTGAGTGTACCTGATGGTGGTTATTGTGAGTGTACCTGATGATGATTATTGTGAGTGTACCTGATGGTGGTTATTCTGAGTGTACCTGATGATGGTTATTCTGAGTGTACCTGATGGTGGTTATTCTGAGTGTACCTGATGATGGTTATTCTGAGTGTACCTGATGATGGTTATTCTGAGTGTGCCTGATGGTGGTTATTCTGAGTGAACCTGATGGTGGTTATTCTGAGTGTACCTGATGATGGTTATTCTGAGTGTACCTGATGATGGTTATTCTGAGTGTACCTGATGATGGTTTTTCTGAGTGTACCTGATGATGGTTATTCTGAGTGTACCTGATGGTGGTTATTCTGAGTGTACCTGATGATGGTTATTCTGATTGTATCTGATGGTGGTTATTGTGAGTGTACCTGATGATGGTTATTCTGAGTGTACCTGATGGTGGTTATTCTGAGTGTACCTGATGATGGTTATTGTGAGTGTACCTGATGATGGGTATTCTGAGCGTACCTGATGATGGTTATTGTGAGTGTACCTGATGATGGTTATTCTGAGTGTACCTGATGATGGTTATTCTGAGTGTACCTGATGATGGTTATTCTGATTGTATCTGATGGTGGTTATTCTGAGTGTACCTGATGATGGTTATTCTGAGTGTACCTGATGGTGGTTATTGTGAGTGTACCTGATGATGGCTATTCTGAGTGTACCTGATGGTGGTTATTCTGAGTGTACCTGATGGTGGTTATTCTGAGTGTACCTGATGATGGTTATTCTGATTGTATCTGATGATGGTTATTCTGAGTGTACCTGATGGTGGTTATTCTGAGTGTACCTGATGATGGTTATTCTGAGTGTACCTGATGATGGTTATTCTGAGTGTACCTGATGGTGGTTATTCTGAGTGTACCTGATGATGGTTATTCTGAGTGTACCTGATGATGGTTATTCTGAGTGTACCTGATGATGGTTATTCTGAGTGTACCTGATGATGGTTATTGTGAGTGTATCTGATGGTGGTTATTGTGAGTGTACCTGATGATGATTATTGTGAGTGTACCTGATGGTGGTTATTCTGAGTGTACCTGATGATGGTTATTCTGAGTGTACCTGATGGTGGTTATTCTGAGTGTACCTGATGATGGTTATTCTGAGTGTACCTGATGATGGTTATTCTGAGTGTGCCTGATGGTGGTTATTCTGAGTGAACCTGATGGTGGTTATTCTGAGTGTACCTGATGATGGTTATTCTGAGTGTACCTGATGATGGTTATTCTGAGTGTACCTGATGATGGTTTTTCTGAGTGTACCTGATGATGGTTATTCTGAGTGTACCTGATGGTGGTTATTCTGAGTGTACCTGATGATGGTTATTCTGATTGTATCTGATGGTGGTTATTGTGAGTGTACCTGATGATGGTTATTCTGAGTGTACCTGATGGTGGTTATTCTGAGTGTACCTGATGATGGTTATTGTGAGTGTACCTGATGATGGGTATTCTGAGCGTACCTGATGATGGTTATTCTGAGTGTACCTGATGATGGTTATTCTGAGTGTACCTGATGATGGTTATTCTGAGTGTACCTGATGATGTTTATTCTGATTGTATCTGATGGTGGTTATTCTGAGTGTACCTGATGATGGTTATTCTGAGTGTACCTGATGGTGGTTATTGTGAGTGTACCTGATGATGGCTATTCTGAGTGTACCTGATGGTGGTTATTCTGAGTGTACCTGATGGTGGTTATTCTGAGTGTACCTGATGATGGTTATTCTGATTGTATCTGATGATGGTTATTCTGAGTGTACCTGATGGTGGTTATTCTGAGTGTACCTGATGATGGTTATTCTGAGTGTACCTGATGATGGTTATTCTGAGTGTACCTGATGGTGGTTATTCTGAGTGTACCTGATGATGGTTATTCTGAGTGTACCTGATGATGGTTATTCTGAGTGTACCTGATGATGGTTATTCTGAGTGTACCTGATGATGGTTATTCTGAATGTACCTGATGATGGTTATTCTGAGTGTACATGATGATGGTTATTCTGATTGTACCTGATGATGGTTATTCTGAGTGTACCTGATGATGGTTATTCTGAGTGTACCTGATGGTGGTTATTCTGAGTGTACCTGATGATGGTTATTCTGATTGTATCTGATGGTGGTTATTGTGAGTGTACCTGATGATGGTTATTCTGAGTGTACCTGATGGTGGTTATTCTGAGTGTACCTGATGATGGTTATTGTGAGTGTACCTGATGATGGGTATTCTGAGCGTACCTGATGATGGTTATTCTGAGTGTACCTGATGATGGTTATTCTGAGTGTACCTGATGATGGTTATTCTGAGTGTACCTGATGATGGTTATTCTGATTGTATCTGATGGTGGTTATTCTGAGTGTACCTGATGATGGTTATTCTGAGTGTACCTGATGGTGGTTATTGTGAGTGTACCTGATGATGGCTATTCTGAGTGTACCTGATGGTGGTTATTCTGAGTGTACCTGATGGTGGTTATTCTGAGTGTACCTGATGATGGTTATTCTGATTGTATCTGATGATGGTTATTCTGAGTGTACCTGATGGTGGTTATTCTGAGTGTACCTGATGATGGTTATTCTGAGTGTACCTGATGATGGTTATTCTGAGTGTACCTGATGGTGGTTATTCTGAGTGTACCTGATGATGGTTATTCTGAGTGTACCTGATGATGGTTATTCTGAGTGTACCTGATGATGGTTATTCTGAGTGTACCTGATGATGGTTATTCTGAGTGTACCTGATGATGGTTATTCTGAGTGTACATGATGATGGTTATTCTGATTGTACCTGATGATGGTTATTCTGAGTGTACCTGATGATGGTTATTCTGAGTGTACCTGATGGTGGTTATTCTGAGTGTACCTGATGATGGTTATTCTGAGTGTACCTGATGATGGTTATTCTGAGTGTACCTGATGATGGTTATTCTGAGTGTACCTGCTGGTGGTTATTCTGAGTGTACCTGATGATGGTTATTCTGAGTGTACCTGATGATGGTTATTCTGAGTGTACCTGATGATGGTTATTCTGAGTGTACCTGATGATGGTTATTCTGAGTGTACCTGATGATGGTTATTCTGAGTGTACCTGATGGTGGTTATTCTGAGTGTACCTGATGATGGTTATTCTGAGTGTACCTGATGATGGTTATTCTGAGTGTACCTGATGATGGTTATTCTGAGTGTACCTGATGATGGTTATTCTGAGTGTACCTGATGATGGTTATTCTGAGTGTACCTGATGATGGTTATTCTGAGTGTACCTGATGATGGTTATTCTGAGTGTACCTGATGATGGTTATTCTGAGTGTACCTGATGATGGTTATTCTGAGTGTACCTGATGATGGTTATTCTGAGTGTACCTGATGATGGTTATTCTGAGTGTACCTGATGGTGGTTATTCTGAGTGTACCTGATGATGGTTATTCTGAGTGTACCTGATGGTGGTTATTCTGAGTGTACCTGATGATGGTTATTCTGAGTGTACCTGATAATGGTTATTCTGAGTGTACCTGTTGATGGTTATTGTGAGTGTACCTGATGATGGTTATTCTGAATGTACCTGATGATGGTTATTCTGAGTGTACCTGATGATGGTTATTCTGAGTGTACCTGATGGTGGTTATTCTGAGTGTACCTGATGATGGTTATTCTGAGTGTACCTGATGATGGTTATTCTGAGTGTACCTGATGGTGGTTATTGTGAGTGTACCTGATGATGGTTATTCTGAGTGTACCTGATGGTGGTTATTCTGAGTGTATCTGATGATGGTTATTCTGAGTGTACCTGATGATGGTTATTCTGATTGTATCTGATGGTGGTTATTCTGAGTGTACCTGATGATGGTTATTCTGAGTGTACCTGATGATGGTTATTCTGAGTGTACCTGATGATGGTTATTCTGAGTGTACCTGATGATGGTTATTCTGAGTGTACCTGATGATGGTTATTCTGAGTGTACCTGATGATGGTTATTCTGAGTGTACCTGATGATGGTTATTCTGAGTGTACCTGATGATGGTTATTCTGAGTGTACCTGATGATGGTTATTCTGAGTGTACCTGATGATGGTTATTCTGAGTGTACCTGATGGTGGTTATTCTGAGTGTACCTCATGATGGTTATTCTGAGTGTACCTGATGATGGTTATTCTGAGTGTACCTGATGATGGTTATTCTGAGTGTACCTGATGTTGGTTATTCTGAGTGTACCTGATGATGGTTATTCTGAGTGTACCTGATGGTGGTTATTCTGAGTGCATCTGATGATGGTTATTCTGAGTGTACCTGATGATGGTTATTCTGAGTGTACCTGATGGTGGTTATTCTGAGTGTACCTGATGATGGTTATTCTGAGTGTACCTGATGGTGGTTATTCTGAGTGTACCTGATGATGGTTATTCTGAGTGTACCTGATGATGGTTATTCTGAGTGTATCTGATGGTGGTTATTCTGAGTGTACCTGATGATGGTTATTCTGAGTGTACCTGATGATGGTTATTCTGAGTGTACCTGATGGTGGTTATTCTGAGTGTACCTGATGATGGTTATTCTGAGTGTACCTGATGATGGTTATTCTGAGTGTACCTGATGGTGGTTATTCTGAGTGTACCTGATGGTGGTTATTCTGAGTGTACCTGATGGTGGTTATTCTGAGTGTACCTGATGATGGTTATTCTGAGTGTACCTGATGATGGTTATTCTGAGTGTACCTGATGATGGTTATTCTGATTGTATCTGATGATGGTTATTCTGATTGTACCTGATGATGGTTATTCTGAGTGTATCTGATGGTGGTTATTCTGAGTGTACCTGATGGTGGTTATTCTGAGTGTACCTGATGGTGGTTATTCTGAGTGTACCTGATGATGGTTATTCTGAGTGTACCTGATGATGGTTATTCTGAGTGTACCTGATGATGGTTATTCTGAGTGTACCTGATGATGGTTATTCTGAGTGTACCTGATGATGGTTATTCTGAGTGTACCTGATGATGGTTATTGTGAGTGTACCTGATGGTGGTTATTGTGAGTGTACCTGATGATGATTATTGTGAGTGTACCTGATGGTGGTTATTCTGAGTGTACCTGATGATGGTTATTCTGAGTGTACCTTATGGTGGTTATTCTGAGTGTACCTGATGATGGTTATTCTGAGTGTACCTGATGATGGTTATTCTGAGTGTGCCTGATGGTGGTTATTCTGAGTGAACCTGATGGTGGTTATTCTGAGTGTACCTGATGATGGTTATTCTGAGTGTACCTGATGATGGTTATTCTGAGTGTACCTGATGATGGTTTTTCTGAGTGTACCTGATGATGGTTATTCTGAGTGTACCTGATGGTGGTTATTCTGAGTGTACCTGATGATGGTTATTCTGATTGTATCTGATGGTGGTTATTGTGAGTGTACCTGATGATGGTTATTCTGAGTGTACCTGATGGTGGTTATTCTGAGTGTACCTGATGATGGTTATTGTGAGTGTACCTGATGATGGGTATTCTGAGCGTACCTGATGATGGTTATTCTGAGTGTACCTGATGATGGTTATTCTGAGTGTACCTGATGATGGTTATTCTGAGTGTACCTGATGATGGTTATTCTGATTGTATCTGATGGTGGTTATTCTGAGTGTACCTGATGATGGTTATTCTGAGTGTACCTGATGGTGGTTATTGTGAGTGTACCTGATGATGGCTATTCTGAGTGTACCTGATGGTGGTTATTCTGAGTGTACCTGATGGTGGTTATTCTGAGTGTACCTGATGATGGTTATTCTGATTGTATCTGATGATGGTTATTCTGAGTGTACCTGATGGTGGTTATTCTGAGTGTACCTGATGATGGTTATTCTGAGTGTACCTGATGATGGTTATTCTGAGTGTACCTGATGGTGGTTATTCTGAGTGTACCTGATGATGGTTATTCTGAGTGTACCTGATGATGGTTATTCTGAGTGTACCTGATGATGGTTATTCTGAGTGTACCTGATGATGGTTATTCTGAGTGTACCTGATGGTGGTTATTCTGAGTGTACCTGATGATGGTTATTCTGAGTGTACCTGATGATGGTTATTCTGAGTGTACCTGATGATGGTTATTCTGAGTGTACATGATGATGGTTATTCTGATTGTACCTGATGATGGTTATTCTGAGTGTACCTGATGATGGTTATTCTGAGTGTACCTGATGGTGGTTATTCTGAGTGTACCTGATGATGGTTATTCTGAGTGTACCTGATGATGGTTATTCTGAGTGTACCTGATGATGGTTATTCTGAGTGTACCTGCTGGTGGTTATTCTGAGTGTACCTGATGATGGTTATTCTGAGTGTACCTGATGATGGTTATTCTGAGTGTACCTGATGATGGTTATTCTGAGTGTACCTGATGATGGTTATTCTGAGTGTACCTGATGGTGGTTATTCTGAGTGTACCTGATGATGGTTATTCTGAGTGTACCTGATGGTGGTTATTCTGAGTGTACCTGATGATGGTTATTCTGAATGTACCTGATGATGGTTATTCTGAGTGTACCTGATGATGGTTATTCTGAGTGTACCTGATGATGGTTATTCTGAGTGTACCTGATGGTGGTTATTCTGAGTGTACCTGATGATGGTTATTCTGAGTTTACCTGATGGCGGTTATTCTGAGTGTACCTGATGGTGGTTATTCTGAGTGTACCTGATGATGGTTACTCTGAGTGTACCTGATGATGGTTATTCTGAGTGTACCTGATGATGGTTATTCTGAGTGTACCTGATGATGGTTATTCTGAGTGTACCTGATGATGGTTATTCTGAGTGTATCTGATGATGGTTATTCTGAGTGTACCTGATGATGGTTATTCTGAGTGTACCTGATGGTGGTTATTCTGAGTGTACCTGATGATGGTTATTCTGAGTGTACCTGATGATGGTTATTCTGAGTGTACCTGATGATGGTTATTCTGAGTGTACCTGATGATGGTTATTCTGAGTGTACCTGATGGTGGTTATTCTGAGTGTACCTGATGATGGTTATTCTGAGTGTACCTGATGGTGGTTATTCTGAGTGTACCTGATGATGGTTATTCTGAGTGTACCTGATGATGGTTATTCTGAGTGTACCTGATGATGGTTATTCTGAATGTACCTGATGATGGTTATTCTGAGTGTACCTGATGATGGTTATTCTGATTGTATCTGATGGTGGTTATTCTGAGTGTACCTGATGATGGTTATTCTGAGTGTACCTGATGATGGTTATTCTGAGTGTACCTGATGATGGTTATTCTGAGTGTACCTGATGATGGTTATTGTGAGTGTACCTGATGATGGTTATTCTGAGTGTACCTGATGATGGTTATTCTGAGTGTACCTGATGATGGTTATTCTGAGTGTATCTGATGATGGTTATTCTGAGTGTACCTGATGATGGTTATTCTGATTGTATCTGATGATGGTTATTCTGAGTGTACCTGATGATGGTTATTCTGAGTGTATCTGATGGTGGTTATTCTGAGTGTACCTGATGGTGGTTATTCTGAGTGTATCTGATGATGGTTATTCTGATTGTATCTGATGATGGTTATTCTGAGTGTACCTGATGATGGTTATTCTGAGTGTACCTGATGATGGTTATTCTGAGTGTACCTGATGATGGTTATTCTGAGTGTACCTGATGATGGTTATTCTGAGTGTACCTGATGATGGTTATTCTGATTGTATCTGATGATGGTTATTCTGAGTGTATCTGATGATGGTTATTCTGAGTGTACCTGATGGTGGTTATTCTGAGTGTACCTGATGATGGTTATTCTGAGTGTACCTGATGGTGGTTATTCTGAGTGTACCTGATGATGGTTATTCTGAGTGTACCTGATGATGGTTATTCTGATTGTATCTGATGGTGGTTATTCTGAGTGTACCTGATGATGGTTATTCTGAGTGTACCTGATGGTGGTTATTCTGAGTGTACATGATGATGGTTATTCTGAGTGTACCTGATGATGGTTATTCTGAGTGTACCTGATGATGGTTATTGTGAGTGTACCTGATGATGGTTATTCTGAGTGTACCTGATGGTGGTTATTCTGAGTGTACATGATGATGGTTATTCTGAGTGTACCTGATGATGGTTATTCTGAGTGTACCTGATGATGGTTATTGTGAGTGTACCTGATGATGGTTATTCTGAGTGTACATGATGATGGTTATTCTGAGTGTATCTGATGGTGGTTATTCTGAGTGTACCTGATGATGGTTATTCTGAGTGTACCTGATGATGGTTATTCTGAGTGTACCTGATGATGGTTATTCTGAGTGTACCTGATGATGGTTATTGTGAGTGTACCTGATGATGGTTATTCTGAGTGTACCTGATGATGGTTATTCTGAGTGTACCTGATGATGGTTATTCTGAGTGTATCTGATGATGGTTATTCTGAGTGTACCTGATGATGGTTATTCTGATTGTATCTGATGATGGTTATTCTGAGTGTACCTGATGATGGTTATTCTGAGTGTATCTGATGGTGGTTATTCTGAGTGTACCTGATGGTGGTTATTCTGAGTGTATCTGATGATGGTTATTCTGATTGTATCTGATGATGGTTATTCTGAGTGTACCTGATGATGGTTATTCTGAGTGTACCTGATGATGGTTATTCTGAGTGTACCTGATGATGGTTATTCTGAGTGTACCTGATGATGGTTATTCTGAGTGTACCTGATGATGGTTATTCTGATTGTATCTGATGATGGTTATTCTGAGTGTATCTGATGATGGTTATTCTGAGTGTACCTGATGGTGGTTATTCTGAGTGTACCTGATGATGGTTATTCTGAGTGTACCTGATGGTGGTTATTCTGAGTGTACCTGATGATGGTTATTCTGAGTGTACCTGATGATGGTTATTCTGATTGTATCTGATGGTGGTTATTCTGAGTGTACCTGATGATGGTTATTCTGAGTGTACCTGATGGTGGTTATTCTGAGTGTACATGATGATGGTTATTCTGAGTGTACCTGATGATGGTTATTCTGAGTGTACCTGATGATGGTTATTCTGAGTGTACCTGATGATGGTTATTCTGAGTGTACCTGATGATGGTTATTCTGAGTGTACCTGATGATGGTTATTCTGATTGTATCTGATGATGGTTATTCTGAGTGTATCTGATGATGGTTATTCTGAGTGTACCTGATGGTGGTTATTCTGAGTGTACCTGATGATGGTTATTCTGAGTGTACCTGATGGTGGTTATTCTGAGTGTACCTGATGATGGTTATTCTGAGTGTACCTGATGATGGTTATTCTGATTGTATCTGATGGTGGTTATTCTGAGTGTACCTGATGATGGTTATTCTGAGTGTACCTGATGGTGGTTATTCTGAGTGTACATGATGATGGTTATTCTGAGTGTACCTGATGATGGTTATTCTGAGTGTACCTGATGATGGTTATTGTGAGTGTACCTGATGATGGTTATTCTGAGTGTACCTGATGGTGGTTATTCTGAGTGTACATGATGATGGTTATTCTGAGTGTACCTGATGATGGTTATTCTGAGTGTACCTGATGATGGTTATTGTGAGTGTACCTGATGATGGTTATTCTGAGTGTACATGATGATGGTTATTCTGAGTGTATCTGATGGTGGTTATTCTGAGTGTACCTGATGATGGTTATTCTGAGTGTACCTGATGATGGTTATTCTGAGTGTACCTGATGATGGTTATTCTGAGTGTACCTGATGATGGTTATTGTGAGTGTACCTGATGATGGTTATTCTGAGTGTACATGATGATGGTTATTCTGAGTTTATCTGATGGTGGTTATTCTGAGTGTACCTGATGATGGTTATTCTGAGTGTACCTGATGATGGTTATTCTGAGTGTACTTGATGGTGGTTATTCTGATTGTATCTGATGGTGGTTATTCCAGAAACGCGTCGTGCACACTAAATTATATATCTACGTTTTTATTATGAAGATGCAATTCACTACTTTTTAGAATGCCTACTATTACATCTAAGCGAAATATAATTGTACTTTCGGACGTTCGTCATGAACACGTGTTTGACAAGGAAATTGGCTATTTGGGAATGACAATTATTCTGACCACGGAAACACAAGAATATTGAATTTGTTTGACAATATATCAAACAAATAAACGTTTTAATGAATTCAGTCAGCAATTCTACATCCTTTTCTCTCATATTCTCTAAAAACAGAACCTTCAATATGTTAGTCTATATTCCTTAATTTCAGTTCATTTGCAATACAAATGTATCTTAAAAGCAGGTTGTCACTCACTAAAACAATAGTTGTTCATTAACAAAATATATTTAAGCGAAGAGTGAAATTAGAAACCAAACTAATGTCTTTTTTCTTTTAAAAGCCATTTTGTTAAACCAACCTCGTCCATCAATTTTTTTTCATAAATATGTTGTTAATATAAAATGTTCATCACGTTTATTTTGTCATCTTATATGTCAATTAAAGGAAAAAACATTTAATGTAATGTTCTAATAAAATCTCTTATCAAAACGTCGTCACGAGCCTCTGTAATGGTTAACATCCTCATCTCTAGTGAGGTAGTTCATTAGTATGAACCCAGGTCAGGTCAAACCAAACACTGAGCAATTGCTTTTTGCTGCTTCTCCTGTATTAAGTAGTAAGATCAATGGATGCCTGGCTCGTCGTCAGATAATGAGTCCGTGTGGAGCGACATGTACAACTGTTGACTATTGATTCAGTGAGCTAGCGCCATAAAATTCCAACTCACCGTATTGGTCTAGTACAAAACATTCAAAAAGTAATCTGTTGTTCCCCTGACATAGCTGGAACATTGCCAACTTGACGTAAAACTAAGCAACAACCACTCATAACGGTATTCCAAATATATTTCAAAATCAAACGATAATCAATGAGATTTTTGGACCAAATCTAAAATTTGATTAGGTAAAATAATTGTGTCTATTTCGGGATTGACCAAAATAAACAATGATGATTTATTGTTTGTTGTCTGTGTTTTATATGGAGCACAAATACCAATTCTAGAAATCACGCTTCCATAACTAAGGCGTGTTCTCTAAAATATCAATCCAGTGTAAATGAAGATAGAACACAATAAACCTTACTTATCCGATTTCGATACGGTTGAAGACAAAATAAATCAGTTGTCTTCTTTCAAGTAAGTTGGTATATGATCGTAAATAGATCGAACAAAATACCCAAAGCACATCTCGTCTATTGGTCGGTGAAATGTGATATTATAATGGATTGTCTAATGGACGGTAATAGAATCGTCAATATAACCTTACAAATAATATATCATCAAAAACCCAGGCTGATATGTTTTATGAATATAAACATTAATTACAGTCTCTCTTTGATTCAGAAGAAAATATGGAAATTAGATGCATCTTAAACAATTTCGAATCTTTCATTTTCAGTAACTAAAAGTCGTGAACAAAGACGTTTAGAAGTTGGCTTTATCAGGATTTCAAAGAAACAAAACGACAATATAAGATAGAAGAGAAGTTGTACATTAAGCATAGAAAACAGGCTGTATTGCCTTTTTATTGTGAAATTAATGGACATCCTGATGATGTATGATGTATAATGTGAAAAAGGTAGAAGAAAAAAAATGTCGGTACGTAATCGTTTACTCGTCCATTTCAAACTTTGACTTTCAAGAAAGGTTTATGTAGCAAGATTCTATATGTATGTGGAGTAATGGGAAATATCCCTGGTAATTTTTGACACAGATATTCCATGACGATTAACCAAGTTATGGTGATGATCGCAAGACTTTCGAAGTGATAATGTAACCAGTGGGAATCCTTCAATAAATAACTCCCTTGTTAACAGCAACTCTCTATCAAGGATATAAACTATATACATATATGACAAGAGCTTCTAGTTCCTGTCACACCATCCTTGATAGAGGGCTGCTGCTAACAAAGAAACTATTAAATGAAGGATTTCCACTGGTCAAAGCCGAAAAGTCCAGTCACGCTTTCACAGGCATTTAAATATTTACTCATAAACATCTCAGTACAGTTATCTGAACTGCCTAGATATTTTCGAACACAGCTTCAATACTAACTATTAACTACTTTACCATGTAAACTGATTGACTGTATCGTGATTACTATGTAAACTGATTGACTGTATCGTGATTACTATGTAAACTGATTGACTGTATCGTGATTACTATGTAAACTGATTGACTGTATCGTGATTACTATGTAAACTGATTGACTGTATCGTGATTACTATGTAAACTGATTGGGTTGTATCTTGAAGGAATGAAGGTGGATGGGAAATATGGTATCGATTCACGGATAAATATTTGTTCAAAATAACAATAACTCAGTAACAACCTCAAGTACAACTTACACATCGACCAAACTTACAAGAAGGCATCAAAAGTACTTAGTTTCCTGAAAAGAAATCTTAAACACTGTCCATCTAGTGTAAAAGATAGAGCATATACCAGCCTTGTAAGACCAACATTAGAATACTGCTCAACGATTTGGAACCCTCATACAACAAACAACATCAACAAATTAGAATCTGTCCAAAAGAACGCAGCAAGATTTGTCCTGAACAAGCCGCACAACTACAAAAAACCTGACAGCACAACGAAAATGGTAAAAGATCTAAATTGGGAAAAATTAGAACAGAGGTGAAAAAGATCAGACGTAGCACTCATGTATAAGGTAGTCCACCACCTCATCGCTGTGCCGGTTTACCATCACCCCACTATGGCAGAAATAACATCAAATCGCCACAACCATGCTTGGAAATTTCCGACAATAAGGACAAACATAAATGTATATGAATATTCATTCTTTCCACGAACGATCATCCTGTGGAACCAACTACCACCGCCTGTGATAGCCGTCCCGGACTTGAACGCATTCAAGGTGGCAGTCAAGGGAGTATTCTAAACTTCCATATACTTGTACAGTGTAAATATGTTGTTTCTTTTAAACTTTGAGACTCTGCTGTACGCGCATGTAAATATAGTCCTTAGTGAGATGTCTGCTTGCGGATGTTACTAAGTAACCTGATTGAAGTTGAAGTTGAAACTGTTTGACGCTAACGGTATCTCGCAAAACCAAGTTTGACGAATCACTACAAACAATGTAGGTTCATAAGAGGTTAACGGTAGTGATACAAGTGTTTGACACTTGACGATGTGTGGTAAGCCAGGAGAGGTAAACACTTGTTGAAGACAAGCTGCTTATTTTTTCAATACATGTATAACAATGGTTGTACTGGTAAGATGATAAATCATACAGATTAGCGGTATCAGTTGATCATTGATTGATTTACAAACATTGCAACCGAATAGTAGTACTTATTGATCAACGAACCTTAACTCTTACTTCTATGCTGGTATCAAGATTAAAGGGTAGAGAACTCTTGTCTGTAATCAGTGTTCATTATATACACAAAGAAAAATGTTAAGCACCCCAACTTTTTTTTGAAATGACAAATGATACGACAAGTATCACGAGATTACTGACCAGATAATCTCAAGAACGCAATGGTGACCTGTTAGGACATTACATTGGCTGTAAGAAACCACAAATAAAATCAAGAAAAATGTTAATTCAATGAATATTTAATCACAATATCACAAGGCCAGTTTTTCCAGTAAAACATATCCATTTTAAGTATTGACCTTCACAGTTCAAAAAGCACGATACGATTGTCATTTCACTTTCAAAACGTCACGTATGAATCACTTGACGACATCTATTGTTCAACGTTCAGTACCGGATGTAACCCCCACTTGCTTGGATGACGGCCTCAACCCTGCGTCTCATCCCTCCAGTTAGACGTCGGATGTCCTGTTGTGATAGCTGCTGTCATTCCCGATGCAATGCTGCTTCCAACTGACGAATGTTTTGCACAGGAGATTCCCGAGCCTGTATACGACGGCTTAACATGTCCCAAATATGCTCTATGGGATTCAAATCCGGGCTCATGGCTGGCCAAGGAACAGAAGTCACGGCTTCGCTTTGGAGGTAGGCGGTTACTGCTCTTGAACGATGAGGCCTGGCGTTGCCATCCATATACACAGGCCGTGTAGCTAGTGGGTGGTTGTCGAAATGGGGGACAACAACTGGTTGCAAGACGTCTCTGATGTACTGATCACCAGTTAGGTTGCCTTGTATGGTGACTAAATCCAGCTTTCAGTCATGAGAGATACACCCCCAAACCATTACTGAGCCTCCACCGTAAGGGACAGTTGGCTGGATGTTCCTTTGGGGAATAGGCTGTATTTTTGTGTCTCCAAACCTTCATCCGGCCGTCGGTTACATGAAGCAAAAACCGACTCTCGTCTGACCAATGGATCTTGCGCCATGTCCTTAAATTCCAACCACGTCGTGCTAAACACCATGCCAAACGTGATCGTCGATGTCGGTCTACCAACAGTGGACGTTTAATGACTCTCCTTGATTTAAGTCCCGCTGATTTCAGACGGTTTCTAACTATTCTTGTTGACAGACGTCTATTGGGCAGCCAGTGTTGTTTGAGTACGAGACTACATGGTTGCGAATGACATCGGTCTCACCAAACGCTGCAATGCCCTGTCGTCACGATCAAATGTTACCCGTGGTCTGCCGGATCTTGGCAAGTCTTTCACATTGTTGGTTTGTGTGTGTTTTCTCACCAGTCGGCTGACTACAATATAGTGGTAGCCCATCTGACGTCCAATAGCTTTGAAGGACATCCCTGTTATATGCATGCCGATTATTTGCCATCTTTGTGCTTCTGATATTCACCTTCGTACCATGCTTACTGAGAATGAACACCGGACTTAAATACCCAAATTCGAAGCGTGATCATACTGAATTTTGAGTAATGCGTGAGAGGCATGGTTCAATTGCATGACTAGTCGATATTAGACATAATGGTCACACATGTGTGAGCACATCTTTTTAATGGAACATTGTTCTTGCTATAATCAATATAAATATTAGAATCTAAACTTAGTGTAACTTATTATGCTTTAATATATCAGGGGGTGCTTAACTTTTTTCTTTGTGTATATATACTATTATTGTACCTTTGTGCACCATGTTGTTCGAATGTAAATATGTTTACATTTTTATTGTTTGTTAACATGTTGTACTAACATACCCCATGTGGGGGCTTTAGTGAAATAAAATGTTTTAAATATCTTCAATCAGACATTGCTCTGCAACGAAGTGTATGTTTACGCTTAATTAAAGGTTTTAATGTCGATAGGTGACGATAAATATAGGAAGGTGAAGTTAAAATCAATAGCGAAGTGAAAACAAAATACAAGTGGTACTGTTTGTCAACAAGGACGAGACCTTGCATAAACTGCAGAATTTTTTAGTTTGATAACATGTAAGAAGTCGATATATTCGTATCCTCCAACAAAAACAAAACCTTAAATATTGTTTGTGAAATAATCTGCTTGTGTTAGTAAAGCAAAAGCAGGTTTTATCTGGCTCTTATGGTTTCCGAGATTTGACCTAGACCTTCTGGTTTCCGAGATTTGACCTAGACCTTCTGGTTTCCGAGATTTGACCTAGACCTTCTGGTTTCCGAGATTTGACCTAGCTCTTATGGTTTCCGGGATATGACCTAGATCTTCTGGTTTCGGAGATCAACACACAACATGATAACTTTTTTTAAATCTTAAGTGCCATTTGCATGAGGTTTTTCATTGAATTCCTTTAGAGAATACCTTTTAATATAGTATGTATTACTCTTGTCGTATCCAAGATATAAAGATGTCAAAATAGGAACAAACCCAAAATTTGGAATTTTTATTTAAAGTCCTATTTTAATGGGTTAAGATTTAACGTAGGACTGTAACATTTGTTGTTGCAATAACGATGCTTATTGTAATAAAAAAACACATCCCATTGTTTGGAGTCTGTCGTTCATTTGTAAATTTAAGAGACAGAAGATTACGATGATTTATTTCTAAACTGAGCTTTGAAACTTGGACAAATGTCTTGCGTATACCATCGACTGAGAGACATATATGTATGTATATGCGAGTTATCGTCGTCATTGGCAATAAAATATGAATTGAATACTATCATAACAAGTATATTAAATCTGAAATAAAATGATAACAATGGAAAAACTAAAGAAAAGGGTTTAAGCCTTAGATAAAAGTTTTTCTTTCGGCCATTGTGTTGTCTTCTTCGATTTACGGATTCTGATTACCCCTTTGGTATCTTCAAACTCTTCTTTGGTTTTTAGTTTGTTTCTATATTATGGCTTCCAATGATCTTGTGTACTGTCTAACATTTAAATGATAGTTTAGGATATCAGCTCTCTATAGATCTTGTGTACTGTCTAACATTTAAGTGATAGTTTAGGATATCAGCTCTCTATAGATCTTGTGTACTGTCTAACATTTAAATGATAGTTTAGGATATCAGCTCTCTATAGATCTTGTGTACTGTCTAACATTTAAATGATAGTTTAGGATATCAGCTCTCTATAGATCTTGTGTACTGTCTAACATTTAAATGATAGTTTAGGATATCAGCTCTCTATAGATCTTGTGTACTGTCTAACATTTAAATGATAGTTTAGGATATCAGCTCTCTATAGATCTTGTGTACTGTCTAACATTTGAATGATAGTTTAGGATATCAGCTCTCTATAGATCTTGTGTACTGTCTAACATTTAAATGATAGTTTAGGATATCAGCTCTCTATAGATCTTGTGTACTGTCTAACATTTGAATGATAGTTTAGGATATCAGCTCTCTATAGATCTTGTGTACTGTCTAACATTTAAATGATAGTTTAGGATATCAGCTCTCTATAGATCTTGTGTACTGTCTAACATTTAAATGATAGTTTAGGATATCAGCTCTCTATAGATCTTGTGTACTGTCTAACATTTAAATGATAGTTTAGGATATCAGCTCTCTATAGATCTTGTGTACTGTCTAACATTTAAATGATAGTTTAGGATATCAGCTCTCTATAGATCTTGTGTACTGTCTAACATTTAAATGATAGTTTAGGATATCAGCTCTCTATAGATCTTGTGTACTGTCTAACATTTAAATGATAGTTTAGGATATCAGCTCTCTATAGATCTTGTGTACTGTCTAACATTTAAATGATAGTTTAGGATATCAGCTCTCTATAGATCTTGTGTACCGTCTAACATTTAAATGATAGTTTAGGATATCAGCTCTCTATAGATCTTGTGTACTGTCTAACATTTAAATGATAGTTTAGGATATCAGCTCTCTATAGATCTTGTGTACTGTCTAACATTTAAATGATAGTTTAGGATATCAGCTCTCTATAGATCTTGTGTACTGTCTAACATTTAAATGATAGTTTAGGATATCAGCTCTCTATAGATCTTGTGTACTGTCTAACATTTGAATGATAGTTTAGGATATCAGCTCTCTATAGATCTTGTGTACTGTCTAACATTTAAATGATAGTTTAGGATATCAGCTCTCTATAGATCTTGTGTACTGTCTAACATTTAAATGATAGTTTAGGATATCAGCTCTCTATAGATCTTGTGTACTGTCTAACATTTAAATGATAGTTTAGGATATCAGCTCTCTATAGATCTTGTGTACTGTCTAACATTTGAATGATAGTTTAGGATATCAGCTCTCTATAGATCTTGTGTACTGTCTAACATTTAAATGATAGTTTAGGATATCAGCTCTCTATAGATCTTGTGTACTGTCTAACATTTAAATGATAGTTTAGGATATCAGCTCTCTATAGATCTTGTGTACTGTCTAACATTTAAATGATAGTTTAGGATATCAGCTCTCTATAGATCTTGTGTACTGTCTAACATTTAAATGATAGTTTATGATATCAGCTCTCTATAGATCTTGTGTACTGTCTAACATTTAAATGATAGTTTAGGATATCAGCTCTCTATAGATCTTGTGTACTGTCTAACATTTAAATGATAGTTTAGGATATCAGCTCTCTATAGATCTTGTGTACTGTCTAACATTTAAATGATAGTTTAGGATATCAGCTCTCTATAGATCTTGTGTACTGTCTAACATTTAAATGATAGTTTAGGATATCAGCTCTCTATAGATCTTGTGTACTGTCTAACATTTAAATGATAGTTTAGGATATCAGCTCTCTATAGATCTTGTGTACTGTCTAACATTTAAATGATAGTTTAGGATATCAGCTCTCTATAGATCTTGTGTACTGTCTAACATTTAAATGATAGTTTAGGATATCAGCTCTCTATAGATCTTGTGTACTGTCTAACATTTAAATGATAGTTTAGGATATCAGCTCTCTATAGATCTTGTGTACTGTCTAACATTTAAATGATAGTTTAGGATATCAGCTCTCTATAGATCTTGTGTACTGTCTAACATTTAAATGATAGTTTAGGATATCAGCTCTCTATAGATCTTGTGTACTGTCTAGCATTTAAATGATAGTTTAGGATATCAGCTCTCTATAGATCTTGTGTACTGTCTAACATTTAAATGATAGTTTAGGATATCAGCTCTCTAATAGTATTATACATATGACAACTTCAATTTCACAAAATATATAATGGATAAAGTTCAAAATTTAGACTCAACAAATCTTACAACCACGTTGCTTACTCCTATGTGAAAAATAATGACTGCATCATTTCTCTTGTAGCGGATGTCTGGGCCCATCAAACTACTTTATTTAAGTGCATGTATCAAGCCAGAAGAGTGAGAGATCGTGTACAAGAGTGTTAGAGGTAGTTTTTTTTTGTCTGTACCAAGCCAGAAGAGTGAGAGATCGTGTACAAGAGTGTTAGAGGTAGTTATTTTGTCTGTACAAGCCAGAAGAGTGAGAGATCGTGTACAAGAGTGTTAGAGGTACCTATGTTGTCTGTACCAAGCCAGAAGAGTGAGAGATCGTGTACAAGAGTGTTAGAGGTAGATATGTTGTCTGTACCAAGCCAGAAGAGTGAGAGATCGTGTACAAGAGTGTTAGAGGTAGTTATTTTGTCTGTACCAAGCCAGAAGTGAGAGATCGTGTACAAGAGAGTTAGAGGTAGTTTATTTTGTCTGTACCAAGCCAGAAGAGTGAGAGATCGTGTACAAGAGTGTTAGAGGTAGTTATTTTGTCTGTAACAAGCCAGAAGAGTGAGAGATCGTGTACAAGAGTGTTAGAGGTAGTTATGTAGTCTGTACCAAGTCAGAAGAGTGAGAGATCGTGTACAAGAGTGTTAGAGGTAGCTATGTTGTCTGTGCCAAGCAAGAGGAGTGAGAGATCGTGTACAAGAGTGTTAGAGGTAGTCATGTTGTCTGTACCAAGCTAGAAGAGTGAGAGATCGTGTACAAGAGTGTTAGAGGTAGATATGTTGTCTGTACCAAGCCAGAAGAGTGAGAGATCGTGTACAAGAGTGTTAGAGGTAGTTATGTTGTCTGTACCAAGCCAGAAGAGTGAGAGATCGTGTACAAGAGTGTTAGAGATAGATATGTTGTCTGTACCAAGCCAGAAGAGTGAGAGATCGTGTACAAGAGTGTTAGAGGTAGATATGTTGTCTGTACCAAGCCAGAAGAGTGAGAGATCGTGTACAAGAGTGTTAGAGGTAGTTATTTTGTCTGTACCAAGCCAGAAGAGTGAGAGATCGTGTACAAGAGTGTTAGAGTTAGTTATTTTGTCTGTATCAAACCAGAAGAGTGAGAGATCGTGTACAAGAGTGTTAGAGGTAGTTTTGTTTGTCTGTGCCAAGCCAAAAGAGTGAGAGATCGTGTACAAGAGTGTTAAAGGTAGTTATTTTGTCTGTACCAAGCCAGAAGAGTGAGGGATCGTGTACAAGAGTGTTAGAGGTAGTCATGTTGTCTGTACCAAGCCAGAAGAGTGAGAGATCGTGTACAAGAGTGTTAGAGTTAGTTATTGTGTCTATACCAAACCAGAAGAGTGAGAGATCGTGTACAAGAGTGTTAGAGGTAGTTATTTTGTCTGTACCAAGCCAGAAGAGTGAGAGAACGTGTACAAGAGTGTTAGAGGTAGATATGTTGTCTGTACCAAGCCAGAAGAGTGAGAGATCGTGTACAAGTGTGCTAGATGTAGTTATTTTGTCTGTACCAAGCCAGAAGAGTGAGAGATCGTGTACAAGAGTGTTAGAGTTAGTTATTGTGTCTGTACCAATCCAGAAGAGTGAGAGATCGTGTACAAGAGTGTTAGAGGTAGTTATTTTGTCTGTACCAAGCCAGAAGAGTGAGAGATCGTGTACAAGAGTGTTAGAGGTAGATATGTTGTCTGTACCAAGCCAGAAGAGTGAGAGATCGTGTACAAGAGTGTTAGATGTAGTTATTTTGTCTGTACCAAGCCAGAAGAATGAGAGATCGTGTACAAGAGTGTTAGAGGTAGTTATTTTGTCTGTACCAAGCTGGAAGAGAGAGAGACCGTGTACAAGAGTGTTAGAGGTAGTTATTTTGTCTGTACCAAGCCAGAAGAGTGAGAGATCGTGTACAAGAGTGTTAGAGGTAGTCATGTTGTCTGTACCAAGCCAGAAAAGTGAGAGATCGTGTACAAGAGTGTTAGAGGTAGATATATTGTCTGTACCAAGCCAGAAGAGTGAGAGATCGTATACAAGAGTGTTAGAGGTAGATATGTTGTCTGTACCAAGCCAGAAGAGTGAGAGATCGTGTACAAGAGTGTTAGAGGTAGTTATTGTGTCTATACCAAACCAGAAGAGTGAGAGATCGTGTACAAGAGTGTTAGAGGTAGTTATTTTTGTCTGTACCAAGCCAGAAGAGTGAGAGATCGTGTACAAGAGTGTTAGAGTTAGTTATTGTGTCTTTACCAACCCAGAAGAGTGAGAGATCGTGTACAAGAGTGTTAGAGTTAGTTATTGTGTCTGTACCAAGCCAGAAGAGTGAGTGATCGTGTAAAAGAGTGTTAGAAATAGTTATTGTGTCTGTGCCAAGCCAGAAGAGTGAGAGATCGTGTACAAGAGGGTTAGAGGTAGATATGTTGTGTGTACCAAGCCAGAAGAGTGAGGGATCGTGTACACGAGTGTTAGAGATAGATATGATGTATGTACCAAGCCAGAAGAGTGAGAGATCGTGTACAAGAGTGTTAGAGGTAGATATGTTGTCTGTACCAAGCCAGAAGAGTGAGAGATCGTGTACAAGAGTGTTAGAGGTAGATATGTTGTCTGTACCAAGCCAGAAGAGTGAGAGATCGTGTACAAGAGTGTTAGAGGTAGTTATTTTGTCTGTATCAAACCAGAAGAGTGAGAGATCGTGTTCAAGAGTGTTAGAGGTAGTTTTGTTTGTCTGTGCCAAGCCAAAAGTGTGAGAGACCGTGTACAAGAGTGTTAGAGGTAGTTATTTTGTCTGTACCAAGCCAGAAGAGTGAGGGATCGTGTACCAGAGTGTTAGAGGTAGTCATGTTGTCTGTACCAAGCCAGAAGAGTGCGAGATCGTGTACAAGAGTGTTAGAGGTAGTCATGTTGTCTGTACCAAGCCAGAAGAGTGAGAGATCGTGTACAAGAGTGTTAGAGTTAGTTATTGTGTCTATACCAAACCAGAAGAGTGAGAGATCGTGTACAAGAGTGTTAGAGGTAGTTATTTTGTCTGTACCAAGCCAGAAGAGTGAGAGATTGTGTACAAGAGTGTTAGAGGTAGATATGTTGTCTGTACCAAGCCAGAAGAGTGAGAGATCGTGTACAAGAGTGCTAGATGTAGTTATTTTTTCTGTACCAAGCCAGAAGAGTGAGAGATCGTGTACAAGAGTGTTAGAGTTAGTTATTGTGTCTGTACCAATCCAGAAGAGTGAGAGATCGTGTACAAGAGTGTTAGAGGTAGTTATTTTGTCTGTACCAAGCCAGAAGAGTGAGAGATCGTGTACAAGAGTGTTAGAGGTAGATATGTTGTCTGTACCAAGCCAGAAGAGTGAGAGATCGTGTACAAGAGTGTTAGAGGTAGATATGTTGTCTGTACCAAGCCAGAAGAGTGAGAGATCGTGTACAAGAGTGTTAGAGTTAGTTATTGTGTCTGTACCAAGCCAGAAGAGTGAGAGATCGTGTACAAGAGTGTTAGAGTTAGTTATTGTGTCTGTACCAAGCCAGAAGAGTGAGAGATCGTGTAAAAGAGTGTTAGAGATAGTTATTGTGTCTGTACCAAGCCAGAAGAGTGAGAGATCGTGTACAAGAGGGTTAGAGGTAGATATGTTGTGTGTACCAAGCCAGAAGAGTGAGGGATCGTGTACAAGAGTGTTAGAGATAGATATGATGTATGTACCAAGCCAGAAGAGTGAGAGATCGTGTACAAGAGTGTTAGAGGTAGATATGTTGTCTGTACCAAGCCAGAAGAGTGAGAGATCGTGTACAAGAGTGTTAGAGGTAGATATGTTGTCTGTACCAAGCCAGAAGAGTGAGAGATCGTGTACAAGAGTGTTAGAGATAGATATGTTGTCTGTACCAAGCCAGAAGAGTGAGAGATCGTGTACAAGAGTGTTAGAGGTAGTTATTTTGTCTGTACCAAGCCAGAAGAGTGAGAGATCGTGTACAAGAGTGTTAGAGTTAGTTATTTTGTCTGTATCAAACCAGAAGAGTGAGAGATCGTGTACAAGAGTGTTAGAGGTAGTTTTGTTTGTCTGTGCCAAGCCAAAAGAGTGAGAGACCGTGTACAAGAGTGTTAGAGGTAGTTATTTTGACTGTACCAAGCCAGAAGAGTGAGGGATCGTGTACAAGAGTGTTAGAGGTAGTCATGTTGTCTGTACCAAGCCAGAAGAGTGCGAGATCGTGTACAAGAGTGTTAGAGGTAGATATATTGTCTGTACCAAGCCAGAAGAGTGAGAGAACGTGTACAAGAGTGTTAGAGGTAGTCATGTTGTCTGTACCAAGCCAGAAGAGTGAGAGATCGTGTACAATAGTGTTAGAGTTAGTTATTGTGTCTATACCAAACCAGAAGAGTGAGAGATCGTGTACAAGAGTGTTAGAGGTAGTTATTTTGTCTGTACCAAGCCAGAACAGTGAGAGATTGTGTACAAGAGTGTTAGAGGTAGATATGTTGTCTGTACCAAGCCAGAAGAGTGAGAGATCGTGTACAAGAGTGCTAGATGTAGTCATTTTGTCTGTACCAAGCCAGAAGAGTGAGAGATCGTGTACAAGAGTGTTAGAGTTAGTTATTGTGTCTGTACCAATCTAGAAGAGTGAGAGATCGTGTACAAGAGTGTTAGAGGTAGTTATTTTGTCTGTACCAAGCCAGAAGAGTGAGAGATCGTGTACAAGAGTGTTAGAGGTAGATATGTTGTCTGTACCAAGCCAGAAGAGTGAGAGATCGTGTAAAAGAGTGTTAGATGTAGTTATTTTGTCTGTACCAAGCCAGAAGAATGAGAGATCGTGTACAAGAGTGTTAGAGGTAGTTATTCTCTCTGTACCAAGCTGGAAGAGTGAGAGATCGTGTACAAGAGTGTTAGAGGTAGTTATTGTGTCTGTACCAAGCTAGAAGGGTGAGAGATCGTGTACAAGAGTGTTAGAGGTAGTTATTTTGTCTGTACCAAGCCAGAAGAGTGAGAGATCGTGTACAAGAGTGTTAGAGTTAGTTATTTTGTCTGTATCAAACCAGAAGAGTGAGAGATCGTGTACAAGAGTGTTAGAGGTAGTTTTGTTTGTCTGTGCCAAGCCAAAAGAGTGAGAGACCGTGTACAAGAGTGTTAGAGGTAGTTATTTTGACTGTACCAAGCCAGAAGAGTGAGGGATCGTGTACAAGAGTGTTAGAGGTAGTCATGTTGTCTGTACCAAGCCAGAAGAGTGCGAGATCGTGTACAAGAGTGTTAGAGGTAGATATATTGTCTGTACCAAGCCAGAAGAGTGAAAGAACGTGTACAAGAGTGTTAGAGGTAGTCATGTTGTCTGTACCAAGCCAGAAGAGTGAGAGATCGTGTACAAGAGTGTTAGAGTTAGTTATTGTGTCTATACCAAACCAGAAGAGTGAGAGATCGTGTACAAGAGTGTTAGAGGTAGTTATTTTGTCTGTACCAAGCCAGAAGAGTGAGAGATTGTGTACAAGAGTGTTAGAGGTAGATATGTTGTCTGTACCAAGCCAGAAGAGTGAGAGATCGTGTACAAGAGTGCTAGATGTAGTTATTTTGTCTGTACCAAGCCAGAAGAGTGAGAGATCGTGTACAAGAGTGTTAGAGTTAGTTATTGTGTCTGTACCAATCTAGAAGAGTGAGAGATCGTGTACAAGAGTGTTAGAGGTAGTTATTTTGTCTGTACCAAGCCAGAAGAGTGAGAGATCATGTACAAGAGTGTTAGAGGTAGATATGTTGTCTGTACCAAGCCAGAAGAGTGAGAGATCGTGTAAAAGAGTGTTAGATGTAGTTATTTTGTCTGTACCAAGCCAGAAGAATGAGAGATCGTGTACAAGAGTGTTAGAGGTAGTTATTCTCTCTGTACCAAGCTGGAAGAGTGAGAGATCGTGTACAAGAGTGTTAGAGGTAGTTATTGTGTCTGTACCAAGCTAGAAGGGTGAGAGATCGTGTACAAGAGTGTTAGAGGTAGTTATTTTGTCTGTACCAAGCCAGAAGAGTGAGAGACAGTGTACAAGAGTGTTAGAGGTAGATATGTTGTCTGTACCAACCCAGAAGAGTGAAAGATCGTGTACAAGAGTGTTAGAGGTAGTTATTTTGTCTGTACCAAGCCAGAAGAGTGAGAAATCGTGTACAAGAGTACTAGATGTAGTTATTTTGTCTGTACCAAACCAGAAGAGTGAGAGATCGTATACAAGAGTGTTAGAGGTAGATATGTTGTCTGTACCAAGCCAGAAGAGTGAAAGATCGTGTACAAGAGTCTTAGAGTTAGTTATTGTGTCTGTACCAAGCCAGAAAGAGTGAGATATCGTGTACAAGAGTGTTGTAGTTAGTTATTGTGTCTGTACCAAGCCAGAAGAGTGAGAGATCGTGTACAAGGGTGTTAGAGATAGTTATTGTGTCTGTACCAAGCCAGAAGAGTGAGAGATCGTATACAAGAGGGTTAGAGGTAGATATGTTGTGTGTACCAAGCCAGAAGAGTGAGGGATCGTGTACAAGAGTGTTAGAGATAGATATGTTGTATGTACCAAGCCAGAAGAGTGAGAGATCGTGTACAAGAGTGTTAGAGGTAGATATGTTGTCTGTACCAAGCCAGAAGAGTGAGAGATCGTGTACAAGAGTGTTAGAGGTAGATATGTTGTCTGTACCAAGCCAGAAGAGTGAGAGATCGTGTACAAGAGTGTTAGAGATAGATATGTTGTCTGTACCAAGCCAGAAGAGTGAGAGATCGTGTACAAGAGTGTTAGAGGTAGTCATGTTGTCTGTACCAAGCCAGAAGAGTGAGAGATCGTGTACAAGAGTGTTATAGTTAGTTATTTTGTCTGTATCAAACCAGAAGAGTGAGAGATCGTGTACAAGAGTGTTATAGTTAGTTATTTTGTCTGTATCAAACCAGAAGAGTGAGAGATCGTGTACAAGAGTGTTAGAGGTAGTTTTTTTTGTCTGTGCCAAGCCAGAAGAGTGAGAGACCGTGTACAAGAGTGTTAGAGGTAGTTATTTTGTCTGTACCAAGCCAGAAGAGTGAGAGATCGTGTATAAGAGTGTTAGAGGTAGTCATGTTGTCTGTACCAAGCCAGCAGAGTGAGAGATCGTGTACAAGAGTGTTAGAGGTAGATATATTGTCTGTACCAAGCCAGAAGAGTGAGAGATCGTATACAAGAGTGTTAGAGGTAGATATGTTGTCTGTACCAAACCAGAAGAGTGAGAGATCGTGTACAAGAGTGTTAGAGGTAGTTATTGTGTCTATACCAAATCAGAAGAGTGAGAGATCGTATACAAGAGTGTTAGAGGTAGTTTCTTTTTTCTGTACCAAGCCAGAAGAGTGAGAGATCGTGTACAAGAGTGTCAGAGGTAGTTATTTTGTCTGTACCAAGCTAGAAGAGTGAGAGATCGTGTACAAGAGTGTTAGAGGTAGATATGTTGTCTGTACCAAGCCAGAAGAGTGAGAGATCGTGTACAAGAGTGTTAAAGTTAGTTATTGTGTCTGTACCAAGCCAGAAGAGTGAGAGATCGTGTACAAGAGTGTTAGAGTTAGTTATTGTGTCTGTACCAAGCCAGAAGAGTGAGAGATCGTGTACAAGAGTGTTAGAGATAGTTATTTTGTCTGTACCAAGCCAGAAGAGTGAGAGATTGTGTACAAGAGTGTTAGAGGTAGATATGTTGTCTGTACCAAGCCAGAAGAGTGAGAGATCGTGTACAAGAGTGCTAGATGTAGTTATTTTGTCTGTACCAAGCCAGAAGAGTGAGAGATCGTGTACAAGAGTGTTAGAGTTAGTTATTGTGTCTGTACCAATCTAGAAGAGTGAGAGATCGTGTACAAGAGTGTTAGAGGTAGTTATTTTGTCTGTACCAAGCCAGAAGAGTGAGAGATCATGTACAAGAGTGTTAGAGGTAGATATGTTGTCTGTACCAAGCCAGAAGAGTGAGAGATCGTGTAAAAGAGTGTTAGATGTAGTTATTTTGTCTGTACCAAGCCAGAAGAATGAGAGATCGTGTACAAGAGTGTTAGAGGTAGTTATTCTCTCTGTACCAAGCTGGAAGAGTGAGAGATCGTGTACAAGAGTGTTAGAGGTAGTTATTGTGTCTGTACCAAGCTAGAAGGGTGAGAGATCGTGTACAAGAGTGTTAGAGGTAGTTATTTTGTCTGTACCAAGCCAGAAGAGTGAGAGACCGTGTACAAGAGTGTTAGAGGTAGATATGTTGTCTGTACCAACCCAGAAAAGTGAAAGATCGTGTACAAGAGTGTTAGAGGTAGTTATTTTGTCTGTACCAAGCCAGAAGAGTGAGAAATCGTGTACAAGAGTATTAGATGTAGTTATTTTGTCTGTACCAAACCAGAAGAGTGAGAGATCGTATACAAGAGTGTTAGAGGTAGATATGTTGTCTGTACCAAGCCAGAAGAGTGAAAGATCGTGTACAAGAGTCTTAGAGTTAGTTATTGTGTCTGTACCAAGCCAGAAAGAGTGAGAGATCGTGTACAAGAGTGTTGTAGTTAGTTATTGTGTCTGTACCAAGCCAGAAGAGTGAGAGATCGTGTACAAGGGTGTTAGAGATAGTTATTGTGTCTGTACCAAGCCAGAAGAGTGAGAGATCGTATACAAGAGGGTTAGAGGTAGATATGTTGTGTGTACCAAGCCAGAAGAGTGAGGGATCGTGTACAAGAGTGTTAGAGATAGATATGTTGTATGTACCAAGCCAGAAGAGTGAGAGATCGTGTACAAGAGTGTTAGAGGTAGATATGTTGTCTGTACCAAGCCAGAAGAGTGAGAGATCGTGTACAAGAGTGTTAGAGGTAGATATGTTGTCTGTACCAAGCCAGAAGAGTGAGAGATCGTGTACAAGAGTGTTAGAGATAGATATGTTGTCTGTACCAAGCCAGAAGAGTGAGAGATCGTGTACAAGAGTGTTAGAGGTAGTCATGTTGTCTGTACCAAGCCAGAAGAGTGAGAGATCGTGTACAAGAGTGTTATAGTTAGTTATTTTGTCTGTATCAAACCAGAAGAGTGAGAGATCGTGTACAAGAGTGTTATAGTTAGTTATTTGTCTGTATCAAACCAGAAGAGTGAGAGATCGTGTACAAGAGTGTTAGAGGTAGTTTTTTTTGTCTGTGCCAAGCCAGAAGAGTGAGAGACCGTGTACAAGAGTGTTAGAGGTAGTTATTTTGTCTGTACCAAGCCAGAAGAGTGAGAGATCGTGTACAAGAGTGTTAGAGGTAGTCATGTTGTCTGTACCAAGCCAGCAGAGTGAGAGATCGTGTACAAGAGTGTTAGAGGTAGATATATTGTCTGTACCAAGCCAGAAGAGTGAGAGATCGTATACAAGAGTGTTAGAGGTAGATATGTTGTCTGTACCAAGCCAGAAGAGTGAGAGATCGTGTACAAGAGTGTTAGAGGTAGTTATTGTGTCTATACCAAATCAGAAGAGTGAGAGATCGTATACAAGAGTGTTAGAGGTAGTTTCTTTTTTCTGTACCAAGCCAGAAGAGTGAGAGATCGTGTACAAGAGTGTCAGAGGTAGTTATTTTGTCTGTACCAAGCTAGAAGAGTGAGAGATCGTGTACAAGAGTGTTAGAGGTAGATATGTTGTCTGTACCAAGCCAGAAGAGTGAGAGATCGTGTACAAGAGTGTTAAAGTTAGTTATTGTGTCTGTACCAAGCCAGAAGAGTGAGAGATCGTGTACAAGAGTGTTAGAGTTAGTTATTGTGTCTGTACCAAGCCAGAAGAGTGAGAGATCGTGTACAAGAGTGTTAGAGATAGTTATTGTGTCTGTACCAAGCCAGAAGGGTGAGAGATCGTGTACAAGAGGGTTAGAGGTAGATATGTTGTGTGTACCAAGCCAGAAGAGTGAGAGATCGTGTACAAGAGTGTTAGAGATAGATATGATGTATGTACCAAGCCAGAAGAGTGAGAAATCGTGTACAAGAGTGTTAGAGGTAGATATGTTGTCTGTACCAAGCCAGAAGAGTGAGAGATCGTGTACAAGAGTGTTAGAGGTAGACATGTTGTCTGTACCAAGCCAGAAGAGTGAGAGATCGTGTACAAGAGTGTTAGAGGTAGATATGTTGTCTGTACCAAGCCAGAAGAGTGAGAGATCGTGTACAAGAGTGTTAGAGGTAGTTATTTTGTCTGTACCAAGCCAGAAGAGTGAGAGATCGTGTACAAGAGTGTTAGAGTTAGTTATTTTGTCTGTATCAAACCAGAAGAGTGAGAGATCGTGTACAAGAGTGTTAGAGGTAGTTTTGTTTGTCTGTGCCAAGCCAAAAGAGTGAGAGACCGTGTACAAGAGTGTTAGAGGTAGTTATTTTGTCTGTACCAAGCCAGAAGAGTGAGGGATCGTGTACAAGAGTGTTAGAGGTAGTCATGTTGTCTGTACCAAGCCAGAAGAGTGCGAGATCGTGTACAAGAGTGTTAGAGGTAGATATATTGTCTATACCAAGCCAGAAGAGTGAGAGAACGTGTACAAGAGTGTTAGAGGTAGTCATGTTGTCTGTACCAAGCCAGAAGAATGAGAGATCGTGTACAAGAGTGTTAGAGTTAGTTATTGTGCCTATACCAAACCAGAAGAGTGAGAGATCGTGTACAAGAGTGCTAGATGTAGTTATTTTGTCTGTACCAAGCCAGAAGAGTGAGAGATCGTGTACAAGAGTGTTAGAGGTAGATATGTTGTCTGTACCAACCCAGAAGAGTGAGAGATCGTGTACAAGAGTGTTAGATGTAGTTATTTTGTCTGTACCAAGCCAGAAGAATGAGAGATCGTGTACAAGAGTGTTAGAGGTAGTTATTTTGTCTGTACCAAGCTGGAAGAGTGAGAGATCGTGTACAAGAGTGTTAGAGGTAGTTATTTTGTCTGTTCCAAGCTAGAAGGGTGAGAGATCGTGTACAAGAGTGTTAGAGGTAGTTATTTTGTCTGTACCAAGCCAGAAGAGTGAGAGATCGTGTACAAGAGTGTTAGAGGTAGATATGTTGTCTGTACCAACCCAGAAGAGTGAAAGATCGTGTACAAGAGTGTTAGAGGTAGTTATTTTGTCTGTACCAAGCCAGAAGAGTGAGAGATCGTGTACAAGAGTGTTAGAGGTAGATATGTTGTCTGTGCCAAGCCAAAAGAGTGAGAGACCGTGTACAAGAGTGTTAGAGGTAGTTATATTGTCTATACCAAGCCAGAAGAGTGAGAGAACGAGTACAAGAGTGTTAGAGGTAGTCATGTTGTCTGTACCAAGCCAGAAGAGTGAGAGATCGTGTACAAGAGTGTTAGAGTTAGTTATTGTGTCTATACCAAACCAGAAGAGTGAGAGATCGTGTACAAGAGTGCTAGATGTAGTTATTTTGTCTGTACCAAGCCAGAAGAGTGAGAGATCGTGTACAAGAGTGTTAGAGTTAGTTATTGTGTCTGTACCAATCCAGAAGAGTGAGAGATCGTGTACAAGAGTGTTAGAGGTATATATGTTGTCTGTACCAACCCAGAAGAGTGAAAGATCGTGTACAAGAGTGTTAGAGGTAGTTATTGTGTCTGTACCAAGCCAGAAGAGTGAGAGATCGCATACAAGAGTGTTAGTGGTAGTTATGTTGTCTGTACCAAGCCAGAAGAGTGAGAGATCGTGTACAAGAGTGTCAGAGGTAGTTATTTTGTCTGTACTAAGCCAGAAGAGTGAGAGATCGTGTACAAGAGTGTTAGAGTTAGTTATTTTGTCTGTATCAAACCAGAAGAGTGAGAGATCGTGTACAAGAGTGTTAGAGGTAGTTTTGTTTGTCTGTGCCAAGCCAAAAGAGTGAGAGACCGTGTACAAGAGTGTTAGAGGTAGTTATTTTGTCTGTACCAAGCCAGAAGAGTGAGGGATCGTGTACAAGAGTGTTAGAGGTAGTCATGTTGTCTGTACCAAGCCAGAAGAGTGCGAGATCGTGTACAAGAGTGTTAGAGGTAGATATATTGTCTATACCAAGCCAGAAGAGTGAGAGAACGTGTACAAGAGTGTTAGAGGTAGTCATGTTGTCTGTACCAACCCAGAAGAGTGAAAGATCGTGTACAAGAGTGTTAGAGGTAGTTATTGTGTCTGTACCAACCCAGAAGAGTGAAAGATCGTGTACAAGAGTGTTAGAGGTAGTTATTGTGTCTGTACCAAGCCAGAAGAGTGAGAGATCGTGTACAAGAGTGTTAGAGGTAGTTATTTTGTCTGTATCAAGCCAGAAGAGTGAGAGATCGTGTACAAGAGTGTTAGAGGTAGATATGTTGTCTGTACCAACCCAGAAGAGTGAAAGATCGTGTACAAGAGTGTTAGAGGTAGTTATTTTGTCTGTACCAAGCCAGAAGAGTGAGAGATCGTGTACAAGAGTGTCAGAGGTAGTTATTTTGTCTGTACTAAGCCAGAAGAGTGAGAGATCGTGTACAAGAGTGTTAGAGTTAGTTATTTTGTCTGTATCAAACCAGAAGAGTGAGAGATCGTGTACAAGAGTGTTAGAGGTAGTTTTGTTTGTCTGTGCCAAGCCAAAAGAGTGAGAGACCGTGTACAAGAGTGTTAGAGGTAGTTATTTTGTCTGTACCAAGCCAGAAGAGTGAGGGATCGTGTACAAGAGTGTTAGAGGTAGATATATTGTCTATTCCAAGCCAGAAGAGTGAGAGAACGTGTACAAGAGTGTTAGAGGTAGTCATGTTGTCTGTACCAACCCAGAAGAGTGAAAGATCGTGTACAAGAGTGTTAGAGGTAGTTATTGTGTCTGTACCAACCCAGAAGAGTGAAAGATCGTGTACAAGAGTGTTAGAGGTAGTTATTGTGTCTGTACCAAGCCAGAAGAGTGAGAGATCGTGTACAAGAGTGTTAGAGGTAGTTATTTTGTCTGTACCAAGCCAGAAGAGTGAGAGATCGTGTACAAGAGTGTTAGATGTAGATATGTTGTCTGTACCAACCCAGAAGAGTGAAAGATCGTGTACAAGAGTGTTAGAGGTAGTTATTTTGTCTGTACCAAGCCAGAAGAGTGAGAGATCGTGTACAAGAGTGTTAGAGGTAGTTATTTTGTCTGTACCAAGCTGGAAGAGTGAGAGATCGTGTACAAGAGTGTTAGAGGTAGTTATTGTGTCTGTACCAAGCTAGAAGGGTGAGAGATCGTGTACAAGAGTGTTGGAGGTAGATATGTTGTCTGTACCAAGCCAAAAGAGTGAGAGATCGTGTACAAGAGTGTTAGAGGTAGTTATTTTGTCTGTATCAAACCAGAAGAGTGAGAGATCGTGTACAAGAGTGTTAGAGGTAGTTTTGTTTGTCTGTGCCAAGCCAGAAGAGTGAGAGACCGTGTACAAGAGTGTTAGAGGTAGTTATTGTGTCTGTACCAAGCTAGAAGGGTGAGAGATCGTGTACAAGAGTGTTAGAGGTAATTATTTTGTCTGTACCAAGCCAGAAGAGTGAGAGATCGTGTACAAGAGTGTTAGAGGTAGATATGTTGTCTCTACCAAGCCAGAAGAGTGAGGGATCGTGTACAAGAGTGTTAGAGGTAGTTATATTGTCTGTACCAAGCCAGAAGAGTGAGAGATCGTATACAAGAGTGTTAGAGGTAGATATGTTGTATGTACCAAGCCAGAAGAGTGAGAGATCGTGTACAAGAGTGTTAGAGGTAGTCATGTTGTATGTACCAAGCCAGAAGAGTGAAAGATCGTGTACAATAGTGTTAGAGGTAGTCATGTTGTCTGTACCAAGCCAGAAGAGTGAGAGATCGTGTACAAGAGTGTTAGAGGTAGATATGTTGTATGCACCATGCCAGAAGAGTGAGAGAATGTGTATAAGAGTGTTAGAGGTAGTTATTTTGTCTATACCAAACCAGAAGAGTGAGAGATCGTGTACAAGAGTGTTAGAGGTAGATATGTTGTCTGTACCAACCCAGAAGAGTGAGAGATCGTGTACAGGAGTGTTAGAGTTAGTTATTGTGTCTGTACCAAGCTAGAAGAGTGGGAGATCGTGTACAGGAGAGTTAGAGGTAGATATGTTGTCTGTACCAAGCCAGAAGAGTGAGAGATCGTGTACAAGAGTGTTAGAGGTAGATATGTAGTATGCACCATGCCAGAAGAGTGAGAGATCGTGTACAAGAGTGTTAGAGGTAGTTATTGTGTCTATACCAAACCAGAAGAGTGAGAGATCGTGTACAAGAGTGTTAGAGGTAGATATGTTGTCTGTACCAAGCCAGAAGATTGAGAGATCGTGAACAGGAGTGTTAGAGTTAGTTACTGTGTCTGTACCAAGCTAGAAGAGTGTGAGATCGTGTACAGGAGTGTTAGAGGTAGATATGTTGTCTGTACCAAGCCAAAAGAGTGAGAGATCGTGTACAAGAGTGTTAGAGGTAGATATGTTGTATGCACCATGCCAGAAGAGTGAGAGATCGTGTACAAGAGTGTTAGAGGTAGTTATTGTGTCTATACCAAACCAGAAGAGTGTGAGATCGTGTACAAGAGTATTAGAGGTAGATATGTTGTCTGTACCAAGCCAGAAGAGTGAGAGATCGTGTACAGGAGTGTTAGAGTTAGTTATTGTGTCTGTACCAAGCTAGAAGAGTGAGAGATCGTGTACAAGAGTGTTAGAGGTAGCTATGTAGTCTGTACCAAGCCAGAAGAGTGAGAGATCGTGTACAAGAGTGTTAGAGGTAGATATGTTGTCTGTACCAAGCCAGAAGAGTGAGAGATCGTCTACAAGAGTGTTAGAGGTAGATCTGTTGTATGTACCAAGCCAGAAGAGTGAGAGATCGTGTACAAGAGTGTTAGAGGTAGTCATGTTGTATGTACCAAGCCAGAAGAGTGAGAGATCTTCTACAAGAGTGTTAGAGGTAGTTATGTTGTCTGTACCAACCCAGAAGAGTGAGAGATCGTGTACAGGAGTGTTAGGGGTAGTTATTTTGTCTGTACCAAGCCAGAAGTGAGAGATCGTGTACACGAGTGTTAGAGGTAGATATTGTGTCTATACCAAGCCAGAAGAGTGAGAGATCGTGTACAAGAGTGTTAGAGGTAGATATGTTGTCTGTACCAAGCCAAAAGAGTGAGAGATCGTGTACAAGAGTGTTAGAGTTAGTTATTGTGTCTGTACCAAGCCAAAAGAGTGAGAGATCGTGTACAAGAGTGTTAGAGGTAGATATGTTGTCTGTACCAAACCAGAAGAGTGAAAGATCGTGTACAAGATTGTTAGAGGTAGAAATGTTGTCTGTACCAAGCCAGTAGAGTGAGAGATCGTGTACAAGAGTGTTAGAGGTAGATATGTTGTATGTACCAAGCCAGAAGAGTGAGAGATCGTGTACAAGAGTGTTAGAGGTAGTCATGTTGTATGTACCAAGCCAGAAGAGTGAGAGATCGTCTACAAGAGTGTTAGAGGTATATATGTTGTCTGTACCAAGCCAGAAGAGTGAGAGATCGTGTACAAGAGTGTTAGATGTAATTATTTTGACTGTACCAAGCCAGAAGAGTGAGAGATCGTGTACAAGAGTGTTAGAGGTAGTTTTTTTTTGTATGTACAAGCTAAAAGAGTGAGAGATCGTGTACAAGAGTGTTAGAGGTAGCTATGTAGTCTGTACCAAGCCAGAAGAGTGAGAGATCGTGTACAAGAGTGTTAGAGGTAGATATGTTGTCTGTACCAAGCCAGAAGAGTGAGAGATCGTCTACAAGAGTGTTAGAGGTAGTTATGTTGTATGTACCAAGCCAGAAGAGTGAGAGATCGTGTACAAGAGTGTTAGAGGTAGTCATGTTGTATGTACCAAGCCAGAAGAGTGAGAGATCTTCTACAAGAGTGTTAGAGGTAGTTATGCTGTCTGTACCAACCCAGAAGAGTGAGAGATCGTGTACAGGAGTGTTAGGGGTAGTTATTTTGTCTGTACCAAGCCAGAAGTGAGAGATCATGTACACGAGTATTAGAGGTAGTTATTGTGTCTATACCAAGCCAGAAGAGTGAGAGATCGTGTACAAGAGTGTTAGAGGTAGATATGTTGTCTGTACCAAGCCAAAAGAGTGAGAGATCGTGTACAAGAGTGTTAGAGTTAGTTATTGTGTCTGTACCAAGCCAAAAGAGTGAGAGATCGTGTACAAGAGTGTTAGAGATAGATATGATGTATGTACCAAGCCAGAAGAGTGAGAAATCGTGTACAAGAGTGTTAGAGGTAGATATGTTGTCTGTACCAAACTAGAAGAGTGAAAGATCGTGTACAAGAGTGTTAGAGGTAGATATGTTGTCTGTACCAAGCCAGAAGAGTGAGAGATCGTGTACAAGAGTGTTAGAGGTAGATATGTTGTATGTACCAAGCCAGAAGAGTGAGAGATCGTGTACAAGAGTGTTAGAGGTAGTCATGTTGTATGTACCAAGCCAGAAGAGTGAGAGATCGTCTACAAGAGTGTTAGAGGTAGATATGTTGTATGTACCAAGCCAGAAGAGTGAAAGATCGTGTACAATAGTGTTAGAGGTAGTCATGTTGTCTGTACCAAGCCAGAAGAGTGAGAGATCGTGTACAAGAGTGTTAGAGGTAGATATGTTGTATGCACCATGCCAGAAGAGTGAGAGAATGTGTATAAGAGTGTTAGAGGTAGTTATTTTGTCTATACCAAACCAGAAGAGTGAGAGATCGTGTACAAGAGTGTTAGAGGTAGATATGTTGTCTGTACCAACCCAGAAGAGTGAGAGATCGTGTACAGGAGTGTTAGAGTTAGTTATTGTGTCTGTACCAAGCTAGAAGAGTGGGAGATCGTGTACAGGAGTGTTAGAGGTAGATATGTTGTCTGTACCAAGCCAGAAGAGTGAGAGATCGTGTACAAGAGTGTTAGAGGTAGATATGTAGTATGCACCATGCCAGAAGAGTGAGAGATCGTGTACAAGAGTGTTAGAGGTAGTTATTGTGTCTATACCAAACCAGAAGAGTGAGAGATCGTGTACAAGAGTGTTAGAGGTAGATATGTTGTCTGTACCAAGCCAGAAGATTGAGAGATCGTGAACAGGAGTGTTAGAGTTAGTTACTGTGTCTGTACCAAGCTAGAAGAGTGTGAGATCGTGTACAGGAGTGTTAGAGGTAGATATGTTGTCTGTACCAAGCCAAAAGAGTGAGAGATCGTGTACAAGAGTGTTAGAGGTAGTTATTGTGTCTATGCCAAACCAGAAGAGTGTGAGATCGTGTACAAGAGTATTAGAGGTAGATATGTTGTCTGTACCAAGCCAGAAGAGTGAGAGATCGTGTACAGGAGTGTTAGAGTTAGTTATTGTGTCTGTACCAAGCTAGAAGAGTGAGAGATCGTGTACAAGAGTGTTAGAGGTAGCTATGTAGTCTGTACCAAGCCAGAAGAGTGAGAGATCGTGTACAAGAGTGTTAGAGGTAGATATGTTGTCTGTACCAAGCCAGAAGAGTGAGAGATCGTCTACAAGAGTGTTAGAGGTAGATCTGTTGTATGTACCAAGCCAGAAGAGTGAGAGATCGTGTACAAGAGTGTTAGAGGTAGTCATGTTGTATGTACCAAGCCAGAAGAGTGAGAGATCTTCTACAAGAGTGTTAGAGGTAGTTATGTTGTCTGTACCAACCCAGAAGAGTGAGAGATCGTGTACAGGAGTGTTAGGGGTAGTTATATTGTCTGTACCAAGCCAGAAGTGAGAGATCGTGTACACGAGTGTTAGAGGTAGATATTGTGTCTATACCAAGCCAGAAGAGTGAGAGATCGTGTACAAGAGTGTTAGAGGTAGATATGTTGTCTGTACCAAGCCAAAAGAGTGAGAGATCGTGTACAAGAGTGTTAGAGTTAGTTATTGTGTCTGTACCAAGCCAAAAGAGTGAGAGATCGTGTACAAGAGTGTTAGAGGTAGATATGTTGTCTGTACCAAACTAGAAGAGTGAAAGATCGTGTACAAGATTGTTAGAGGTAGAAATGTTGTCTGTACCAAGCCAGTAGAGTGAGAGATCGTGTACAAGAGTGTTAGAGGTAGATATGTTGTATGTACCAAGCCAGAAGAGTGAGAGATCGTGTACAAGAGTGTTAGAGGTAGTCATGTTGTATGTACCAAGCCAGAAGAGTGAGAGATCGTCTACAAGAGTGTTAGAGGTATATATGTTGTCTGTACCAAGCCAGAAGAGTGAGAGATCGTGTACAAGAGTGTTAGATGTAATTATTTTGACTGTACCAAGCCAGAAGAGTGAGAGATCGTGTACAAGAGTGTTAGAGGTAGTTTTTTTTTGTATGTACAAGCTAAAAGAGTGAGAGATCGTGTACAAGAGTGTTAGAGGTAGCTATGTAGTCTGTACCAAGCCAGAAGAGTGAGAGATCGTGTACAAGAGTGTTAGAGGTAGATATGTTGTCTGTACCAAGCCAGAAGAGTGAGAGATCGTCTACAAGAGTGTTAGAGGTAGATCTGTTGTATGTACCAAGCCAGAAGAGTGAGAGATCGTGTACAAGAGTGTTAGAGGTAGTCATGTTGTATGTACCAAGCCAGAAGAGTGAGAGATCTTCTACAAGAGTGTTAGAGGTAGTTATGCTGTCTGTACCAACCCAGAAGAGTGAGAGATCGTGTACAGGAGTGTTAGGGGTAGTTATTTTGTCTGTACCAAGCCAGAAGTGAGAGATCATGTACACGAGTGTTAGAGGTAGTTATTGTGTCTATACCAAGCCAGAAGAGTGAGAGATCGTGTACAAGAGTGTTAGAGGTAGATATGTTGTCTGTACCAAGCCAAAAGAGTGAGAGATCGTGTACAAGAGTGTTAGAGTTAGTTATTGTGTCTGTACCAAGCCAAAAGAGTGAGAGATCGTGTACAAGAGTGTTAGAGATAGATATGATGTATGTACCAAGCCAGAAGAGTGAGAAATCGTGTACAAGAGTGTTAGAGGTAGATATGTTGTCTGTACCAAACTAGAAGAGTGAAAGATCGTGTACAAGAGTGTTAGAGGTAGATATGTTGTCTGTACCAAGCCAGAAGAGTGAGAGATCGTGTACAAGAGTGTTAGAGGTAGATATGTTGTATGTACCAAGCCAGAAGAGTGAGAGATCGTGTACAAGAGTGTTAGAGGTAGTCATGTTGTATGTACCAAGCCAGAAGAGTGAGAGATCGTCTACAAGAGTGTTAGAGGTAGATATGTTGTCTGTACCAAGCCAGAAGAGTGAGAGATCGTGTACAAGACTGTTAGATGTAATTATTTTGACTGTACCAAGCCAGAAGAGTGAGAGATCGTGTACAAGAGTGTTAGAGGTAGATATGATGTATGTACCAAGCCAGAAGAGTGAGAGATCGTGTACAAGAGTGTTAGGGGTAGTTATTTTGTCTCTACCAAGCCAGAAGTGAGAGATCGGGTACACGAGTGTTATAGGTAATTATTTTGTCTGTGCCAAGCTAGAAGAGTGAGAAATCGTGTACAAGAGTGTTAGAGGTAGCTATGTTGTCTGTACCAAGCCAGAAGAGTGAGAGATCGTGTACACGAGTGTTAGAGGTAGTTATTTTGTCTGTACCAAGCCAGAAGAGTGAGAGATCGTGTACAAGAGTGTTAGAGGTAGATATGTTGTCTGTACCAAGCCAGAAGAGTGAGAGATCGTGTACAGGAGTGTTAGAGTTAGTTATTGTGTCTGTACCAAGCCAAAAGAGTGAGAGATCGTGTACAAGAGTGTTAGAGGTATTCATGTTGTCTGTACCAAGCCAGAAGAGTGAGATATCGTGTACAAGAGTGTTAGAGGTAGATATGTTGTCTGTACCAAGTCAGAAGAGTAAGATATCGTGTACAAGAGTGTTAGATGTAATTATTTTGTCTGTACCAAGCCAGAAGAGTGAGAGATCGTGTAGAAGAGTGTTAGAGGTAGTTATGTTGTCTGTACCAAGCCAGAAGAGTGAGAGATCGTGTACAAGAGTGCTAGAGTTAGTTATTGTGTCTGTACCAAGCCAGAAGAGTGAGAGATCGTGTACAAGAGTGTTAGAGGTAGATATGTTGTCTGTACCAAGCCAGAAGAGTGAGAGATCGTGTACAAGAGTGTTAGAGTTAGTTATTGTGTCTGTACCAAGCCAGAAGAGTGAGAGATAGATCATGTACAAGAGCGTTAGAGGTATTCATGTTGTCTGTACCAAGCCAGAAGAGTGAGAGATCGTGTACAAGAGTGTTAGAGGTAGATATGTTGTCTGTACCAAGTCAGAAGAGTGAGATATCGTGAACAAGAGTGTTAGATGTAATTATTTTTTCTGTACCAAGCCAGAAGAGTGAGAGACCGTGTACAAGAGTGTTAGAGGTAGTTATGTTGTCTGTACCAAGCCAGAAGAGTGAGAGATCGTGTACAAGAGTGTTAGAGGTAGATAGTTTTTCTGTGCCAAGCTAGAAGAGTGAGAGATCGTGTACAAGAGTGTTAGAGGTAGTTATGTTGACTGTACCAAGCCAGAAGAGTGAGAGATCGTGTACAAGAGTGTTAGAGGTAGATATGTTGTCTGTACCAAGCCAGAAGAGTGAGAGATCGTATACAACAGTGTTAGAGGTAGTTTGTTTTGTCTGTACCAAGCCAGAAGAGTGAGAGATCGTGTACAAGATTGTTAGGGGTAGCTATTTTGTCTGTACCAAGCCAGAAGTGAGAGATCGTGTACACGAGTGTTAGAGGTAGTTATTTTGTCTATACCAAGCCAGAAGAGTGAGAGATCGTGTACAAGAGTGTTAGAGGTAGATATGTTGTCTGTACCAAGCCAAAAGAGTGAGAGATCGTGTACAAGAGTGTTAGAGTTAGTTATTGTGTCTGTACCAAGCCAAAAGAGTGAGAGATCGTGTACAAGAGTGTTAGAGGTAGATATGTTGTCTGTACCAAGCCAGAAGAGTGAGAGATCGTGTACAAGAGTGTTAGAGGTAGTCATGTTGTATGTACCAAGCCAGAAGAGTGAGAGATCGTCTACAAGAGTGTTAGAAGTAGATATGTTGTCTGTACAAAGCCAGAAGAGTGAGAGATCGTGTACAAGAGTGTTAGATGTAATTATTTTGTCTGTACCAAGCCAGAAGAGTGAGAGATCGTGTACAAGAGTGTTAGAGGTAGTTTTTTTTTGTATGCACAAGCTAAAAGAGTGAGAAATCGTGTACAATAGTGTTATAGTTAGTTATTTTGTCTGTACCAAGCCAGAAGAGTGAGAGATCGTGTACAAGAGTGTTAGAGGTAGATATGATGTATGTACCAAGCCAGAAGAGTGAGAGATCGTGTACAAGAGTGTTAGAGTTAGTTATTGTGTCTGTACAAAACCAGAAGAGTGAGAGATCGTGTACAAGAGTGTTAGGGGTAGTTATTTTGTCTCTACCAAGCCAGAAGTGAGAGATCGGGTACACGAGTGTTATAGGTAATTATTTTGTCTGTGCCAAGCTAGAAGAGTGAGAGATCGTGTACAAGAGTGTTAGTGGTAGCTATGTTGTCTGTACCAAGCCAGAAGAGTGAGAGATCGTGTACACGAGTGTTAGAGGTAGTTATTTTGTCTGTACCAAGCCAGAAGAGTGAGAGATCGTGTACAAGAGTGTTAGGGGTAGATATGTTGTCTGTACCAAGCCAGAAGAGTGAGAGATCGTGTACAGGAGTGTTAGAGTTAGCTATTGTGTCTGTACCAAGCCAGAAGAGTGAGAGATCGTGTACAAGAGTGTTAGGGGTAGATATGTTGTCTGTACCAAGCCAGAAGAGTGAGAGATCGTGTACAAGAGTGTTAGAGGTAGATATGTTGTCTGTACCAAGCCAGAAGAGTGAGAGATCGTGTACAAGAGTGTTAAAGGTAGATATGTTGTATGTACCATGCCAGAAGAGTGAGAGATCGTGTACAAGAGTGTTAGAGGTAGTTATGTTGTCTGTACCAAGCCAGAAGAGTGAGAGATCGTGTACAAAAGTGTTAGAGGTAGGTATGTTGTCTGTACCAAGCCAGAAGAGTGAGAGATCGTGTACAAGAGTGTTAGAGGTAGATATGTTGTATGTACCAAGCCAGAAGAGTGAGAGATCGTGTACAAGAGTGTTAGAGTTAGTTATTGTGTCTGTGCCAAGCCAGAAGAGTGAGAGATAGATCGTGTACAAGAGTGTTAGAGGTATTCATGTTGTCTGTACCAAGCCAGAAGAGTGAGATATCGTGTACAAGAGTGTTAGAGGTAGATATGTTGTCTGTACCAAGTCAGAAGAGTGAGATATCGTGTACAAGAGTGTTAGATGTAACTATTTTGTCTGTACCAAGCCAGAAGAGTGAGAGATCGTGTACAAGAGTGTTAGAGGTAGTTATGTTGTCTGTACCAAGCCAGAAGAGTGAGAGATCGTGTACAAGAGTGCTAGAGTTAGTTATTGTGTCTGTACCAAGCCAGAAGAGTGAGAGATCGTGTACAAGAGTGTTAGAGGTAGATATGTTGTCTGTACCAAGCCAGAAGAGTGAGAGATCGTGTACAAGAGTGTTAGAGTTAGTTATTGTGTCTGTACCAAGCCAGAAGAGTGAGAGATAGATCGTGTACAAGAGTGTTAGAGGTATTCATGTTGTCTGTACCAAGCCAGAAGAGTGAGAGATCGTGTACAAGAGTGTTAGAGGTAGATATGTTGTCTGTACCAAGTCAGAAGAGTGAGATATCGTGAACAAGAGTGTTAGATGTAATTATTTTGTCTGTACCAAGCCAGAAGTGTGAGAGACCGTGTACAAGAGTGTTAGAGGTAGCTATGTTGTCTGTACCAAGCCAGAAGAGTGAGAGATCGTGTACAAGAGTGTTAGAGGTAGTTATTTTTTCTGTGCCAAGCTAGAAGAGTGAGAGATCGTGTACAAGAGTGTTAGAGGTAGTTATGTTGACTGTACCAAGCCAGAAGAGTGAGAGATCGTGTACAAGAGTGTTAGAGGTAGATATGTTGTCTGTACCAAGCCAGAAGAGTGAGAGATCGTATACAAGAGTGTTAGATGTAGTTTGTTTTGTCTGTACCAAGCCAGAAGAGTGAGAGATCGTATACAAGAGTGTTAGAGGTAGTTTGTTTTGTCTGTACCAAGCCAGAAGAGTGAGAGATCGTGTACAAGATTGTTAGGGGTAGTTATTTTATCTGTACCAAGCCAGAAGTGAGAGATCGTGTACACGAGTGTTAGAGGTAATTATTTTGTCTATACCAAGCCAGAAGAGTGAGAGATCGTGTACAAGAGTGTTAGAGGTAGATATGTTGTCTGTACCAAGCCAAAAGAGTGAGAGATCGTGTACAAGAGTGTTAGAGTTAGTTATTGTGTCTGTACCAAGCCAAAAGAGTGAGAGATCGTGTACAAGAGTGTTAGAGGTAGATATGTTGTCTGTACCAAACTAGAAGAGTGAAAGATCGTGTACAAGAGTGTTAGAGGTAGATATGTTGTCTGTACCAAGCCAGAAGAGTGAGAGATCGTGTACAAGAGTGTTAGAGGTAGATATGTTGTATGTACCAAGCCAGAAGAGTGAGAGATCGTGTACAAGAGTGTTAGAGGTAGTCATGTTGTATGTAGCAAGCCAGAACAGTGAGAGATCGTCTACAAGAGTGTTAGAGGTAGATATGTTGTCTGTACCAAGCCAGAAGAGTGAGAGATCGTGTACAAGAGTGTTAGATGTAATTATTTTGTCTGTACCAAGCCAGAAGAGTGAGAGATCGTGTACAAGAGTGATAGAGGTAGTTTTTTTTTGTCTGTACAAGCTAAAAGAGTGAGAGATCGTGTACAATAGTGTTATAGTTAGTTATTTTGTCTGTACCAAGCCAGAAGAGTGAGAGATCGTGTACAAGAGTGTTAGAGGTAGATATGATGTATGTACCAAGCCAGAAGAGTGAGAGATCGTGTACAAGAGTGTTAGAGTTAGTTATTGTGTCTGTACAAAACCAGAAGAGTGAGAGATCGTGTACAAGAGTGTTAGGGGTAGTTATTTTGTCTCTACCAGGCCAGAAGTGAGAGATCGGGTACACGAGTGTTATAGGTAGTTATTTTGTCTGTGCCAAGCTAGAAGAGTGAGAGATCGTGTACAAGAGTGTTAGAGGTAGCTATGTTGTCTTTACCAAGCCAGAAGAGTGAGAGATCGTGTACACGAGTTTTAGAGGTAGTTATTTTGTCTGTACCAAGCCAGAAGAGTGAGAGATCCTGTACAAGAGTGTTAGAGGTAGATATGTTGTCTGTACCAAGCCAGAAGAGTGAGAGATCGTATACAGGAGTGTTAGAGTTAGTTATTGTGTCTGTACCAAGCCAGAAGAGTGAGAGATCGTATACAAGAGTGTTAGAGGTAGATATGTTGTCTGTACCAATCCTGAAGAGTGAGAGATCGTGTACAAGAGTGTTAAAGGTAGATATGTTGTATGTACCATGCCAGAAGAGTGAGAGATCGTGTACAAGAGTGTTAGAGGTAGTTATGTTGTCTGTACCAAGCCAGAAGAGTGAGAGATCGTGTACAAGAGTGTTAGAGGTAGATATGTTGTCTGTACCAAGCCAGAAGAGTGAGAGATCGTGTACAAGAGTGTTAGAGGTAGATATGTTGTATGTACCAAGCCAGAAGAGTGAGAGATCGTGTACAAGAGTGTTAGAGGTAGTCATGTTGTATGTACCAAGCCAGAAGAGTGAGAGATCGTGTACAAGAGTGTTAGAGGTAGTTATGTTGTCTGTACCAAGCCAGAAGAGTGAGAGATCGTGTACAAGAGTGTTAGATGTAATTATTTTCTCTGTACCAAGCCAGAAGAGTGAGAGATCGTGTACAAGAGTGTTAGAGGTAGTTATTTTTGTCTGTACCAAGCCAGAAGAGTGAGAGAACGTGTACAAGAGTGTTAGGGGTAGTTATTTTATCTGTACCAAGCTAGAAGAGAGAGAGATCGTGTACAAGAGTGTTATGGTTAGTTATTGTGTCTGTGCCAAGCCAGAAGAGTGGGAGATCGTGTAAAAGAGTGTTAGAGGTAGTTATTTTGTCTGTACCAAGCCAGAAGAGTGAGAGTTCGTTTACAAGAGTGTTAAAGTTAGTTATTGTGTCTGTACCAAGCCAGAAGAGTGAGAGATCGTGTAAAAGAGTGTTAGAGGTAGTTATTTTGTCTGTACCAAGCCAGAAGAGTGAGAGTTCGTCTAAAAGAGTGTTAAAGTTAGTTATTGTGTCTGTACCAAGGCAGAAGAGTGAGAGATTGTGTACAAGAGTGTTAGAGGTAGTTATTTTGTCTGTACCAAGCCAGAAGAGAGAGAGATCGTGTACAAGAGTGTTATAGTTAGTTATTGTGTCTGTGCCAAGCTAGAAGAGTGAGAGATCGTGTACAAGAGTGTTAGAGGTAGTTATTTTGTCTGTACCAAGCCAGAAGAGTGAGAGATCGTGTACAAGAGTGTTAGAGGTAGCTATGTTGTCTGTACCAAGCCAGAAGAGTGAGAGATCGTGTACAAGACTGTTAGAGGTAGTTATTTTGTCTGTACCAACCCAGAAGAGTGAGAGATCGTGTACAAGAGTGTTAGGGGTAGTTATTTTGTCTGTACCAAGCCAGAAGAGTGAGAGTTCGTCTACAAGAGTGTTAAAGTTAGGTATTGTGTCTGTACCAAGCCAGAAGAGTGAGAGATCGTGTACAAGAGTGTTAGAGGTAGTTATTTTGTCTGTACCAAGCCAGAAGAGTGAGAGATCGTGTACAAGAGTGTTAGATGTAGATATGTTGTCTGTACCAAGCCAGAAGAGTGAGAGATCGTGTACAAGAGTGTTAGAGGTAGTTATTTTGTCTGTACCAAGCCAGAAGAGAGAGAGATCGTGTACAACAGTGTTATAGTTAGTTATTGTGTCTGTGCCAAGCCAGAAGAGTGAGAGATCGTGTACAAGAGTGTTAGAGGTAGTTATTTTGTCTGTACCAAGCCAGAAGAGTGAGAGTTCGTCTACAAGAGTGTTAAAGTTAGTTATTGTGTCTGTACCAAGCCAGAAGAGTTATAGATCGTGTACAAGTGTGTTAGAGGTAGTTATTTTGTCTGTACCAAGCCAGAAGAGTGAGAGATCGTGTACAAGAGTGTTAGAGGTATATATGTTGTCTGTACCAAGCAAAAGAGTGAGAGATCGTGTACAAGAGTGTTAGAGGTAGTTATTTTGTCTGTACCAAGCCAGAAGAGAGAGAGATCATGTACAAGAGTGTTATAGTTAGTTATTGTGTCTGTGCCAAGCCAGAAAAGTGAGAGATCGTGTACAAGAGTGTTAGAGGTAGTTATTTTGTCTCTACCAAGCCAGAAGAGTGAGAGTTCGTCTACAAGAGTGTTAAAGTTAGTTATTGTGTCTGTACCAAGCCAGAAGAGTGAGAGATCGTGTACAAGAGAGTTAGAGGTAGTTATTTTGTCTGTACCAAGCCAGAAGAGTGAGAGATCGTGTACAAGAGTGTTAGAGGTAGTCATGTTGTATGTACCAAGCCAGAAGAGTGAGAGATCGTGTACAAGAGTGTTAGATGTAATTATTTTGTCTGTACCTAGCCAGAAGAGTGAGAGATCGTGTACAAGAGTGTTAGAGGTAGTTTTTTTTTGTCTGTAACAAGCCAGAAGAGTGAGAGTTCGTGTACAAGAGTGTTAGAGGTAGTTATTTTGTCTGTACCAAGCCAGAAGAGTGAGAGTTCGTCTACAAGAGTGTTAAAGTTAGTTATTGTGTCTGTACCAAGCCAGAAGAGTGAGAGATCGTGTACAAAAGTGTTAGAGGTAGTTATTTTGTCTGTACCAAGCCAGAAGAGCGAGAGTTCGTCTAAAAGAGTGTTAAAGTTAGTTATTGTGTCTGTACCAAGCCAGAAGAGTGAGAGATTGTGTACACGAGTGTTAGAGGTAGTTATTTTGTCTGTACCAAGCCATAAGAGAGAGAGAGATCGTGTACAAGAGTGTTAGAGTTAGTTATTTTTGTCTGTGCCAAGCCAGAAGAGTGAGAGATCGTGTACAAGAGTGTTAGAGGTAGTTATTTTGTCTGTACCAAGCCAGAAGAGTGAGAGATCGTGTACAAGAGTGTTAGAGGTAGATATGTTGTCTGTACCAAGCCAGAAGAGTGAGAGATCATGTACAAGAGTGTTAGAGGTAGCTATGTTGTCTGTACCAAGCCAGAAGAGTGAGAGATCGTGTACAAGAGTGTTAAAGGTAGATATGTTGTATGTACCATGCCAGAAGAGTGAGAGATCGTGTACAAGAGTGTTAGAGGTAGTTATGTTGTCTGTACCAAGCCAGAAGAGTGAGAGATCGTGTACAAGAGTGTTAGAGGTAGATATGTTGTCTGTACCAAGCCAGAAGAGTGAGAGATCGTGTACAAGAGTGTTAGAGGTAGATATGTTGTATGTACCAAGCCAGAAGAGTGAGAGATCGTGTACAAGAGTGTTAGAGGTAGTCATGTTGTATGTACCAAGCCAGAAGAGTGAGAGATCGTGTACAAGAGTGTTAGAGGTAGTTATGTTGTCTGTACCAAGCCAGAAGAGTGAGAGATCGTGTACAAGAGTGTTAGATGTAATTATTTTCTCTGTACCAAGCCAGAAGAGTGAGAGATCGTGTACAAGAGTGTTAGAGGTAGTTATTTTTGTCTGTACCAAGCCAGAAGAGTGAGAGAACGTGTACAAGAGTGTTAGGGGTAGTTATTTTATCTGTACCAAGCTAGAAGAGAGAGAGATCGTGTACAAGAGTGTTATGGTTAGTTATTGTGTCTGTGCCAAGCCAGAAGAGTGGGAGATCGTGTAAAAGAGTGTTAGAGGTAGTTATTTTGTCTGTACCAAGCCAGAAGAGTGAGAGTTCGTTTACAAGAGTGTTAAAGTTAGTTATTGTGTCTGTACCAAGCCAGAAGAGTGAGAGATCGTGTAAAAGAGTGTTAGAGGTAGTTATTTTGTCTGTACCAAGCCAGAAGAGTGAGAGTTCGTCTAAAAGAGTGTTAAAGTTAGTTATTGTGTCTGTACCAAGGCAGAAGAGTGAGAGATTGTGTACAAGAGTGTTAGAGGTAGTTATTTTGTCTGTACCAAGCCAGAAGAGAGAGAGATCGTGTACAAGAGTGTTATAGTTAGTTATTGTGTCTGTGCCAAGCTAGAAGAGTGAGAGATCGTGTACAAGAGTGTTAGAGGTAGTTATTTTGTCTGTACCAAGCCAGAAGAGTGAGAGATCGTGTACAAGAGTGTTAGAGGTAGCTATGTTGTCTGTACCAAGCCAGAAGAGTGAGAGATCGTGTACAAGACTGTTAGAGGTAGTTATTTTGTCTGTACCAACCCAGAAGAGTGAGAGATCGTGTACAAGAGTGTTAGGGGTAGTTATTTTGTCTGTACCAAGCCAGAAGAGTGAGAGTTCGTCTACAAGAGTGTTAAAGTTAGGTATTGTGTCTGTACCAAGCCAGAAGAGTGAGAGATCGTGTACAAGAGTGTTAGAGGTAGTTATTTTGTCTGTACCAAGCCAGAAGAGTGAGAGATCGTGTACAAGAGTGTTAGATGTAGATATGTTGTCTGTACCAAGCCAGAAGAGTGAGAGATCGTGTACAAGAGTGTTAGAGGTAGTTATTTTGTCTGTACCAAGCCAGAAGAGAGAGAGATCGTGTACAACAGTGTTATAGTTAGTTATTGTGTCTGTGCCAAGCCAGAAGAGTGAGAGATCGTGTACAAGAGTGTTAGAGGTAGTTATTTTGTCTGTACCAAGCCAGAAGAGTGAGAGTTCGTCTACAAGAGTGTTAAAGTTAGTTATTGTGTCTGTACCAAGCCAGAAGAGTTATAGATCGTGTACAAGTGTGTTAGAGGTAGTTATTTTGTCTGTACCAAGCCAGAAGAGTGAGAGATCGTGTACAAGAGTGTTAGAGGTATATATGTTGTCTGTACCAAGCAAAAGAGTGAGAGATCGTGTACAAGAGTGTTAGAGGTAGTTATTTTGTCTGTACCAAGCCAGAAGAGAGAGAGATCATGTACAAGAGTGTTATAGTTAGTTATTGTGTCTGTGCCAAGCCAGAAAAGTGAGAGATCGTGTACAAGAGTGTTAGAGGTAGTTATTTTGTCTCTACCAAGCCAGAAGAGTGAGAGTTCGTCTACAAGAGTGTTAAAGTTAGTTATTGTGTCTGTACCAAGCCAGAAGAGTGAGAGATCGTGTACAAGAGAGTTAGAGGTAGTTATTTTGTCTGTACCAAGCCAGAAGAGTGAGAGATCGTGTACAAGAGTGTTAGAGGTAGTCATGTTGTATGTACCAAGCCAGAAGAGTGAGAGATCGTGTACAAGAGTGTTAGATGTAATTATTTTGTCTGTACCTAGCCAGAAGAGTGAGAGATCGTGTACAAGAGTGTTAGAGGTAGTTTTTTTTTGTCTGTAACAAGCCAGAAGAGTGAGAGTTCGTGTACAAGAGTGTTAGAGGTAGTTATTTTGTCTGTACCAAGCCAGAAGAGTGAGAGTTCGTCTACAAGAGTGTTAAAGTTAGTTATTGTGTCTGTACCAAGCCAGAAGAGTGAGAGATCGTGTACAAAAGTGTTAGAGGTAGTTATTTTGTCTGTACCAAGCCAGAAGAGCGAGAGTTCGTCTAAAAGAGTGTTAAAGTTAGTTATTGTGTCTGTACCAAGCCAGAAGAGTGAGAGATTGTGTACACGAGTGTTAGAGGTAGTTATTTTGTCTGTACCAAGCCATAAGAGAGAGAGAGATCGTGTACAAGAGTGTTAGAGTTAGTTATTTTTGTCTGTGCCAAGCCAGAAGAGTGAGAGATCGTGTACAAGAGTGTTAGAGGTAGTTATTTTGTCTGTACCAAGCCAGAAGAGTGAGAGATCGTGTACAAGAGTGTTAGAGGTAGATATGTTGTCTGTACCAAGCCAGAAGAGTGAGAGATCATGTACAAGAGTGTTAGAGGTAGCTATGTTGTCTGTACCAAGCCAGAAGAGTGAGAGATCGTGTACAAGAGTGTTAGAGGTAGTTATTTTGTCTGTACCAAGCCAGAAGAGTGAGAGATCGTGTACAAGAGTGTTAGAGGTAGCTATGTTGTCTGTACCAAGCCAGAAGAGAGAGAGATCATGTACAAGAGTGTTATAGTTAGTTATTGTGTCTGTGCTAAGCCAGAAGAGTGAGAGATCGTGTACAAGAGTGTTAGAGGTCGTTATTTTGTCTGTACCAAGCCAGAAGAGTGAGAGTTCGTCTACAAGAGTGTTATAGTTAGTTATTGTGTCTGTACCAAGCCAGAAGAGTGAGAGATCGTGTACAAGAGTGTTAGAGATAGTTATTGTGTCTGTACCAAGCCAGAAGAGAGAGAGATCGTGTACAAGAGTGTTATAGTTAGTTATTGTGTCTGCGCCAAGCCAGAAGAGTGAGAGATCATGTACAAGAGTGTTAGAGGTAGTTATTTTGTCTGTACCAAGCCAGAAGAGTGAGAGTTCGTCTACAAGAGTGTTAAAGTTAGTTATTGTGTCTGTACCAAACCAGAAGAGTGAGAGATCGTGTACAAGAGTGTTAGAGGTAGTTATTTTGTCTGTACCAAGCCAGAAGAGTGAGAGATCGTGTACAAGAGTGTTAGAGGTAGATAAGTTGTCTGTACCAAGCCAGACGAGTGAGAGATCATGTGCAAGAGTGTTAGAGGTAGCTATGTTGTCTGTACCAAGCCAGAAGAGTGAGAGATCGTGTACAAGAGTGTTAGATGTAGATATGTTGTCTGTACCAAGCCAGAAGAGTGAGAGATCGTGTACAAGAGTGTTAGAGGTAGTTATTTTGTCTGTACCAAGCCAGAAGAGTGAGAGTTCGTCTACAAGAGTGTTTAAGTTAGTTATTGTGTCTGTACCAAGCCAGAAGAGTTATAGATCGTGTACAAGTGTGTTAGAGGTAGTTATTTTGTCTGTACCAAGCCAGAAGAGTGAGAGATCGTGTACAAGAGTGTTAGAGGTATATATGTTGTCTGTACCAAGCAAAAGAGTGAGAGATCGTGTACAAGAGTGTTAGAGGTAGTTATTTTGTCTGTACCAAGCCAGAAGAGAGAGAGATCATGTACAAGAGTGTTATAGTTAGTTATTGTGTCTGTGCCAAGCCAGAAGAGTGAGAGATCGTGTACAAGAGTGTTAGAGGTAGTTATTTTGTCTCTACCAAGCCAGAAGAGTGAGAGATCGTCTACAAGAGTGTTAAAGTTAGTTATTGTGTCTGTACCAAGCCAGAAGAGTGAGAGATCGTGTACAAGAGAGTTAGAGGTAGTTATTTTGTCTGTACCAAGCCAGAAGAGTGAGAGATCGTGTACAAGAGTGTTAGAGGTAGTCATGTTGTATGTACCAAGCCAGAAGAGTGAGAGATCGTCTACAAGAGTGTTAGAGGTAGATATGTTGTCTGTACCAAGCCAGAAGAGTGAGAGATCGTGTACAAGAGTGTTAGATGTAATTATTTTGTCTGTACCTAGCCAGAAGAGTGAGAGATCGTGTACAAGAGTGTTAGAGGTAGTTTTTTTTGTCTGTACCAAGCCAGAAGAGTGAGAGTTCGTGTACAAGAGTGTTAGAGGTAGTTATTTTGTCTGTACCAAGCCAGAAGAGTGAGAGTTCGTCTACAAGAGTGTTAAAGTTAGTTATTGTGTCTGTACCAAGCCAGAAGAGTGAGAGATCGTGTACAAAAGTGTTAGAGGTAGTTATTTTGTCTGTACCAAGCCAGAAGAGCGAGAGTTCGTCTAAAAGAGTGTTAAAGTTAGTTATTGTGTCTGTACCAAGCCAGAAGAGTGAGAGATTGTGTACACGAGTGTTAGAGGTAGTTATTTTGTCTGTACCAAGCCAGAAGAGAGAGAGAGATCGTGTACAAGAGTGTTAGAGTTAGTTATTTTTGTCTGTGCCAAGCCAGAAGAGTGAGAGATCGTGTACAAGAGTGTTAGAGGTAGTTATTTTGTCTGTACCAAGCCAGAAGAGTGAGAGATCGTGTACAAGAGTGTTAGAGGTAGATATGTTGTCTGTACCAAGCCAGAAGAGTGAGAGATCATGTACAAGAGTGTTAGAGGTAGCTATGTTGTCTGTACCAAGCCAGAAGAGTGAGAGATCGTGTACAAGAGTGTTAGAGGTAGTTATTTTGTCTGTACCAAGCCAGAAGAGTGAGAGATCGTGTACAAGAGTGTTAGAGGTAGCTATGTTGTCTGTACCAAGCCAGAAGAGAGAGAGATCATGTACAAGAGTGTTATAGTTAGTTATTGTGTCTGTGCTAAGCCAGAAGAGTGAGAGATCGTGTACAAGAGTGTTAGAGGTCGTTATTTTGTCTGTACCAAGCCAGAAGAGTGAGAGTTCGTCTACAAGAGTATTATAGTTAGTTATTGTGTCTGTACCAAGCCAGAAGAGTGAGAGATCGTGTACAAGAGTGTTAGAGATAGTTATTGTGTCTGTACCAAGCCAGAAGAGAGAGAGATAGTGTACAAGAGTGTTATAGTTAGTTATTGTGTCTGAGCCAAGCCAGAAGAGTGAGAGATCATGTACAAGAGTGTTAGAGGTAGTTATTTTGTCTGTACCAAGCCAGAAGAGTGAGAGTTCGTCTACAAGAGTGTTAAAGTTAGTTATTGTGTCTGTACCAAACCAGAAGAGTGAGAGATCGTGTACAAGAGTGTTAGAGGTAGTTATTTTGTCTGTACCAAGCCAGAAGAGTGAGAGATCGTGTAAAAGAGTGTTAGAGGTAGATAAGTTGTCTGTACCAAGCCAGACGAGTGAGAGATCATGTGCAAGAGTGTTAGAGGTAGCTATGTTGTCTGTACCAAGCCAGAAGAGAGAGAGATCGTGTACAAGAGTGTTAGAGGTAGTTATTTTGTCTGTACCAAGCCAGAAGAGAGAGAGAGATCGTGTACAAGAGTGTTATAGTTAGTTATTGTGTCTGTGCCAAGCCAGAAGAGTGAGAGATCGTGTACAAGAGTGTTAGAGGTAGTTATTTTGTCTCTACCAAGCCAGAAGAGTGAGAGTTCGTCTACAAGAGTGTTAAAGTTAGTTATTGTGTCTGTACCAAGCCAGAAGAGTGAGAGATCGTGTACAAGAGTGTTAGAGGTAGTTATTTTGTCTGTTCCAAGCCAGAAGAGTGAGAGTTCGTCTACAAGAGTGTTAAAGTTAGTTATTGTGTCTGTACCAAGCCAGAAGAGTGAGAGATCGTGTACAAGAGTGTTATAGTTAGTTATTTTGTCTGTGCCAAGCCAGAAGAGTGAGAGATCGTGTACAAGAGTGTTAGAGGTAGTTATTTTGTCTCTACCAAGCCAGAAGAGTGAGAGTTCGTCTACAAGAGTGTTAAAGTTAGTTATTGTGTCTGTACCAAGCCAGAAGAGTGAGAGATCGTGTACAAGAGTGTTAGAGGTAGTTATTTTGTCTGTACCAAGCCAGAAGAGTGAGAGATCGTGTACAAGAGTGTTAGATGTAATTATTTTGTCTGTACCTAGCCAGAAGAGTGAGAGATCGTGTACAAGAGTGTTAGAGGTAGTCATGTTGTATGTACCAAGCCAGAAGAGTGAGAGATCGTGTACAAGAGTGTTAGAGGTAGATATGTTGTCTGTACCAAGCCAGAAGAGTGAGAGATCGTGTACAAGAGTGTTAGATGTAATTATTTTGTCTGTACCTAGCCAGAAGAGTGAGAGATCGTGTACAAGAGTGTTAGAGGTAGTTTTTTTTTGTCTGTACCAAGCCAGAAGAGTGAGAGTTCGTGTACAAGAGTGTTAGAGGTAGTTATTTTGTCTGTACCAAGCCAGAAGAGTGAGAGTTCGTCTACAAGAGTGTTAAAGTTAGTTATTGTGTCTGTACCAAGCCAGAAGAGTGAGAGATCGCGTACAAAAGTGTTAGAGGTAGTTATTTTGTCTGTACCAAGCCAGAAGAGCGAGAGTTCGTCTAAAAGAGTGTTAAAGTTAGTTATTGTGTCTGTACCAAGCCAGAAGAGTGAGAGATTGTGTACAAGAGTGTTAGAGGTAGTTATTTTGTCTGTACCAAGCCAGAAGAGAGAGAGAGATCGTGTACAAGAGTGTTAGAGTTAGTTATTTTTGTCTGTGCCAAGCCAGAAGAGTGAGAGATCGTGTACAAGAGTGTTAGAGGTAGTTATTTTGTCTGTACCAAGCCAGAAGAGTGAGAGATCGTGTACAAGAGTGTTAGAGGTAGATATGTTGTCTGTACCAAGCCAGAAGAGTGAGAGATCATGTACAAGAGTGTTAGAGGTAGCTATGTTGTCTGTACCAAGCCAGAAGAGTGAGAGATCGTGTACAAGAGTGTTAGAGGTAGTTATTTTGTCTGTACCAAGCCAGAAGAGTGAGAGATCGTGTACAAGAGTGTTAGAGGTAGTTATTTTGTCTGTACCAAGCCAGAAGAGTGAGAGTTCGTCTACAAGAGTGTTATAGTTAGTTATTGTGTCTGTACCAAACCAGAAGAGTGAGAGATCGTGTACAAGAGTGTTAGAGGTAGTTATTTTGTCTGTACCAAGCCAGAAGAGTGAGAGATCGTGTAAAAGAGTGTTAGAGGTAGATAAGTTGTCTGTACCAAGCCAGACGAGTGAGAGATCATGTGCAAGAGTGTTAGAGGTAGCTATGTTGTCTGTACCAAGCCAGAAGAGAGAGAGATCGTGTACAAGAGTGTTAGAGGTAGTTATTTTGTCTGTACCAAGCCAGAAGAGAGAGAGAGATCGTGTACAAGAGTGTTATAGTTAGTTATTGTGTCTGTGCCAAGCCAGAAGAGTGAGAGATCGTGTACAAGAGTGTTAGAGGTAGTTATTTTGTCTCTACCAAGCCAGAAGAGTGAGAGTTCGTCTACAAGAGTGTTAAAGTTAGTTATTGTGTCTGTACCAAGCCAGAAGAGTGAGAGATCGTGTACAAGAGTGTTAGAGGTAGTTATTTTGTCTGTTCCAAGCCAGAAGAGTGAGAGTTCGTCTACAAGAGTGTTATAGTTAGTTATTGTGTCTGTACCAAGCCAGAAGAGTGAGAGATCGTGTACAAGAGTGTTATAGTTAGTTATTTTGTCTGTGCCAAGCCAGAAGAGTGAGAGATCGTGTACAAGAGTGTTAGAGGTAGTTATTTTGTCTCTACCAAGCCAGAAGAGTGAGAGTTCGTCTACAAGAGTGTTAAAGTTAGTTATTGTGTCTGTACCAAGCCAGAAGAGTGAGAGATCGTGTACAAGAGTGTTAGAGGTAGTTATTTTGTCTGTACCAAGCCAGAAGAGTGAGAGATCGTGTACAAGAGTGTTAGAGGTAGTCATGTTGTATGTACCAAGCCAGAAGAGTGAGAGATCGTCTACAAGAGTGTTAGAGGTAGTTATGTTGTCTGTACCAAGCCAGAAGAGTGAGAGATCGTGTACAAGAGTGTTAGATGTAATTATTTTGTCTGTACCTAGCCAGAAGAGTGAGAGATCGTGTACAAGAGTGTTAGAGGTAGTTTTTTTTTGTCTGTACCAAGCCAGAAGAGTGAGAGTTCGTGTACAAGAGTGTTAGAGGTAGTTATTTTGTCTGTACCAAGCCAGAAGAGTGAGAGTTCGTCTACAAGAGTGTTAAAGTTAGTTATTGTGTCTGTACCAAGCCAGAAGAGTGAGAGATCGCGTACAAAAGTGTTAGAGGTAGTTATTTTGTCTGTACCAAGCCAGAAGAGCGAGAGTTCGTCTAAAAGAGTGTTAAAGTTAGTTATTGTGTCTGTACCAAGCCAGAAGAGTGAGAGATTGTGTACAAGAGTGTTAGAGGTAGTTATTTTGTCTGTACCAAGCCAGAAGAGAGAGAGAGATCGTGTACAAGAGTGTTAGAGTTAGTTATTTTTGTCTGTGCCAAGCCAGAAGAGTGAGAGATCGTGTACAAGAGTGTTAGAGGTAGTTATTTTGTCTGTACCAAGCCAGAAGAGTGAGAGATCGTGTACAAGAGTGTTAGAGGTAGATATGTTGTCTGTACCAAGCCAGAAGAGTGAGAGATCATGTACAAGAGTGTTAGAGGTAGCTATGTTGTCTGTACCAAGCCAGAAGAGTGAGAGATCGTGTACAAGAGTGTTAGAGGTAGTTATTTTGTCTGTACCAAGCCAGAAGAGTGAGAGATCGTGTACAAGAGTGTTAGAGGTAGTCATGTTGTATGTACCAAGCCAGAAGAGTGAGAGATCGTCTACAAGAGTGTTAGAGGTAGTTATGTTGTCTGTACCAAGCCAGAAGAGTGAGAGATCGTGTACAAGAGTGTTAGATGTAATTATTTTGTCTGTACCTAGCCAGAAGAGTGAGAGATCGTGTACAAGAGTGTTAGAGGTAGTTTTTTTTGTCTGTACCAAGCCAGAAGAGTGAGAGTTCGTGTACAAGAGTGTTAGAGGTAGTTATTTTTTCTGTACCAAGCCAGAAGAGTGAGAGTTCGTCTACAAGAGTGTTAAAGTTAGTTATTGTGTCTGTACCAAGCCAGAAGAGTGAGAGATCGTGTACAAAAGTGTTAGAGGTAGTTATTTTGTCTGTACCAAGCCTGAAGAGCGAGAGTTCGTCTAAAAGAGTGTTAAAGTTAGTTATTGTGTCTGTACCAAGCCAGAAGAGTGAGAGATTGTGTACAAGAGTGTTAGAGGTAGTTATTTTGTCTGTACCAAGCCAGAAGAGAGAGAGAGATCGTGTACAAGAGTGTTAGAGTTAGTTATTTTTGTCTGTGCCAAGCCAGAAGAGTGAGAGATCGTGTACAAGAGTGTTAGAGGTAGTTATTTTGTCTGTACCAAGCCAGAAGAGTGAGAGATCGTGTACAAGAGTGTTAGAGGTAGATATGTTGTCTGTACCAAGCCAGAAGAGTGAGAGATCATGTACAAGAGTGTTAGAGGTAGCTATGTTGTCTGTACCAAGCCAGAAGAGTGAGAGATCGTGTACAAGAGTGTTAGAGGTAGTTATTTTGTCTGTACCAAGCCAGAAGAGTGAGAGATCGTGCACAAGAGTGTTAGAGGTAGCTATGTTGTCTGTACCAAGCCAGAAGAGTGAGAGATCGTGTACAAGAGTGTTAGAGGTAGTTATTTTGTCTGTACCAAGCCAGAAGAGAGAGAGATCGTGTACAAGAGTGTTATAGTTAGTTATTGTGTCTGTGCCAAGCCAGAAGAGTGAGAGATCGTGTACAAGAGTGTTAGAGGTAGTTATGTTGTCTGTACCAAGCCAGAAGAGTGAGAGATCGTCTACAAGAGTGTTATAGTTAGTTATTGTGTCTGTACCAAGCCAGAAGAGTGAGAGATCGTGTACAAGAGTGTTAGAGGTAGTTATTGTGTCTGTACCAAGCCAGAAGAGAGAGAGATCGTGTACAAGAGTGTTATAGTTAGTTATTGTGTCTGTGCCAAGCCAGAAGAGTGAGAGATCGTGTACAAGAGTGTTAGAGGTAGTTATGTTGTCTGTACCAAGCCAGAAGAGTGAGAGATCGTGTACAAGAGTGTTAGATGTAATTATTTTGTCTGTACCTAGCCAGAAGAGTGAGAGATCGTGTACAAGAGTGTTAGAGGTAGTTTTTTTTTGTCTGTACCAAGCCAGAAGAGTGAGAGTTCGTGTACAAGAGTGTTAGAGGTAGTTATTTTGTCTGTACCAAGCCAGAAGAGTGAGAGTTCGTCTACAAGAGTGTTAAAGTTAGTTATTGTGTCTGTACCAAGCCAGAAGAGTGAGAGATCGTGTACAAAAGTGTTAGAGGTAGTTATTTTGTCTTTACCAAGCCAGAAGAGCGAGAGTTCGTCTAAAAGAGTGTTAGAGGTAGTTATTTTGTCTGTACCAAGCCAGAAGAGTGAGAGATCGTGTACAAGAGTGTTATAGTTAGTTATTTTGTCTGTGCCAAGCTAGAAGAGTGAGAGATCGTGTACAAGAGTGTTAGAGGTAGTTATTTTGTCTGTACCAAGCCAGAAGAGTGAGAGTTCGTCTACAAGAGTGTTAGAGTTAGTTATTGTGTCTGTACTAAACCAGAAGAGTAAGAGATCGTGTACAAGAGTGTTAGAGGTAGTTATTTTGTCTGTACCAAGCCAGAAGAGTGAGAGATCGTGTACAAGAGTGTTAGAGGTAGTTATTTTGTCTGTACCAAGCCAGAAGAGAGAGAGATCGTGTACAAGAGTGTTATAGTTAGTTATTGTGTCTGTGCCAAGCCAGAAGAGTGAGAGATCGTGTAAAAGAGTGTTAGAGGTAGTTATTTTGTCTGTACCAAGCCAGAAGAGTGAGAGGTCGTCTACAAGAGTGTTAAAGTTGGTTATTGTGTCTGTACCAAGCCAGAAGAGTGAGAGATCGTGTACAAGAGTGTTAGAGGTAGTTATTTTGTCTGTACCAAGCCAGAAGAGTGAGAGATCGTGTACAAGAGTGTTAGAGGTAGATATGTTGTCTGTACCAAGCCAGAAGAGTGAGAGATCATGTACAAGAGTGTTAGAGGTAGCTATGTTGTCTGTACCAAGCCAGAAGAGTGAGAGATCGTGTACAAGAGTGTTAGAGGTAGTTATTTTGTCTGTACCAAGCCAGAAGAGTGAGAGATCGTGTACAACAGTGTTATAGTTAGTTATTGTGTCTGGGCCAAGCCAGAAGAGTGAGAGATCGTGTACAAGAGTGTTAGAGGTAGTTATTTTGTCTGTACCAAGCCAGAAGAGTGAGAGTTCGTCTACAAGAGTGTTAAAGTTAGTTATTGTGTCTGTACCAAGCCAGAAGAGTTAGAGATCGTGTACAAGAGTGTTAGAGGTAGTTATTTTGTCTGTACCAAGCCAGAAGAGTGAGAGATCGTGTACAAGAGTGTTAGAGGTAGATATGTTGTCTGTACCAAGCCAGAAGAGTGAGAGATCGTGTACAAGAGTGTTAGAGGTAGTTATTTTGTCTGTACCAAGCCAGAAGAGAGAGAGAGATCGTGTACAAGAGTGTTAGAGTTAGTTATTTTTGTCTGTGCCAAGCCAGAAGAGTGAGAGATCGTGTACAAGAGTGTTAGAGGTAGCTATTTTGTCTGTACCAAGCCAGAAGAGTGAGAGATCGTGTACAAGAGTGGTAGAGGTAGATATGTTGTCTGTACCAAGCCAGAAGAGTGAGAGATCATGTACAAAAGTGTTAGAGGTAGCTATGTTGTCTGTACCAAGCCAGAAGAGTGAGAGATCGTGTACAAGAGTGTTAGAGGTAGTTATTTTGTCTGTACCAAGCCAGAAGAGTGAGAGATCGTGTACAAGAGTGTTAGAGGTAGATATGTTGTCTGTACCAAGCCAGAAGAGTGAGAGATCATGTACAAGAGTGTTAGAGGTAGCTATGTTGTCTGTACCAAGCCAGAAGAGAGAGAGATCGTGTACAAGAGTGTTATAGTTAGTTATTGTGTCTGTGCCAAGCCAGAAGAGAGAGAGATCGTGTACAAGAGTGTTAGAGGTAGTTATGTTGTCTGTACCAAGCCAGAAGAGTGAGAGATCGTCTACAAGAGTGTTATAGTTAGTTATTGTGTCTGTACCAAGCCAGAAGAGAGAGAGATCGTCTACAAGAGTGTTATAGTTAGTTATTGTGTCTGTGCCAAGCCAGAAGAGTAAGAGATCGTGTACAAGAGTGTTAGAGGTAGTTATTTTGTCTGTACCAAGCCAGAAGAGTGAGAGTTCGTCTACAAGAGTGTTATAGTTAGTTATTGTGTCTGTACCAAGCCAGAAGAGTGAGAGATCGTGTACAAGAGTGTTAGAGGTAGTTATTGTGTCTGTACCAAGCCAGAAGAGAGAGAGATCGTGTACAAGAGTGTTATAGTTAGTTATTGTGTCTGAGCCAAGCCAGAAGAGTGAGAGATCGTGTACAAGAGTGTTAGAGGTAGTTATTTTGTCTGTACCAAGCCAGAAGAGTCAGAGTTCGTCTACAAGAGTGTTAAAGTTAGTTATTGTGTCTGTACCAAACCAGAAGAGTGAGAGATCGTGTACAAGAGTGTTAGAGGTAGTTATTTTGTCTGTACCAAGCCAGAAGAGTGAGAGATCGTGTAAAAGAGTGTTAGAGGTAGATATGTTGTCTGTACCAAGCCAGACGAGTGAGAGATCATGTGCAAGAGTGTTAGAGGTAGCTATGTTGTCTGTACCAAGCCAGAAGAGTGAGAGATCGTGTACAAGAGTGTTAGAGGTAGTTATTTTGTCTGTACCAAGCCAGAAGAGAGAGAGAGATCGTGTACAAGAGTGTTATAGTTAGTTATTGTGTCTGTGCCAAGCCAGAAGAGTGAGAGATCGTGTACAAGAGTGTTAGAGGTAGTTATTTTGTCTGTACCAAGCCAGAAGAGTGAGAGTTCGTCTACAAGAGTGTTAAAGTTAGTTATTGTGTCTGTACCAAGCCAGAAGAGTGAGAGATCGTGTACAAGAGTGTTAGAGGTAATTATTTTGTCTGTACCAAGCCAGAAGAGTGAGAGATCGTGTACAAGAGTGTTAGAGGTAGATATGTTGTCTGTACCAAGCCAGAAGAGTGAGAGATCATGTACAAGAGTGTTAGAGGTAGCTATGTTGTCTGTACCAAGCCAGAAGAGTGAGAGATCGTGTACAAGAGTGTTAGAGGTAGTTATTTTGCCTGTACCAAGCCAGAAGAGTGAGAGATCGTGTACAGGAGTGTTAGAGGTAGCTATGTTGTCTGTACCAAGCCAGAAGAGTGAGAGATCGTGTACAAGAGTGTTAGAGGTAGTTATGTTGTCTGTACCAAGCCAGAAGAGTGAGAGATCGTGTACAAGAGTGTTAGAGGTAGTTATTTTGTCTGTACCAAGCCAGAAGAGTGAGAGATCGTGTACAAGAGTGTTAGAGGTAGATATGTTGTCTGTACAAAGCCAGAAGAGTGAGAGATCATGTACAAGAGTGTTAGAGGTAGCTATGTTGTCTGTACCAAGCCAGAAGAGAGAGAGATCGTGTACAAGAGTGTTATAGTTAGTTATTGTGTCTGTGCCAAGCCAGAAGAGTGAGAGATCGTGTACAAGAGTGTTAGAGGTAGTTATTTTGTCTGTACCAAGCCAGAAGAGTGAGAGATCGTCTACAAGAGTGTTATAGTTAGTTATTGTGTCTGTACCAAGCCAGAAGAGAGAGAGATCGTGTACAAGAGTGTTATAGTTAGTTATTGTGTCTGTGCCAAGCCAGAAGAGTAAGAGATCGTGTACAAGAGTGTTAGAGGTAGTTATTTTGTCTGTACCAAGCCAGAAGAGTGAGAGTTCGTCTACAAGAGTGTTATAGTTAGTTATTGTGTCTGTACCAAGCCAGAAGAGTGAGAGATCGTGTACAAGAGTGTTAGAGGTAGTTATTGTGTCTGTACCAAGCCAGAAGAGAGAGAGATCGTGTACAAGAGTGTTATAGTTAGTTATTGTGTCTGAGCCAAGCCAGAAGAGTGAGAGATCGTGTACAAGAGTGTTAGAGGTAGTTATTTTGTCTGTACCAAGCCAGAAGAGTCAGAGTTCGTCTACAAGAGTGTTAAAGTTAGTTATTGTGTCTGTACCAAACCAGAAGAGTGAGAGATCGTGTACAAGAGTGTTAGAGGTAGTTATTTTGTCTGTACCAAGCCAGAAGAGTGAGAGATCGTGTAAAAGAGTGTTAGAGGTAGATATGTTGTCTGTACCAAGCCAGACGAGTGAGAGATCATGTGCAAGAGTGTTAGAGGTAGCTATGTTGTCTGTACCAAGCCAGAAGAGTGAGAGATCGTGTACAAGAGTGTTAGAGGTAGTTATTTTGTCTGTACCAAGCCAGAAGAGAGAGAGAGATCGTGTACAAGAGTGTTATAGTTAGTTATTGTGTCTGTGCCAAGCCAGAAGAGTGAGAGATCGTGTACAAGAGTGTTAGAGGTAGTTATTTTGTCTGTACCAAGCCAGAAGAGTGAGAGTTCGTCTACAAGAGTGCTAAAGTTAGTTATTGTGTCTGTACCAAGCCAGAAGAGTGAGAGATCGTGTACAAGAGTGTTAGAGGTAGTTATTTTGTCTGTACCAAGCCAGAAGAGTGAGAGATCGTGTACAAGAGTGTTAGAGGTAGATATGTTGTCTGTACCAAGCCAGAAGAGTGAGAGATCATGTACAAGAGTGTTAGAGGTAGCTATGTTGTCTGTACCAAGCCAGAAGAGTGAGAGATCGTGTAAAAGAGTGTTAGAGGTAGTTATTTTGTCTGTACCAAGCCAGAAGAGTGAGAGATCGTGTACAGGAGTGTTAGAGGTAGCTATGTTGTCTGTACCAAGCCAGAAGAGTGAGAGATCGTGTACAAGAGTGTTAGAGGTAGTTATTTTGTCTGTACCAAGCCAGAAGAGAGAGAGATCGTGTACAAGAGTGTTATAGTTAGTTATTGTGTCTGTGCCAAGCCAGAAGAGTGAGAGATCGTGTACAAGAGTGTTAGAGGTAGTTATTTTGTCTGTACCAAGCCAGAAGAGTGAGAGTTCGTCTACAAGAGTGTTATAGTTAGTTATTGTTTCTGTACCAAGCCAGAAGAGTGAGAGATCGTGTACAAGAGTGTTAGAGGTAGTTATTGTGTCTGTACCAAGCCAGAAGAGAGAGAGATCGTGTACAAGAGTGTTATAGTTAGTTATTGTGTCTGGGCCAAGCCAGAAGAGTGAGAGATCGTGTGCAAGAGTGTTAGAGGTAGTTATTTTGTCTGTACCAAGCCAGAAGAGTGAGAGTTCGTCTACAAGAGTGTTAAAGTTAGTTATTGTGTCTGTACCAAGCCAGAAGAGTGAGAGATCGTGTACAAGAGTGTTAGAGGTAGTTATTTTGTCTGTACCAAGCCAGAAGAGTGAGAGATCGTGTACAAGAGTGTTAGAGGTAGATATGTTGTCTGTACCAAGCCAGAAGAGTGAGAGATCGTGTACAAGAGTGTTAGAGGTAGTTATTTTGTCTGTACCAAGCCAGAAGAGAGAGAGATCGTGTACAAGAGTGTTATAGTTAGTTATTGTGTCTGTGCAAGCCAGAAGAGTGAGAGATCGTGTACAAGAGTGTTATAGTTAGTTATTGTGTCTGTACCAAGCCAGAAGAGTGAGAGATCGTGTACAAGAGTGTTAGAGGTAGTTATTGTGTCTGTACCAAGCCAGAAGAGAGAGTGATCGTGTACAAGAGTGTTATAGTTAGTTATTGTGTCTGTGCCAAGCCAGAAGAGTGAGAGATCGTGTACAAGAGTGTTAGAGGTAGTTATTTTGTCTGTACCAAGCCAGAAGAGTGAGAGTTCGTCTACAAGAGTGTTAAAGTTAGTTATTGTGTCTGTACCAAGCCAGAAGAGTGAGAGATCGTGTACAAGAGTGTTAGAGGTAGTTATTTTGTCTGTACCAAGCCAGAAGAGTGAGAGATCGTGTAAAAGAGTGTTAGAGGTAGATATGTTGTCTGTACCAAGCCAGAAGAGTGAGAGATCATGTGCAAGAGTGTTAGAGGTAGCTAAGTTGTCTGTACCAAGCCAGAAGAGTGAGAGATCGTGTACAAGAGTGTTAGAGGTAGTTATTTTGTCTGTACCAAGCCAGAAGAGAGAGAGAGATCGTGTACAAGAGTGTTAGAGTTAGTTATTGTGTCTGTGCCAAGCCAGAAGAGTGAGAGATCGTGTACAAGAGTGTTAGAGGTAGTTATTTTGTCTGTACCAAGCCAGAAAAGTGAGAGTTCGTCTACAAGAGTGTTAAAGTTAGTTATTGTGTCTGTACCAAGCCAGAAGAGTGAGAGATCGTGTACAAGAGTGTTAGAGATAGTTATTTTGTCTGTATCAAGCCAGAAGAGTGAGAGATCGTGTACAAGAGTGTTAGAGGTAGATATGTTGTCTGTACCAAGCCAGAAGAATGAGAGATCATGTACAAGAGTGTTAGAGGTAGTTATTTTGTCTGTACCAAGCCAGAAGAGTGAGAGATCGTGTACAAGAGTGTTAGAGGTAGTTATTTTGTCTGTGCCAAGCCAGAAGAGTGAGAGATCGTGTACAAGAGTGTTAGAGGTAGCTATTTTGTCTGTACCAAGCCAGAAGAGTGAGAGATCGTGTACAAGAGTGTAGAGGTAGTTATTGTGTCTGTACCAAGCCAGAAGAGAGAGAGATCGTGTACAAGAGTGTTATAGTTAGTTATTGTGTCTGAGCCAAGCCAGAAGAGTGAGAGATCGTGTACAAGAGTGTTAGAGGTAGTTATTTTGTCTGTACCAAGCCAGAAGAGTGAGAGTTCGTCTACAAGAGTGTTAAAGTTAGTTATTGTGTCTGTACCAAACCAGAAGAGTGAGAGATCGTGTACAAGAGTGTTAGAGGTAGTTATTTTGTCTGTACCAAGCCAGAAGAGTGAGAGATCGTGTAAAAGAGTGTTAGAGGTAGATATGTTGTCTGTACCAAGCCAGACGAGTGAGAGATCATGTGCAAGAGTGTTAGAGGTAGCTATGTTGTCTGTACCAAGTCAGAAGAGTGAGAGATCGTGTACAAGAGTGTTAGAGGTAGTTATTTTGTCTGTACCAAGCCAGAAGAGAGAGAGAGATCGTGTACAAGAGTGTTATAGTTAGTTATTGTGTCTGTGCCAAGCCAGAAGAGTGAGAGATCGTGTACAAGAGTGTTAGAGGTAGTTATTTTGTCTGTACCAAGCCAGAAGAGTGAGAGTTCGTCTACAAGAGTGTTAAAGTTAGTTATTGTGTCTGTACCAAGCCAGAAGAGTGAGAGATCGTGTACAAGAGTGTTAGAGGTAGTTATTTTGTCTGTACCAAGCCAGAAGAGTGAGAGATCGTGTACAAGAGTGTTAGAGGTAGATATGTTGTCTGTATCAAGCCAGAAGAGTCAGAGTTCGTCTACAAGAGTGTTAAAGTTAGTTATTGTGTCTGTACCAAACCAGAAGAGTGAGAGATCGTGTACAAGAGTGTTAGAGGTAGTTATTTTGTCTGTACCAAGCCAGAAGAGTGAGAGATCGTGTAAAAGAGTGTTAGAGGTAGATATGTTGTCTGTACCAAGCCAGACGAGTGAGAGATCATGTGCAAGAGTGTTAGAGGTAGCTATGTTGTCTGTACCAAGCCAGAAGAGTGAGAGATCGTGTACAAGAGTGTTAGAGGTAGTTATTTTGTCTGTACCAAGCCAGAAGAGAGAGAGAGATCGTGTACAAGAGTGTTATAGTTAGTTATTGTGTCTGTGCCAAGCCAGAAGAGTGAGAGATCGTGTACAAGAGTGTTAGAGGTAGTTATTTTGTCTGTACCAAGCCAGAAGAGTGAGAGTTCGTCTACAAGAGTGTTAAAGTTAGTTATTGTGTCTGTACCAAGCCAGAAGAGTGAGAGATCGTGTACAAGAGTGTTAGAGATAGTTATTTTGTCTGTATCAAGCCAGAAGAGTGAGAGATCGTGTACAAGAGTGTTAGAGGTAGATATGTTGTCTGTACCAAGCCAGAAGAATGAGAGATCATGTACAAGAGTGTTAGAGGTAGTTATGTTGTCTGTACCAAGCCAGAAGAGTGAGAGATCGTGTACAAGAGTGTTAGAGGTAGTTATTTTGTCTGTACCAAGCCAGAAGAGTGAGAGATCGTGTACAAGAGTGTTAGAGGTAGCTATGTTGTCTGTACCAAGCCAGAAGAGTGAGAGATCGTGTACAAGAGTGTAGAGGTAGTTATTGTGTCTGTACCAAGCCAGAAGAGAGAGAGATCGTGTACAAGAGTGTTATAGTTAGTTATTGTGTCTGAGCCAAGCCAGAAGAGTGAGAGATCGTGTACAAGAGTGTTAGAGGTAGTTATTTTGTCTGTACCAAGCCAGAAGAGTGAGAGTTCGTCTACAAGAGTGTTAAAGTTAGTTATTGTGTCTGTACCAAACCAGAAGAGTGAGAGATCGTGTACAAGAGTGTTAGAGGTAGTTATTTTGTCTGTACCAAGCCAGAAGAGTGAGAGATCGTGTAAAAGAGTGTTAGAGGTAGATATGTTGTCTGTACCAAGCCAGACGAGTGAGAGATCATGTGCAAGAGTGTTAGAGGTAGCTATGTTGTCTGTACCAAGTCAGAAGAGTGAGAGATCGTGTACAAGAGTGTTATTGGTAGTTATTTTGTCTGTACCAAGCCAGAAGAGAGAGAGAGATCGTGTACAAGAGTGTTATAGTTAGTTATTGCGTCTGTGCCAAGCCAGAAGAGTGAGAGATCGTGTACAAGAGTGTTAGAGGTAGTTATTTTGTCTGTACCAAGCCAGAAGAGTGAGAGTTCGTCTACAAGAGTGTTAAAGTTAGTTATTGTGTCTGTACCAAGCCAGAAGAGTGAGAGATCGTGTACAAGAGTGTTAGAGGTAGTTATTTTGTCTGTACCAAGCCAGAAGAGTGAGAGATCGTGTACAAGAGTGTTAGAGGTAGATATGTTGTCTGTATCAAGCCAGAAGAGTGAGAGATCATGTACAAGAGTGTTAGAGGTAGCTATGTTGTCTGTACCAAGCCAGAAGAGTCAGAGTTCGTCTACAAGAGTGTTAAAGTTAGTTATTGTGTCTGTACCAAACCAGAAGAGTGAGAGATCGTGTACAAGAGTGTTAGAGGTAGTTATTTTGTCTGTACCAAGCCAGAAGAGTGAGAGATCGTGTAAAAGAGTGTTAGAGGTAGATATGTTGTCTGTACCAAGCCAGACGAGTGAGAGATCATGTGCAAGAGTGTTAGAGGTAGCTATGTTGTCTGTACCAAGCCAGAAGAGTGAGAGATCGTGTACAAGAGTGTTAGAGGTAGTTATTTTGTCTGTACCAAGCCAGAAGAGAGAGAGAGATCGTGTACAAGAGTGTTATAGTTAGTTATTGTGTCTGTGCCAAGCCAGAAGAGTGAGAGATCGTGTACAAGAGTGTTAGAGGTAGTTATTTTGTCTGTACCAAGCCAGAAGAGTGAGAGTTCGTCTACAAGAGTGTTAAAGTTAGTTATTGTGTCTGTACCAAGCCAGAAGAGTGAGAGATCGTGTACAAGAGTGTTAGAGGTAGTTATTTTGTCTGTACCAAGCCAGAAGAGTGAGAGATCGTGTACAAGAGTGTTAGAGGTAGATATGTTGTCTGTACCAAGCCAGAAGAGTGAGAGATCATGTACAAGAGTGTTAGAGGTAGCTATGTTGTCTGTACCAAGCCAGAAGAGTGAGAGATCGTGTACAAGAGTGTTAGAGGTAGTTATTTTGTCTGTACCAAGCCAGAAGAGTGAGAGATCGTGTACAGGAGTGTTAGAGGTAGCTATGTTGTCTGTACCAAGCCAGAAGAGTGAGAGATCGTGTACAAGAGTGTTAGAGGTAGTTATTTTGTCTGTACCAAGCCAGAAGAGAGAGAGATCGTGTACAAGAGTGTTATAGTTAGTTATTGTGTCTGTGCCAAGCCAGAAGAGTGAGAGATCGTGTACAAGAGTGTTAGAGGTAGTTATTTTGTCTGTACCAAGCCAGAAGAGTGAGAGTTCGTCTACAAGAGTGTTATAGTTAGTTATTGTTTCTGTACCAAGCCAGAAGAGTGAGAGATCGTGTACAAGAGTGTTAGAGGTAGTTATTGTGTCTGTACCAAGCCAGAAGAGAGAGAGATCGTGTACAAGAGTGTTATAGTTAGTTATTGTGTCTGGGCCAAGCCAGAAGAGTGAGAGATCGTGTGCAAGAGTGTTAGAGGTAGTTATTTTGTCTGTACCAAGCCAGAAGAGTGAGAGTTCGTCTACAAGAGTGTTAAAGTTAGTTATTGTGTCTGTACCAAGCCAGAAGAGTGAGAGATCGTGTACAAGAGTGTTAGAGGTAGTTATTTTGTCTGTACCAAGCCAGAAGAGTGAGAGATCGTGTACAAGAGTGTTAGAGGTAGATATGTTGTCTGTACCAAGCCAGAAGAGTGAGAGATCGTGTACAAGAGAGTTAGAGGTAGTTATTTTGTCTGTACCAAGCCAGAAGAGAGAGAGATCGTGTACAAGAGTGTTATAGTTAGTTATTGTGTCTGTGCCAAGCCAGAAGAGTGAGAGGTCGTGTACAAGAGTGTTAGAGGTAGTTATTTTGTCTGTACCAAGCCAGAAGAGTGAGAGTTCGTCTACAAGAGTGTTAAAGTTAGTTATTGTGTCTGTACCAAGCCAGAAGAGTGAGAGATCGTGTACAAGAGTGTTAGAGGTAGTTATTTTGTCTGTACCAAGCCAGAAGAGTGAGAGATCGTGTACAAGAGTGTTAGAGGTAGTTATTTTGTCTGTACCAAGCCAGAAGAGTGAGAGATCGTGTACAAGAGTGTTAGAGGTAGCTATGTTGTCTGTACCAAGCCAGAAGAGTGAGAGATCGTGTACAAGAGTGTTAGAAGTAGTTATTTTGTCTGTACCAAGCCAGAAGAGAGAGAGATCGTGTACAAGAGTGTTATAGTTAGTTATTGTGTTTGTGCCAAGCCAGAAGAGTGAGAGATCGTGTACAAGAGTGTTATAGTTAGTTATTGTGTCTGTACCAAGCCAGAAGAGAGAGAGATCGTGTACAAGAGTGTTATAGTTAGTTATTGTGTCTGTGCCAAGCCAGAAGAGTGAGAGATCTTGTACAAGAGTGTTAGAGGTAGTTATTTTGTCTGTACCAAGCCAGAAGAGTGAGAGTTCGTCTACAAGAGTGTTAAAGTTAGTTATTGTGTCTGTACCAAGCCAGAAGAGTGAGAGATCGTGTACAAGAGTGTTAGAGGTAGTTATTTTGTCTGTACCAAGCCAGAAGAGTGAGAGATCGTGTACAAGAGTGTTAGAGGTAGATATGTTGTCTGTACCAAGCCAGAAGAGTGAGAGATCATGTACAAGAGTGTTAGAGGTAGCTATGTTGTCTGTACCAAGCCAGAAGAGTGAGAGATCGTGTACAAGAGTGTTAGAGGTAGTTATTTTGTCTGTACCAAGCCAGAAGAGTGAGAGATCGTGTACAAGAGTGTTAGAGGTAGCTATGTTGTCTGTACCAAGCCAGAAGAGTGAGAGATCGTGTACAAGAGTGTTAGAGGTAGTTATTTTGTCTGTCCCAAGCCAGAAGAGAGAGAGATCGTGTACAAGAGTGTTATAGTTAGTTATTGTGTCTGTGCAAGCCAGAAGAGTGAGAGATCGTGTACAAGAGTGTTATAGTTAGTTATTGTGTCTGTACCAAGCCAGAAGAGTGAGAGATCGTGTACAAGAGTGTTAGAGGTAGTTATTGTGTCTGTACCAAGCCAGAAAAGTGAGAGTTCGTCTACAAGAGTGTTAAAGTTAGTTATTGTGTCTGTACCAAGCCAGAAGAGTGAGAGATCGTGTACAAGAGTGTTAGAGATAGTTATTTTGTCTGTATCAAGCCAGAAGAGTGAGAGATCGTGTACAAGAGTGTTAGAGGTAGATATGTTGTCTGTACCAAGCCAGAAGAATGAGAGATCATGTACAAGAGTGTTAGAGGTAGTTATGTTGTCTGTACCAAGCCAGAAGAGTGAGAGATCGTGTACAAGAGTGTTAGAGGTAGTTATTTTGTCTGTGCCAAGCCAGAAGAGTGAGAGATCGTGTACAAGAGTGTTAGAGGTAGCTATTTTGTCTGTACCAAGCCAGAAGAGTGAGAGATCGTGTACAAGAGTGTAGAGGTAGTTATTGTGTCTGTACCAAGCCAGAAGAGAGAGAGATCGTGTACAAGAGTGTTATAGTTAGTTATTGTGTCTGAGCCAAGCCAGAAGAGTGAGAGATCGTGTACAAGAGTGTTAGAGGTAGTTATTTTGTCTGTACCAAGCCAGAAGAGTGAGAGTTCGTCTACAAGAGTGTTAAAGTTAGTTATTGTGTCTGTACCAAACCAGAAGAGTGAGAGATCGTGTACAAGAGTGTTAGAGGTAGTTATTTTGTCTGTACCAAGCCAGAAGAGTGAGAGATCGTGTAAAAGAGTGTTAGAGGTAGATATGTTGTCTGTACCAAGCCAGACGAGTGAGAGATCATGTGCAAGAGTGTTAGAGGTAGCTATGTTGTCTGTACCAAGTCAGAAGAGTGAGAGATCGTGTACAAGAGTGTTAGAGGTAGTTATTTTGTCTGTACCAAGCCAGAAGAGAGAGAGAGATCGTGTACAAGAGTGTTATAGTTAGTTATTGTGTCTGTGCCAAGCCAGAAGAGTGAGAGATCGTGTACAAGAGTGTTAGAGGTAGTTATTTTGTCTGTACCAAGCCAGAAGAGTGAGAGTTCGTCTACAAGAGTGTTAAAGTTAGTTATTGTGTCTGTACCAAGCCAGAAGAGTGAGAGATCGTGTACAAGAGTGTTAGAGGTAGTTATTTTGTCTGTACCAAGCCAGAAGAGTGAGAGATCGTGTACAAGAGTGTTAGAGGTAGATATGTTGTCTGTATCAAGCCAGAAGAGTCAGAGTTCGTCTACAAGAGTGTTAAAGTTAGTTATTGTGTCTGTACCAAACCAGAAGAGTGAGAGATCGTGTACAAGAGTGTTAGAGGTAGTTATTTTGTCTGTACCAAGCCAGAAGAGTGAGAGATCGTATAAAAGAGTGTTAGAGGTAGATATGTTGTCTGTACCAAGCCAGACGAGTGAGAGATCATGTGCAAGAGTGTTAGAGGTAGCTATGTTGTCTGTACCAAGCCAGAAGAGTGAGAGATCGTGTACAAGAGTGTTAGAGGTAGTTATTTTGTCTGTACCAAGCCAGAAGAGAGAGAGAGATCGTGTACAAGAGTGTTATAGTTAGTTATTGTGTCTGTGCCAAGCCAGAAGAGTGAGAGATCGTGTACAAGAGTGTTAGAGGTAGTTATTTTGTCTGTACCAAGCCAGAAGAGTGAGAGTTCGTCTACAAGAGTGTTAAAGTTAGTTATTGTGTCTGTACCAAGCCAGAAGAGTGAGAGATCGTGTACAAGAGTGTTAGAGATAGTTATTTTGTCTGTATCAAGCCAGAAGAGTGAGAGATCGTGTACAAGAGTGTTAGAGGTAGATATGTTGTCTGTACCAAGCCAGAAGAATGAGAGATCATGTACAAGAGTGTTAGAGGTAGTTATGTTGTCTGTACCAAGCCAGAAGAGTGAGAGATCGTGTACAAGAGTGTTAGAGGTAGTTATTTTGTCTGTACCAAGCCAGAAGAGTGAGAGATCGTGTACAAGAGTGTTAGAGGTAGCTATGTTGTCTGTACCAAGCCAGAAGAGTGAGAGATCGTGTACAAGAGTGTAGAGGTAGTTATTGTGTCTGTACCAAGCCAGAAGAGAGAGAGATCGTGTACAAGAGTGTTATAGTTAGTTATTGTGTCTGAGCCAAGCCAGAAGAGTGAGAGATCGTGTACAAGAGTGTTAGAGGTAGTTATTTTGTCTGTACCAAGCCAGAAGAGTGAGAGTTCGTCTACAAGAGTGTTAAAGTTAGTTATTGTGTCTGTACCAAACCAGAAGAGTGAGAGATCGTGTACAAGAGTGTTAGAGGTAGTTATTTTGTCTGTACCAAGCCAGAAGAGTGAGAGATCGTGTAAAAGAGTGTTAGAGGTAGATATGTTGTCTGTACCAAGCCAGACGAGTGAGAGATCATGTGCAAGAGTGTTAGAGGTAGCTATGTTGTCTGTACCAAGTCAGAAGAGTGAGAGATCGTGTACAAGAGTGTTATTGGTAGTTATTTTGTCTGTACCAAGCCAGAAGAGAGAGAGAGATCGTGTACAAGAGTGTTATAGTTAGTTATTGCGTCTGTGCCAAGCCAGAAGAGTGAGAGATCGTGTACAAGAGTGTTAGAGGTAGTTATTTTGTCTGTACCAAGCCAGAAGAGTGAGAGTTCGTCTACAAGAGTGTTAAAGTTAGTTATTGTGTCTGTACCAAGCCAGAAGAGTGAGAGATCGTGTACAAGAGTGTTAGAGGTAGTTATTTTGTCTGTACCAAGCCAGAAGAGTGAGAGATCGTGTACAAGAGTGTTAGAGGTAGATATGTTGTCTGTATCAAGCCAGAAGAGTGAGAGATCATGTACAAGAGTGTTAGAGGTAGCTATGTTGTCTGTACCAAGCCAGAAGAGTCAGAGTTCGTCTACAAGAGTGTTAAAGTTAGTTATTGTGTCTGTACCAAACCAGAAGAGTGAGAGATCGTGTACAAGAGTGTTAGAGGTAGTTATTTTGTCTGTACCAAGCCAGAAGAGTGAGAGATCGTGTAAAAGAGTGTTAGAGGTAGATATGTTGTCTGTACCAAGCCAGACGAGTGAGAGATCATGTGCAAGAGTGTTAGAGGTAGCTATGTTGTCTGTACCAAGCCAGAAGAGTGAGAGATCGTGTACAAGAGTGTTAGAGGTAGTTATTTTGTCTGTACCAAGCCAGAAGAGAGAGAGAGATCGTGTACAAGAGTGTTATAGTTAGTTATTGTGTCTGTGCCAAGCCAGAAGAGTGAGAGATCGTGTACAAGAGTGTTAGAGGTAGTTATTTTGTCTGTACCAAGCCAGAAGAGTGAGAGTTCGTCTACAAGAGTGTTAAAGTTAGTTATTGTGTCTGTACCAAGCCAGAAGAGTGAGAGATCGTGTACAAGAGTGTTAGAGGTAGTTATTTTGTCTGTACCAAGCCAGAAGAGTGAGAGATCGTGTACAAGAGTGTTAGAGGTAGATATGTTGTCTGTACCAAGCCAGAAGAGTGAGAGATCATGTACAAGAGTGTTAGAGGTAGCTATGTTGTCTGTACCAAGCCAGAAGAGTGAGAGATCGTGTACAAGAGTGTTAGAGGTAGTTATTTTGTCTGTACCAAGCCAGAAGAGTGAGAGATCGTGTACAGGAGTGTTAGAGGTAGCTATGTTGTCTGTACCAAGCCAGAAGAGTGAGAGATCGTGTACAAGAGTGTTAGAGGTAGTTATTTTGTCTGTACCAAGCCAGAAGAGAGAGAGATCGTGTACAAGAGTGTTATAGTTAGTTATTGTGTCTGTGCCAAGCCAGAAGAGTGAGAGATCGTGTACAAGAGTGTTAGAGGTAGTTATTTTGTCTGTACCAAGCCAGAAGAGTGAGAGTTCGTCTACAAGAGTGTTATAGTTAGTTATTGTTTCTGTACCAAGCCAGAAGAGTGAGAGATCGTGTACAAGAGTGTTAGAGGTAGTTATTGTGTCTGTACCAAGCCAGAAGAGAGAGAGATCGTGTACAAGAGTGTTATAGTTAGTTATTGTGTCTGGGCCAAGCCAGAAGAGTGAGAGATCGTGTGCAAGAGTGTTAGAGGTAGTTATTTTGTCTGTACCAAGCCAGAAGAGTGAGAGTTCGTCTACAAGAGTGTTAAAGTTAGTTATTGTGTCTGTACCAAGCCAGAAGAGTGAGAGATCGTGTACAAGAGTGTTAGAGGTAGTTATTTTGTCTGTACCAAGCCAGAAGAGTGAGAGATCGTGTACAAGAGTGTTAGAGGTAGATATGTTGTCTGTACCAAGCCAGAAGAGTGAGAGATCGTGTACAAGAGAGTTAGAGGTAGTTATTTTGTCTGTACCAAGCCAGAAGAGAGAGAGATCGTGTACAAGAGTGTTATAGTTAGTTATTGTGTCTGTGCCAAGCCAGAAGAGTGAGAGGTCGTGTACAAGAGTGTTAGAGGTAGTTATTTTGTCTGTACCAAGCCAGAAGAGTGAGAGTTCGTCTACAAGAGTGTTAAAGTTAGTTATTGTGTCTGTACCAAGCCAGAAGAGTGAGAGATCGTGTACAAGAGTGTTAGAGGTAGTTATTTTGTCTGTACCAAGCCAGAAGAGTGAGAGATCGTGTACAAGAGTGTTATAGTTAGTTATTGTGTTTGTGCCAAGCCAGAAGAGTGAGAGATCGTGTACAAGAGTGTTATAGTTAGTTATTGTGTCTGTACCAAGCCAGAAGAGAGAGAGATCGTGTACAAGAGTGTTATAGTTAGTTATTGTGTCTGTGCCAAGCCAGAAGAGTGAGAGATCTTGTACAAGAGTGTTAGAGGTAGTTATTTTGTCTGTACCAAGCCAGAAGAGTGAGAGTTCGTCTACAAGAGTGTTAAAGTTAGTTATTGTGTCTGTACCAAGCCAGAAGAGTGAGAGATCGTGTACAAGAGTGTTAGAGGTAGTTATTTTGTCTGTACCAAGCCAGAAGAGTGAGAGATCGTGTACAAGAGTGTTAGAGGTAGATATGTTGTCTGTACCAAGCCAGAAGAGTGAGAGATCATGTACAAGAGTGTTAGAGGTAGCTATGTTGTCTGTACCAAGCCAGAAGAGTGAGAGATCGTGTACAAGAGTGTTAGAGGTAGTTATTTTGTCTGTACCAAGCCAGAAGAGTGAGAGATCGTGTACAAGAGTGTTAGAGGTAGCTATGTTGTCTGTACCAAGCCAGAAGAGTGAGAGATCGTGTACAAGAGTGTTAGAGGTAGTTATTTTGTCTGTCCCAAGCCAGAAGAGAGAGAGATCGTGTACAAGAGTGTTATAGTTAGTTATTGTGTCTGTGCAAGCCAGAAGAGTGAGAGATCGTGTACAAGAGTGGTATAGTTAGTTATTGTGTCTGTACCAAGCCAGAAGAGTGAGAGATCGTGTACAAGAGTGTTAGAGGTAGTTATTGTGTCTGTACCAAGCCAGAAGAGAGAGAGATCGTGTACAAGAGTGTTATAGTTAGTTATTGTGTCTGTGCCAAGCCAGAAGAGTGAGAGATCGTGTACAAGAGTGTTAGAGGTAGTTATTTTGTCTGTACCAAGCCAGAAGAGTGAGAGTTCGTCTACAAGAGTGTTAAAGTTAGTTATTGTGTCTGTGCCAAGCCAGAAGAGTGAGAGATCGTGTACAAGAGTGTTAGAGGTAGTTATTTTTTCTGTACCAAGCCAGAAGAGTGAGAGATCGTGTAAAAGAGTGTTAGAGGTAGATATGTTGTCTGTACCAAGCCAGAAGAGTGAGAGATCATGTGCAAGAGTGTTAGAGGTAGCTAAGTTGTCTGTACCAAGCCAGAAGAGTGAGAGATCGTGTACAAGAGTGTTAGAGGTAGTTATTTTGTCTGTACCAAGCCAGAAGAGAGAGAGAGATCGTGTACAAGAGTGTTAGAGTTAGTTATTGTGTCTGTGCCAAGCCAGAAAAGTGAGAGTTCGTCTACAAGAGTGTTAAAGTTAGTTATTGTGTCTGTACCAAGCCAGAAGAGTGAGAGATCGTGTACAAGAGTGTTAGAGATAGTTATTTTGTCTGTACCAAGCCAGAAGAGTGAGAGATCGTGTACAAGAGTGTTAGAGGTAGATATGTTGTCTGTACCAAGCCAGAAGAATGAGAGATCATGTACAAGAGTGTTAGAGGTAGTTATGTTGTCTGTACCAAGCCAGAAGAGTGAGAGATCGTGTACAAGAGTGTTAGAGGTAGTTATTTTGTCTGTACCAAGCCAGAAGAGTGAGAGATCGTGTACAAGAGTGTTAGAGGTAGCTATGTTGTCTGTACCAAGCCAGAAGAGTGAGAGATCGTGTACAAGAGTGTAGAGGTAGTTATTGTGTCTGTACCAAGCCAGAAGAGAGAGAGATCGTGTACAAGAGTGTTATAGTTAGTTATTGTGTCTGAGCCAAGCCAGAAGAGTGAGAGATCGTGTACAAGAGTGTTAAAGTTAGTTATTGTGTCTGTACCAAACCAGAAGAGTGAGAGATCGTGTACAAGAGTGTTAGAGGTAGTTATTTTGTCTGTACCAAGCCAGAAGAGTGAGAGTTCGTCTACAAGAGTGTTAAAGTTAGTTATTGTGTCTGTACCAAACCAGAAGAGTGAGAGATCGTGTACAAGAGTGTTAGAGGTAGTTATTTTGTCTGTACCAAGCCAGAAGAGTGAGAGATCGTGTAAAAGAGTGTTAGAGGTAGATATGTTGTCTGTACCAAGCCAGACGAGTGAGAGATCATGTGCAAGAGTGTTAGAGGTAGCTATGTTGTCTGTACCAAGTCAGAAGAGTGAGAGATCGTGTACAAGAGTGTTAGAGGTAGTTATTTTGTCTGTACCAAGCCAGAAGAGAGAGAGAGATCGTGTACAAGAGTGTTATAGTTAGTTATTGTGTCTGTGCCAAGCCAGAAGAGTGAGAGATCGTGTACAAGAGTGTTAGAGGTAGTTATTTTGTCTGTACCAAGCCAGAAGAGTGAGAGTTCGTCTACAAGAGTGTTAAAGTTAGTTATTGTGTCTGTACCAAGCCAGAAGAGTGAGAGATCGTGTACAAGAGTGTTAGAGGTAGTTATTTTGTCTGTACCAAGCCAGAAGAGTGAGAGATCGTGTACAAGAGTGTTAGAGGTAGATATGTTGTCTGTATCAAGCCAGAAGAGTGAGAGATCATGTACAAGAGTGTTAGAGGTAGCTATGTTGTCTGTACCAAGCCAGAAGAGTGAGAGATCGTGTACAAGAGTGTTAGAGGTAGTTATTTTGTCTGTACCAAGCCAGAAGAGTGAGAGATCGTGTACAGGAGTGTTAGAGGGAGCTATGTTGTCTGTACCAAGCCAGAAGAGTGAGAGATCGTGTACAAGAGTGTTCGAGGTAGTTATTTTGTCTGTACCAAGCCAGAAGAGAGAGAGATCGTGTACAAGAGTGTTATAGTTAGTTATTGTGTCTGGGCCAAGCCAGAAGAGTGAGAGATCGTGTACAAGAGTGTTAGAGGTAGTTATTTTGTCTGTACCAAGCCAGAAGAGTGAGAGTTCGTCTACAAGAGTGTTAAAGTTAGTTATTGTGTCTGTACCAAGCCAGAAGAGTGAGAGATCGTGTACAAGAGTGTTAGAGGTAGTTATTTTGTCTGTACCAAGCCAGAAGAGTGAGAGATCGTGTACAAGAGTGTTAGAGGTAGATATGTTGTCTGTACCAAGCCAGAAGAGTGAGAGATCGTGTACAAGAGTGTTAGAGGTAGTTATTTTGTCTGTACCAAGCCAGAAGAGAGAGAGATCGTGTACAAGAGTGTTATAGTTAGTTATTGTGTCTGTGCCAAGCCAGAAGAGTGAGAGATCGTGTACAAGAGTGTTAGAGTTAGTTATTTTGTCTGTACCAAGCCAGAAGAGTGAGAGTTCGTCTACAAGAGTGTTAAAGTTAGTTATTGTGTCTGTACCAAGCCAGAAGAGTGAGAGATCGTGTACAAGAGTGTTAGAGGTAGTTATTTTGTCTGTACCAAGCCAGAAGAGTGAGAGATCGTGTACAAGAGTGTTAGAGGTAGATATGTTGTCTGTACCAAGCCAGAAGAGTGAGAGATCGTGTACAAGAGTGTTAGAGGTAGATATGTTGTCTGTACCAAGCCAGAAGAGTGAGAGATCATGTACAAGAGTGTTAGAGGTAGCTATGTTGTCTGTACCAAGCCAGAAGAGTGAGAGATCGTGTACAAGAGTGTTAGAGGTAGTTATTTTGTCTGTACCAAGCCAGAAGAGTGAGAGATCGTGTACAAGAGTGTTAGAGGTAGCTATGTTGTCTGTACCAAGCCAGAAGAGTGAGAGATCGTGTACAAGAGTGTTAGAAGTAGTTATTTTTTCTGTACCAAGCCAGAAGAGAGAGAGATCGTGTACAAGAGTGTTATAGTTAGTTATTGTGTCTGTGCCAAGCCAGAAGAGTGAGAGATCGTGTACAAGAGTGTTATAGTTAGTTATTGTGTCTGTACCAAGCCAGAAGAGTGAGAGATCGTGTACAAGAGTGTTAGAGGTAGTTATTGTGTCTGTACCAAGCCAGAAGAGAGAGAGATCGTGTACAAGAGTGTTATAGTTAGTTATTGTGTCTGTGCCAAGCCAGAAGAGTGAGAGATCGTGTACAAGAGTGTTAGAGGTAGTTATTTTGTCTGTACCAAGCCAGAAGAGTGAGAGTTCGTCTACAAGAGTGTTAAAGTTAGTTATTGTGTCTGTACCAAGCCAGAAGAGTGAGAGATCGTGTACAAGAGTGTTAGAGGTAGTTATTTTGTCTGTACCAAGCCAGAAGAGTTAGAGATCGTGTACAAGAGTGTTAGAGGTAGATATGTTGTCTGTACCAAGCCAGAAGTGTGAGAGATCATGTACAAGAGTGTTAGAGGTAGCTATGTTGTCTGTACCAAGCCAGAAGAGTGAGAGATCGTGTACAAGAGTGTTAGAGGTAGTTATTTTGTCTGTACCAAGCCAGAAGAGTGAGAGATCGTGTACAAAGTGTTAGAGGTAGCTATGTTGTCTGTACCAAGCCAGAAGAGTGAGAGATCGTGTACAAGAGTGTTAGAGGTAGTTATTTTGTCTGTACCAAGCCAGAAGAGAGAGAGATCGTGTACAAGAGTGTTATAGTTAGTTATTGTGTCTGTGCAAGCCAGAAGAGTGAGAGATCGTGTACAAGAGTGTTATAGTTAGTTATTGTGTCTGTACCAAGCCAGAAGAGTGAGAGATCGTGTACAAGAGTGTTAGAGGTAGTTATTGTGTCTGTACCAAGCCAGAAGAGAGAGAGATCGTGTACAAGAGTGTTATAGTTAGTTATTGTGTCTGTGCCAAGCCAGAAGAGTGAGAGATCGTGTACAAGAGTGTTAGAGGTAGTTATTTTGTCTGTACCAAGCCAGAAGAGTGAGAGTTCGTCTACAAGAGTGTTAAAGTTAGTTATTGTGTCTGTACCAAGCCAGAAGAGTGAGAGATCGTGTACAAGAGTGTTAGAGGTAGTTATTTTGTCTGTACCAAGCCAGAAGAGTGAGAGATCGTGTAAAAGAGTTTTAGAGGTAGATATGTTGTCTGTACCAAGCCAGAAGAGTGAGAGATCATGTGCAAGAGTGTTAGAGGTAGCTAAGTTGTCTGTACCAAGCCAGAAGAGTGAGAGATCGTGTACAAGAGTGTTAGAGGTAGTTATTTTGTCTGTACCAAGCCAGAAGAGAGAGAGAGATCGTGTACAAGAGTGTTAGAGTTAGTTATTGTGTCTGTGCCAAGCCAGAAGAGTGAGAGATCGTGTACAAGAGTGTTAGAGGTAGTTATTTTGTCTGTACCAAGCCAGAAAAGTGAGAGTTCGTCTACAAGAGTGTTAAAGGTAGTTATTGTGTCTGTACCAAGCCAGAAGAGTGAGAGATCGTGTACAAGAGTGTTAGAGATAGTTATTTTGTCTGTACCAAGCCAGAAGAGTGAGAGATCGTGTACAAGAGTGTTAGAGGTAGATATGTTGTCTGTACCAAGCCAGAAGAGTGAGAGATCGTGTACAAGAGTGTTAGAGGTAGTTATTGTGTCTGTACCAAGCCAGAAGAGAGAGAGATCGTGTACAAGAGTGTTATAGTTAGTTATTGTGTCTGTGCCAAGCCAGAAGAGTGAGAGATCGTGTACAAGAGTGTTAGAGGTAGTTATTTTGTCTGTACCAAGCCAGAAGAGTGAGAGTTCGTCTACAAGAGTGGTAAAGTTAGTTATTGTGTCTGTACCAAGCCAGAAGAGTGAGAGATCGTGTACAAGAGTGTTAGAGGTAGTTATTTTGTCTGTACCAAGCCAGAAGAGTTAGAGATCGTGTACAAGAGTGTTAGAGGTAGATATGTTGTCTGTACCAAGCCAGAAGTGTGAGAGATCATGTACAAGAGTGTTAGAGGTAGCTATGTTGTCTGTACCAAGCCAGAAGAGTGAGAGATCGTGTACAAGAGTGTTAGAGGTAGTTATTTTGTCTGTACCAAGCCAGAAGAGTGAGAGATCGTGTACAAAGTGTTAGAGGTAGCTATGTTGTCTGTACCAAGCCAGAAGAGTGAGAGATCGTGTACAAGAGTGTTAGAGGTAGTTATTTTGTCTGTACCAAGCCAGAAGAGAGAGAGATCGTGTACAAGAGTGTTATAGTTAGTTATTGTGTCTGTGCAAGCCAGAAGAGTGAGAGATCGTGTACAAGAGTGTTATAGTTAGTTATTGTGTCTGTACCAAGCCAGAAGAGTGAGAGATCGTGTACAAGAGTGTTAGAGGTAGTTATTGTGTCTGTACCAAGCCAGAAGAGAGAGAGATCGTGTACAAGAGTGTTATAGTTAGTTATTGTGTCTGTGCCAAGCCAGAAGAGTGAGAGATCGTGTACAAGAGTGTTAGAGGTAGTTATTTTGTCTGTACCAAGCCAGAAGAGTGAGAGTTCGTCTACAAGAGTGTTAAAGTTAGTTATTGTGTCTGTACCAAGCCAGAAGAGTGAGAGATCGTGTACAAGAGTGTTAGAGGTAGTTATTTTGTCTGTACCAAGCCAGAAGAGTGAGAGATCGTGTAAAAGAGTTTTAGAGGTAGATATGTTGTCTGTACCAAGCCAGAAGAGTGAGAGATCATGTGCAAGAGTGTTAGAGGTAGCTAAGTTGTCTGTACCAAGCCAGAAGAGTGAGAGATCGTGTACAAGAGTGTTAGAGGTAGTTATTTTGTCTGTACCAAGCCAGAAGAGAGAGAGAGATCGTGTACAAGAGTGTTAGAGTTAGTTATTGTGTCTGTGCCAAGCCAGAAGAGTGAGAGATCGTGTACAAGAGTGTTAGAGGTAGTTATTTTGTCTGTACCAAGCCAGAAAAGTGAGAGTTCGTCTACAAGAGTGTTAAAGGTAGTTATTGTGTCTGTACCAAGCCAGAAGAGTGAGAGATCGTGTACAAGAGTGTTAGAGATAGTTATTTTGTCTGTACCAAGCCAGAAGAGTGAGAGATCGTGTACAAGAGTGTTAGAGGTAGATATGTTGTCTGTACCAAGCCAGAAGAGTGAGAGATCATGTACAAGAGTGTTAGAGGTAGTTATGTTGTCTGTACCAAGCCAGAAGAGTGAGAGATCGTGTACAAGAGTGTTAGAGGTAGTTATTTTGTCTGTACCAAGCCAGAAGAGTGAGAGATCGTGTACAAGAGTGTTAGAGGTAGCTATGTTGTCTGTACCAAGCCAGAAGAGTGAGAGATCGTGTATAAGAGTGTTAGAGGTAGATATGTTGTCTGTTCCAAGCTAGAAGAGTGAGAGATCGTGTACAAGAGTGTTAGAGGTAGATATGTTGTGTGTACCAAGCCAGAAGAGTGAGAGATCGTGTACAAGAGTGTTAAAGTTAGTTATTGTGTCTGTACCAAGTCAGAAGAGTGAGAGATCGTGTATAAGAGTGTTAGAGGTAGTTATTTTGTCTGTTCCAAGCTAGAAGAGTGAGATATCGTGTATAAGAGTGTTAGAGGTAGTTATGTTGTCTGTACCAAGCTAGAAGAGTGAGAGATCGTGTACAAGGGTGTTAGAGGTAGTTATTTTGTCTGTACCAAGCTAGAAGAGTGAGAGATCGTGTACAAGAATGTTAGAGGTAGTTGTTTTGTCTGTATCAAGCCAGAAGAGAGAGAGAGATCGTGTACAAGAGTATTAGAGTTAGTTATTGTGTCTGTGCCAAGGCAGAAGAGTGAGAGTTCGTCTACAAGAGTGTTAAAGTTAGTTATTGTGTCTGTATCAAGCTAGAAGAGTGAGAGATCGTGTACAAGAGTGTTAGAAGTAGTTATTTTGTCTGTACCAAGCCAGAAGAGTGAGAGATCGTGTACAAGAGTGTTAGAGGTAGCTATGTTGTCTGTACCAAGCCAGAAGAGTGAGAGATCGTGTACAAGAGTGTTAGAGGTAGTTATTGTGTCTGTACCAAGCCAGAAGAGTGAGAGATCGTGTACAAGAGTGTTAGAGGTAGCTATGTTGTCTGTACCAAGCCAGAAGAGTGAGAGATCGTGTAAAAGAATATTAGAGGTAGTTATTTTGTCTGTACCAAGCCAGAAGAGTGAGAGATCGTGTACAAGAGTGTTAGAGGTAGATATGTTGTCTGTACCAAGCTAGAAGAGTGAGAGATCGTGTACAAGAGTGTTAGAGTTAGTTATTGTGTCTGTACCAAGCCAGAAGAGTGAGAGATCGTGTATAAGAGTGTTAGAGGTAGTTATTTTGTCTGTTCCAAGCTAGAAGAGTGAGATATCGTGTATAAGAGTGTTAGAGGTAGTTATGTTGTCTGTACCAAGCTAGAAGAGTGAGAGATCGTGTACAAGAGTGTTAGAGGTAGTTATTTTGTCTGTACCAAGCCAGAAGAGTGAGAGATCGTGTACAAGAGTGTTAGAGGTAGATATGTTGTCTGTACCAAGCTAGAAGAGTGAGAGATCGTGTACAAGGGTGTTAGAGATAGTTATTGTTTCTGTACCAAGCCAGAAGAGTGAGAGATCGTGTATAAGAGTGTTAGAGGTAGTTATTTTGTCTGTTCCAAGCTAGAAGAGTGAGATATCGTGTATAAGAGTGTTAGAGGTAGTTATGTTGTCTGTACCAAGCTAGAAGAGTGAGAGATCGTGTACAAGAGTGTTAGAGGTAGTTATTTTGTCTGTTCCAAGCTAGAAGAGTGAGATATCGTGTATAAGAGTGCTAGAGGTAGTTATGTTGTCTGTACCAAGCTAGAAGAGTGAGAGATCGTGTACAAGGGTGTTAGAGGTAGTTATTTTGTCTGTACCAAGCTAGAAGAGTGAGAGATCGTGTATAAGAGTGTTAGAGGTAGTTATGTTGTCTGTACCAAGCTAGAAGAGTGAGAGATCGTGTACAAGAGTGTTAGAGGTAGTTATTTTGTCTGTTCCAAGCTAGAAGAGTGAGATATCGTGTATAAGAGTGTTAGAGGTAGTTATGTTGTCTGTACCAAGCTAGAAGAGTGAGAGATCGTGTACAAGAGTGTTAGAGGTAGTTATTGTGTCTGTACCAAGCCAGAAGAGTGAGAGATCGTGTACAAGAGTGTTAGAGATAGTTATTGTGTCTGTACCAAGCTAGAAGAGTGAGAGATCGTGTACAAGAGTGTTAGAGGTATACTCAGGTAGTTATTTTGTCTCTATTTCTATGATTTTCCGCTAAATTTTGGAACTGTTGTGCTGGTGTGCTATTTGTTGTTTTTAGTTAATTAATGCTATTTGTGGGGATGAGAATGCATGGAAAGAAATATGCTGGTAGTGTACATTGTAAGTAGAGTATGCATTAATTTGTCAGAGTGTGTAACAGTGGCATTACCACTCTTCAAGAAAAATGTCATTAGTGGATCAAAATGTGAGGTTTTAATTTATTAGTTATTGAACAAATGCTAGAAATAATAGACCCATCACCATATACGACAGAAACTAGATGTTAACAGTGTATAATAATAAGTCATTAGCCTTTTGGCCTCAAAAATTCACTATACAACTTGTTCTGTTGGTCGAATCATCATCTCGCTCACCTACAAATAACAAAAACTGATATTAAATCTGTAGACGAATTCATCTATATAAGTATTCGTTACTTGAAGGTAGTATACACAACATACGTTTGGCTTGAGTTTTCTACTTATATATTTATAAAATTTCTACATTAATAAACTTTTGCATCATTGATCCTTTGTATCGTTAATATATCTGACTATCCTGTTGACATAATTATGTTCCTTTTTATATTATGAAGAGAAATAGCATGTAGCATTGACTTCATTATGAGCCCATGCTCATGTTTTTTTCTGTTCTTGTAATTTACTTGTACTGGTATATTTTAGCGGGGTTCGTGATACTCAATCTTTAGTTTTATGTGTATGTTTTGTAGATCGTTGTTTGTCCTTTTGTCCTTTTTCTTTTGGCCATTGTGTCGTCTGTCTTCATCGATTTACGGATTCTGATTACCTCCCTTTGGCATCTTCAAACTCTTCTTATAGAAAGGTGATAGCAAACCGAAGGGTCAATCAAGAGGTACTCCAGACACACCTGATACAGCGGGTCAATCAAGAGGTACTCCAGACACACCTGATACTGCGTGTCAATCAAGAGGTACTCCAGACACACCTGATACAGCGTGTCAATCAAGAGGTACTCCAGACACACCTGATACAGCGTGTCAATCAAGAGGTACTCCAGACACACCTGATACAGCGTGTCAATCAAGAGGTACTCCAGACACACCTGATACAGCGTGTCAATCAAGAGGTACTCCAGACACACCTGATACTGCGTGTCAATCAAGAGGTACTCCAGACACACCTGATACTGCATGTCAATCAAGAGGTACTCCAGACACACCTGATACAGCGTGTCAATCAAGAGGTACTCCAGACACACCTGATACTGCGCGTCAATCAAGAGGTACTCCAGACACACATGATACAGCGTGTCAATCAAGAGGTACTCCAGACACACCTTATACAGCACACAGTATCTGTAGATTTGTGTTGAGCTATATCAGAATAATCCTTTAGTATTAGTAATATCTTGGACACTGCATCAATTCTTTTTTTCAGAAAAAATCGAGCTTATAACAAAGGGAACTTAACCCGACCAAATTGAAGGGTTTTTTCTAACTCGCTTTATTTTAATACAATGTGAATTATCGTCTCCTTTTTCGTCCGGTTTCGACGTCTGTCGTCTATGTTATGTCTGTATATTTTTCATATTGCAAGTCTCTGAAACTACACGAAGTCTGCTTTATAACAAATAAAGCAACGAAAAGATCCACAGTTTGTGCCTATTGGAATGCCGACTGTCTTATGAAAACGCATTCATCAAACATATTCATCGGAAAGTAAGAAAAAAACAACATATCTGACTGTAAATAATATGCTTAAATGACAAACCAGGAATATATGATTAAATGATAAAACTCGTGTTTTACTGCCTGACTGAAAGACAACTGATAACTCAAAATATTACTTAAATTGCCAAAAACAATTAAAAAATTGTCATCTGAATGATCACTGCATACTTCCTTACCAAGATAGTGATTTATGTTTTATATGTTATTTAGATATTTGAAGTTGTCATCGCATTCATTAAAATACTTCGACAATCATAAAATGTATACAAGATCAGATGTCTTCCAGTCTTAATCTTATATTATTTACTTACTTGAACATGAGGTGGTGTGGACAAGACAGTTTCTATGGCATTTGCTATATCTTCTGGGTCCAGACTTTGTCGTGTGTTGTAGCATTCATTGGCAGCTTCTTTATCCGTGGCAGTGAAAGCAAAGTTAGTTTTCACAAGCCCAGGACTTATACTCTGTGGATAATAAGACACCGTGACTGTACATGATCAAGTTTGTACATTGTATGGACAGGACATACATAAAGACGCAACAAGATTTTAACAGGAGGTAAATACAGTTACTAGTTGTTTCATTTCAGCGTCCCATATCACTTGACATGACAATCATACGATATTTCCTAAACCAATAACCTACTTTTCTCGCTTGAGAAATGAAACATTGGGTTTCAAAAATAACATTATATTCTGTCAAATAAGTAACAGTTAACGACCATTAAAAACTATCCTTAACAAAAACTATCCTTAAAAAAAACTATCCTTAACAAAAACTATCCTTAACACAAAACTATCCTTAACAAAAACTATCCATAACACAAAACTATCCTTAACACAAAACTATCCTTAACACAAAACTACCCTTAACAAAAACTATCCTTAACACAAAACTATCCTTAACACAAAACTATCCTTAACAAAAACTATCCTTAGCACAAAACTATCCTTAACACAAAACTATCCTTAACACAAAACTATCCTTAACAAAAACTATCCTTAGCACAAAATTATCCTTAACACAAAACTATCCTTAACACAAAACTATCCTTAACAAAAACTATCCTTAACAAAAACTATCCTTAACACAAAACTATCCTTAACACAAAACTATCCTTAACAAAAACTATCCTTAACACAAACTATCCTTAGCAAAAACTATCCTTAACACAAAACTATCCTTAACAAAAACTATCCTTAACACAAAACTATCCTTAACAAAAACTATCCTTAACAAAAACTATCCTTAACAAAAACTATCCTTAACACAAAACTATCCTTAACACAAAACAATCCTTAACACAAAACTATCCTTAACACAAAACTATCCTTAACACAAAACTATCCTTAACAAAAACTATCCTTAACACAAAACTATCCTTAGCAAAAAACTATCAAACTATCCTTAACACAAAACTATCCTTAACACAAAACTATCCTTAACAAAAACTATCCTTAACAAAAACTATCCTTAACACAAAACTATCCTTAACACAAAACTATCCTTAACAAAAACTATCCTTAACACAAAACTATCCTTAGCAAAAACTATCCTTAACACAAAACTATCCTTAACAAAAACTATCCTTAACAAAAACTATCCTTAACAAAAACTATCCTTAACAAAAACTTTCCTTAACACAAAACTATCCTTAACACAAAACTATCCTTAACACAAAACTATCCTTAACACAAACTATCCTTAACAAAAACTATCCTTAACAAAAACTATCCTTAGCAAAAACTATCCTTAACAAAAACTATCCTTAACACAAAACTATCCTTAACAAAAACTATCCTTAACACAAAACTATCCTTAACAAAAACTATCCTTAACACAAAACTATCCTTAACAAAAACTATCCTTAACACAAAACTATCCTTAGCAAAAACTATCCTTAACACAAAACTATCCTTAACAAAAACTATCCTTAACACAAAACTATCCTTAACAAAAACTATCCTTAACACAAAACTATCCTTAACACAAAACTATCCTTAACACAAAACTATCCTTAACACAAAACTATCCTTAACAGAAAACTATCCTTAACACAAAACTATCCTTAACAAAAACTATCCTTAACAAAAACTATCCTTAACAAAAACTATCCTTAACACAAAACTATCCTTAACAAATACTATCCTTAACACAAAACTATCCTTAACAAAAACTATCCTTAACACAAAACTATCCTTAACAAAAACTATCCTTAGCACAAAACTATCCTTAACACAAAACTATCCTTAACAAAAACTATCCTTAACACAAAACTATCCTTAACAAAAACTATCCTTAACAAAAACTATCCTTAACAAAAACTATCCTTAACACAAAACTATCCTTAACACAAAACTATCCTTAACACAAAACTATCCTTAACACAAAACTATCCTTAACACATGTAATTTGTTTTGTGTTGTATGTTTGCTATAGTGTAATATAATGTCTCCGCTGTCTGTAAAATACAGAAAAGGGTAGACAAAAAAGGCCATTGTGTCCTGCAACAATTAAAAGTAGCACAGATACAATGTAAAAGATTGTGATCAGGTGAAAATATATTTAATATGCTATTAAAAATTGACATGGTGGCAGATACACATTCACATAATTAAAAAAAATAGAGGAAATATTTGGATTTGTCCAAATTGAAACATTGATATTGTGTCCAAAATGAAACATTGATGTTGTATCCAAAATGAAACATTGATGTTGTGTCCAAAATGAAACATTGATGTTGTGTCCAAATTAAACATCGATGTTGTGTCCAAAATGAAACATTCGATGTTGTGTCCAAAATGAAACATTGATGTTGTGTCCAAAATGAAACATTGATATGTCCAAAATGAAACATTCGATGTTTTGTCCAAAATGAAACATTGATGATGTGTTCAAAATGAAACATTGATGTTGTGTCCAAAATGAAACATTGATGTTGTGTCCAAAATGAAACATTGATGTTGTGTCCAAAATGAAAAATTGATGTTGTGTCCAAAATGAAACATTGATGTTGTGTCCAAAATGAAACATTGATGTTGTGTCCAAAATGAAAAATTGATGTTGTGTCCAAAATGAAACATTGATGTTGTGTCCATGATGAAACATTTGATATCGTGCTCATTATGAAACTCTTGATAGTGTGATCAAAAGGAAACATTCGATATTGTGTCAGAAATGAAATATATGATATTGTATATTGTGTAAACAATGAAACATTTCAAAAATGGTTATTAAAACTCACTGTAATTTTTATATGGCTGTTAATTCCCCTTAGTTCCCATCGTATCCCCTCCGTTAATGATGTCACCGCATATTTAGTTGCTGAATAAAAGTGTGCTTTGCCACAGCGATGCCCAGACAAGCTGTAATGGAAAAAAAGAATTAAGACTTGCTTACTCCAGTATATATCAGAGATGCCCAGACAAACTGCCATGTAGACAAGAATGTACGATCAAATGCTTTAATGTTGCGATTATGGAATTATCATGACTTGGTGATAGCACTTGCTTATTTTTGCATGCATAATGTCCTGTCGAAAAATATGCCGAGGTTTTAAAAAAACGAAGCATTGCTTACTATAGTTCCGTCAAAAGAAAGACAGCATTCTGATAATTCCTTCACACGATGTGTCGACGCAAATACAATAAGTTCTGTTTCATCTTGGTTTAATTTGAGCATATTGGAGATCATTAACACACTAACGTTTGGTGAACAAGGCTCCAGGCGTATGGATATGTTATTCCAGTTATTAAGTGGTTTGTTTACAAGGTACACTTGAGTGTCATCGGCATAACTGTGGTAACTGTGGCGTCGGCAAATTTCACTAATTGATTTTGCAAAAATACAGTGCAATTTGGGTCCTAAGACCGAACCTTGCGGCACAGCAGATTGAAGATACATTGCATTAAACACTACGGTATCTACAGTTACAAGTTGAGTTCGGTCATTCAAATAGGATTTCAACCAGTGCATGAGCTGTACCGGATATTGACAGGAGAGTTCTTGCCTTTATCAGTTATACTGATGACATTGAGAGTACCTGATCGTGGTTATTCAAAAGTATCGTGATCACTTATTTAGATCTCTGCGTTTTTATTACAATCACGAGGTCGATACCTCTGCAGGTGGAATGTTAGTCACTAAGGGTATCATCCTCCAAGTAGACAATGTTTCGGTACTGACATGGTTTATTCGATATACATGTAGATGTATTTATTATTGAAATTTACAGATTCCTAAATTTTATTAAAACTAAGGTTCTCTTACCTCAGGCATAGGTGAAGAAGAGTTTGAAGATACCAAAGGGGTAGTGAGAATCCATAATCGGAGAAGAAAAGACAACACAATGACCAAAAGAAAAAGTACAAAACGACAAACAACGATCTATAAAGCATACACATAAAACTAAAGATCGAGTAATACGAGCCCCACTAAAAACCGAGGGTGAGCTCAGGTGCCCCGGAAGGCTGAGCAGTTCCTGATTCACTAGTGGCACCCGTCATGTTAATCTAGTTACAAACCCGGTGATAAGTCACGAATGAACGGTCAACCAAGTCATGGTGGCGACCGTAAAACTTTCGAAGTGATGACTTCAACTTAACCCAGAGGAACCCTTGGTTTAGATGCTTCCTTGTTAGCGGAAACCCTCTATCAAGGACATCCTGATATGAATCACAAGCTCTGGAATATCGTATCAACTGAGAGATGTATACTCCATATGCAGTGCTGCTGGAATGTTGCTACATATAAATGGAAAGTTCGCTATGAAAAAATTAGAATAATCTCTTTTGTCGTAAGGTTTCGTTCTTAACCGTCCCTCACTGTCAATGACGAGGTGTAGGTCAAGGAATGAAGCAGACCTATATGTATCTGTGGTATCCTTTATTTCAAGCTCACCTTTAGTGCAAGGACATCATCTATACAGCGGAAAGTGAAATTAAAGGATCGGACTAGCTTTTTTTCGTTTTTCTTGAGAAGCCCCTGTATGAATAGTCCTGTCAATCTACGACTCATCTACGGAAAACATCAACAAAATTGCAACATAATTTTGTTTCTGACTTTTCTAAAGTTTGCCTCATACGAATAAATGAACAAGTCGGTATAGGTGAACTTAACTCATGTTGGTTATCCTATTTAGTGCCTTTGATTTTCTTACTCCCAAAACTTGTAATTTATTTGACTTTTCAATATTTTTACTTTGAGCGTACCTGATGAAGATTATTTCAGAAATTCGTCGTGCGCATTTATATATCTACGTCCTGACAGGTGTTGCATCCGTTATTACAATACTACAGCAAATCACTATGTTAACATACAACAGAAAACATGTATACATACCTGTTAATGTTAATAATATGTCCATCGTCTACACCGCTAGCTCTCATAGACTTAACAGACTCTCGTGTACATAAACATAAAGCCATAACGTTAACCTAGACAAAGAGAAATTGACAAATGTGAACAGAGTTTTCAGGCGAGACCGTGACCCATTTACTTTATTATGAAGAATGGTCATTGTGAAAACAGATTTGTTAACACGTTATTGTACTTTTACAACCGTAGAAGCACAGGTCCTTTCTGGATACATTAATTTATCTTAGCAGAGTAGTGAAGACGACCGTATAATTTTTGTAGCGCTGTCCTCAACTTAGGAGCAACGTAATCTTGTTTGAAATGACATTAAAATGACTCACTTGCCACATATTTTCCCACGATTCTACATCTCCAGTAATGATAGGAGCATCAAGTGCCAACCCTGCGTTATTGATGCAAACGTCCACACTTCCCCACCTCTCCATTATCTTCTTGAACATGTCCATAATATCATCTTGCTTCCGTAAATCACACGTAACTGGCATAAACTGTCCACCGTTTGCTACAATATGTTCTTCAATAATCTATAAAATACAAAGTTATGAATTACAACAACCGAAATATCATTTCAAAGTTTACAATGTTTATTCGACAGATGAATCAAGCACAATGCCGTTTGATAAACACACTTGTGCTCTATTTCCGTCTGTATTTCTTCTGATTTATAGTTATCAAAGGATTTGTCAAAGATAAGAGTAAGACAATTTTGAAGATGCCTAGGGATAGTCATACGCCGTAGATCGAAGGACAGACAATACAACGGAAACAGAAAAAGGACAAAAGGGCAAATAATCTACAAAAAACTACACAGAAAACTGAAGATTGATAAACACAAACCCACTAAAATCCGGGAGTGACTCAGTTGCTCAGGAAGGGTAAGCAGTCCCTGCTCCACTAGTGGCACCCGTCATGTCGCTATTGCTACAACCCCTGTGTTAATCACAAGAAAAGTTTGAAGATACCAAAGGGGTAATCAGAAGCCGTAAATCGAAGAAGAACAGAAAACACAATGACCAAAGGACAAAAGGACAAAGAACGATCTACAAAACATTACACAGTAAACACGAACCACACTAAATATCGAATGTGAACTCATGTGCTTCGGCAGAGTAATAAGTTCCTGTTCCACTGCTGGAACCCGTCGTGGTACGTGTTACTCTTGCTACAAAACCGGTGATAAGTCATGAATGAGGAAAGGAGAGGATTGTGATTATGACAAACGTAACAGATAAATACTGCTATATATAATTGGAAAGTACAAAGGGAAAATTGAAATCTCATTTGTCGGTGTTTCGTTACTATCAATTTCGAGATGTAGGTCCAGGTAAAAAGCAGTCATAGCTGTAATTTTGGCATCCTATATTTCAAGCTCGATGGGATAGATGCGATCAACAAAATCACCAAATTATTTAGTAAAAGGACATCATCTATATAGCGGAACGTGAAATTAAAGGATCGGGCAAGCTTCGTATCGTTTTTCCTGAGAAGCCCTTGTATGACGTCTGCCTAATTCGAATAAAGGAAGAAGTCGGCGAGAAGAGGGGCACCGTTGGTACCATAGGAATGCTGAATCATTTAACACCTGATTTTAATTTACCTTTTCGATATATGAATGGTAGTATGTTAGTACATAATCCTAGATAAAGTGACTACTTACCTTAAATATAGTCAAGCGAAGTGGTAATCACCGATATTGATAGATCTCTCTTGTATTAATGATGACATGTCACTTAAAATTCCTTGATATAGTGACTAGAAAGAAACGTTTGTAGATACCAGGGGTAATCAGAAGCCGCAGGAAAGGGAACAGACAATTCTCCCACAGTCAAGTGAACTGGCAACTGAATATACCTGACTAATACTGATAGATCCGTCTTAATAAAGGGGTAATCAGAAGCCGCAAGTCGAAAGGGAACAGACAATTCTGCATAGATATAGACATTTAAGGACTACGATGCCCTACGTTTTATCAGAAACGTTACCACTTCGATATCCCGATTGTAAATTTTCCTTTCTTCAGTAGCAGAATTCCTGCATCCGTGTATAATGAGTGGTACATCCCTAGTCAATCCAGGTTTGCTCTTCCTAACAAGAACTTTAAATAGGTGATTACGAGAAACCAAACTTCATTGTCCTTACTTCAGACATTATATGGGCCCTATCATGAATTGAACTTAGCAATGGGTGTCATATATATAGCAGGAGATGCTAGCCCTTCCCGGATACCTGTTCTCAGTTTTGTCAGAGATTTTGATATGTGTTTAATTTTACTTTAATACGTTAATAAAGTTGTTGTTTTTGTATCTGGTTGTCTCTCTTTGCTCAACAGTATTTTCTTACTTGTTATGTAACCAATTAAATTAAAAGTTGTGAGCGTACCTGATGAAGGTAGTTTAGTTGTGAGCGTACCTGATGAAGGTTGTTTGGTTGTGAGCGTACCTGATGAAGGTTGTTTGGTTGTGAGCGTACCTGATGAAGGTTGTTTGGTTGTGAGCGTACCTGATGAAGGTTGTTTAGTTGTGAGCGTACCTGATGAAGGTAGTTTAGTTGTGAGCGTACCTGATGATGGTTGTTTGGTTGTGAGCGTACCTGATGAAGGTTGTTTGGTTGTGATCGTACCTGATGAAGGTTGTTTGGTGTGATCGTACCTGATGAAGGTTGTTTGGTTGTGATCGTACCTGATGAAGGTTGTTTGGTTGTGATCGTACCTGATGAAGGTTATTTGTGTGTGATCGTACCTGATGAAGGTTGTTTGGTTGTGAGCGTACCTGATGAAGGTTGTTTGGTTGTGAGCGTACCTGATGAAGGTTGTTCGGTTGTGATCGTACCTGATGAAGGTTGTTTGGTTGTGAGCGTACCTGATGAAGGTTGTTTGGTTGTGATCGTACCTGATGAAGGTTGTTTGGGTGTGATCGTACCTGTTGAAGGTTGTTTGGGTGTGAGCGTACCTGATCTGATGAAGGTTGTTTGGATGTGAGCGTACCTGATGAAGGTTGTTTGGTTTTGAGAATACCTGATGGAGGTTGTGAGCATACCTGATGAATGTTGTTTGTTTGTGAGCGTACCTGATGAAGGTTGTTTGTTTGTGAGCGTACCTGATGAAGGTTGTTTGGGTGTGAGCGACCAGATGAATGTTGTTTGGTTGTGAGCGTACCTGATGCAGGTTGCTTGGTTGTGACGGTACCTGAAGTAGGTTGTTTGGTTGTGACGGTACCTGATGAAGGTTGTTTGGTTGTGACCGTGCCTGACGATAGTTATTTGGTTTCAACCGTACCGTACTTATTCAACTAGATGTCTACGATTTCATCAAAATAAAAATATCTTTTTAGTGTTTTTGTCTATCGGATATCCGGTATTGCCACAACAGCTGGTAAAGTTTAACATAGGACCAGAAATGAAGAAATATATTTAATGAAAAGGTTGAACTTGATTGAACCCACATTGTGCATTCGTACACATTGAATGGTTTCTAATTAAATTGTTATTTTTTTGTCGATCGGAGATCCAAGATGTCCGCTACCAGGGAACATGGTTACAATTTGACCCTATAAACAACTCTATCTCAGAGGAAAGAAATACTGATTCTAATCTGTTTGTGAATAACCAGGTGAACCTCTAGATTAAGTGCCCTCATTGTAACTCTATCCTTTCCAATCTTGTGAGTGAGCGTACCTGATGAAGGTTGTTTGTTGGTTGTGAGCGTACCTGATGAAGGTTGTTTGTTGGTTGTGAGCGTACCTGATGAAGGTTGTTTATTGGTTGTGAGCGTACCTGATGAAGGTTGTTTATTGGTTGTGAGCGTACCTGATGAAGGTTGTTTATTGGTTGTGAGCGTACCTGATGAAGGTTGTTTATTGGTTGTGAGTGTACCTGATGAAGGTTGTTTGTTTGTGAGCGTACCTGATGAAGGTTGTTTGTTTGTGAGCGTACCTGATGAAGGTTGTTTGGGTGTGAGCGACCAGATGAATGTTGTTTGGTTGTGAGCGTACCTGATGCAGGTTGCTTGGTTGTGACGGTACCTGAAGTAGGTTGTTTGGTTGTGACGGTACCTGATGAAGGTTGTTTGGTTGTGACCGTGCCTGACGATAGTTATTTGGTTTCAACCGTACCGTACTTATTCAACTAGATGTCTACGATTTCATCAAAATAAAAATATCTTTTTAGTGTTTTTGTCTATCGGATATCCGGTATTGCCACAACAGCTGGTAAAGTTTAACATAGGACCAGAAATGAAGAAATATATTTAATGAAAAGGTTGAACTTGATTGAACCCACATTGTGCATTCGTACACATTGAATGGTTTCTAATTAAATTGTTATTTTTTTGTCGATCGGAGATCCAAGATGTCCGCTACCAGGGAACATGGTTACAATTTGACCCTATAAACAACTCTATCTCAGAGGAAAGAAATACTGATTCTAATCTGTTTGTGAATAACCAGGTGAACCTCTAGATTAAGTGCCCTCATTGTAACTCTATCCTTTCCAATCTTGTGAGTGAGCGTACCTGATGAAGGTTGTTTGTTGGTTGTGAGCGTACCTGATGAAGGTTGTTTGTTGGTTGTGAGCGTACCTGATGAAGGTTGTTTATTGGTTGTGAGCGTACCTGATGAAGGTTGTTTATTGGTTGTGAGCGTACCTGATGAAGGTTGTTTGTTGGTTGTGAGCGTACCTGATGAAGGTTGTTTATTGGTTGTGAGCGTACCTGATGAAGATTGTTCCACAAGCGCATCATACACACTAAGTTACATATCTACGTTTTCATTATGGTTATTATAAATCATCACAATAAAGCTGATATCAAAGCAGGAATTGGTTGAACATGTTCTTTGTATGATGCCTTGAAATCTCACTTAAAAGGATCTACGAGCGGATACCTTTAATTTGTCTTCACTTCTAGAACATCCCACTACCTTCATACCATGCTTAGCTAGATTCTTGCATGTAACCTCTCCTATTCCCATTGATGCCCCAGTTACAAGTACCACTCTATCTCTCCATCTGTCCATGTTGATTCTGAAAACAACGGCATAATTATTATTAGGATAGCCAATGCTACTAGGTTAGTATATCTCAATAATTCACTCCTTGTACTTTTATTCAGTATTACTACTGCGTGTAAAACATTGTGAAATACCGGGGGTATTGATGCGAATACAGATGTCTGAACGCTTCTTTGTTCTATTATTAGATTTATCGGTCAAAAGCACACTAGGGCTTGGGTTGTATTGTTATTTTAACATGCCGACTATAAATAAAACTTATCTTATTTTATCTTTCTTTATTTTTATCAGCTTTTACTTTTGTAGTATTAACCGATTTTTAAAACCAACGACATAAAAGAGACACCGTCATATAACGTGTGTCCTTACATTGTACGTGACGTCATATAACGTGTGTCCTTACATTGTACGTGACGTCATATAGCGTGTGTCCTTACATTGTACGTGACGTCATATAACGTGTGTCCTTACATTGTACGTGACGTCATATAACGTGTGTCCTTACATTGTACGTGTGATAAAGAAAATCAAGTTTTCTTACTGTTATCAATTCTTCCTTGGAGAAAATTCTGAAATAGAAATAACACGGAATTCAATCACGACCTTTACCTTTACTTTCTCAAACCTGTTGGTCTTACTTCCGGGTTGTGTAGGTGTTTGTGCTGTCGGTGTTTGTCTGGTATTTTCTCTCTAATTCGTGGTTCACCTTTATCTCTAAGTCATGCATTGATAATAAAAGAATACATACTTCTGTCAGTTGATGTATACTAATAAGAGATCGATTAGTCACATGATCTGTGTGACAGCTTGTAGTTATAACATTATATACCAAATAAAATGGACTAAATATCGACTGAACACAAGTTTCTCCGCGTGACCGTGGAGGCCATACATTATAAATGTACAGATTTAGCAAGGGAAAGCAAAGAGCGATCAAAATGACCATCGTCTCTTGGAAGAAATATCAGAAAAATGGGAAAATTGTTATGCAAAAGAAAAATAAAGACTTGTCACCCTTATCGTTACAGAATGCGTAGGGTTAGGGTTAGGGTCTTACTGTTTAATGCCACGTTCGACAATAGTTCAGCTATATCGTGGTAGTCAGTTTTATTGGTGGAGGAAACCGGAGGACCCGGAGAAAACCACCGACCTGTTGCTGACACACTTTATCACAATATTGTATCGAGCACACCTCGACTGGACGGGATTCGAATTCACAAACTTTAGTGGTGATAGGCACTGATTACATAGGTAGTTTTCTATCCAACTATCATACGATAACGACCACGACGGCCCCTTAGAATATGTAAATAGACAATTTAATTAAAAAAAAATCAAACAATTCTATTTTATAAGAAAGATTACCAAATTTGTAATATATTGTACTTTCATTGTTGTGTAAATTGTACATGTATTTAGTAAATTGTACATGTATTTAGTATGAATCTCTTCACACTTGTAGAAAAATACAAGATAATGCCATCCATTGTATTTAAGGCAGTATCACAGAAATAACATGTAATAACATTTAATATCATACATTTTTGTTTCTTCAGAAAAGAATTCAGCAAAATGGAAACAATACTGAATGCCGAGATGGATGACTGTTTCGTAAGACGAACCGATGCTTTATTAGAGTGCCTCATGTTTATGCTAATTTTGATGTAATAACATGCATTTTTATTAACACAAGATTACTTTAATGAAGCACATTTGAACAGTTGTAGAGGTATTAAGATGTGTGATATGGAAATTATATCAAAGACGAATGTTAATTGTTGGTCGACAGCTGTACTCTCAAGGACGTATGTAATGTAATGACAACACATTTTACAACTGCAATTTCCTTTTACAGAGAAACTTGACAAGGTTATCGAACTATGAAAATGGGTCCAAGGTCATGTGTTATATAACTGTTTGGTAAATTAGATCCAAAGATGGTTTAACTATGTATAGAAAAGAGCATAACAACAAAGAAAACTTACAAATGTATGACAAAGAAAACTTACAAATGTATGACAAAGAAAACTTACAAATGTATGACAAAGAAAAAGGACAAAAGAACAAACAATGATCTACAAAACATTACACAAGTACAGATCGAGTAACACGAACCCCAATAAAAACAGGGGTTAACTCAGATACTCCAGAGGACCCTTGTAAATTGTTATAATTTGTGTCCAATCCAATTGTTATAATATTTAGCAATAACATATGTTTAATCTAACTCCAGAAGGGTAAGCAGTTATTGCTCCCCTAGTGACAGTCGTATTATTCTAGTTACAAAATCGGTGAGTTATGAAGTCATGAATGAGGAAAAGACCAGGAAGTGCTTACGACAAGTAGAACATATTCATGATCATTCCGTAACGGTTAACAAAGTCATGGTGGCGACCGTAAAACTTTCGAAGTGACGACTTCAACTTCACCAATAGGAACCATTGGTTCAATAGCTTCCTTGTTAGCAGCAACCTTCTATCAATGAAATACTGATAGGAACCACAAGCTCTGGAATATCGGGTCAATTGAGAAGTATATCTGCAACAAATGATAAAAATAACACCTGTCTCATTTCCATGACAAGTTACCTAAATGACAGGTATGTTGTTGTCCCTGCAGCCGATGTCCATAGCAATGTTGTGTTTGTATGTAGATACAATTACAGACTTCTTGATAAAGGAATTAGATATTGTCAATTTCCTTGGCAACCATACATATACCCGACACCTACAAAGATGAAATCCTGGACAATCATAAATCTGTTTTCTGTTCCTTTGGTATTTCAACCAATGATGAAAACTGAATCTTCTAACACTCTACTGGATACATAAATTGCATTTGTCATCACGAACAGCGTTACGTTGTAGGGTTTACTAAATGATTCACAAAACCTCTTTCAAAATTATATTACCATCTATTCTATCAGTGGTCAAACCCGAGTTACTGTGACACTATCTACTCAAGGGTTGGTGTGAATCAGATGTGGATTCTGAAAAATTATAAAGATCTATACACACAACCAATGTCACTCTATATATGCAATAACATTCAAATATTGGACTTCTCTACCCCTTACACAACTCTTCCCCACTTTAAACTAAAGACAAATAAAAAAAAATGGTTCAACTTTGTTTGATAAGAGTAGAATGTTCCAAATAGATACAAACATGTTTAAGCGAAGGACAAGTCCTATTTTGTGAAGAAGAAAACAACCCCCTCTGTTCTCTGCAACTGATATTATGAAAGTTAAATGATCTAGTTTTTGATTGGCAACATTATGTGCTATGTTTGGTGGACAAGGTTTTCAACAGACAGGTGGCATTCCTATGGGTACCAACTGTGTGCCTATTATCAGCGACTTGTTCCTTTATTCGAATGAAACAGACGATATACAGAGACATCTGAAGAAAAACGAAATAAGATAGACTGGTTCTTTAACTGCACACTCCGCTAAATAGATGATGTCTTTTCACTAAATAATTAAAAGTTTGGTGACTATGTTTATCACTTCCATCACATTGAACTTGAAATAAATGTCACCACAAACACAGCTTCATACCTTGAACTAAACCTAGAAATTGACATCGAGTGCAGTTAAAAACGAAGATTTACGAAAAAAGAGATGATTTCAAATTTCTCATGGTGAACTTTCCATTTCTACATAGCAACATTCAGACAGATCTTGCATGTGGAGTGTATATCCCTAAATTGATACAGTATTCCAGAGCTTGTGGTTCCTATGATTGGTAGAGGGTGCTGCTAACAGGAATGTCATCGAACCAAATGTTCAGTTGAATTTATTACTTCGAACGTTTTACGGTCGCCACAGTGACTTGTTGTCTGTTACGGAATGTCTGTGTCACAAATGACCATGGATGAGTTTCGTTTGTCGTAATCATAATCCAACCCTTTCCTCATTCAAGACTTATCACCGGGTTTGTAACAAGAGTAACGCGATGGGTACCACAAGCGGATCAAGAACTGCTTACCCTCCTGGAGCACCCGATTTTTTGTGTGAAGTTCGTGTTGCTCGATTTTGAGTTTTCTGTTTGGTGTTTTGTACATCATTGTTTGTCCGTTTGTTCTTTTTCTATTGTCCATTGTATTGTCTGTCCTTCTTCGATTTACGGCTTCTGATTACCAATTTTGTATCTTCAAATTTTCTTACAAAGATAATTCAGGGTTCCAACAATGAGGCATAATTCTAATAACACCATTCTATAGCTCAATTTGAGAATCTTAAAATACAGGAAACATTTGTAGCAATTAATACATATCATTCTACATATATATAAAAGGTTCATGATTTTTCACATTTCTGTTTTTGTTGGAGTTTGTTCTGTATTCACTATTATGAAAGTTTGTGTCATCTGCTGTTTAGTTTTTGTGGGAGTTTGTTCTGTATTCACTAGTATGAAAGTTTGTGTCATCTGCTGTTTAGTTTTTGTTGGAGTTTGTTCTGTATTCACTATTATGAAAGTCATCTGCTGTTTAGTTTTTGTGGGAGTTTGTTCTGTATTCACTATTATGAAAGTTTGTGTCATCTGCTGTTTAGTTTTTGTTGGAGTTTGTTCTGTATTCACTATTATGAAAGTCATCTGCTGTTTAGTTTTTGTGGGAGTTTGTTCTGTATTCACTATTATGAAAGTTTGTGTCATCTGCTGTTTAGTTTTTGTGGGAGTTTGTTCTGTATTCACTATTATGAAAGTTTGTGTCATCTGCTGTTTAGTTTTTGTGGGAGTTTGTTCTGTATTCACTATTATGAAAGTCATCTGCTGTTTAGTTTTTGTGGGAGTTTGTTCTGTATTCACTATTATGAAAGTCATCTGCTGTTTAGTTTTTGTGGGAGTTTGTTCTGTATTCACTATTATGAAAGTTTGTGTCATCTGCTGTTTAGTTTTTGTGGGAGTTTGTTCTGTATTCACTATTATGAAAGTTTGTGTCATCTGCTGTTTAGTTTTTGTGGGAGTTTGTTCTGTATTCACTATTATGAAAGTCATCTGCTGTTTAGTTTTTGTGGGAGTTTGTTCTGTATTCACTATTATGAAAGTCATCTGCTGTTTAGTTTTTGTGGGAGTTTGTTCTCAATAATTTATGGGAGTTTGTGTTCGGTGTTTCTCAGATTTTTTGGGAAACTTGTGTTGACTGACCATTTTTTCAGTATGTTGTATTTAGTCCAGTCTATTTAGTTTTTATAGGGATTTGCATGCATGGTTTCATTTTCCGTGTTTTTGTGGTTTCATGTGTTGTTTGATCTTATGTGTTTTTGTGGCTTCATGTGTTGTTTGATCTTCAGTGCTGTGTAGCTTCATCTGTTGTTTGATCTTATGTGTTTTTGTGGCTTTATGTGTTGTTTGATCTTATGTGTTTTTGTGGCTTCATGTGTTGTCTGATCTTCAGTGTTGTGTGGCTTCATGTGTTATTTGATCTTATGTGTTTTTGTGGCTTCATGTGTTGTTTGATCTTCAGTGTTGTGTGGCTTCATGTGTTGTTTGATCTTATGTGTTTTTGTGGCTTCATGTGTTGTTTGATCTTCAGTGTTGTGTGGCTTCATGTGTTTTTTGTTTGATCTTATGTGTTTTTGTGGCTTTATGTGTTGTTTGATCTTATGTGTTTTTGTGGCTTCATGTGTTGTTTGATCTTGTGTGTTTTTGTGGCTTCATGTGTTGTTTGATCTTCAGTGTTGTGTGGTTTCATGTATTGTTTGATCTTCAGTGTTGTGTGGCTTTATGTGTTGTTTGATCTTATGTGTTTTTGTGGCTTCATGTGTTGTTTGATCTTCAGTGTTGTGTGGCTTCATGTGTTGTTTGATCTTCAGTGTTTTGTGGCTTCATGTGTTGTTTGATCTTATGTGTTTTTGTGGCTTCATGTGTTGTTTGATCTTATGTTTTTTGTGGCTTCATGTGTTGTTTGATCTTATGTGTTTTTGTGGCTTCATGTGTTGTTTGATCTTCAGTGCTGTGTGGCTTCATCTGTTGTTTGATCTTATGTGTTTTTGTGGCTTCATGTGTTGTTTGATCTTCAGTGTTGTGTGGCTTCATGTGTTGTTTGATCTTATGTGTTTTTGTGGCTTTATGTGTTGTTTGATCTTATGTGTTTTTGTGGCTTCATGTGTTGTTTGATCTTATGTGTTTTTGTGGCTTCATGTGTTGTTTGATCTTATGTGTTTTTGTGGCTTCATGTGTTGTTTGATCTTATGTGTTTTTGTGGCTTCATGTGTTTTTTTATCTTCAGTGTTGTGTGGTTTCATCTTCAGTGTTGTGTGGCTTCATGTGTTGTTTGATCTTCAGTGTATTGTGGCTTCATGTGTTGTTTGATCTTATGTGTTTTTGTGGCTTCATGTGTTGTTTGATCTTATGTTTTTTTGTGGCTTCATGTGTTGTTTGGTCTTATGTGTTTTTGTGGCTTCATGTGTTGTTTGATCTTCAGTGCTGTGTGGCTTCATCTGTTGTTTGATCTTATGTGTTTTTGTGGCTTCATGTGTTGTTTGATCTTCAGTGCTGTGTGGCTTCATCTGTTGTTTGATCTTATGTGTTTTTGTGGCTTCATGTATTGTTTGATCTTATGTGTTTTTGTGGCTTTATGTGTTGTTTGATCCTATGTGTTTTTGTGGCTTCATCTGTTGTTTGATCTTCAGTGTTGTTTGATCTTCAGTGTTGTGTGGCTTTATGTGTTGTTTGATCTTCAGTGTTGTGTGGTTTCATGTGTTGTTTGATCTTCAGTGTTGTGTGGCTTCATGTGTTGTTTGATCTTATGTGTTTTTGTGGTTTCATGTGTTGTTTGATCTTCAGTGTTGTGTGGCTTCATGTGTTGTTTGATCTTCAGTGTTGTGTGGCTTCATGTGTTGTTTGATCTTCAGTGTTGTGTGGTTTCATGTGTTGTTTGATCTTCAGTGTTGTGTGGCTTCATGTGTTGTTTGATCTTCAGTGTTTTGTGGCTTTATGTGTTGTTTGATCTTATGTGTTTTTGTGGCTTCATGTGTTGTTTGATCTTATGTGTTTTTGTGGCTTTATGTGTTGTTTGATCCTATGTGTTTTTGTGGCTTCATGTGTTGTTTGATCTTCAGTGTTGTGTGGCTTCATGTGTTGTTTGATCTTCAGTGTGGTGTGGCTTCATGTGTTGTTTGATCTTATGTGTTTTTGTGGCTTCATGTGTTGTTTGATCTTCAGTGTTGTGTGGTTTCATCTTCAGTGTTGTGTGGCTTCATGTGTTGTTTGATCTTATGTGTTTTTGTGGCTTCATGTGTTGTTTGATCTTCAGTGTTGTGTGGCTTCATGTGTTGTTTGATCTTATGTGTTTTTGTGGCTTTATGTGTTGTTTGAACTTATGTGTTTTTGTGGTTTTATGTGTTGTTTGATCTTATGTGTTTTTGTGGCTTCATGTGTTGTTTGATCTTATGTGTTTTTGTGGCTTCATGTGTTGTTTGATCTTCAGTGTTGTGTGGCTTCATGTGTTTTTTGTTTGATCTTATGTGTTTTTGAGGCTTCATGTGTTGTTTGATCTTATGTGTTTTTGTGGCTTTATGTGTTGTTTGATCTTATGTGTTTTTGTGGCTTCATGTGTTGTTTGATCTTCAGTGTTGTGTGGCTTTGTTTCATTTGATCTTATGTGTTTTTGTGGCTTCATGTGTTGTTTGATCATCAGTGTTGTGTGGCTTCATGTGTTGTTTGATCTTATGTGTTTTGTGGCTTTATGTGTTGTTTGATCTTATGTGCTTTTGTGGCTTTATGTGTTGTTTGATCTTATGTGTTTTTGTGGCTTCATGTGTTGTTTGATCTTATGTGCTTTTGTGGCTTTATGTGTTGTTTGATCTTATGTGTTTTTGTGGCTTCATGTGTTGTTTGATCTTCAGTGTTGTGTGGTTTCATCTGTTGTTTGATCTTATGTGTTTTTGTGGCTTCATGTATTGTTTGATCTTATGTGTTTTTGTGGCTTTATGTGTTGTTTGATCCTATGTGTTTTTGTGGCTTCATCTGTTGTTTGATCTTCAGTGTTGTTTGATCTTCAGTGTTGTGTGGCTTTATGTGTTGTTTGATCTTCAGTGTTGTGTGGTTTCATGTGTTGTTTGATCTTCAGTGTTGTGTGGCTTCATGTGTTGTTTGATCTTATGTGTTTTTGTGGTTTCATGTGTTGTTTGATCTTCAGTGTTGTGTGGCTTCATGTGTTGTTTGATCTTCAGTGTTGTGTGGCTTCATGTGTTGTTTGATCTTCAGTGTTGTGTGGTTTCATGTGTTGTTTGATCTTCAGTGTTGTGTGGCTTCATGTGTTGTTTGATCTTCAGTGTTTTGTGGCTTTATGTGTTGTTTGATCTTATGTGTTTTTGTGGCTTTATGTGTTGTTTGATCCTATGTGTTTTTGTGGCTTCATGTGTTGTTTGATCTTCAGTGTTGTGTGGCTTCATGTGTTGTTTGATCTTCAGTGTGGTGTGGCTTTATGTGTTGTTTGATCTTATGTGTTTTTGTGGCTTCATGTGTTGTTTGATCTTCAGTGTTGTGTGGTTTCATCTTCAGTGTTGTGTGGCTTCATGTGTTGTTTGATCTTATGTGTTTTTGTGGCTTCATGTGTTGTTTGATCTTCAGTGTTGTGTGGCTTCATGTGTTGTTTGATCTTATGTGTTTTTGTGGCTTTATGTGTTGTTTGAACTTATGTGTTTTTGTGGTTTTATGTGTTGTTTGATCTTATGTGTTTTTGTGGCTTCATGTGTTGTTTGATCTTATGTGTTTTTGTGGCTTCATGTGTTGTTTGATCTTCAGTGTTGTGTGGCTTCATGTGTTTTTTGTTTGATCTTATGTGTTTTTGAGGCTTCATGTGTTGTTTGATCTTATGTGTTTTTGTGGCTTTATGTGTTGTTTGATCTTATGTGTTTTTGTGGCTTCATGTGTTGTTTGATCTTCAGTGTTGTGTGGCTTTGTTTCATTTGATCTTATGTGTTTTTGTGGCTTCATGTTTTGTTTGATCATCAGTGTTGTGTGGCTTCATGTGTTGTTTGATCTTATGTGTTTTGTGGCTTTATGTGTTGTTTGATCTTATGTGCTTTTGTGGCTTTATGTGTTGTTTGATCTTATGTGTTTTTGTGGCTTCATGTGTTGTTTGATCTTATGTGTTTTTGTGGCTTTATGTGTTGTTTGATCTTATGTGTTTTTGTGGCTTCATGTGTTGTTTGATCTTCAGTGTTGTGTGGTTTCATGTGTTGTTTGATCTTCAGTGTTGTGTGGCTTTATGTGTTGTTTGATCTTATGTGTTTTTGTGGCTTCATGTGTTGTTTGATCTTCAGTGTTGTGTGGCTTCATGTGTTGTTTGATCTTATGTGTTTTTGTGGCTTCATGTGTTGTTTTATCTTGTGTCTTTTTGTGGATTCATGTGTTGTGTGGCTTCATGTGTTTTTTGTTTGATCTTATGTGTTTTTTTGTTTGATCTTATGTGTTTTTGTGGCTTCACGTGTTGTTTGATCTTGTGTGTTTTTGTGGCTACATGTGTTGTTTGATCTTCAGTGTTGTGTGGCTTCATGTGTTGTTTGATCTTCAGTGCTTTGTGGCTTTATGTGTTGTTTGATCTTATGTGTTTTTGTGGCTTCATGTGTTGTTTGATCTTCAGTGTTGTGTGGTTTCATCTTCAGTGTTGTGCGGCTTCATGTGTTGTTTGATCTTATGTGTTTTTGTGGCTTCATGTGTTGTTTGATCTTCAGTGTTGTGTGGCTTCATGTGTTGTTTGATCTTATGTGTTTTTGTGGCTTTATGTGTTGTTTGAACTTATGTTTGTTTGTGGCTTTTTGTGTTGTTTGATCTTATGTGTTTTTGTGGCTTCATGTGTTGTTTGATCTTATGTGTTTTTGTGGCTTCATGTGTTGTTTGATCTTCAGTGTTGTGTGGCTTCATGTGTTTTTTGTTTGATCTTATGTGTTTTTGAGGCTTCATGTGTTGTTTGATCTTTTGTGTTTTTGTGGCTTTATGTGTTGTTTGATCTTATGTGTTTTTGTAGCTTCATGTGTTGTTTGATCTTCAGTGTTGTGTGGCTTTGTTTCATTTGATCTTATGTGTTTTTGTGGCTTCATGTGTTGTTTGATCATCAGTGTTGTGTGGCTTCATGTGTTGTTTGATCTTATGTGTTTTGTGGCTTCATGTGTTGTTTGATCTTATGTGCTTTTGTCGCTTTATGTGTTGTTTGATCTTATGTGTTTTTGTGGCTTCATGTGTTGTTTGATCTTCAGTGTTGTGTGGTTTCATGTGTTGTTTGATCTTCAGTGTTGTGTGGCTTTATGTGTTGTTTGATCTTATGTGTTTTTGTGGCTTCATGTGTTGTTTGATCTTCAGTGTTGTGTGGCTTCATGTGTTGTTTGATCTTATGTGTTTTTGTGGCTTCATGTGTTGTTTTATCTTGTGTGTTTTTGTGGATTCATGTGTTGTGTGGCTTCATGTGTTTTTTGTTTGATCTTATGTGTTTTTTTGTTTGATCTTATGTGTTTTTGTGGCTTCACGTGTTGTTTGATCTTCAGTGTTGTGTGATTTCATCTTCAGTGTTGTGTGGCTTCATGTGTTGTTTGATCTTCAGTGTTGTGTGGTTTCATCTTTAGTGTTGTGTGGCATCATGTGTTGTTAGATCTTATGTGTTTTTGTGGTTTCATGTGTTGTTTGATCTTCAGTGTTGTGTGGCTTCATGTGTTGTTTGATCTTATGTGTTTTTGTAGCTTCATGTGTTGTTTGATCTTATGTGTTTTTGTGGCTTCATGTGTTGTTTGATCTTCAGTGTTGTGTGGCTTTATGTGTTGTTTGATCTTATGTGTTTTTGTGGTTTCATGTGTTGAGTGGCTTCATGTGTTGTTTGATCTTATGTGTTTTTGTGGTTTCATGTGTTGTTTGATCTTCAGTGTTGTGTGGCTTTATGTGTTGTTTGATCTTATGTGTTTTTGTGGCTTCATGTGTTGTTTGATCTTCAGTGTTGTGTGGCTTCATGTGTTGTTTGATCTTATATGTTTTTGTGGCTTCATGTGTTGTTTGATCTTGTGTGTTTTTGTGGCTTCATGTGTTGTTTGATCTTCAGTGTTGTGTGGCTTCATGTGTTTTTTGTTTGATCTTATGTGTTTTTGTGGTTTTATGTGTTGTTTGATCTTATGTGTTTTTGTGGCTTCATGTGTTGTTTGATCTTGTGTGTTTTTGTGGCTTCATGTGTTGTTTGATCTTCAGTGTTGTGTGGTTTCATGTGTTGTTTGATCTTCAGTGTTGTGTGGCTTTATGTGTTGTTTGATCTTATGTGTTTTTGTGGCTTCATGTGTTGTTTGATCTTCAGTGTTGTGTGGCTTCATGTGTTGTTTGATCTTCAGTGTTTTGTGGCTTTATGTGTTGTTTGATCTTATGTGTTTTTGTGGCTTCATGTGTTGTTTGATCTTATGTGTTTTTGTGGCTTCATGTGTTGTTTGATCTTATGTGTTTTTGTGGCTTCATGTGTTGTTTGATCTTCAGTGTTGTGTGGCTTCATGTGTTGTTTGATCTTATGTGTTTTTGTAGCTTCATGTGTTGTTTGATCTTATGTGATTTTGTGGCTTCATGTGTTGTTTGATCTTCAGTGTTGTGTGGCTTTATGTGTTGTTTGATCTTATGTGTTTTTGTGGCTTCATGTGTTGTTTGATCTTATGTGTTTTTGTGGCTTTATGTGTTGTTTGATCTTCAGTGCTGTGTGGCTTCATCTGTTGTTTGATCTTATGTGTTTTTGTGGCTTCATGTGTTGTTTGATCTTCAGTGTTGTGTGGTTTCATCTTTAGTGTTGTGTGGCTTCATGTGTTGTTTGATCTTATGTGTTTTTGTGGTTTCATGTGTTGTTTGATCTTCAGTGTTGTGTGGCTTCATGTGTTGTTTGATCTTATGTGTTTTTGTAGCTTCATGTGTTGTTTGATCTTATGTGTTTTTGTGGCTTCATGTGTTGTTTGATCTTCAGTGTTGTGTGGCTTCATGTGTTGTTTGATCTTATGTGTTTTTGTGGTTTCATGTGTTGTGTGGCTTCATGTGTTGTTTGATCTTATGTGTTTTTGTGGTTTCATGTGTTGTTTGATCTTCAGTGTTTTTGTGGCTTCATGTGTTGTTTGATCTTATGTGTTTTTGTGGCTTCATGTGTTGTTTGATCTTCAGTGTTTTTGTGGCTTCATGTGTTGTTTGATCTTATGTGTTTTTGTGGCTTCATGTGTTGTTTGATCTTCAGTGCTGTGTGGCTTCATCTGTTGTTTGATCATTTGTGTTTTTGTGGCTTCATGTGTTGTTTGATCTTCAGTGTTGTGTGGCTTTATTTGTTGTTTGATCTTATGTGTTTTTGTGGCTTCATGTGTTGTTTGATCTTCAGTGCTGTGTGGCTTCATCTGTTGTTTGATCTTATGTTTTTGTGGCTTCATGTGTTGTTTGATCTTATGTGTTGTGTGGCTTTATGTGTTGTTTGATCTTATGTGTTTTTATGTGTTGTTTGATCTTATGTGTTTTTGTGGCTTCATGTGTTGTTTGATCTTCAGTGTTGTGTGGCTTTATGTGTTGTTTGATCTTATGTGTTTTTGTGGCTTCATGTGTTGTTTGATCTTATGTGTTTTTGTGGCTTTATGTGTTGTTTGATCTTCAGTGCTGTGTGGCTTCATCTGTTGTTTGATCTTATGTGTTTTTGTGGCTTCATGTGTTGTTTGATCTTCAGTGTTGTGTGGTTTCACGTGTTGTTTGATCTTCAGTGTTGTGTGATTTCATCTTCAGTGTTGTGTGGCTTCATGTGTTGTTTGATCTTCAGTGTTGTGTGGTTTCATCTTTAGTGTTGTGTGGCATCATGTGTTGTTAGATCTTATGTGTTTTTGTGGTTTCATGTGTTGTTTGATCTTCAGTGTTGTGTGGCTTCATGTGTTGTTTGATCTTATGTGTTTTTGTAGCTTCATGTGTTGTTTGATCTTATGTGTTTTTGTGGCTTCATGTGTTGTTTGATCTTCAGTGTTGTGTGGCTTTATGTGTTGTTTGATCTTATGTGTTTTTGTGGTTTCATGTGTTGAGTGGCTTCATGTGTTGTTTGATCTTATGTGTTTTTGTGGTTTCATGTGTTGTTTGATCTTCAGTGTTGTGTGGCTTTATGTGTTGTTTGATCTTATGTGTTTTTGTGGCTTCATGTGTTGTTTGATCTTCAGTGTTGTGTGGCTTCATGTGTTGTTTGATCTTATATGTTTTTGTGGCTTCATGTGTTGTTTGATCTTGTGTGTTTTTGTGGCTTCATGTGTTGTTTGATCTTCAGTGTTGTGTGGCTTCATGTGTTTTTTGTTTGATCTTATGTGTTTTTGTGGTTTTATGTGTTGTTTGATCTTATGTGTTTTTGTGGCTTCATGTGTTGTTTGATCTTGTGTGTTTTTGTGGCTTCATGTGTTGTTTGATCTTCAGTGTTGTGTGGTTTCATGTGTTGTTTGATCTTCAGTGTTGTGTGGCTATATGTGTTGTTTGATCTTATGTGTTTTTGTGGCTTCATGTGTTGTTTGATCTTCAGTGTTGTGTGGCTTCATGTGTTGTTTGATCTTCAGTGTTTTGTGGCTTTATGTGTTGTTTGATCTTATGTGTTTTTGTGGCTTCATGTGTTGTTTGATCTTATGTGTTTTTGTGGCTTCATGTGTTGTTTGATCTTATGTGTTTTTGTGGCTTCATGTGTTGTTTGATCTTCAGTGTTGTGTGGCTTCATGTGTTGTTTGATCTTATGTGTTTTTGTAGCTTCATGTGTTGTTTGATCTTATGTGATTTTGTGGCTTCATGTGTTGTTTGATCTTCAGTGTTGTGTGGCTTTATGTGTTGTTTGATCTTATGTGTTTTTGTGGCTTCATGTGTTGTTTGATCTTATGTGTTTTTGTGGCTTTATGTGTTGTTTGATCTTCAGTGCTGTGTGGCTTCATCTGTTGTTTGATCTTATGTGTTTTTGTGGCTTCATGTGTTGTTTGATCTTCAGTGTTGTGTGGTTTCATCTTTAGTGTTGTGTGGCTTCATGTGTTGTTTGATCTTATGTGTTTTTGTGGTTTCATGTGTTGTTTGATCTTCAGTGTTGTGTGGCTTCATGTGTTGTTTGATCTTATGTGTTTTGTAGCTTCATGTGTTGTTTGATCTTATGTGTTTTTGTGGCTTCATGTGTTGTTTGATCTTCAGTGTTGTGTGGCTTCATGTGTTGTTTGATCTTATGTGTTTTTGTGGTTTCATGTGTTGTGTGGCTTCATGTGTTGTTTGATCTTATGTGTTTTTGTGGTTTCATGTGTTGTTTGATCTTCAGTGTTGTGTGGCTTTATGTGTTGTTTGATCTTATGTGTTTTTGTGGCTTCATGTGTTGTTTGATCTTCAGTGTTTTTGTGGCTTCATGTGTTGTTTGATCTTATGTGTTTTTGTGGCTTCATGTGTTGTTTGATCTTCAGTGCTGTGTGGCTTCATCTGTTGTTTGATCATTTGTGTTTTTGTGGCTTCATGTGTTGTTTGATCTTCAGTGTTGTGTGGCTTTATTTGTTGTTTGATCTTATGTGTTTTTGTGGCTTCATGTGTTGTTTGATCTTCAGTGCTGTGTGGCTTCATCTGTTGTTTGATCTTATGTTTTTGTGGCTTCATGTGTTGTTTGATCTTCAGTGTTGTGTGGTTTCATGTGTTGTTTGATCTTCAGTGTTGTGTGGCTTTATGTGTTGTTTGATCTTATGTGTTTTTGTGGCTTCATGTGTTGTTTGATCTTCAGTGTTGTGTGGCTTCATGTGTTGTTTGATCTTCAGTGTTTTGTGGCTTTATGTGTTGTTTGATCTTATGTGTTTTTGTGGCTTCATGTGTTGTTTGATCTTATGTGTTTTTGTGGCTTCATGTGTTGTTTGATCTTATGTGTTTTTGTGGCTTCATGTGTTGTTTGATCTTCAGTGTTGTGTGGCTTCATGTGTTGTTTGATCTTATGTGTTTTTGTAGCTTCATGTGTTGTTTGATCTTATGTGATTTTGTGGCTTCATGTGTTGTTTGATCTTCAGTGTTGTGTGGCTTTATGTGTTGTTTGATCTTATGTGTTTTTGTGGCTTCATGTGTTGTTTGATCTTATGTGTTTTTGTGGCTTTATGTGTTGTTTGATCTTCAGTGCTGTGTGGCTTCATCTGTTGTTTGATCTTATGTGTTTTTGTGGCTTCATGTGTTGTTTGATCTTCAGTGTTGTGTGGTTTCATCTTTAGTGTTGTGTGGCTTCATGTGTTGTTTGATCTTATGTGTTTTTGTGGTTTCATGTGTTGTTTGATCTTCAGTGTTGTGTGGCTTCATGTGTTGTTTGATCTTATGTGTTTTTGTAGCTTCATGTGTTGTTTGATCTTATGTGTTTTTGTGGCTTCATGTGTTGTTTGATCTTCAGTGTTGTGTGGCTTCATGTGTTGTTTGATCTTATGTGTTTTTGTGGTTTCATGTGTTGTGTGGCTTCATGTGTTGTTTGATCTTATGTGTTTTTGTGGTTTCATGTGTTGTTTGATCTTCAGTGTTTTTGTGGCTTCATGTGTTGTTTGATCTTATGTGTTTTTGTGGCTTCATGTGTTGTTTGATCTTCAGTGTTTTTGTGGCTTCATGTGTTGTTTGATCTTATGTGTTTTTGTGGCTTCATGTGTTGTTTGATCTTCAGTGCTGTGTGGCTTCATCTGTTGTTTGATCATTTGTGTTTTTGTGGCTTCATGTGTTGTTTGATCTTCAGTGTTGTGTGGCTTTATTTGTTGTTTGATCTTATGTGTTTTTGTGGCTTCATGTGTTGTTTGATCTTCAGTGCTGTGTGGCTTCATCTGTTGTTTGATCTTATGTTTTTGTGGCTTCATGTGTTGTTTGATCTTATGTGTTGTGTGGCTTTATGTGTTGTTTGATCTTATGTGTTTTTATGTGTTGTTTGATCTTATGTGTTTTTGTGGCTTCATGTGTTGTTTGATCTTCAGTGTTGTGTGGCTTTATGTGTTGTTTGATCTTATGTGTTTTTGTGGCTTCATGTGTTGTTTGATCTTATGTGTTTTTGTGGCTTTATGTGTTGTTTGATCTTCAGTGCTGTGTGGCTTCATCTGTTGTTTGATCTTATGTGTTTTTGTGGCTTCATGTGTTGTTTGATCTTCAGTGTTGTGTGGTTTCACGTGTTGTTTGATCTTCAGTGTTGTGTGATTTCATCTTCAGTGTTGTGTGGCTTCATGTGTTGTTTGATCTTCAGTGTTGTGTGGTTTCATCTTTAGTGTTGTGTGGCATCATGTGTTGTTAGATCTTATGTGTTTTTGTGGTTTCATGTGTTGTTTGATCTTCAGTGTTGTGTGGCTTCATGTGTTGTTTGATCTTATGTGTTTTTGTAGCTTCATGTGTTGTTTGATCTTATGTGTTTTTGTGGCTTCATGTGTTGTTTGATCTTCAGTGTTGTGTGGCTTTATGTGTTGTTTGATCTTATGTGTTTTTGTGGTTTCATGTGTTGAGTGGCTTCATGTGTTGTTTGATCTTATGTGTTTTTGTGGTTTCATGTGTTGTTTGATCTTCAGTGTTGTGTGGCTTTATGTGTTGTTTGATCTTATGTGTTTTTGTGGCTTCATGTGTTGTTTGATCTTCAGTGTTGTGTGGCTTCATGTGTTGTTTGATCTTATATGTTTTTGTGGCTTCATGTGTTGTTTGATCTTGTGTGTTTTTGTGGCTTCATGTGTTGTTTGATCTTCAGTGTTGTGTGGCTTCATGTGTTTTTTGTTTGATCTTATGTGTTTTTGTGGTTTTATGTGTTGTTTGATCTTATGTGTTTTTGTGGCTTCATGTGTTGTTTGATCTTGTGTGTTTTTGTGGCTTCATGTGTTGTTTGATCTTCAGTGTTGTGTGGTTTCATGTGTTGTTTGATCTTCAGTGTTGTGTGGCTATATGTGTTGTTTGATCTTATGTGTTTTTGTGGCTTCATGTGTTGTTTGATCTTCAGTGTTGTGTGGCTTCATGTGTTGTTTGATCTTCAGTGTTTTGTGGCTTTATGTGTTGTTTGATCTTATGTGTTTTTGTGGCTTCATGTGTTGTTTGATCTTATGTGTTTTTGTGGCTTCATGTGTTGTTTGATCTTATGTGTTTTTGTGGCTTCATGTGTTGTTTGATCTTCAGTGTTGTGTGGCTTCATGTGTTGTTTGATCTTATGTGTTTTTGTAGCTTCATGTGTTGTTTGATCTTATGTGATTTTGTGGCTTCATGTGTTGTTTGATCTTCAGTGTTGTGTGGCTTTATGTGTTGTTTGATCTTATGTGTTTTTGTGGCTTCATGTGTTGTTTGATCTTATGTGTTTTTGTGGCTTTATGTGTTGTTTGATCTTCAGTGCTGTGTGGCTTCATCTGTTGTTTGATCTTATGTGTTTTTGTGGCTTCATGTGTTGTTTGATCTTCAGTGTTGTGTGGTTTCATCTTTAGTGTTGTGTGGCTTCATGTGTTGTTTGATCTTATGTGTTTTTGTGGTTTCATGTGTTGTTTGATCTTCAGTGTTGTGTGGCTTCATGTGTTGTTTGATCTTATGTGTTTTGTAGCTTCATGTGTTGTTTGATCTTATGTGTTTTTGTGGCTTCATGTGTTGTTTGATCTTCAGTGTTGTGTGGCTTCATGTGTTGTTTGATCTTATGTGTTTTTGTGGTTTCATGTGTTGTGTGGCTTCATGTGTTGTTTGATCTTATGTGTTTTTGTGGTTTCATGTGTTGTTTGATCTTCAGTGTTGTGTGGCTTTATGTGTTGTTTGATCTTATGTGTTTTTGTGGCTTCATGTGTTGTTTGATCTTCAGTGTTTTTGTGGCTTCATGTGTTGTTTGATCTTATGTGTTTTTGTGGCTTCATGTGTTGTTTGATCTTCAGTGCTGTGTGGCTTCATCTGTTGTTTGATCATTTGTGTTTTTGTGGCTTCATGTGTTGTTTGATCTTCAGTGTTGTGTGGCTTTATTTGTTGTTTGATCTTATGTGTTTTTGTGGCTTCATGTGTTGTTTGATCTTCAGTGCTGTGTGGCTTCATCTGTTGTTTGATCTTATGTTTTTGTGGCTTCATGTGTTGTTTGATCTTATGTGTTGTGTGGCTTTATGTGTTGTTTGATCTTATGTGTTTTTATGTGTTGTTTGATCTTATGTGTTTTTGTGGCTTCATGTGTTGTTTGATCTTCAGTGTTGTGTGGCTTTATGTGTTGTTTGATCTTATGTGTTTTTGTGGCTTCATGTGTTGTTTGATCTTATGTGTTTTTGTGGCTTTATGTGTTGTTTGATCTTCAGTGCTGTGTGGCTTCATCTGTTGTTTGATCTTATGTGTTTTTGTGGCTTCATGTGTTGTTTGATCTTCAGTGTTGTGTGGTTTCATGTGTTGTTTGATCTTCAGTGTTGTGTGGCTTTATGTGTTGTTTGATCTTATGTGTTTTTGTGGCTTCATGTGTTGTTTGATCTTCAGTGTTGTGTGGCTTCATGTGTTGTTTGATCTTATGTGTTTTTGTGGCTTCATGTGTTGTTTTATCTTGTGTGTTTTTGTGGATTCATGTGTTGTGTGGCTTCATGTGTTTTTTGTTTGATCTTATGTGTTTTTTTGTTTGATCTTATGTGTTTTTGTGGCTTCACGTGTTGTTTGATCTTCAGTGTTGTGTGATTTCATCTTCAGTGTTGTGTGGCTTCATGTGTTGTTTGATCTTCAGTGTTGTGTGGTTTCATCTTTAGTGTTGTGTGGCATCATGTGTTGTTAGATCTTATGTGTTTTTGTGGTTTCATGTGTTGTTTGATCTTCAGTGTTGTGTGGCTTCATGTGTTGTTTGATCTTATGTGTTTTTGTAGCTTCATGTGTTGTTTGATCTTATGTGTTTTTGTGGCTTCATGTGTTGTTTGATCTTCAGTGTTGTGTGGCTTTATGTGTTGTTTGATCTTATGTGTTTTTGTGGTTTCATGTGTTGAGTGGCTTCATGTGTTGTTTGATCTTATGTGTTTTTGTGGTTTCATGTGTTGTTTGATCTTCAGTGTTGTGTGGCTTTATGTGTTGTTTGATCTTATGTGTTTTTGTGGCTTCATGTGTTGTTTGGTCTTCAGTGTTGTGTGGCTTCATGTGTTGTTTGATCTTATATGTTTTTGTGGCTTCATGTGTTGTTTGATCTTGTGTGTTTTTGTGGCTTCATGTGTTGTTTGATCTTCAGTGTTGTGTGGCTTCATGTGTTTTTTGTTTGATCTTATGTGTTTTTGTGGTTTTATGTGTTGTTTGATCTTATGTGTTTTTGTGGCTTCATGTGTTGTTTGATCTTGTGTGTTTTTGTGGCTTCATGTGTTGTTTGATCTTCAGTGTTGTGTGGTTTCATGTGTTGTTTGATCTTCAGTGTTGTGTGGCTTCATGTGTTGTTTGATCTTATGTGTTTTTGTGGCTTCATGTGTTGTTTGATCTTCAGTGTTGTGTGGCTTCATGTGTTGTTTGATCTTCAGTGTTTTGTGGCTTTATGTGTTGTTTGATCTTATGTGTTTTTGTGGCTTCATGTGTTGTTTGATCTTATGTGTTTTTGTGGCTTCATGTGTTGTTTGATCTTATGTGTTTTTGTGGCTTCATGTGTTGTTTGATCTTCAGTGTTGTGTGGCTTCATGTGTTGTTTGATCTTATGTGTTTTTGTAGCTTCATGTGTTGTTTGATCTTATATGATTTTGTGGCTTCATGTGTTGTTTGATCTTCAGTGTTGTGTGGCTTTATGTGTTGTTTGATCTTATGTGTTTTTGTGGCTTCATGTGTTGTTTGATCTTATGTGTTTTTGTGGCTTTATGTGTTGTTTGATCTTCAGTGCTGTGTGGCTTCATCTGTTGTTTGATCTTATGTGTTTTTGTGGCTTTATGTGTTGTTTGATCTTCAGTGTTGTGTGGTTTCATCTTTAGTGTTGTGTGGCTTCATGTGTTGTTTGATCTTATGTGTTTTTGTGGTTTCATGTGTTGTTTGATCTTCAGTGTTGTGTGGCTTCATGTGTTGTTTGATCTTATGTGTTTTTGTAGCTTCATGTGTTGTTTGATCTTATGTGTTTTTGTGGCTTCATGTGTTGTTTGATCTTCAGTGTTGTGTGGCTTCATGTGTTGTTTGATCTTATGTGTTTTTGTGGTTTCATGTGTTGTGTGGCTTCATGTGTTGTTTGATCTTATGTGTTTTTGTGGTTTCATGTGTTGTTTGATCTTCAGTGTTGTGTGGCTTTATGTGTTGTTTGATCTTATGTGTTTTTGTGGCTTCATGTGTTGTTTGATCTTCAGTGTTTTTGTGGCTTCATGTGTTGTTTGATCTTATGTGTTTTTGTGGCTTCATGTGTTGTTTGATCTTCAGTGCTGTGTGGCTTCATCTGTTGTTTGATCATTTGTGTTTTTGTGGCTTCATGTGTTGTTTGATCTTCAGTGTTGTGTGGCTTTATTTGTTGTTTGATCTTATGTGTTTTTGTGGCTTCATGTGTTGTTTGATCTTCAGTGCTGTGTGGCTTCATCTGTTGTTTGATCTTATGTTTTTGTGGCTTCATGTGTTGTTTGATCTTATGTGTTGTGTGGCTTTATGTGTTGTTTGATCTTATGTGTTTTTATGTGTTGTTTGATCTTATGTGTTTTTGTGGCTTCATGTGTTGTTTGATCTTCAGTGTTGTGTGGCTTTATGTGTTGTTTGATCTTATGTGTTTTTGTGGCTTCATGTGTTGTTTGATCTTATGTGTTTTTGTGGCTTTATGTGTTGTTTGATCTTCAGTGCTGTGTGGCTTCATCTGTTGTTTGATCTTATGTGTTTTTGTGGCTTCATGTGTTGTTTGATCTTCAGTGTTGTGTGGTTTCATCTTTAGTGTTGTGTGGCTTCATGTGTTGTTTGATCTTATGTGTTTTTGTGGTTTCATGTGTTGTTTGATCTTCAGTGTTGTGTGGCTTCATGTGTTGTTTGATCTTATGTGTTTTTGTAGCTTCATGTGTTGTTTGATCTTATGTGTTTTTGTGGCTTCATGTGTTGTTTGATCTTCAGTGTTGTGTGGCTTTATGTGTTGTTTGATCTTATGTGTTTTTGTGGTTTCATGTGTTGTGTGGCTTCATGTGTTGTTTGATCTTATGTGTTTTTGTGGTTTCATGTGTTGTTTGATCTTCAGTGTTGTGTGGCTTTATGTGTTGTTTGATCTTATGTGTTTTTGTGACTTCATGTGTTGTTTGATCTTCAGTGTTTTTGTGGCTTCATGTGTTGTTTGATCTTCAGTGTTTTGTGGCTTTATGTGTTGTTTGATCTTATGTGTTTTTGTGGCTTCATGTGTTGTTTGATCTTATGTGTTTTTGTGGCTTCATGTGTTGTTTGATCTTCAGTGCTGTGTGGCTTCATCTGTTGTTTGATCATTTGTGTTTTTGTGGCTTCATGTGTTGTTTGATCTTCAGTGTTGTGTGGCTTTATTTGTTGTTTGATCTTATGTGTTTTTGTGGCTTCATGTGTTGTTTGATCTTCAGTGCTGTGTGGCTTCATCTGTTGTTTGATCTTATGTTTTTGTGGCTTCATGTGTTGTTTGATCTTATGTGTTGTGTGGCTTTATGTGTTGTTTGATCTTATGTGTTTTTATGTGTTGTTTGATCTTATGTGTTTTTGTGGCTTCATGTGTTGTTTGATCTTCAGTGTTTTGTGGCTTCATGTGTTGTTTGATCTTATGTGTTTTTGTGGCTTCATGTGTTGTTTGATCTTATGTGTTTTTGTGGCTTTATGTGTTGTTTGATCTTCAGTGTTTTGTGGCTTCATGTGTTGTTTGATCTTATGTGTTTTTGTGGCTTCATGTGTTGTTTGATCTTATGTCTTTTTGTGGCTTTATGTGTTGTTTGATCTTCAGTGCTGTGTGGCTTCATCTGTTGTTTGATCTTATGTGTTTTTGTGGCTTCATGTGTTGTTTGATCTTCAGTGTTGTGTGGTTTCATCTTTAGTGTTGTGTGGCTTCATGTGTTGTTTGATCTTATGTGTTTTTGTGGTTTCATGTGTTGTTTGATCTTCAGTGTTGTGTGGCTTCATGTGTTGTTTGATCTTATGTGTTTTTGTAGCTTCATGTGTTGTTTGATCTTATGTGTTTTTGTGGCTTCATGTGTTGTTTGATCTTCAGTGTTGTGTGGCTTTATGTGTTGTTTGATCTTATGTGTTTTTGTGGTTTCATGTGTTGTGTGGCTTCATGTGTTGTTTGATCTTATGTGTTTTTGTGGTTTCATGTGTTGTTTGATCTTCAGTGTTGTGTGGCTTTATGTGTTGTTTGATCTTATGTGTTTTTGTGGCTTCATGTGTTGTTTGATCTTCAGTGTTTTTGTGGCTTCATGTGTTGTTTGATCTTCAGTGTTTTGTGGCTTTATGTGTTGTTTGATCTTATGTGTTTTTGTGGCTTCATGTGTTGTTTGATCTTATGTGTTTTTGTGGCTTCATGTGTTGTTTGATCTTATGTGTTTTTGTGGCTTCATGTGTTGTTTGATCTTCAGTGCTGTGTGGCTTCATCTGTTGTTTGATCATTTGTGTTTTTATGGCTTCATGTGTTGTTTGATCTTCAGTGTTGTGTGGCTTTATTTGTTGTTTGATCTTATGTGTTTTTGTGGCTTCATGTGTTGTTTGATCTTCAGTGCTGTGTGGCTTCATCTGTTGTTTGATCTTATGTTTTTGTGGCTTCATGTGTTGTTTGATCTTATGTGTTGTGTGGCTTTATGTGTTGTTTGATCTTATGTGTTTTTATGTGTTGTTTGATCTTATGTGTTTTTGTGGCTTCATGTGTTGTTTGATCTTCAGTGTTTTGTGGCTTCATGTGTTGTTTGATCTTATGTGTTATTGTGGCTTCATGTGTTGTTTGATCTTATGTGTTTTTGTGGCTTTATGTGTTGTTTGATCTTATGTGTTTTTGTGGCTTCATGTGTTGTTTGATCTTCAGTGTTGTGTGGTTTCATGTGTTGTTTGATCTTCAGTGTTGTGTGGCTTTATGTGTTGTTTGATCTTATGTGTTTTTGTGGCTTCATGTGTTGTTTAATCTTCAGTGTTGTGTGGCTTCATGTGTTGTTTGATCTTATGTGTTTTTGTGGCTTCATGTGTTGTTTTATCTTGTGTGTTTTTGTGGATTCATGTGTTGTGTGGCTTCATGTGTTTTTTGTTTGATCTTATGTGTTTTTTTGTTTGATCTTATGTGTTTTTGTGGCTTCACGTGTTGTTTGATCTTGTGTGTTTTTGTGGCTTCATGTGTTGTTTGATCTTCAGTGTTGTGTGGTTTCATCTTCAGTGTTGTGTGGTTTCATGTGTTGTTTGATATTCAGTGTTTTGTGGCTTTATGTGTTGTTTGATCTTATGTGTTTTTGTGGCTTCATGTGTTGTTTGATCTTCAGTGTTGTGTGGCTTCATGTGTTGTTTGATCTTGTGTGTTTTTGTGGTTTCATGTGTTGTTTGATCTTATGTGTGTTTGTGGCTTCATGTGTTGTTTGATCTTGTGTGTTTTTGTGGCTTCATGTGTTGTTTGATCTTATGTGTTTTTGTGGCTTTATGTGTTGTTTGATCTTATGTGTTTTTGTGGCTTCATCTGTTGTTTGATCTTCAGTGTTGTGTGGCTTCATGCGTTGTTTGATCTTCAGTGTTGTGTGGCTTTATGTGTTGTTTGATCTTATGTGTTTTTGTGGCTTCATGTGTTGTTTGATCTTCAGTGTTGTGTGGCTTTGTTTCATTTGATCTTATGTGTTTTTGTGGCTTCATGTGTTGTTTGATCTTCAGTGTTGTGTGGCTTCATGTGTTGTTTGATCTTATGTGTTTTTGTGGCTTTATGTGTTGTTTGATCTTATGTGCTTTTGTGGCTTTATGTGTTGTTTGATCTTATGTGTTTTTGTGGCTTCATGTGTTGTTTGATTTTATGTGTTTTTGTGGCTTTATGTGTTGTTTGATCTTATGTGTTTTTGTGGCTTCATGTGTTGATTGATCTTCAGTGTTGTGTGGCTTCATGTGTTTTTTGTTTGATCTTATGTGTTTTTGTGGCTTCGTGTGTTGTTTGATCTTATGTGTTTTTGTGGCTTTATGTTTTATTTGATCTTATGTGTTTTTGTGGCTTCATGTGTTGTTTGATCTTGTGTGTTTTTGTGGCTTCATGTGTTGTTTGATCTTCAGTGTTGTGTGGTTTCATGTGTTGTTTGATCTTCAGTGTTGTGTGGCTTTATGTGTTGTTTGATCTTATGTGTTTTTGTGGCTTTATGTGTTGTTTGATCTTGTGTTTTTGTGGCTTCATGTGTTGTTTGATCTTCAGTGTTGTGTGGTTTCATCTTCAGTGTTGTGTGGCTTCATGTGTTGTTTGATCTTCAGTGTTTTGTGGCTTTATGTGTTGTTTGATCTTATGTGTTTTTGTGGCTTCATGTGTTGTTTGATCTTCAGTGTTGTGTGGCTTCATGTGTTGTTTGATCTTATATGTTTTTGTGGCTTCATGTGTTGTTTGATCTTGTGTGTTTTTGTGGCTTCATGTGTTGTTTGATCTTCAGTGTTGTGTGGCTTCATGTGTTTTTTGTTTGATCTTATGTGTTTTTGTGGCTTTATGTGTTGTTTGATCTATGTGTTTTTGTGGCTTCATGTGTTGTTTGATCTTGTGTGTTTTTGTGGCTTCATGTGTTGTTTGATCTTCAGTATTGTGTGGTTTCATGTGTTGTTTGATCTTCAGTGTTGTGTGGCTTTATGTGTTGTTTGATCTTATGTGTTTTTGTGGCTTCATGTGTTGTTTGATCTTCAGTGTTGTGTGGCTTCATGTGTTGTTTGATCTTCAGTGTTTTGTGGCTTTATGTGTTGTTTGATCTTATGTGTTTTTGTGGCTTCATGTGTTGTTTGATCTTATGTGTTTTTGTGGTTTCATGTGTTGTTTGATCTTATGTGTTTTTGTGGCTTCATGTGTTGTTTGATCTTCAGTGCTGTGTGGCTTCATCTGTTGTTTGATCATTTGTGTTTTTGTGGCTTCATGTGTTGTTTGATCTTCAGTGTTGTGTGGCTTTATTTGTTGTTTGATCTTATGTGTTTTTGTGGCTTCATGTGTTGTTTGATCTTCAGTGCTGTGTGGCTTCATCTGTTGTTTGATCTTATGTTTTTGTGGCTTCATGTGTTGTTTGATCTTATGTGTTGTGTGGCTTTATGTGTTGTTTGATCTTATGTGTTTTTATGTGTTGTTTGATCTTATGTGTTTTTGTGGCTTCATGTGTTGTTTGATCTTATGTGTTTTTGTGGCTTTATGTGTTGTTTGATCTTCAGTGCTGTGTGGCTTCATGTGTTGTTTGATCTTCAGTGTTGTGTGGTTTCATCTTTAGTGTTGTGTGGCTTCATGTGTTGTTTGATCTTATGTGTTTTTGTGGTTTCATGTGTTGTTTGATCTTCAGTGTTGTGTGGCTTCATGTGTTGTTTGATCTTATGTGTTTTTGTAGCTTCATGTGTTGTTTGATCTTATGTGTTTTTGTGGCTTCATGTGTTGTTTTATCTTCAGTGTTGTGTGGCTTTATGTGTTGTTTGATCTTATGTGTGTTTTTGTGGTTTCATGTGTTGTGTGGCTTCATGTGTTGTTTGATCTTATGTGTTTTTGTGGTTTCATGTGTTGTTTGATCTTCAGTGTTGTGTGGCTTTATGTGTTGTTTGATCTTATGTGTTTTTGTGGCTTCATGTGTTGTTTGATCTTCAGTGTTGTGTGGCTTCATGTGTTGTTTGATCTTATATGTTTTTGTGGCTTCATGTGTTGTTTGATCTTGTGTGTTTTTGTGGCTTCATGTGTTGTTTGATCTTCAGTGTTGTGTGGCTTCATGTGTTTTTTGTTTGATCTTATGTGTTTTTGTGGCTTTATGTGTTGTTTGATCTTATGTGTTTTTGTGGCTTCATGTGTTGTTTGATCTTGTGTGTTTTTGTGGCTTCATGTGTTGTTTGATCTTCAGTGTTGTGTGGTTTCATGTGTTGTTTGATCTTCAGTGTTGTGTGGCTTTATGTGTTGTTTGATCTTATGTGTTTTTGTGGCTTCATGTGTTGTTTGATCTTCAGTGTTGTGTGGCTTCATGTGTTGTTTGATCTTCAGTGTTTTGTGGCTTTATGTGTTGTTTGATCTTATGTGTTTTTGTGGCTTCATGTGTTGTTTGATCTTATGTGTTTTTGTGGCTTCATGTGTTGTTTGATCTTATGTGTTTTTGTGGCTTCATGTGTTGTTTGATCTTCAGTGCTGTGTGGCTTCATCTGTTGTTTGATCATTTGTGTTTTTGTGGCTTCATGTGTTGTTTGATCTTCAGTGTTGTGTGGCTTTATTTGTTGTTTGATCTTATGTGTTTTTGTGGCTTCATGTGTTGTTTGATCTTCAGTGCTGTGTGGTTTCATCTGTTGTTTGATCTTATGTTTTTGTGGCTTCATGTGTTGTTTGATCTTATGTGTTGTGTGGCTTTATGTGTTGTTTGATCTTATGTGTTTTTATGTGTTGTTTGATCTTATGTGTTTTTGTGGCTTCATGTGTTGTTTGATCTTCAGTGTTTTGTGGCTTCATGTGTTGTTTGATCTTATGTGTTTTTGTGGCTTCATGTGTTGTTTGATCTTATGTGTTTTTGTGGCTTTATGTGTTGTTTGATCTTCAGTGCTGTGTGGCTTCATCTGTTGTTTGATCTTATGTGTTTTTGTGGCTTCATGTGTTGTTTGATCTTCAGTGTTGTGTGGTTTCATCTTTAGTGTTGTGTGGCTTCATGTGTTGTTTGATCTTATGTGTTTTTGTGGTTTCATGTGTTGTTTGATCTTCAGTGTTGTGTGGCTTCATGTGTTGTTTGATCTTATGTGTTTTTGTAGCTTCATGTGTTGTTTGATCTTATGTGTTTTTGTGGCTTCATGTGTTGTTTGATCTTCAGTGTTGTGTGGCTTTATGTGTTGTTTGATCTTATGTGTTTTTGTGGTTTCATGTGTTGTGTGGCTTCATGTGTTGTTTGATCTTATGTGTTTTTGTGGTTTCATGTGTTGTTTGATCTTCAGTGTTGTGTTGCTTTATGTGTTGTTTGATCTTATGTGTTTTTGTGGCTTCATGTGTTTTTTGATCTTATGTGTTTTTGTGGCTTCATCTGTTGTTTGATCTTCAGTGTTTTGTGGCTTCATGTGTTGTTTGATCTTCAGTGTTGTGTGGCTTCATATGTTGTTTGATCTTATGAGTTTTTGTGGCTTCATCTGCTGTTTGATCTTCAGTGTTTTGTGGTTTCATGTGTTGTTTGATCGTCAGTGCTGTGTGGCTTCATGTGTTGTTTGATCTTACGTGTTTTTGTGGCTTCATGTGTTGTTTGAACTTCAGTGCTGTGTGGCTTTGTGTTTTTGTGGCTTCATGTGTTGTTTGATCTTATGTGTTTTTGTGGCTTCATGTGTTGTTTGATCTTCAGTGCTGTGTGGCTTTATGTGTTGTTTGATCTTATGTGTTTTTGTGGCTTCATGTGTTGTTTGATCTTGTGTTTTTGTGGCTTCATGTGTTGTTTGATCTTCAGTGCTGTGTGGCTTCATGTGTTGTTTGATCTTATGTGTTTTTGTGGCTTCATGTGTTGTTTGATCTTATGTGTTTTTGTGGCTTCATGTGTTGTCTGATCTTCAGTGTTGTGTGGCTTCATGTGTTGTTTGATCTTATGTGTTTTTGTGGCTTCATGTGTTGTCTGATCTTCAGTGTTTTGTGGCTTCATGTGTTGTTTGATCTTATGTGTTTTGTGGCTTCATGTGTTGTTTGATCTTATGTGTTTTTGTGGCTTCATGTGTTGTTTGATCTTATGTGTTTTGTGGCTTCATGTGTTGTTTGATCTTATGTGTTTTTGTGGCTTCATGTGTTGTTTGATCTTATGTGTTTTTGTGGCTTCATGTGTTGTTTGATCTTCAGTGCTGTGTGGCTTTATGTGTTGTTTGATCTTATGTGTTTTTGTGGCTTCATGTGTTGTTTGATCTTATGTGTTTTTGTGGCTTCATGTGTTGTTTGATCTTCAGTGCTGTGTGGCTTCATGTGTTGTTTGATCTTATGTGCTTTTGTGGCTTTATGTGTTGTTTGATCTTATGTGTTTTTGTGGCTTCATGTGTTGTTTGATTTTATGTGTTTTTGTGGCTTTATGTGTTGTTTGATCTTATGTGTTTTTGTGGCTTCATGTGTTGATTGATCTTCAGTGTTGTGTGGCTTCATGTGTTTTTTGTTTGATCTTATGTGTTTTTGTGGCTTCATGTGTTGTTTGATCTTATGTGTTTTTGTGGCTTTATGTTTTGTTTGATCTTATGTGTTTTTGTGGCTTCATGTGTTGTTTGATCTTGTGTGTTTTTGTGGCTTCATGTGTTGTTTGATCTTCAGTGTTGTGTGGTTTCATGTGTTGTTTGATCTTCAGTGTTTTTGTGGCTTTATGTGTTGTTTGATCTTGTGTTTTTGTGGCTTCATGTGTTGTTTGATCTTCAGTGTTGTGTGGTTTGATCTTCAGTGTTGTGTGGCTTCATGTGTTGTTTGATCTTATATGTTTTTGTGGCTTCATGTGTTGTTTGATCTTGTGTGTTTTTGTGGCTTCATGTGTTGTTTGATCTTCAGTGTTGTGTGGCTTCATGTGTTTTTTGTTTGATCTTATGTGTTTTTGTGGCTTTATGTGTTGTTTGATCTTATGTGTTTTTGTGGCTTCATGTGTTGTTTGATCTTGTGTGTTTTTGTGGCTTCATGTGTTGTTTGATCTTCAGTGTTGTGTGGTTTCATGTGTTGTTTGATCTTCAGTGTTGTGTGGCTTTATGTGTTGTTTGATCTTATGTGTTTTTGTGGCTTCATGTGTTGTTTGATCTTCAGTGTTTTTGTGGCTTCATGTGTTGTTTGATCTTCAGTGTTTTGTGGCTTTATGTGTTGTTTGATCTTATGTGTTTTTGTGGCTTCATGTGTTGTTTGATCTTATGTGTTTTTGTGGCTTCATGTGTTGTTTGATCTTATGTGTTTTTGTGGCTTCATGTGTTGTTTGATCTTCAGTGCTGTGTGGCTTCATCTGTTGTTTGATCATTTGTGTTTTTGTGGCTTCATGTGTTGTTTGATCTTCAGTGTTGTGTGGCTTTATTTGTTGTTTGATCTTATGTGTTTTTGTGGCTTCATGTGTTGTTTGATCTTCAGTGCTGTGTGGCTTCATCTGTTGTTTGATCTTATGTTTTTGTGGCTTCATGTGTTGTTTGATCTTATGTGTTGTGTGGCTTTATGTGTTGTTTGATCTTATGTGTTTTTATGTGTTGTTTGATCTTATGTGTTTTTGTGGCTTCATGTGTTGTTTGATCTTCAGTGTTTTGTGGCTTCATGTGTTGTTTGATCTTATGTGTTTTTGTGGCTTCATGTGTTGTTTGATCTTATGTGTTTTTGTGGCTTTATGTGTTGTTTGATCTTCAGTGCTGTGTGGCTTCATCTGTTGTTTGATCTTATGTGTTTTTGTGGCTTCATGTGTTGTTTGATCTTCAGTGTTGTGTGGTTTCATCTTTAGTGTTGTGTGGCTTCATGTGTTGTTTGATCTTATGTGTTTTTGTGGTTTCATGTGTTGTTTGATCTTCAGTGTTGTGTGGCTTCATGTGTTGTTTGATCTTATGTGTTTTTGTAGCTTCATGTGTTGTTTGATCTTATGTGTTTTTGTGGCTTCATGTGTTGTTTGATCTTCAGTGTTGTGTGGCTTTATGTGTTGTTTGATCTTATGTGTTTTTGTGGTTTCATGTGTTGTGTGGCTTCATGTGTTGTTTGATCTTATGTGTTTTTGTGGTTTCATGTGTTGTTTGATCTTCAGTGTTGTGTTGCTTTATGTGTTGTTTGATCTTATGTGTTTTTGTGGCTTTATGTGTTATTTGATCTTATGTGTTTTTGTGGCTTCATCTGTTGTTTGATCTTCAGTGTTTTGTGGCTTCATGTGTTGTTTGATCTTCAGTGTTGTGTGGCTTCATGTGTTTTTGTGGCTTCATCTGTTGTTTGATCTTCAGTGTTTTGTGGCTTCATGTGTTGTTTGATCTTCAGTGTTGTGTGGCTTCATATGTTGTTTGATCTTATGTGTTTTTGTGGCTTCATCTGCTGTTTGATCTTCAGTGTTTTGTGGTTTCATGTGTTGTTTGATCGTCAGTGCTGTGTGGCTTCATGTGTTGTTTGATCTTACGTGTTTTTGTGGCTTCATGTGTTGTTTGAACTTCAGTGCTGTGTGGCTTTATGTGTTTTTGTGGCTTCATGTGTTGTTTGATCTTATGTGTTTTTGTGGCTTCATGTGTTGTTTGATCTTCAGTGCTGTGTGACTTTATGTGTTGTTTGATCTTATGTGTTTTTGTGGCTTCATGTGTTGTTTGATCTTATGTGTTTTTGTGGCTTCATGTGTTGTTTGATCTTCAGTGCTGTGTGGCTTCATGTGTTGTTTGATCTTATGTGTTTTTGTGGCTTTATGTGTTGTTTGATCTTATGTGTTTTTGTGGCTTCATGTGTTGTTTGATCTTATGTGTTTTTGTGGCTTCATGTGTTGTCTGATCTTCAGTGTTGTGTGGCTTCATGTGTTGTTTGATCTTATGTGTTTTTGTGGCTTCATGTGTTGTCTGATCTTCAGTGTTTTGTGGCTTCATGTGTTGTTTGATCTTATGTGTTTTGTGGCTTCATGTGTTGTTTGATCTTATGTGTTTTTGTGGCTTCATGTGTTGTTTGATCTTATGTGTTTTGTGGCTTCATGTGTTGTTTGATCTTATGTGTTTTTGTGGCTTCATGTGTTGTTTGATCTTATGTGTTTTTGTGGCTTCATGTGTTGTTTGATCTTCAGTGCTGTGTGGCTTTATGTGTTGTTTGATCTTATGTGTTTTTGTGGCTTCATGTGTTGTTTGATCTTATGTGTTTTTGTGGCTTCATGTGTTGTTTGATCTTCAGTGCTGTGTGGCTTCATGTGTTGTTTGATCTTATGTGTTTTTGTGGCTTCATGTGTTGTTTGATCTTATGTGTTTTTGTGGCTTCATGTGTTGTCTGATCTTCAGTGTTGTGTGGCTTCATGTGTTGTTTGATCTTATGTGTTGTGTTGTCTGATCTTGTGTTTTGTGGCTTCATGTGTTGTTTGATCTTATGTGTTTTGTGGCTTCATGTGTTGTTTGATCTTATGTGTTTTTGTGGCTTCATGTGTTGTTTGATCTTATGTGTTTTTGTGGCTTCATGTGTTGTTTGATCTTATGTGTTTTTGTGGCTTCATGTGTTGTCTGATCTTCAGTGTTGTGTGGCTTCATGTGTTGCTTGATCTTCATTTAATGTTATGTGATCAAGTTTGTCAGTCACTTGCGGCAGGTCAGTGGTTTTCTCCGGTTTCATCCACCAATAAAACTGACCGCCATGATATAACTGAAATATTGTTGAAAGTGGCACTAAACATCATAATTCAATGTAATGTACCACAAATATGTCCATGGCACATAAATAAAATCAACATATGATTTGGCTTTATAGTTTTATTTTTTTTTGCTATTGTATGCAACCAGCTGCATAGATATCAACATTATTTAACATTGAGCATATAACAGTCAACAAAGATCAATGTTAAGTAGTTTAACAAGTTGTGTTTCAATTATTATGATATTTCTGGAATGGTAAAATGAAACAATGAAAAAATGGTCACCATGATATCAAATTTGTAATGAATTTACAAATATGCAAAAAAAAACCAACCAATAACAGTAATATCTGAGCTAGCTATGAATGTATATCAAGTTTAGTCGTATAAAAAAAAAAAAGTTTTATATTGTTCAACAATATATAATTAACAATCTTGTATTTGAATATTTTCTTTCTGTTTTCAGAAAAACAACATCATAACACTAAAACTTCTACTTTCATGAATGCAAAAATAACATCACTTTTCTTCTCTTATTTATTATTCTAAAGGGTATTAAAACACTTTATTCCATTAAAAAAAAACCAAAAGGCCATTTCAATAACAAATAAAATATAAAAATAACTTGTGGCTTCATAATTGATTTTCTTGTGTATTTTATGTTTTAGGAAATGCTCTTCAACAGCTTTTCTTCCTCAGATATTTATAAGTAGATATACAATATCTTTAATAAATACAAAAAGAACATTATATTTTTTGTTCAAAATAAAACTCTGGTACAATGTATATCCAAATAAAATATTGCATTATTTAAATATATATGTACAAGAATATTGTAAATACTAGATATAAACATATACTGAGAACATCAACATAATCATATACTGTAACTGTTTTAATAAGATTGCACAATTAATTTTGATGGTTATAGCTTTGATTATCAGATAATGAAGTTTTTTAGAGACATTATCTATATATTTTTATGTCTTGGGGAAAATATTTTCACTACAATATATCTATGATGTCCCCAAATAGGTTTTATATCATTAATTCATTTAACAAAAATCACAACCAACTAAAACACAGCTAAGCACTATGTAAGAAAAACAATTTCTTTTGTCGTAAAACTAAATGATGTTGACACATAAAGATGGTTCTTACCAGCCGACATGTATCCAGTTACGAAGAAAAAAAACCCCTACATTTTAATGCTTGAAAGATCTTTATTATGCAAAGTCAATTAACCATGAAAATGAAAGCAAGATAAAGATGTATGCCAAATATGGTTCATCCAAATTGAACATGTACACCACAAGATGATAACTGACCTATCATGGTAGATACATATTGTATATGACTGACAAAAAGAGCTAATCACAAACATTTGATTCAATTCCAAATTTTAAATCTATTGCTAAAGATTCCAAATCCTTTACAATTAAGTTTTTTAAGTGACAATACAGATTATTTTTTGGTAAATTTATTAAAGTTTAAAGTGGAAATAAATACTCCAAAATGAAATGATATGTTAAAAAATGACATTATGAGTTTCTCACAAAAATCTCCACTACTCATATTTCACAACTTCTAGTTGAAAATATCAAATTTCAATCTGATTATATTTAGACTGATTTTCTTTATTAGCTATATATAGATTACATCTGACTTCTTTAGAAACATTAGTGTAAATGGCACTGAATTAACTAACATCAAAAGGACAAAGATAAAAAATAATTAATTTACCAATTAAAAATATTGAGATAACAATATATACATAAAATAAAATTCCTGATCTGTTTTTCTTAAAAATCACAAAATATAAAGTCTACAAGTTTTCTTGTAAAAGTCTTCAACAATTCAATATATACAAAAAAACAAAACAAATAGCACCTCATATCAAAGGCAAATGATTGGTGGGCCAAGTCCTAAGATGATTGTTCTTTAATCTTGAATATTCAAGTCTTAAGATGATAATATCTCCATCTTAAATTTTCTATTATAGAAGTTTAAAGCACTTAGGTGGCTATAAAGCTTTGGCATCTTCCATATCTAGATACAAATCATCTGATGTATCTATAAATATACTCTCTGTTACTATGGTAACGTAATAGTCCTGGTCATAATATACTGTCTGTTACTATGGTAACGTAATACTCCTGGTCATAATATATACTGTCTGTTACTACAGTAACGTTCTTGTCCTTGACATCAACACAACCTGGTTGGCATCTGTACAACCAAGGTTCCAATGAAGTCTTCCTTTGTATAATACATCCATGTAAGATTTGGTCGTGCTAAGACAACAGTTTCCTTACATGTTCTTATAGTATAAAAAATATCACTATCAAAATATAGGAATGTACAAATAATAAATAACATGTAGTATTCCACTCGGAAAATTCTCTCACAGGATTTTCTAAAAATATCACAACCATGCTTATAACGGAGGGTTGCAAGTGAATACTAGCTAAATGCATCTTCTGCTGGAGGTACGTAAGAAAATCCTTGAAACATATTGTCTGCCTCCATAACACTAGCACTAACCATTTTACTTCCTCCTGCAGATTTACCAACTGAGGCTGTAAAAATATAGAAAAAAAAATACTCATAAAATATGTTTATCATAACTCAAAAAACTAATAAAACATCTTTGTCATAACACATAACCAATAACAGTAGTGAAACAGTTTGATCTATACACAAAATAACATATAACATATATTCATCGATTTTCATCAAAGTAAAAGAGTACTGTTCAACTGTAGGCTACGGGCCACACTCATTCTATGGTATGAGTTATATTTTTGTTGACTGTGAAATGTAGAACAGCAATAAGTGTCTAAGTGTAATGTTGGATAGTCTCCCCTACTAATTCACATGTTACAATTACCCAAACTATGGCAATAGCATCTTCATTTTTGATAGCAGTAATTTTTTAATGACAGATATTATTTGTTTAACATTAAAATAATTTCTAAATTGCTTCTTTCTTGTTTTGTTCATTGATTTATGACGAGGTTTAACTCTGACATCAGTTATTTCTAAACTTATTTCACCTGCCTAGTTTTTAATGCATGTCACTTGTAATTAATTAGGTAATCAGGACAGGTAAATTGTCATGTTACCGTTACAATTTATTATATTTGATCTGTAAAGTTCCATTCTAATTTGTATGTACAATTTTAATTGTTTTTTTCTTTTCTGAACTGTAGGAATGTCTAATTTCTGACACACAAAATGCTCTTTTAAAATTCAAAGTAGACAATATTCTATAATATCTAAATTACAGAAAATAATAAATCTTACTGAACTGGAATTATTTTTCTTGAAACCTTGAAATGTACTAATATTATTAAATTATTGCCGGTTTCAATTTTAAATTTATTCCAAGGAGATGACCTTGACATATGAGGACAAGGGCATACAATAATCATCAAACTTTTGCTCTAATGGTAAATCTTGTAAAATGTTCAAAGAATTCTATCTATAATTTACCTACCAGGTACAGGTTCTCTGACAAATTCTGGATCAAAATGTTTTAAATCCAACTGTCCACTCTGTAAATAAAAAAATGTCAATATTATAAATATGTATGATTTTCCCGTATATTTTGTTGTTCTTTACATGCTTACTTTTATTTACAAATTTCTAATAAAGGAAGTCTTTAAAAAAAATTGAAAGTAGACAATATCACCAGTTTTTTCAATTTTGTTTAAATTTATCATTACAATTATTTTTTATAATTAATTCAATATATTTCATGTTCTTTTTCAATTTTCACATTTTGACAGAATTATGAGTGTGCTGTTTCCATGACAACTAAATCAGTACTAACCACATTGGGATTGTATGGTGGATGTATCTTCTTATTATCAAGATCATCCCAGTTCATATCAGAAAAGAAAGCATGAGATTTTATTTCATGAAAATCTTTCTTAGCACCAAGTCGTTGCTCTTTCTCTTTCTGCAACAGCTGTTGGTAGATAAATAGATAATGAGTTATATAACAGGTCACCTATTAGCAACAAGCACTTATACAAAAGGTCACCTATTAGTAACAAACATTTATACAAAACGTCACCTATTAGTATCAAGCACTTATACAAAAGGTCACCTATTAGTAACAAGCTCTTATACAAAAGGTCACCTATTAGTAACAAGCACTTATACAAAAGGTCACCTATTAGTAACAAGCACTTATACAAAAGGTCACCTATTAGTAACAAGCACTTATACAAAAGGTCACCTATTAGTAACAAGCACTTATACAAAAGGTCACCTATTAGTAACAAGCTCTTATACAAAAGGTCACCTATTAGTAACAAGCACTTATACAAAAGGTCACCTATTAGTAACAAGCACTTATACAAAAGGTCACCTATTAGTAACAAGCACTTACACAAAAGGTCACCTATTAGTAACAAGCACTTATACAAAAGGTCACATATTAGTAACAAACATTTATACAAAAGGTCACCTATTAGTAACAAGCACTTATACAAAAGGTCACCTATTAGTAACAAGCACTTATACAAAAGGTCACCTATTAGTAACAAGCACTTATACAAAAGGTCACCTATTAGTAACAACCATTTATACAAAAGGTCACCTATTAGTAACAAGCACTTATACAAAAGGTCACCTATTAATAACAAGCACTTATACAAAAGGTCACCTATTAGTAACAAGCACTTATACAAAAGGTCACCTATTAGTAACAAGCACTTATACAAAAGGTCACCTATTAGTAACAAACATTTATACAAAAGGTCACCTATTAGTAACGAGCACTTATACAAAAGGTCACCTATTAGTAACAAGCACTTATACAAAAGGTCACCTATTAGTAACAAACAGTTATACAAAAGGTCACCTATTAGTAACAAACACTTATACAAAAGGTCACCTATTAGTAACAAACACTTATACAAAAGGTCACCTATTAGTAACAAACACTTATACAAAAGGTCACCTATTAGTAACAAACACTTACACAAAAGGTCACCTATTAGTAACAAACACTTATACAAAAGGTCACCTATTAGTAACAAACACTTCTATAAAAGGTCACCTATTAGTAACAAACAATCATGTATTACCTAAAAACTTAACAATATCACCCATATTTTTTATTAAAGCATAACAGATGTATGAAGGCAAAGTGGTCAGAGTGATTGTGGCTTAATGCCAAGTTGGCAATATTTTCAGCTATATTATAGCAAGGACAAGTAACATTTGGATGAGATAACGCTTTGTACTAGACTAGATTTTAAGAGTGCTAGCTCACTAAAGCAAAAAAGGGCAGTTACTCATTAACACTCATACACATTGTTCTGATTCCATGCCAACCAGTGCTTGCTCTTAATTGTTAATGATGTGTGCTTAGTGGAGAAGCAACAAATATCAATTTTATAGTGTTTACTTTGATCCCACAATCTACTGTATGTTAACCATTACACCACCAAATATGGTTGCCCAGTTTAGGACGTCTTTATACATATAATGAATTATGAAGGTACAGTATGACACCTGGTTCATGGTACCATTTCCAATACAACTTTGCTATATGCAGACAAAACCCTTTATTAAACTCAAATACAGTCAACTACAGTGAAGTGGCCGTCGTGGCCGTGATCGTATGGTAGTTGAATTTACAACTACCTATGCAATCAGTGCCTATCACTGATGTTGGGAGTTCGAATCTCGATCAGGGCGAGGTGCACAACATTATGTGATTAAGTTTGTCAGTGACTTGCGACAGGTCGGTGGTTTTCTCTGGGTCCTCCGGTTTCCACCATGAAATAAAAACTGAACGCCACGATATAACTGAAATATTGTTGAAAGTGGTGTTAAAACACCATCAAACAAACAAACAAACAAACATCAACAACAATGAGCGTATAAAACAGTGAGGCCAGATCCTTGTTCAACATCCATAATAGAAAACATGGTAGAAGTAAAAAAAAAAAATAATAAACTTACCCCTTCTAATATAGATCTGGCCGAGGCTGAAACATTGGTTCTTAGACGAAGAGGTTTATATAAAATGTTGTCATACATCTCAGCTGTATCACGACTGTAGAAGGGAGGTAACCCATACATCATCTCGTACAACACAGCACCTAAACACCACCAGTCTACAGTTTTGTCATAAGGTTGTTTCTTCAATACTTCTGGAGCAAGATACTGGGAAAAAAAGACAGGATTATTTAAAAACAATGTTTGCAAGTTTTCAAGGTTTTGTTGTAAAATTATTTCTAAGTGTAATTATAAAGACTTACTTTCACCGGTATTATTGTTCTTTCGGTGGTATTAATGTTCTTTCGGTGGTATTAATGTTCTTTCGGTGGTATTATTGATCTTTCACTGGTATTATCATTCTTTCACCGGTATTATTGTTCTTTCACTGGTAATATCATTCTTTCACCGTTATTAATGTTCTTTCGGTGGTATTATTGTTCTTTCACTGGTATTATCATTCTTTCACTGGTATTATCATTCTTTCACCGGTATTAATGTTCTTTCTGTGGTATTATTGTTCTTTCACTGGTATTATTGTTCTTTCACTGGTATTATCATTCTTTCACCGGTATTAATGTTCTTTCGGTGGTATTATTGTTCTTTCACTAGTATTATCATTCTTTCACCGGTATTATTGTTCTTTCACTGGTATTATCATTCTTTCACCGGTATTAATGTTCTTTCACTGGTATTATCATTCTTTCACCGGTATTAATGTTCTTTCACTGGTATTATCATTCTTTCACCGGTATTAATGTTCTTTCACTGGTATTATCATTCTTTCACCGGTATTAATGTTCTTTCACTGGTATTATCATTCTTTCACCGGTATTAATGTTCTTTCACCGGTATTATTGTTCTTTCACTGGTATTATCATTCTTTCACCGGTATTAATGTTCTTTCACTGGTATTATCATTCTTTCACTGGTATTATTGTTTATTGTTTTTCTTCAAATTTGTCTGATTTTCTTCGGCTTGATTTTTAAGTGTCACATTAATTCGTTTAGTGATGGGATTTTGGAGCCAGGTGTCAAAATGTTTAAAGTTCAAATATTAGTTTTAGAGGATCCATTGGTTTTTTTTACAATGCGTGAATAATGCAACTTCAAGATATATTAGTTATGATGTTTGAGTTGTAATTGTGCTTCATAATTTATCCTTGGTCATTTCACTTTAAAATAATGCTAAAAGACTGATATTAGCATTTACAGTATTAATGATCGTAGTAAACTTAAAGAGATCTTTGACCTTGTCACACGAAATATAGATACATGTTAGACCTGTATAAATAATGCAGTCTGTTTCATCATAGACAAAAAACAAAGGTATGATCAAATGAAACAGACAGGTAATTGTATTAAAAAATGATATTAATCAAAATATGATTCATAAGTGTTTCTACAATACCTGACACTATATTCAACAACATGTGGTTGTAAAAAAGGCACTTTCAAATACTATATAAAAATCAATACATTTAATCTATGCACTAGCATATAATTCTTATAAAATAGATTTTTTCTGGACATAAAACTGAGTTACCTTGTCATAACAAATCTATATTTTGTATTGTAATGATAAGAATGATAGGTTGATTAATCAATTCACAGATAAAAATCACATGAAAATCATACATTTATTTCAACTTTGCTATTACTAAATTTAAAAAAAATGTTTGAAATTGTAACAGGCTGTTTTCTGATGTCATAACACATGACATTTATAGTTCACATAAACTGTCAATAGATTGTTCAATCAATCATTTTTTGTGAAAAAAAAAAGGTACCAATAAATTGTCTACTTGGCATTGAATTCATTTGATTTAACATGTACACCATTTAAATGTAAACTTAAACTCTATTAATAGACATCTTATCATGTTTTTAATCATTGATTTTAACAAACAATTTTGTTTTGATTTTAACAAATTAAATATGATTTTTTTTTTTTTTTTTTTTTTTACAAAAGTTAGTGTACGTAGAGTAAAACAATGATTTTCTTCTACATAATATCATTTAACACAACAAATATAAAATAATAACAGTTATGAAGATCAGGAAGGATATTATCACTAGTATGACAGCAAGTCCTATAGGATGGACTGTCATACCAGTGGTAATGTATGTCCTATGGGATGGACTGTCATACCAGTGGTAATGTATGTCCTATAGGATGGACTGTCATACCAGTGGTAATGTATGTCTAGATCATCAAAACTGACACCATTGTTTTTATCAGCAACGTCACAATGTATCTGATGTAACACAGTCCGTTCACTGATAGTGACATTCAGTGTCACAGTCCGTTCACTGATAGTGACAATATTCCCTCATGAGATCAAAGGAAAAATGTCCAAATTACAGATAAAGAGTGCACATACTGTTTCTCTGAATGAAACTCTTCCAATACATGAAAGTTTTTGGATAAGACAACTGCTCCGAAAGATTAAAAATGAGAGACATGAAAGTTTTTGGATAAGACAACTGCTCCGAAAGATTAAAAATGAGAGACATGAAAGTTTTTGTACAAGACAACAGGTGATAGTTACCTCAGGTGTTCCACAAAATGTACTTGTAGTTCCCATGCCTTCTATGCCTTCTTTACATAAACCAAAGTCTGTTAGTGTAATATGACCCTGAAATAAACAACAATTAATTAGTAATGTCTACTTAGACAATGATTCTATGATATATACAATAGACAACGACTCTATCATATCTACAATAGCTATGGCAATTAATTGTAGATGATAAGAGAGTAACTCCTCTAATGGAGCAGGAACTGCACCCATCATGACCATCTGAGTTCACCCCTGATATTTAGCAGGATTCGTGTTGTTCGATCTTTAGTTTTCTGTGTAATGTTTTGTAGATCAGTGTTTGATCATTGTATTGTCTGTCCTATGATTTACAGCTTCTAATTATGCTTCTTGGTATCCGAAATGACAAGCCATTCCTGCTATGCTAGTGACACCCTTTGTGCTACTCACACTGTTAGCTACAAATTTTACTTGACCAATTAAAATTAAGTCAGAGATTTTGTAATAGAAGCATACAAACATGATATTTGAAATTATCTGTGGTTTAACATATATATGTAACACGAAAAAAAAAATAATACAGAACTGTTCCAAAATCTCAATAGTAAAATACAGAACTATTCCAAAATCTCAATAGTAAAATACAGAACTGATCTAAAATCTCAATAGTAAAATACAGAACTATTCCAAAATCTCAATAGTAAAATACAGAACTATTCCAAAATCTCAATAGTAAAATACAGAACTATTCCAAAATCTCAATAGTAAAATACAGAACTGTTCTAAAATCTCAATAGTAAAATACAGAACTATTCCAAAATCTCAATAGTAAAATACAGAACTATTCCAAAATCTCAATAGTAAAATACAGAACTATTCCAAAATCTCAATAGTAAAATACAGAACTATTCCAAAATCTCAATAGTAAAATACAGAACTGTTCTAAAATCTCAATAGTAAAATACAGAACTATTCCAAAATCTCAATAGTAAAATACAGAACTGTTCTAAAATCTCAATAGTAAAATACAGAACTATTCCAAAATCTCAATAGTAAAATACAGAACTGTTCTAAAATCTCAATAGTAAAATACAGAACTATTCCAAAATCTCAATAGTAAAATACAGAACTGTTCTAAAATCTCAATAGTAAAATACAGAACTATTCCAAAATCTCAATAGTAAAATACAGAACTATTCCAAAATCTCTATAGTAAAATACAGAACTGTTCTAAAATCTCAATAGTAAAATACAGAACTATTCCAAAATCTCAATAGTAAAATACAGAACTATTCCAAAATCTCAATAGTAAAATACAGAACTATTCCAAAATCTCAATAGTAAAATACAGAACTATTCCAAAATCTCAATAGTAAAATACAGAACTGTTCTAAAATCTCAATAGTAAAATACAGAACTATTCCAAAATCTCAATAGTAAAATACAGAACTGTTCTAAAATCTCAATAGTAAAATACAGAACTATTCCAAAATCTCAATAGTAAAATACAGAACTGTTCTAAAATCTCAATAGTAAAATACAGAACTATTCCAAAATCTCAATAGTAAAATACAGAACTGTTCTAAAATCTCAATAGTAAAATACAGAACTATTCCAAAATCTCAATAGTAAAATACAGAACTGTTCTAAAATCTCAATAGTAAAATACAGAACTATTCCAAAATCTCAATAGTAAAATACAGAACTGATCTAAAATCTCAATAGTAAAATACAGAACTATTCCAAAATCTCAATAGTAAAATACAGAACTATTCCAAAATCTCAATAGTAAAATACAGAACTATTCCAAAATCTCAATAGTAAAATACAGAACTGTTCTAAAATCTCAATAGTAAAATACAGAACTATTCCAAAATCTCAATAGTAAAATACAGAACTATTCCAAAATCTCAATAGTAAAATACAGAACTATTCCAAAATCTCAATAGTAAAATACAGAACTATTCCAAAATCTCAATAGTAAAATACAGAACTGTTCTAAAATCTCAATAGTAAAATACAGAACTATTCCAAAATCTCAATAGTAAAATACAGAACTGTTCTAAAATCTCAATAGTAAAATACAGAACTATTCCAAAATCTCAATAGTAAAATACAGAACTGTTCTAAAATCTCAATAGTAAAATACAGAACTATTCCAAAATCTCAATAGTAAAATACAGAACTGTTCTAAAATCTCAATAGTAAAATACAGAACTATTCCAAAATCTCAATAGTAAAATACAGAACTGTTCTAAAATCTCAATAGTAAAATACAGAACTATTCCAAAATCTCAATAGTAAAATACAGAACTGTTCTAAAATCTCAATAGTAAAATACAGAACTGTTCTAAAATCTCAATAGTAAAATACAGAACTATTCCAAAATCTCAATAGTAAAATACAGAACTATTCCAAAATCTCAATAGTAAAATACAGAACTGTTCTAAAATCTCAATAGTAAAATACAGAACTATTCCAAAATCTCAATAGTAAAATACAGAACTGTTCTAAAATCTCAATAGTAAAATACAGAACTATTCCAAAATCTCAATAGTAAAATACAGAACTGTTCTAAAATCTCAATAGTAAAATACAGAACTGTTCTAAAATCTCAATAGTAAAATACAGAACTGTTCTAAAATCTCAATAGTAAAATACAGAACTATTCCAAAATCTCAATAGTAAAATACAGAACTGTTCCAAAATCTCAATAGTAAAATACAGAACTGTTCTAAAATCTCAATAGTAAAATACAGAACTGTTCTAAAATCTCAATAGTAAAATACAGAACTATTCCAAAATCTCAATAGTAAAATACAGAACTGTTCCAAAATCTCAATAGTAAAATACAGAACTGTTCTAAAATCTCAATAGTAAAATACAGAACTATTCCAAAATCTCAATAGTAAAATACAGAACTATTCCAAAATCTCAATAGTAAAATACAGAACTATTCCAAAATCTCAATAGTAAAATACAGAACTGCTCTAAAATCTCAATAGTAAAATACAGAACTGTTCTAAAATCTCAATAGTAAAATACAGAACTATTCCAAAATCTCAATAGTAAAATACAGAACTGTTCTAAAATCTCAATAGTAAAATACAGAACTATTCCAAAATCTCAATAGTAAAATACAGAACTGTTCCAAAATCTCAATAGTAAAATCATAGAAACAAAATTGATAACTCTAAAAAAAAAGAGTTTGACTGTTAAGAGTACAACAGTATATAGATATACTTACTTTAGAATCAAGTAAAATGTTCTCTGGCTTCAGATCTCTGGAGAAAAAGATAATAGAAATGTAAAAACATCCTTTTATATTAAATGTAGCTATAACATATGGTCATTTAAATACACACATCATTCTTTTAATTCTTCCTTAATCACCCCCCTCCCCATCTCCTATAGGGGCACCTGCTAGTAGTCAGATGGTAAAATAAACACCCAAGATCCATCAAGACAGTACATCAATTAAATACCCAGTCTAGCACCTGAATAACTATTATATTAAAGTAGATAATCTTTAATTTCTCTATAAACCATAAAATAATATTGTTTTGAAACCATTTCTAAAGAATTGTGTTTTTGTTGTTGTAATATGTGTAGAGAATGGATATCATATTGTATTTGTTTGTCCAGCATACTGATCTGTACGGTGTCAATTTTTACCCTAATTATTATTGTTTATGGCCAAATATTAGAAAACTACAATCTATAACTTCATTATTACAGGCAACATCTACAATGCTTACAAAAAAATTGTGTTCTTTGGCCAGTTTAAATAAAAATTTATCACATCAGAAAAAAATCATGTCCACAAAAAGTTATTATAAATAGAACTAAAAGTCCCTTTTAAATCTATTTGTTTTCACACATATTAATTTTGGTTATAATTGTCACTTGTAAATGACGTTTACAACAGGAAATGTACATCTATGTCATTAAACATAGATATGATGGCATTGTGGTTGGCCTGTTGTAACACATCTTGATGACATTCATGAAAATCATGACATAGCTTTTACCCATTACAAACAGTGCCGACATTACTTAACTCTTTTTTTGCCGTCATTTTTTGCCTACATTACTTATATTTTTCTTGTCGACATTACTTAAAGGGGCATTATCTGCCAAAATTGTAAATTTTTGTTACCCATAAAAACTATCAGATATGATTGATGCCTTAATAAAATGTGTTTCTGTAACTTATAAATGTTATGAAATGTACCCGGTAAGCGCATCGGGGAAAAAAGGTACAACTGCTCGTGTTTTGAGATCGATCAAGAAATGGACGCCATCTTATTACTTATCAGCATTGTTTACGGAGTTTGCCGAATCGTCATTAAATCAGTACAACAATGCACTTATTTCTTATTTTCTGTGATTCTGCTTTTAGTCGGCATTAATTACGGACAAAGAACCATGCAAGTTTGCAGTTAATAAGCGACAAATTACAAATTATTCGTTTTTACCTGTCACTAGTAAGGTCAGTTGCTTATGGAGAAAGCGAGGTCAAATTATTTGCTTGCAAGTAAATAACAAATCGATGGTAATTTTCGTTCTCAAAAGGCGGAAAGTGGTACGATAAGCTGTTTAATGTAAAATATTTACCTTTATTTCATCATTTTAAAGCTATTTACAAATTTCCAAAACATAATTTTTTTTTTTGTCAAAATCGTAGCTAATGCCTCTAACATTTTTTGCCGACTTTACTTATATTTTTGTGTGTGCTGACATTTATAATATTTTTTTTGTGCAGACATAGCTTATAATTTTTCAATGTATACAATGACAAAATTAAATTAGGGGCAAAAAGAAAAAAAATGAAAAACCAACCATATGATTCTCAGAAAATTAGAAAGACAATGCTTTGTAAAGAGGACAAAAGGTATATTATGAATATATACCAGATTTTAAAGCCATCTAAGTTCAATTGTAGCTGTGAAAAAAGTTAGAGAAGGTTGGTCATTTGTGTGTGGTATAAATCTTAATCCTATAAGTTACACACAGAATTGCTCACTGTTTCCCTGAATATCCCAATATCCTCAATATTTACCTGTATATAATGTTTAATTGTTTCCCTGAATCCCCTCAATATTTACCTGTATATAATGTTTAAGGAATGCAGGTACCCTATAGCACTAGCCATTTCTGCTGCATAAAATTTGGCACGTTGTTCTGGGAAGTATCTTTCTCGTTGTAGATGGAAAAACAACTGAAAATAGAAGAAAATATATAATGAACCTAAAAAAGTAGTCTAGCTAGTTACTCAATCTTTAGTTTTATGTGTATGTTTTTTTAGATAGTTGTTTGTCCTTTTGTCCTTTTTCTTTTGGCCATTGTGTTGTCTGTCCTTCAATTTACAGAATCTGATTACCCCTTTTGGTATCTTCAAACTCTTCTTATATTAGTGACAGTAAAGAGCTTTGATAAATTTCTTATTTCTTTAAGTGCAATCTTAAGACAAATGACTCAGTAATGTTTTTTATGTTATGTAACATAAATGTCACTAGTTATGCTATAAAAGGTAACAAGTTTTTACAAGTTTGATGGACACATCCGCCATAAACAACCAAATCCATAGCAATACATTATATATTCATATCAGCATAAAAATGTGCACAGTGGTAAATTCAAATTAACATTTCATAACAATATTTACATATTTTAAAAAAATAATAAAAAAATAGTCTTGTTTGTATCTCAAAATAGAATTGATATTTTTTAATTAAACTTGGAATGACAAGCTTGATTTGAAACATATTGAAAACAAATAAACATGAAAGTCTGATTTTTTTTGTGGTTTTATTTTCTTGCTATTTTTGTAATAATGAATCAAAACAAAACAAATTCAGGTCAAATATTACAACTATTACCTATTTACGATATATTAACTTTATGTATTAATTACCAAAACAATTTAATGATTAAATACACATTCTATGTTAGAGACAGTTATCTCACAAATTCCTGATTTTACACGATCAAAACAAAAACAATTATAATGTTATATTCATTATAAAATAGTCAAAAACAAAAACAATCTTTAGTAGGAACTTTATGAAATTATTTGTTTACAAGTCTATTTTCACAACTTAACACTAACTATAAAAATAGACTTCTTAACATCAAGAATACTCAAAGCAGGCCTGTGACAATAATGTATTGTTTCTTTCCCATTTTAGTTGTTGTAATGGTAAAAATGTTGTTGAAATGTTATATCAGTTTAGAAATTTGCCTTTTTTTTTTTTTTTTTTACAAAAAAGGTTTGTATGATATTCTAACATGACATCAGTCCTTCTTTCGTTTTGTAAAAAAACAAGTGATAATTATTGATTGGGTATTATCTCATTAGCACATGCGCTGGTGCATGTGACCGACTTTCCCGTCTTAAATGTACATGTTGATGAATTATCGTCTGCTCGAATTTGGCAGCATAAATTGTGTGCGACATTGTCGCAAACGTAAATATAAATTACCGTCTTCCAATCAAAGTATACTACCGTATTTGTACTCTTAGACATATCAGAATCGAAATAATTCATGGAAGCCAGAATGTGTTTTGAGCCTCAAAACACATTCTGGCTTTCATGATTTATTTCTTAATTTTTGATTCAATAAATCATGTTTTAATTGAAGAATTTACCAGATTTAACATGGAACTCTCAAAATCCTCACAATTTACTATTTATTTATCATTCTCTTGGATTACAATTTTTTCTTCTTCAACCAACTCATTAATTTTTTTATTAGAAGTCATATGATAATATGATTCTGTGCTTGGAACATTACAACAATTTTACACTTTTTCAAATAGACTTATTATATAAAATATATTTTTGCTGATGAATTTATGAAGCCAATAAAAGTCATACACACAAGTTACTAAAGGACATTGTTTATTAGACCATGACTTGTTTTTATAACAGAATCTAAATATAGAATGGTCAAGTTACAGACCTTTGTATTATAATTATAGTATACATTTTTATTGCTACCATGACAGTGACAAATGAAGAAGCGTTTTAGTTGCTGACTTTCAATCTTTTATCCTACATATGTCACAGGAAGAAACCAAAATAAACAGGAGGTTCACATGAGCCTTTGTCGTTCACCAGGTAAATAAGATTTATTGAACCTGGACCTATCCTAGCTCGGCACCCTTCAACCTTTAAAATAAACAGGAGGTTCACATGAGCCTTTGTCGTTCACCAGGTAAATAAGATTTATTGAACCTGGACCTATCCTAGCTCGGCACCCTTCAACCTTTAAAATAAACAGGAGGTTCACATGAGCCTTTGTCGTTCACCAGGTAAATAAGATTTATTGAACCCGGACCTATCCTAGCTCGGCACCCTTCAACCTTTAAAATAAACAGGAGGTTCACATGAGCCTTTGTCGTTCACCAGGTAAATAAGATTTATTGAACCCCGACCTAACCTAGCTCGGCACCCTTCAACCTTTAATTATATAAACCTAAATCTACACACCCCAATGATGTGGTACAGGAAATATTGTATTATTTTTATTGTTCGTTCTATGGAAGATTTTTTTTACAAGATTTACTTCTTCCTCTTGAATTTCTCGAAAGAAACTTGAGTCCGTATTTTCACTCAACTTTAAGCTGGTGTCTGATATTTTTCAATCTGTTTAATAAAACTTACCTCTCCACCATTAACATAATCCAGTACAAAGTAGAGTTTATCTTGTGTTTGGAAGGAGTAGTGAAGACCGACTAGAAATGGATGGATGATATTTTTAAGCAGTACATTTCTCTCTGACATGATGTGTTTCACTTCATTTCTCTTCATGATGGCTTGTTTTTGTAATACTTTGATAGCATACATTTTACTTTCATTTTTATGTCTTGCCAAGAGCACCTGTATTAAGAAAAAGAATAAATTTCATTAGTACATATATGTAAAAATACAAAAATCATATTATTTTTTTATGACATTGTATATGATTTACACAATACTAGGACAGATAATAGTCATAAATTTGTGGAAATCATAACAAGTGTCATCAAATTTCACTTCAAATCAACGTTTAAATTCAGACAAAATAGATTTCATTACTATTGAAAGTTTGGAAAAAAAATAATTATAGAACAACTTGGACATAAAATTGGTAATTTACGATAGACTTTTTCAACCACAGTGCAGAGGGGACATCGTAGCCTTGGTTGTATGGTAGTATGGTTTACATCTAGCTATGTAATCAGTGCCTATCACATTTATAGCTGTGGATTTGATCGATTTGATTTATTGTGTTTAATGCCACTTTCAGCAATATTTCAGCTATATCATGGCGACCAGTTTTAGTGGTGGAAGAAGCCGGAGTATCCGGAGAGAACCACCGATCAAGGGCAAGCAACTGGTAAACTTTATCACTTGTGGCTGCGGGTCGAGTGCATCCTTTTTTGTAACTTACAAAGCTGGGTGCGAACCAACGTATTGGTGATAGGCTTGTATGAGTTGTTAGGTAATCCAACTACCTAACTCATTGAGCCACCCAGGCCCTCTCCGACGCCCTTGGAGTAGTGTACTTGATATAACTCGAGTAGATAAAAGTTTGTCAATGACTTGCTGCAGGTCGGTGGTTTCCTCTGAGTACTCCAATTTCCTCCATCAATAACACTGATCGCCATTACATACTGTTAACTGAAATATTGTTTAAAGTGGCATTAACCCCCCACAACCCACTAACCTACATTTGATATAACCCAATAACATAATAGCCATTTCATTGACACTGTGTTTCTATATTCTGTGTCCATCTGATAAGATGTCCCAGTCAGATAATGGTAGAAGCCAGGGGTAAAAAGCTATACAAACTAGTTATAATGCTTCTACTTCATTACAATGCCTGCAGTAAAATGTACTTTAAATATACCTATAAATCTAGATAAGTTTCATACCTTGCCAAAACTACCTTTACCGATAACTTTCAGAAATTCAAAGTCACTTGGTTTTACACTGAAATGAGAAAATATAAAAATGATAAATATATCAGAACTGACATTAACCATATTACCTGTATAAATATACAAATTTTCATCTTTAGATTTTCAATCTCATGTTGTAGTCTTTTTTTATGTTCCATGATCGGAGGTGTTTTGTTGATATTGATGGAATTGTTGGCCATCACTGTATTAACTTTCTTTTCATAACAAGAGGGTAGTCAAAATATGCATTTTATAACAGATAATTAACTTTCACCCTTGTGTGTACTAAAAATTGACCTAAAATCAAAATGTAGGTCACAGTGAACTGTATTTAGATGTTTCTACAAGATTTCATTAAAACAATAAATGGACCTTATGAACAAATATTCAAACTAGTAACTATGATATAATATATCTAGGTCTCTATGACTTTTTTTTAAATAACTGACCTATATTTATCAAGATATGAGGTTTTATGTAGGGTTCATGTATATAATTGAAGACAAATACTGGGCAATGACATCAATAATAACAAATGTTCTGTAATTGTTCCTTTCTACCCAAATATCCTGTTATCAAGCTTATGTAGATATCAAACATTTTTATTAAGTATGCATAAAGCTGTAGACATTAATGAATAGTACATCAATAGTTTATATAGGTGCACTCTACTGGTATCTTAATACAGAGAGGTATTTACTAATACTTAGTGGTATTCTATATAGGTGCATTCTACTGGTATCTTAATACAGAGATGTATTTACTAATACTTAGTGGTATTCTATATAGGTGCACTCTACTGGTATCTTAATACAGAGAGGTATTTACTAATACTTAGTGGTATTCTATATAGGTGCACTCTACTGGTATCTTAATACAGAGGTATTTACTAATACTTAGTGGTATTCTATATAGGTGCACTCTACTGGTATCTTAATACAGAGAGGTATTTACTAATACTTAGTGGTATTCTATATAGGTGCATTCTACTGGTATCTTAATACAGAGATGTATTTACTAATACTTAGTGGTATTCTATATAGGTGCACTCTACTGGTATCTTAATACAGAGAGGTATTTACTAATACTTAGTGGTATTCTATATAGGTTCATTCTACTGGTATCTTAATACAGAGAGGTATTTACTAATACTTAGTGGTATTCTATATAGGTGCACTCTACTGGTATCTTAATACAGAGAGGTATTTACTAATACTTAGTGGTATTCTATATAGGTGCATTCTACTGGTATCTTAATACAGAGATGTATTTACTAATACTTAGTGGTATTCTATATAGGTGCACTCTACTGGTATCTTAATACAGAGAGGTATTTACTAATACTTAGTGGTATTCTATATAGGTGCACTCTACTGGTATCTTAATACAGAGGTATTTACTAATACTTAGTGGTATTCTATATAGGTGCACTCTACTGGTATCTTAATACAGAGAGGTATTTACTAATACTTAGTGGTATTCTATATAGGTGCATTCTACTGGTATCTTAATACAGAGATGTATTTACTAATACTTAGTGGTATTCTATATAGGTGCACTCTACTGGTATCTTAATACAGAGAGGTATTTACTAATACTTAGTGGTATTCTATATAGGTGCATTCTACTGGTATCTTAATACAGAGAGGTATTTACTAATACTTAGTGGTATTCTATATAGGTGCATTCTACTGGTATCTTAATACAGAGAGGTATTTACTAATACTTAGTGGTATTCTATATAGGTGCATTCTACTGGTATCTTAATACAGAGATGTATTTACTAATACTTAGTGGTATTCTATATAGGTGCACTCTACTGGTATCTTAATACAGAGAGGTATTTACTAATACTTAGTGGTATTCTATATAGGTGCATTCTACTGGTATCTTAATACAGAGAGGTATTTACTAATACTTAGTGGTATTCTATATAGGTGCACTCTACTGGTATCTTAATACAGAGAGGTATTTACTAATACTTAGTGGTATTCTATATAGGTGCACTCTACTGGTATCTTAATACAGAGAGGTATTTACTAATACTTAGTGGTATTCTATATAGGTGCATTCTACTGGTATCTTAATACAGAGATGTATTTACTAATACTTAGTGGTATTCTATATAGGTGCACTCTACTGGTATCTTAATACAGAGAGGTATTTACTAATACTTAGTGGTATTCTATATAGGTGCATTCTACTGGTATCTTAATACAGAGAGGTATTTACTAATACTTAGTGGTATTCTATATAGGTGCATTCTACTGGTATCTTAATACAGAGAGGTATTTACTAATACTTAGTGGTATTCTATATAGGTGCATTCTACTGGTATCTTAATACAGAGATGTATTTACTAATACTTAGTGGTATTCTATATAGGTGCACTCTACTGGTATCTTAATACAGAGAGGTATTTACTAATACTTAGTGGTATTCTATATAGGTGCATTCTACTGGTATCTTAATACAGAGAGGTATTTACTAATACTTAGTGGTATTCTATATAGGTGCACTCTACTGGTATCTTAATACAGAGAGGTATTTACTAATACTTAGTGGTATTCTATATAGGTGCACTCTACTGGTATCTTAATACAGAGGTATTTACTAATACTTAGTGGTATTCTATATAGGTGCACTCTACTGGTATCTTAATACAGAGAGGTATTTACTAATACTTAGTGGTATTCTATATAGGTGCACTCTACTGGTATCTTAATACAGAGAGGTATTTACTAATACTTAGTGGTATTCTATACCATTTAATTGACAGGAGTTTTACATTTATATGTGTATATGAAGCCAAAAAGTGGGATTAGGCAGTTGACTTCTGACTTGGGTTTGTGACCTTGATACATTTGTGGGGCTAAAAAATGGGATTAGGCAGTTGACTTCTGATGTAGGTTTGTGACCTTGATACATTTGTGGGGCTAAAAGGGGGGTTAGGTAGTTGACTTAGGAGTTTTTGACGTAGGTTTGTGACCTGAAAACCTGATAACTTGTTAAAACCTATGATAAACAATAATAACCCTGATAACCTTGTTAAAACCTACGATAAACAATAATAACCCTGATAACCTTGTTAAAACCTATGATAAACAATATTAACCCTGTTAAAACCTATGATAAACAATAATAACCCTGATAACCTTGTTAAAACCTATGATAAACAATAATAACCCTCATAAAACCTACGATAAACAATAATAACCCTGATAACCTTGTTAAAACCTATGATAAACAATAATAACCCTGATAACACTGTTAAAACCTATGATAAACAATAATAACCCTGATAACCTTGTTAAAACCTATGATAAACAATAATAACCCTGATAACCTTGTTAAAACCTATGATAAACAATAATAACCCTGATAACCTTGTTAAAACCTATGATAAACAATAATAACCCTGATAAAACCTATGATAAACAATAATAACCCTGATAACCTTGTTAAAACCTATGATAAACAATAATAACCCTGATAACCTTGTTAAAACCTATGATAAACAATAATAACCCTGATAACCTTGTTAAAACCTATGATAAACAATAATAACCCTGATAACCTTGTTAAAACCTATGATAAACAATAATAACCCTGATAACCCTGTTAAAACCTATGATAAACAATAATAACCCTGATAACCCTGTTAAAACCTATGATAAACAATAATAACCCTGATAACCTTGTTTAAAGGGTAACTAAAAATTAAACACTTGCATATAGAAAAATACACATGTAACTAGTAGTGCTTGTAAAATTATTGAATATATAAACAATCATTACATTTAAAAAAAATATGTTTGGATGAAACTGAGTGCCAAATAGGGCTTTAGCTGTATGCAGTTCCTTGAGAAGAAATTGTCATCAGAAAAACACAAAGATATTGTGGTTTTGATACCATATACATGTAATTTAAACAATTGTTTTGATTTATTTTTGGGTTTGTTTTGATTTTTTTTGGGTAGTGAAATTAGGTGCCAAAAAGGGCTCTCCCTGCATCCAGTCATTTGAGAAGAAATTGTCATAAGACAAAAACAATGACATTGTTACTTAAATGTTATATAATATGTACTATGTTTGAGATAGAACACCTGTATAAGTTTTCTACAAATAAAAAACTTGATGGTAATTTCATAGAATGTATTGCCAATGATGTCTTGCATACAAAGTGTACAAAAAAAATTTTGATGACATCTATGACCTAATTGTACACAAGTATGTACCTGACAGGTAAAACATCTGTCAAGATAATCAACTTTGACAAGACATTTATTTCTTTATAGACCTTACCTTGCTTTTTCACTTGGACCCAGATTTACAGGGTTGTTGTCTTTGCCATTCTGCAAATAAAAAAATAAAAAAAATAAACAACTATTCAGTCACATAGAATACAAAGTAAGAGATCATTGTTAGTTTTGTTGATAATTGGAGGAATTATTTACCATCACTGTTTAAACTTTCTTTTCATAAATGGAGAAATTCCAAAATATCAACCATTTAGCAGTTAAATTGCAGTCGACCTTGCCACAATATGAAAAGCTTCTTACAATTGACTATGGCAGTTATTTCAGGAAACAGTTGTATACCAAGACTTATTTTTTCCAAAAACAAATACATATAGATAGACTCATTAATCTATGTCTAATAATTTTCATTCAATACCATAAAGATTTAAGCATCAATTTAATTTTTTAAAACCTACAAAAATTCTAATAAAAATTAACTTTAAAAGGTAATATTTACCATACTTAACGCTGTCTACAGATATCTAACAATAACAAGCTTTGACCCTGAATATGATTCTTATCAACTAGCAGATGTTAAATATTTATTAACAATAAACAACTTGACTTATTTTGCTACAGGTGTTCAATGGTTTAAAACCCTATAAATAGCCAATGTTTCTATATACATTCTTACATACAAGCTTGTAACAAGGAAACAATTCTGCTTAGTAAATATTGATAAATCCATCAAGACAATCGATTATTGAAAAAAAAAGTGATTATTTAAAACTTTTGAGAAAAAAAAAATGGAAATTTGTGTTCCGTTCCATCTAAGACTGATTTTGTTTATAGATTTTTCTTGCATAAAAAATTGATGTATTTATTCAGTGATACAACTTGTTTTAGTAAAATAGAAATTTAACACATTTAATACTGAGCTTACATAAGATAAAGTGTTGACACAAGACATCTCTTTACTCATATGTAGTAATCACAAATCAATTTTACGTATATCTGTGAAATACTAGGATTATCAAGTGAAATAATAATGGGCTTTCACCCAGAAAAACAAAAATATTTATTACATTGTGTGACGTCATAGTACCAATGTCACAATCGAAAATAACATTTAGCATCCGAAAATGAAAAACAAAGTTCTATTATTAAATGTCTAATTAGCACAAACTAAAGATTAAAATATATGTGATAATGAATGTTAAGTTCATTATCACATAAATTTTACACAACAACATAGTAATTCATGAATACACGTTAGTGCACGAGTGAATTACATCGTTGCCATGATCGTATGGTAGTTGGATTTACAACTACCTATGCAATCAGAGCCTATCACCACTGATGTGAGTTTGATTCTCGATCAGGGAGAGGTGTACAACATTATGCTATAAAGTTTGTCAATGATTTGCGGCAGGTCAGAGGTTTTCTCCGGGTCCTCCAGTTTCCTCCATCAATAAAACTGACCGCCACGATATAACTGAAATATTGTTGAAAGTGGCATTAAACACCATCAAACAAACAAACAAACAAACGCAACATAATAATAGTAATGACAACATACTATGGTAACAGAGTCCTCAAAGGTTTAATAATAATAATGACAACATACCATGGTTACAGAGTCATCAAAGGTTTTATAATGATAATGACAACATACCATGGTTACAGAATCCTCAAAGGTTTAATAATAATAATGACAACATACCATGGTTACAGAGTCCTCAAAGGTTTAATAATAATAATGACAACATACCATGGTTACAGAGTCCTCAAAGGTTTAATAATGATAATGACAACATACCATGGTTACAGAGTCCTCAAAGGTTTAATAATAATAATGACAACATACCATGGTTACAGAGTCCTCAAAGGTTTAATAATAATAATGACAACATACCATGGTTACAGAGTCCTCAAAGGTTTAATAATAATAATGACAACATACCATGGTTACAGAATCCTCAAAGGTTTAATAATAATAATGACAACATACCATGGTTACAGAGTCCTCAAAGGTTTAATAATAATAGTGACAACATACCATGGTTACAGAGTCCTCAAAGGTTTAATAATAATAGTGACAACATACCATAGTTACAGAGTCCTCAAAGGTTTAATAATGATAATGACAACATACCATGGTTACAGAGTCCTCAAAGGTTTAATAATAATAGTGACAACATACCATGGTTACAGAGTCCTCAAAGGTTTAATAATGATAATGACAACATACCATGGTTACAGAGTCCTCAAAGGTTTAATAATAATAATGACAACATACCATGGTTACAGAGTCCTCAAAGGTTTAATAATGATAATGACAACATACCATGGTTACAGAGTCCTCAAAGGTTTAATAATAATAATGACAACATACCATGGTTACAGAGTCCTCAAAGGTTTAATAATGATAATGACAACATACCATGGTTACAGAGTCCTCAAAGGTTTAATAATAATAGTGACAACATACCATGGTTACAGAGTCCTCAAAGGTTTAATAATGATAATGACAACATACCATGGTTACAGAGTCCTCAAAGGTTTAATAATGATAATGACAACATACCATGGTTACAGAGTCCTCAAAGGTTTAATAATGATAATGACAACATACCATGGTTACAGAGTCCTCAAAGGTTTAATAATGATAATGACAACATACCATGGTTACAGAGTCCTCAAAGGTTTCTGTGTCTACTGGTTCCTGAGCATTGCGGGGGTTATCTAGGGACAGGAAAGAACGAACTTCTGGGCTGAAAATATACAAAAAATAAGTCTTTTGAAAAACAAACGAATGAAAACATAATTTTGTAATGCGTAAACACTAAATATTGAAAATTATTTTCCATATAAAAAAATAAAATAAATATATTGAAGTTGTAGAGACCTCTTATTTGTGTTAAATTCATGATCAATGTAATCATTAATTCTCCTACAGTAAGTTAATTAAAGTTATAGACAAGTACGAAAAGATCTGTCAAAAAATGAGAACACACATGTCAACTTAAAAGTAGGAATTAGAAATTTTGTTGTTAAATTTGAGTACATCAATAAAGTCAATATCTGACTGTCTTTTTTTTTTTTTTTTTTTTTACAGAATTCAGAAAAATATATATCTAGAATTATACGGCAAAATTTTTAATTTCCTGCATAACTGATGTTATATTTCATGTACAAATTAAGGACTATGTTAGATACTTACTAAACAAAACTTTTTAGAATCTTGTTTTTCTGCCTCTTTTTTTGAAAATGGGTGGGGATAGAATTTCCAAAATCAGTCTGAACCTTAATTTTGTGCCAAGTATCATTGTGCTTGAATTTCATAAGGACCAGCTGAGAGAAAATAAGGTACTGTGAAAAAAACAATTGAATATAAAGAGGGACGACACCCACATCGTAATACATCCATAAAAAGTGGTCACTTACAAAATGTACCAAAAACTTAGGATCATATAAAAATTCCTATAAATAAACCATACAACATTAAGTACAATATAACAATTCTGGTTTTTAAAGTTACATAAATTTCACAGAAACTTAATAGGAAAATTATAAGTGTACCATACCAAGCAATTCTTTTTCTCCAAAGTCATACATTAAATACCCCTTACACCACATTATAGCTTAAAGCTTGCTTAGCTCATTAACAAAAGTTTAAATACAACTTAATTCATTGACGGGAAAAAGTATTTAAACAATATTATTATGAACATAATATGTGTATATTATAAAACTTGTAATATGGTTGATTTAGAACAGTATTTAAAGAGTAACAGGTTTTGTTGTATACATGTGGTATGACGTTCATAAATACCACCAACGCAATAAATGTAACAAAAAAAAACAATAACAGATTGTATGTTAAATCTGACTTTCATAAAACCTTGGAATTTTAAACTTTAAAAAAAGATGATCACGTCTGTCATTGCTCAAGATTTATTGTACACAGATAAGATTAACTAATAACATACTCATATTACACATTGTTACATAATCTATTACCGGGTACCAATTACATGATCTACATTTTATAAGTCTTTTGGAGTCAGAATTTTCTTTTTTTTTCTCACAGAAAATTAAATAAATATTAGAGAATACCGAAGGGGCAATCACATAAGGACAATCCAGAGAAACTGGCAACATAAGATGAAGAAAAACACAACACATTATGTGACAACACTATACACAACAAACACAAATAATGTAAATAAGCGCTCTCCTACAAATTATTCGTCTTAAAATTAATGATTTCAGGTATGATCTTATACAAGATTCAATATCATTCTATTGTCCAACAGATTTCTCTATTGGAGGCTGTAAATGTATGACGACTGATTTACTACCTGAACCAATAGTACATGTACATAAAGTATATATCAAGTACAAGTATTATGTAAATGGTCCACCTAATGCTATAGTACTTTAAAATATTACTGGTAATGCTGTAAAGAGAGTTAGGTTTATGGTGCTTAACGCTACTTTCAACAATATTTCAGTTATATCGTGGCAGTCAGTTTTATTGGTGGAGGAAACCAGAGCACCTGGAGAAAACCATTGACCTGTCGCAAGTCACTGACAAACTTTTTCACATGTTTCATCGAGTACACCATGTCATGAGCGGGATTTGAACCCGCAAAGGTAGTGGTGATAGGCACTGATTACATAGTTAGTTGTAAATCAAATTTTATCATCTGATTATGATTGTTGGTTGCTTAATGTCCAGCGGCAAATATGTCATGCATATTCAGGTCAATTTTAATATTATATTAAGAATCATATGAAAACATTTACAGGTGAACAATAAACAAGTGATAATACTAGTTGGCTTGAACCATTCAATTTTATCTAGAGATTCCATTGTCAATAAACACTTTTAATTTCAATTTGACAGAATTTGTTTTTAATCAAGTTGTTAACCAAAATAAAAACTATTATGTATCTCGGGGCCGTTGTGGTCGTGATCGTATGGTAGTTGAATTTAGAACTATTTATGCAATCAGTTCCTATCACCACTTAAGTTGTGAGTTCGAACCCCATTCATGGCGAGGTGTACTTGATGCAACATTATTCGATAAAGTTTGTCAGTGACTTGCGACAGGTGGTAGGTGGTTTTCTCCGGGTAGTTCGGATTCCTCCACCGATAAAACTGACCGCCACGATATAACTGAAATATTGTTGAAAGTGGAGTTAAACACCATAAACCAGTATTTTGTTTATGAAGTTGTTAACCAAAATAAAAACTACTGTGTATCTCTTCAAGTTAATCCAGAGGCCATCGTGACCGTGATCGTATGGTAAGTTAATCCATAGGTAATACCAGGAACAAGCCAATATCAAACATTATAAATACTTACATCAAATCTTTCCTTAAAATCCTCCATACACAATGAATTATTTTTTTCATAAAAACAGGCACGAATTTATTTCCTATACACAATATTTATACGTAAGAGTCTTACAATTGTCACTCAATTAGTTCTAAATAATGTTACAAGTCTTTCTACTGTACATGATCAGTGACTTGTGTAACAACACAGACATACGTCAATACAATTAACTTATGAAATGTACAGTTCAGATACGTAAATCCTGAGATAGGATAAATATGGATAACATTTTAAATAATTAATGGACTTGTTATATGTCCAGGTGTCAGATGACATGATCAGCTGATAACCAATGTGCTTCACAGACATTCAAAATATTACACAAAGAGTTTGGATTTATAATTTTCTCAATAATAATATTATTAGATCAAAATGCAAGGTTTTTTTCCATTTCTTTATAAAGTGATATTATTTTACAGGCTACAAACCTATTGACTGGTCAAAAAATAAACAACCATCCAGTTTCCTAATAAAGAATTCATATCCCACAAAATGATAATTGTTTACATCACCATAAATAAACTATAGGTTGTGGTAAGATTAACGTTATTAGTTATATAGGTGAAAATGAGTCTTTTACTCCTCGTTCAGTCAATATCACAATTAAGACTTCTACGATACAAATCTACCTATCCCAGAAGTTATGAAAAAACCATATTTATTTCATTTACGTAGGCTTTTGTATTTAATTTCAGTTTCTAATCAAACTGGTTGCTCTGGTGTTACACCATGATCAGTGTAACTTTTCCCAGAAATAGATCAGTAATCTGTGTAAAAACTGGTAGATAATTGATAATGATCTCAGTACTACCACCACAAAGTATCTTTATACAGAAATGTGAAATTCTATTATTAACTTATCCATGAATTTTTTTTTACTGCGAAGACATTTTGCGGATAATATTGGAACATAAAAAAATTACATTCTTTCATGAAAACAAAAATTAAAAAAAACATTAGTCAACTCCTTTAAATCTACATGTATGCACTAAATTATTTGTAAGACAAAATTAAAATACATCACAGTAATTTAATTATACAATGACAATGTTTTAAGTTTTGATTGTATTGTTTATAATATATCCCTATACATTGAGGAAGTCATATGATCTACAATGTTACATGTGTACCTCAATAATCTATTTACTATAACAGGTAACATTTTAATATACCCCTATACATTGAGGAAGTCACAATGATCTACAATGTTACATGTGTACCTCAATAACCTATAACAGGTAACATTTCATTTATCGGTGAAATCAATTTGTATATTACAAATATCACAATAGTATTTGGGTTAACTGAGAACAGTTCAACCTAATATTTACCGTAAACTATTTAAGAGAAAGGACAACAGTCTGAATACGTCACGTTTCTATATCCTCTGATCGACATATCCTTCTACTTATATAAGGGTGTATTGTTTCTGTCATTAAAACTCTACAGGATAAATCTCAGTAATTAATGATCATTCATGAGTATATCTTTATTTACTACTAGTTTTAGGCTTAATTTACATGAAAAACATGAATGAAACTTGAGGTAAACATAGTGATATATTGTAACATTTCCGTTCACAAATTAACATTCACAGGTCAATGACCTCTAATTAAAAAATTAATTTTTATCTCAAAAACTAAAACAATACTACTGGTTGGTGTTGTACTAACACTATTTCTATAATTATTCCTATAACTGCTATTTTCTGCTTACTTATGTAGAAACTGGACATTATTTGATGAAATTGGCTGAAAATATTTAGTCGGTTCTGTGGCTGGTTAAGAGAGTTTGGAGTCATGTAGTCACTGGTTTAGAGAGTTCTGATTATGTTCTGAGGCAGGGATAGAGAGTTTTGAGTCAATTCTGAGGCTGGTTGGGAGTGTTAAATACGTTTACATTTTAATTACTGATAAGTGCTTCAACGTGAAAGACTTCACCTTATAAGACTCACATATCAATTAGACTCTCCTTAAATAGCATCACATAATTCTGCCAGTTGGTAACATCCAGCGTCTACTGTAGTCTGGTAGGGTAATTTATAGAACATTGTAGTTACTATAGAATATTGATACAAGACTTTACCACAGTGGTACAGATAGCCAGCGTCTACTGTAGTCTGGTAGGGTAATTTATAGAACATTGTAGTTACTATAGAATATTGATACAAGACTTTACCACAGTGGTACAGATAGCCAGCGTCTACTGTAGTCTGGTAGGGTAATTTATAGAACATTGTAGTTACTATAGAATATTGATACAAGACTTTACCACAGTGGTACAGATAGCCAGCGTCTACTGTAGTCTGGTAGGGTAATTTATAGAACATTGTAGTTACTATAGAATATTGATACAAGACTTTACCACAGTGGTACAGATAAAACCATTAACACTGACTAATACAACTCATCTGGTTCTGTTCTACATGGTAGACATCTACAGGAACAATATCTACTCAGTTATTTTACAATACAAATTTGCCATAAAAACCCATCTTGTCCTACATGTAGTTCTGACACAGAAATCTTCTGTTACTCAGTGAAACCTGTCTACACTGAACCTGAATAAACTGTGAAACCTGTCTACACCAAACCTGAATAAACTGTGAAACCTGTCTACACCAAACCTGAATAAACTGTGAAACCTGTCTACACCAAACCTGAATAAACTGTGAAACCTGTCTACACCAAACCTGAATAAACTGTGAAACCTGTCTACACCAAACCTGAATAAACTGTGAAACCTGTCTACACCAAACCTGAATAAACTGTGAAACCTGTCTACACCAAACCTGAATAAACTGTGAAACCTGTCTACACCAAACCTGAATAAACTATGAAACCTGTCTACACCAAACCTTAATAAACTGTGAAACCTGTCTACACCAAACCTGAATAAACTGGAATCATGTAGAAACCCAACATTAAATAGAGTCCAAATGTTGAAATATTTGTTAATTTAACCTGTATAATTGAAACAACTGACTATTCTGAACAAAAGCTGGTTTCAAAGAGGTTTGGGTTAGACAGGTTTAACTGTATCTTCAACTTATTTTATAATCAAATAGAACAGTGACTATGCTTCCTTATCTATGTTCTCATATATAACTCTGTATTGCTTTGGTGAAAATGTACTTAAGCTTGAGTACAATGCTGAAGTTGAATGAGTTGAAATTGGTATGGTTTTACAGGAATTATATATGAAAATGACATTAACACAGCTATCTCTAAACAGTGATGGTCAACAATCCTCAAATATCAGCAATATGTAATGGAAAATTCAGGGACACAGGCAATATAAAATGGACAATCCAGACACAGGAACATTGATTGGACAATCCAGAGACACAGACAACACTGAATGAACAATCCAGAGAAACAAGTAATATAAAATAGACAATCCAGAGACACAGACAACACTGAATGAACAATCCAGAGAAACAAGTAATATAAAATAGACAATCCAGAGACACAGACAACACTGAATGAACAATCCAGAGAAACAAGTAATATAAAATAGACAATCCAGAGACACAGACAACACTGAATGAACAATCCAGAGAAACAAGTAATATAAAATAGACAATCCAGAGAAACAGACAACACTGAATGAACAATCCAGAGAAACAAGTAATATAAAATAGACAATCCAGAGACACAGACAACACTGAATGAACAATCCAGAGAAACAAGTAATATAAAATAGACAATCCAGAGACACAGACAACACTGAATGAACAATCCAGAGAAACAAGTAATATAAAATAGACAATCCAGAGACACAGACAACACTGAATGAACAATCCAGAGAAACAAGTAATATAAAATAGACAATCCAGAGAAACAGACAACACTGAATGAACAATCCAGAGAAACAAGTAATATAAAATAGACAATCCAGAGAAACAGACAACACTGAATGAACAATCCAGAGAAACAAGTAATATAAAATAGACAATCCAGAGAAACAGACAACACTGAATGAACAATCCAGAGAAACAAGTAATATAAAATAGACAATCCAGAGACACAGACAACACTGAATGAACAATCCAGAGAAACAAGTAATATAAAATAGACAATCCAGAGAAACAGACAACACTGAATGAACAATCCAGAGAAACAAGTAATATAAAATAGACAATCCAGAGACACAGACAACACTGAATGAACAATCCAGAGAAACAAGTAATATAAAATAGACAATCCAGAGAAACAGACAACACTGAATGAACAATCCAGAGAAACAAGTAATATAAAATAGACAATCCAGAGAAACAGGCAACATAAAACAGACAATTCAGAGACACATGCAATATAAAACAGACAATGCAGAGACACATGTAACATAAAATGGACAATTCAGAGACACATGCAACATAAAACAGACAATTCAGAGACACATGCAATATAAAATAGACAATTCAGAGACACATGCAATATAAAATAGACAATTCAGAGACACATGCAATATAAAATAGACAATTCAGAGACACATGCAATATAAAATAGACAATTCAGAGACACATGCAATATAAAATGAACAATTCAGAGACACATGCAACATAAAATGGACAATTCAGAGACACATGCAACATAAAACAGACAATTCAGAGACACATGCAATATAAAATAGACAATTCAGAGACACATGCAATATAAAATAGACAATTCAGAGACACATGCAATATAAAATAGACAATTCAGAGACACATGCAATATAAAATAGACAATTCAGAGACACATGCAATATAAAATAGACAATTCAGAGACACATGCAATATTGGACACAAGATATAGAACAAAGACAAACAAAACTAAAAACGTAACACAGAAAACTTATAAAGCAACAGACCCTAGTAAAAAATGGGACAACTACCTCAAAACATTGACACAAAGACTCTTCATAAAGCATAGTAGATGAACAACAGACCCTAGTAAAAAATGGTACAACTACCTCAAAACATTGACACAAAGACTCTTCTTAAATCATAGTAGATGAACAACAGACCCTAGTAAAAAATGGTACAACTACCTCAAAACATTGACACAAAGACTCTTCTTAAATCATAGTAGATGAACAACAGACCCTAGTAAACAATGGGACAACTACCTCAAAACATTGACACAAAGACTCTTCTTAAATCATAGTAGATGAACAACAGACCCTAGTAAAAAATGGGACAACTACCTCAAAACATTGACACAAAGACTCTTCATAAAGCATAGTAGATGAACAACAGACCCTAGTAAAAAATGGTACAACTACCTCAAAACATTGACACAAAGACTCTTCTTAAATCATAGTAGATGAACAACAGACCCTAGTAAAAAATGGGACAACTACCTCAAAACATTGACACACAGACTCTTCTTAAATCATAGTAGATGAACAACAGACCCTAGTAAAAAATGGGACAACTACCTCAAAACATTGACACAAAGACTCTTCTTAAAGCATAGTAGATGAACAACAGACCCTAGTAAAAAATGGTACAACTACCTCAAAACATTGACACAAAGACTCTTCTTAAATCATAGTAGATGAACAACAGACCCTAGTAAACAATGGGACAACTACCTCAAAACATTGACACAAAGACTCTTCTTAAATCATAGTAGATGAACAACAGACCCTAGTAAAAAATGGGACAACTACCTCAAAACATTGACACAAAGACTCTTCTTAAATCATAGTAGATGAACAACAGACCCTAGTAAACAATGGGACAACTACCTCAAAACATTGACACAAAGACTCTTCTTAAAGCATAGTAGATGAACAACAGACCCTAGTAAAAAATGGTACAACTACCTCAAAACATTGACACAAAGACTCTTCTTAAATCATAGTAGATGAACAACAGACCCTTGTAAACAATGGGACAACTACCTCAAAACATTGACACAAAGACTCTTCTTAAATCATAGTAGATGAACAACAGACCCTAGTAAACAATGGGACAACTACCTCAAAACATTGACACAAAGACTCTTCTTAAAGCATAGTAGATGAACAACAGACCCTAGTAAAAAATGGTACAACTACCTCAAAACATTGACACAAAGACTCTTCTTAAATCATAGTAGATGAACAACAGACCCTAGTAAACAATGGGACAACTACCTCAAAACATTGACACAAAGACTCTTCTTAAAGCATAGTAGATGAACAACAGACCCTAGTAAAAAATGGTACAACTACCTCAAAACATTGACACAAAGACTCTTCTTAAATCATAGTAGATGAACAACAGACCCTAGTAAACAATGGGACAACTACCTCAAAACATTGACACAAAGACTCTTCTTAAAGCATAGTAGATGAACAACAGATCCTAGTAAAAAATGGTACAACTACCTCAAAACATTGACACAAAGACTCTTCTTAAATCATAGTAGATGAACAACAGACCCTAGTAAACAATGGGACAACTACCTCAAAACATTGACACAAAGACTCTTCTTAAATCATAGTAGATGAACAACAGACCCTAGTAAACAATGGGACAACTACCTCAAAACATTGACACAAAGACTCTTCTTAAAGCATAGTAGATGAACAACAGACCCTAGTAAAAAATGGTACAACTACCTCAAAACATTGACACAAAGATTCTTCTTAAATCATAGTAGATGAACAACAGACCCTAGTAAACAATGGGACAACTACCTCAAAACATTGACACAAAGACTCTTCTTAAATCATAGTTGATGAACAACAGACCCTAGTAAACAATGGGACAACTACCTCAAAACATTGACACAAAGACTCTTCTTAAAGCATAGTAGATGAACAACAGACCCTAGTAAACAATGGTACAACTACCTCAAAACATTGACACAGACTCTTCTTAAAGCATAGTAGATGAACAACAGACCCTAGTAAACAATGGGACAACTACCTCAAAACATTGACACAAAGACTCTTCTTAAATCATAGTAGATGAACAACAGACCCTAGTTAGAAATGGGACAACTACCTCAAAACATTGACACAAAGACTCTTCTTAAATCATAGTAGATGAACAACAGACCCTAGTAAAAAATGGTACAACTACCTCAAAACATTGACACAAAGACTCTTCTTAAAGCATAGTAGATGAACAACAGACCCTAGTAAACAATGGGACAACTACCTCAAAACATTGACACAAAGACTCTTCTTAAATCATAATACAAGTACATTTGTAATAAACTTTAACCCACTTTTTAAAGATTTACAGAATTCTAGTATAATTTCTTTAACCTTTAATGAATGTAAATAATGAAGGAACATTTGACTTTGAACCAAGTAATGTTATAATAAGATTGATGTTATAGCTTACAGCTACAACAAATGTAGCTAGACAAACCACAGAATCATGAATTACTCACTCGTACATGTCTTCTGTAGATTTTACTTATATTAATAAAGGTCACGATAATCTACATAACTTTAATAGGACAGGTTTAAACAATTCATTTTAATAGGACAGGTTTAAACAATTAATTTTAATTAAATCAATATAGATTTCACATCATTCAAAAAAAGAAGAAGATTTTTTTATAAAATTCTACATCCCATCTAATTGTGAGCATTGTGAAATTTTGAAAAAATGTTAAAAAAATCATTATGAAATATTTAAGATTTGAATTTTGAAGACAAAACTGATTATGATAAAGAATATTATATTTACCATCTAGATCTGCTAGCTGTAGTTATAAAAAGTCATGTCTGTGTCTACCTGATACATGGCCTTGGGTGATCATATTGACAGTCAAAAGGCTTTTTATTACAGCAAAATATACAAATCATTTCCTACAAATTGGTGCTGTCAAATTATGTCTAATATCTGTATTTCATCAGAAATTCCTGTCATCACAATAATACACATATTATCTATAAACAGTATTAAGTTTTTTTGATAAAGAAAAAAAATCTTCAAAACAAAGAACAATTATTTAGTAAATATTTACATTTTTTTAATTCATACAGTGTTCTTGTATTGATTTTCTAGTCATTGTAAATAGGTTTGAAAAAATTCTTTTAAAAATACATTGTACCTTCAATTTCTTCACTTCATATAAACTTGAAGCATAAAATTCTTTTAAAAAAACCTTCAATTTCTTCACTTCATATAAACTTGAAGCATAAAATTCTTTTAAAAAAACCTTCAATTTCTTCACTTCATATAAACTTGAAGCATAAAATTCCTTTAAAAATACCTTCAATTTCTTCACTTCATGTAAACTTGAAGCATAAAATTCCTTTAAAAATACCTTCATTTTTTTCACTTCATGTAAACTTGAAGCATAAAATTCCTTCCCAAAATAATATGAAAAAAATCCTCAAATCAGCCATGCACTATAGGTAGAGAGTCAGACTGTAACCAGCAATGAATTAGTCATTAATTTCACACCTCAGAGGTATTACAGAGCAATATGTTTTATTAATGTTGTAGAAATAGACAGATATCTTTGCCCTTAAGCTAAACAATCAAAACTTTCCATTCCTTTTCTTGTACATTGATGACATACTGAGTTAATAACATACATTTCATCCATTACAGGAAAAAAGTCATGAAGTGGATGCCTAAACTTGAGGAGTTACCATCCCTTCTATTAAATTAGAGTTATCTCACCTTTCCTACCCTTCAGTCACAGTAAATGTTCTTAAATATACATTTTATTTTTCAGTAAAATGTATTTCAATTCAAAAGACAATTTAAGCTGCAAAATACTGGTGTAAAATTGTTGTTTAAAACATTAAGCTGTGTCATCTATGTCAAACTTGTGTGAGATTGGTGATGAATATCATTGTGTGTTATAGTGTGGAAAGATTTTTTTTTTTTACAAAAATATTAAAACTGTCATCATTAATACTACCTAATACAAATAAATCTGAAATTATGGGTAAATTGTGCAAACTAATTGAGATTTAACATTAAAAAGGTTTATCTTGAACAAAAAACCATACAACACACCTCTATCTGTATTATAATTAAGTATAAATTTACAATATAAAGATATAACTTAATTACAGGTATTTACCATAATGACATGACACTGTTGTTTACAATATACAGAGGTATCTAGATGATCTTTAGTTAGAAGGTTCAGGAGACATGTTTAGAAGGTTCAGGAGACATGCTTAGAAGGTTCGGGAGACATGTTTAGAAGGTTCAGGAGACATGTTTACAAGGTTCGGGAGACATGTTTAGAAGGTTCAGGAGACATGTTTAGAAGGTTCAGGAAACATGCTTAGAAGGTTCAGGAGACATGTTTAGAAGGTTCAGGAGACATGCTTAGAAGGTTCAGGAGACATGTTTAGAAGGGTCAGGAGACATGTTTAGAAGGTTCAGGAGACATGCTTAGAAGGTTCAGGAGACATGTTTAGAAGGTTCAGGAGACATGTTTAGAAGGTTCAGGAGACATGCTTAGAGGGTTCAGGAGACATGTTTAGAAGGTTCAGGAAACATGCTTAGAAGGTTCAGGAGACATGTTTAGAAGGTTCAGGAGACATGTTTAGAAGGTTCAGGAAACATGTTTACAAGGTTTGGGAGACATGTTTAGAAGGTTCAGGAGACATGTTTACAAGGTTCAGGAGACATGCTTAGAAGGTTCAGGAGACATGTTTAGAAGGTTCAGGAAACATGTTTAGAAGGTTCAGGAGACATGCTTAGAAGGTTCAGGAAACATGTTTAGAAGGTTCAGGAAACATGATTACAAGGTTTGGGAGACATGTTTAGAAGGTTCAGGAGATATGTTTAGAAGGTTCAGGAAACATGTTTAGAAGGTTCAGGAGACATATTTAGAAGGTTCAGGAGACATGTTTAGAAGGTTCAGGAGATATGTTTAGAAGGTTCAGGAAACATGTTTAGAAGGTTCAGGAAACATGCTTAGAAGGTTCAGGAAACATGTTTAGAAGGTTCAGGAGATATGTTTAGAAGGTTCAGGAGACATGTTTAGTTATACATACTGGAAGTCAAGTATTTACTTGTGCCATCTTGTTTCAGTTTTATAAGTCATCAATAAAATAGTATATTTAAAAAATGTCAATACACCTTGAATAAATCAAGTATCTGACCTTATACATATATACTTTATATATACCTTAAATATTCATAATAAATAATATGGACCATAGCTTTAGTTTTTGCATCATAAATCTGCTGTTTTAAAAGTACTTGTATGAGAGCTAAAATGTCCAGACCAAGTATATGAGACAGGTAGAATTGTATAAAGTATACTAAGTCAAAATATCATCCAATGAGAAAGTGACTTTTTTTTTTCATTTTCCCATAGGGTTCAATGTAAATTTTTGTCCTGCGGTGACAGTTAGCATGGATTTCTGATCAACACAAAAAAAAAGATTATTTAGTAAATAATCATCCAATGATTATTCATGTACAGTGTGGGTATAATCAAGTTGGTAGTATTTGAGAAAATTGTTTTATCACGTTCCATATACATGTGTATGGTCTTGTGTTAAAACTTTGTTCTGTTGTGGTGACCATCTTGAATTTTTGATTGATAAATAAAACACAGGAACCTTCCTACAATGTAACATTTCTATCACATGTGAAAAGAAGAGCTATGAAATTTCAGCCATCAAAAAGCATCATTGACAACAGACAGCCATGTTGAATTTCCTAATGAAACATAATTCTCATTAAATGTTGATGACCATCCAAGTAAGTCTTCTGCCAAGATTGGTTCCATTTAGTTCATTGATTTATGAGAAAAAATTATGGGAAAGGAATATAATGCGATAAGGGGCCCACCAGTGATAAGAAGACCTCACAAAATGGGCCTGAGGTCCTGGGGGGCAAGACATAGTGTTGACCAAATAAGTTGAATAAAAGAATGAAATGGAGCATAATGAAATGAATTGACTAATGGTAGTGTGTCACAAGGATCTTGTTTAACCTTGAATGGTATGAAATAATATGTAATTTCATTATTTTTATAGAAAAAAAAAAAACAAACTCCAGGAAACAAACAGTAGATAGTAAACATAATTTGAAGCATTTACATTTTGAAGTCATTTGATAAGTTCACAACATTTCTAGATTAAACAGAAAATATTGACTCAATTTAATATAAATATTATACAATTATAGTCTTTTGATGAGGTCAATACAAGTTTTTATGGACCTTAAAAATGATATTCACCGAAGCCTTTAGGCTTAGGTGAATATTGATTTCTAAGGTCCATAAAAACTTGCATTGACCGATACAAAAGACTGTAATTGTTTTATTACATTAAAATGAAAAGTGAAAGTGAAAGTGAAACCAAGTCAATACAAGTCTTAATCAAACAATATCAAATTTTACGGAATGTCAGGTGACAGCATGATAGCCAATAAAATTGTTTAAATAAAATCATTATGTAATAATATATATAATTTTTCATCTAAAAAATAATCAGATCATGGAGATAAATAGACTCCAAGGAAACAAAACATGATTAACATTTATGAAGAAATAGTTGTATCATTTTTTTTTAAGCATATTAAAGTTAAAAATAAAAAAAATTCTAATGATTACAACTTTATATCATTTTATTCATTGGCAAAAAATATAACATAGCCTTTTTTAAAATACTAAAATAAAGTTTTAAATTACCTTTCACTTTCAGTTGAATCACTTTTACGGAAAAATCTGGAGAACGTAAATTTGACCATTATAGCACATAACAACAATACAATGTTGCTACACAATGTCTTGAGTATTTATGACCATATAGACATGACAATGTTAATATACTATAAAACATTTAATGTTTCCTGTCTTAATGAGATTCATAACAATATATGTACAATCCTGGGGTTGTACAATTCTATTGGATGACACAGGTATGATCACTGTATGATACAGGTATAACAGGTAAATGTAGGTGTCAAAAGTTAGGTTGTTGTAGGAGGGAAATTTAAATTTAAAGGCTGTAGGCTATAATACTGTCTAACTAGAGGCTCCCAGGAGCCTGTAATCGCTCACCTGGTTTTCAATTTGACATCTAAAGTTGATAGAAAATGGGGGTGTTACACATAATTTTGAAAGTGGGCCACCCAAAGATCATTTCAACTCAAATTTCTGAGCAAAAGATTTTGATGTGATTTTTATCTCATAATATTCCTAAACGGAATAAACTGGCTGAAAAAATCTCACAGAAAAACCCAGAATATATGTTAAACTACTCATTGCCATATAGTTGCAGTTAAAATTTGAGTTCATTTTGATTTGTAATAAAGCGGGAAATTGACAACTAAAGAAATTTATATTTTTAGTAACAGCAGCCATTTTGAATGGAGGGCGGGGCTGTCGGACACAATATTGAAAGGGGACCACCCAAGGACCATCCCAGCCAAATTTCCTTTAATTTGGTTCAGCGGTTTCAGAGGAGAAGATTTAAATGTGATCTTTTATCAAAAGATGTCTAATTTGTATAATCAGTATAAATCGGTTGAAAGAAAAAATTCACAGAAAAACCCAGAATATATGTTAATCTACTCATTGTCATATAGCTGCAGTTAAAATTTGAGCTCATTTTGATTTATAATAAAGCAGCAATGAGACAATTGAAGAAATTTCTATTTTTAGTAACAGCAGCCATCTTGAATGGAGGGTGGGGCTGTCGGACACAATTTTGAAAGGGACCCACCCAAGGACCATCCCTGCCAGGTTTAGTGTAATTTGGTTCAGCGGTTTCAGAGGAGAAGATTTAAATGTGATCTTTTATCAAAATATGCCTAATTTGCATAATCGGTATAAATCGGCTGAAAGAAAAATTTCACAGAAAAACCCAGAATATATTTTAAACTACTCCTTACCATGTAGCTGCAGTTAAAATTTAAGTTCATTTTGACTTATGCTAAAGCAGCAATGGACAATTGAAGAAATTTCTATTTTTAGTAACAGCAGCCATCTTGAATGGAGGGCGGGGCTATCAGACACAATTTTGAAAGGGACCCACCCAAGGACCATCCCTGCCAGGTTTGGTTTAATTTGGCTCCGTGGTTTCAGAGGAGAAGATTTAAATGTGATCTTTTATCAAAATATGCCTAATTTGCATAATCGGTATATATCGGCTGAAAGAAAAATTTCACAGAAAAACCCGGAATATATGTTAAACTACTCCTTGCCATGTAGCTGCAGTTAAAATTTGAACTCATTTTGACTTATACTAAAGCAGCAATCAACAATTAAAATTTCATCCCCCCCTTTTTTCTATTTTTAGCTTGGCGGCCATCTTGGTTGGCAGTCGGGATCACCAGACACAATTTTGGAAGGGGGCCATCCAAGGACCATTCCATCAAAGTTTGGTTCAAATTGGCCCAGCGGCTTCAGAGGGGTTGATTAAAATGTGAAAAGTTAACGGACGGACGACGGACGCTCAGTGGTGACAATAGCTCACATGACCCCTTTGGGTCAGGTGAGCTAATAATACACTTCCTGAAGCAGTAACTACTGATAACAAACTGAGGGGGGGGGGGTGCATAGAACTATAATACTGTCTAATAATACACTTCCTGAAGTAGTTACTTTTACAACTACTGATAACATACTGAGGGGGGGCATAGAACTATATACACCACAACCACTATACCCTCAATTACTTATTATGTTCATGATGGTTATTACAGCTGAGATATCTTAGGATGTGAGTCCAGTGATACCTACAGCTGAGATATCTTAGGATGTGAGACCAGTGATACAGCTGAGATATTTTAGGATGCAAGACCAGTGATATGTACAGCTGAGATATATTAGGATGTGAGACCAGTGATACAGCTGAGATATTTTAGGATGTGAGACCAGTGATACAGCTGAGATATTTTAGAATGTTAGACCAATGATACCTACAGCTGAGATATTTTAGGATGTTAGACCAGTGAGACCTACAGCTGAGATATTTTAGGATGTTAGACCAGTGATACCTACATCTGAGATATTTTAGGATGTGAGACCAGTGATACCTACAGCTGAGATATTTTAGGATGTGAGACCAGTGAGACCTACAGCTGAGATATTCTAGGATGTGAGACCAGTGATACTTACAGCTGAGATTTTTAGGATGTGAGACCAGTGATACATACAGCTGAGATATTTTAGGATGTGAGACCAGTGATACCTACAGCTGAGATATTTTAGGATGTGAGACCAGTGATACCTACAGTTGAAATATTTTAGGATGTGAGACCAGTGATACTTACAGCTGAGATATTTTAGGATGTGAGACCAGTGATACTTACAGGTGAAATATTTTAGGATGTGAGACCAGAGATACTTACAGGTGAGATATTTTAGGATGTGAGACCAGTGATACTTACAGGTGAGATATTTTAGGATATGAGACCAGTGATACTTACAGGTGAGATATTTTAGGATGTGAGACCAGTGATACTTACAGCTGAGATATTTTAGGATGTGAGACCAGATACTTACAACTGAGATATTTTAGGATGTGAGACCAGAGATACTTACAGCTGAGATACGATGTGAGACCAGTGATACTTACAGGTGAGATATTTTAGGATGTGAGACCAGAGATACTTACAGCTGAGATATTTTAGGATGTGAGACCAGTGATACTTACAGGTGAGATATTTTAGGATGTGAAACCAGTTTCTGTATAAATTCATCTAAACCATCCCTCCTCTGTTGTATAAATTCAGGATCTAGATTTCCAAATATTCTCTTCCCTGGAAGTCTTAGATTGGCATCAGGGAATAACTTCTTGATCTGAAATTTAAAAAAAAGTCCATTATTTTATCAAAAATGAAAAATATCTTTATTGCTGCATGCTTTTACATTGAAACCTGTCCAAACTAAACCCTGATTAAACATGAATCCTCTATGAAATGAACTTAAAATCAAGTCCAAATGTAAGATACATTTTGTATTTTGCAAATTTAGCCTGTTTTTAACCTTTCTTTGGAACAGCAAAGAATTAAGTGAAGAATGTTGAAGTTGAACAAGAGCCATGTTTCATGTGATTAACACTTTATTTCCAATTTTATCACAAATTTTCAGAAGATTGCTATGAGTTAAAAAAAGAAAATTAACAGATATCAAAACAAACCATCATTTTAACTAATTAAAATTCAAGCACCTGCTACTCTTTAACACTCAGCTAACTGAAACTCAACATAGCAAAATATCAAACTTAAATATGAACTCTATATCTGGAAATTTTAAACATTTTGTGATTCTTAAGATATGAAAACACTTGACAATGGAAATAAGATTAAATTAGAGCCATTACTTTCAACAATATTTGAACATTTCAGAAGATGTCATGAAAATCATATTCTTACTAATAGATGAAAAAAACAAGAAAAATCCAGTTTTTGTTGACAAAATAAAAATGACAAAAATAGAAGTTCTACTGGGTTTACTTCATCAGAAAGTTGACATGTCAATACTTAATTCTTACTTATACTACCTTCAAAGATTGATCTCAATGTGATAGTAACTCTATGGGTCAATGGCCAGTGGATTGGTTTTGGTTTGATGGTGTTTAATGCCACTTTCAACGATATTTCAGCTATATCGTGGCGTTCTGTTTTATTGGTGGAGGAAACCGGAGTACCTGGAGAAAACCACCGACCTGCCGCAAATCACTGACAAACTTTATCACATAATGTTGTACACATTGCCCTGAGTGGGATTCGAACTTATATCAGTGGTGATAAGCATCAATTGCATAGGTAGTTGTAAATCCAACTACCATACGATCAAGGTCACGACGGCCCCAATGGCCAGTGGAAAGCAAAAAGTTAATGTCTTAGCATTGTTAAACAAGGATAGAAGGGACTAATTCTTGGAATATAACTATTCAACTTCAACACTAAAAAAAACCACTTTTACATCCTATTCTTTATATACGGTATACCTGTTAAATATGACCTCATCCAAAAGAGCAGTCTAAGAGAACTTATACAGAATTTCTCTGCCAAAGATTATACAGAATTTCTTTGTCAAAGAGTTCATTACTGTATTACCTTTTTTTGTATTATATGAAACTTGGCTACAAATTCAATAAAAGGTAATGAAACAAAACTTGTTTCTGACAATGTATTGAAGTAAAAACGTTGATATCTAATTTAATGTACATGACAAGTTTCTGAAATAACCTTCATCAAAGTCACAAGGTCAATAGGTGAAGAATTTTTTATTATTACATTTCATTATTTTTTAAAACAAATTTCATCAGATGAGGAGGGTATGCTTGTCATTTTTCTTCCTTTATCTTTTTTTCAGACAGTGTGGAAAAAGTATAAAAGACTTTTAACACAGGCTATAAAATAGACCAGAAAGGGTTACTACCTGACTTTTATTTGACCTAAATGGTCTGAACTAAACAAATATATAACCCAAAACTCAAAATTTAGAGGTCAAATCAGATGACCTGTCACCAAATAGTTTAACATTTAGTTAGTGAATATTTATTATAAGTTAACCTAATTAAGGTACATCTGTATTAGGTACAGGTAAATTACAGGTAGAAATATGGTCATCTTGGTGAATCAGCTGTCCACCCTCAGGGTCACAATGTAAGTATCTATTACAGAAAATGCTCTATATTTCAAAGGTTGATACAGGTGTGTGTTCTCCAGTAAATAACACCTGATTTAGTTCAACAAACTTCTAGTCTTTACATACCTTGACTCTCCATCTCTTGTTTAATTAATTATGTATTTATGTCAATAACATTCAGGTAGACAATATATGTGAATGGCACAATATACTAGTACTGTTATTAATTTGTATATCTTTACTGCAAATATCAAGTTTAACCTTGATAAAGCTGCTTTGCTATATAATATCAAGTTTAACCTTGATAAAGCTGTTTTCCTATATAATTTAAGAACATGGAGTCTTGTTTCTGAATAAAATATGGGCTTTTGACCATGACATATGACAAGTCATTTTATTCGTGGAGTCATTCACAATGAAATAGAAAGAGGAGATCACTATCAATGCACGAGGTTGTCATGTGGTAAAAATGTCCCTCTACTAGAACCCCTTTCTACTATATAAATGTACTATGTATTTAATCTTGATAACTTCTCTCCATTGTATGTGGTACTATTGACTTTCTACACTCTTTGGTACTACTACCTGTACCGAGTACTTCCTGGAGATCTAGATACTGGATTTCATTAAATTTAATCCTGCCATATTTCTGTTCCTGTCCTAAGCCAGGATTTAGATTTCTATGAACTTCTGTCATGTTGTTCAGGGGTTAGGGTTATGGTGTTTAACGCCACTTTCAACAATATTTCAGTTCTATCGTGTCAGTCAGTTTTATTGGTGGAGGAAACTGCAGAAAACCAGACCTGCCGCAAGTCACTAACAAACTTTATCACTTTATGTTGTGGCGAGTACACCTAGCCTGACTGGGAACTCACAACGTTAGTGGTGATAGGCACTGATTGCATATGTAGTTATAAATCCAACTACCATACGATCATGACCACAAGGACCCTCAGAGGAGTTGTTGTGCTATTTTTACTGTGTTACTAATTAAATATTCAGTCGACCAGAAAATGCTTAAATACAACATCTGTTCTTAAATACCAATTAACCATCTTTAATGTTGACTTTTAATAACTGAAATATTGTCCCATTAAAATGACTGTACTACCCTATCTTATAAAAACAAACATACATTATTATACCAATACAAAGGGAGGTACTGGGTCCCATTAAGAGGTATAACCAGGGAGGTACTGGGTCCCATTAAGAGGCATAACCAGGGAGGTACTGGGTTTCATTAAGAGGTATAACCAGGGAGGTACTGGGTTCCATTAAGAGGCATAACCAGGGAGGTACTGGGTCCCATTAAGAGGCATAACCAGGGAGGTACTGGATTCCATTAAGAGGTATAACCAGGGAGGTACTGGGTCTCATTAAGAGGCATAACCAGGGAGGTACTGGGTCCCATTAAGAGGCATAACCAGGGAGGTACTGGGTTCCATTAAGAGGTAAAACCAGGGAGGTACTGGGTCCCATTAAGAGGCATATACAGGGAGGTACTGGGTCCCATTAAGAGGTATAACCAGGGAGGTACTGGGTCCCATTAAGAGGCATAACCAGGGAGGTACTGGATTTCATTAAGAGGTATAACCAGGGAGGTACTGGGTCCCATTAAGAGGCATAACCAGGGAGGTACTGGGTCCCATTAAGAGGCATAACCAGGGAGGTACTGGGTTCCATTAAGAGGTAAAACCAGGGAGGTACTGGGTCCCATTAAGAGGCATATACAGGGAGGTACTGGGTCCCATTAAGAGGCATAACCAGGGAGGTACTGGGTTCCATTAAGAGGCATAACCAGGGAGGTACTGGGTTCCATTAAGAGGCATAACCAGGGAGGTACTGGGTCCCATTAAGAGGCATAACCAGGGAGGTACTGGGTTCCATTAAGAGGTATAACCAGGGAGGTACTGGGTCCCATTAAGAGGCATAACCAGGGAGGTACTGGGTCCCATTAAGAGGCATAACCAGGGAGGTACTGGGTTCCATTAAGAGGTATAACCAGGGAGGTACTGGGTCCCATTAAGAGGCATAACCAGGGAGGTACTGGGTCTCATTAAGAGGCATAACCAGGGAGGTACTGGGTTCCATTAAGAGGCATAACCAGGGAGGTACTGGGTTCCATTAAGAGGCATAACCAGGGAGGTACCGGGTCCCATTAAGAGGCATAACCAGGGAGGTACTGGGTTCCATTAAGAGGTATAACCAGGGAGGTACTGGGTTCCATTAAGAGGCATAACCAGGGGGGTACTGGGTTCCATTAAGAGGCATAACCAGAGAGGTACTGGGTCCCATTAAGAGGTATAACCAGGGAGGTACTGGGTCCCATTAAGAGGCATAACCAGGGAGGTACTGGGTCCCATTAAGAGGCATAACCAGGGAGGTACTGGGTTCCATTAAGAGGTATAACCAGGGAGGTACTGGGTTCCATTAAGAGGCATAACCAGGGAGGTACTGGGTTTCATTAAGAGGCATAACCAGGGAGGTACTGGGTCCCATTAAGAGGTATAACCAGGGAGGTACTGGGTCCCATTAAGAGGTATAACAAGTCACATTTTAGTGCATGTACAAAGGGCCTGGAGATCCAACGTCATATGTCATGGTCTTTTCCTGTGTTCAGTGACTCAAGATGAGAGGTGGTTGTTCGTTTTGTTAATATTGGTGGAATTGTTAACAATTCAGAATGTCACATTGTCACAGTAAAACAGAAGATTTACATAACATGTAATTATATTACCCAATATTAACAAGTAATAAAATAATAGGTATTTCTCACCTGGTCATTATTATACAACAATCCTTAATGTCTATTATTGAACACCTTATGGAGTAGCTATAATTATATATTATGTACTGGCCTTTAATATTTAATGCTGTTCCAGCCTAATCTCTTAATACTTTCCTTTATCAAACTAATCCTATAAAATATTTGTTTTATTTGCCAATAATTATACATTTCCTGTTACTTGTACATGAATCACAGCCATCAATACTTACATAATCAGTCTGAATTATTTTTAACCAACATATATAAGTACTACCTCCTATCAATACTTACATAATCAGTTTAGCTTATTTTTAACCAATATAAGTACATGTATACTACTGTACCATTATTTACTAGTATATCTTATGTAATGGTATATTATTTATCATTATTTATTAGTATATCTTATGTAATGGTATATTATTTATCATTATTTATTAGTATATCTTATGTAATGGTATATTATTTATCATTATTTACTAGTATATCTTATGTAATGGTATATTATTTATCATTATTTACTAGTATATCTTATGTAATGGTATATTATTTATCATTATTTACTAGTATATCTTATGTAATGGTATATTATTTATCATTATTTGCTAGTATATCTTATGCAATGGTATATTATTTATCATTATTTATTAGTATATCTTATGTAATGGTATATTATTTATCATTATTTATTAGTATATCTTATGTAATGGTATATTATTTATCATTATTTACTAGTATATCTTATGTAATGGTATATTATTTATCATTATTTACTAGTATATCTTATGTAATGGTATATTATTTATCATTATTTACTAGTATATCTTATGTAATGGTATATTATTTATCATTATTTACTAGTATATCTTATGTAATGGTATATTATTTATCATTATTTACTAGTATATCTTATGCAATGGTATATTATTTATCATTATTTACTAGTATATCTTATGTAATGGTATATTTTCATTCAAGAACGAAGTAAGAACATGGGAGATTTTTAAGTACAAAGGAAACAGTATGGTATTTTGACTCTGTCATACAGATCATAGAACAATATGACATAATATTGCAGCAGGGGGTCAGCTGATATAACAATAAGAATATATAATACACAATTTTCTCTTAAATCTAGCAAGTAAAACTTAAGATCTTGCCTGTCCCTCCATGCTTAAATTTAGCAAGTAAAACTTCAGACCTTGCCTGTCCCTCCATGCTTAAATTCAGCAAGTAAAACTTCAGACCTTGCCTGTCCCTCCATGCTTAAATCCAGCAAGTAAAACTTCAGACCTTGCCTGTCCCTCCATGCTTAAATCTAGCAAGTAAAACTTCAGACCTTGTCTGTCCCTCCATGCTTAAATCTAGCAAGTAAAACTTCAGACCTTGTCTGTCCCTCCATGCTTAAATCCAGCAAGTAAAACTTCAGACCTTGCCTGTCCCTCCATGCTTAAATCTAGCAAGTAAAACTTCAGACCTTGCCTGTCCCTCCATGCTTAAATCCAGCAAGTAAAACTTCAGACCTTGCCTGTCCCTCCATGCTTAAATCTAGCAAGTAAAACTTCAGACCTTGCCTGTCCCTCCATGCTTAAATCTAGCAAGTAAAACTTCAGACCTTGCCTGTCCCTCCATGCTTAAATCTAGCAAGTAAAACTTCAGACCTTGCCTGTCCCTCCATGCTTAAATCTAGCAAGTAAAACTTCAGACCTTGTCTGTCCCTCCATGCTTAAATCTAGCAAGTAAAACTTCAGACCTTGTCTGTCCCTCCATGCTTAAATCTAGCAAGTAAAACTTCAGACCTTGCCTGTCCCTCCATGCTTAAATCTAGCAAGTAAAACTTCAGACCTTGCCTGTCCCTCCATGCTTAAATCTAGCAAGTAAAACTTCAGACCTTGTCTGTCCCTTCATGCTTAAAAGTTACCTTTTTATAGTTTTAACAGGGAATGAAAAGAGCTGAAACTTTCAGTATAAACATTTGATTGATCTTGATTTCTTGAACATGTGGTGTTGAGGGACTGGAGGGCTGGTATTACTTGATGTGAACAATGGTATGAGGTTCTAGGAGGGCTACTATTGACTGATGGTATGGGGTTATAGGAGGGCTGCTATTAATTGATGGTATGGAGTCCTCCAATGGAGTTCTATAGACACTTTACCCCTGTCTTAACAAATACAAAATACTTCCAAAAACCATATTTTGTACAAGAGGTGAGATGGAACTAAAATACTGAGTTTTATTGAATTGAATTGGAGTTAAGTGGTGATGTTCACGATCATGACTTCTTCCTTATTAAATACTACACACATAGTACTGACTGCTCCTGATCTAAGACAGTAATTGACATAGTGAAAACGTGATTGTCACAAACTTTTAACCCTATTTACAATAGCATCAACAATGCCTATATACCTGTTTACTATACAAGTTCACCAGTGGAAGATCGTCACTGATAACAAAAAAAAAATCAATTCATGACAATACCATATACTTATTCAAGGAAAATTCATATCCAGATTAATTTCAACTGTCATTTCCAAATATTTATAAGGCTTTATAATACTTTAATTATTTTAATACATATTTATGATTACTGCTGTTGGTATCTGTAAACCTTTCTTATGATATGATGACACTTTTGACATCTTCAAACTTCTTATGATAAGTAACGATATATATTAGATTTTTGATAAATTTACTATTCAAACAATCCTTTAAAACTCATACATCATACCTGAAGTAACATATCAAATTCTTATAAAAAAAACTTTTACAATTCAATATGTTTACAACAAAAGGCAATAGAAATGAAGTAGGGTTAGGGTTATGGTGTTTAACGCCACTTTCCACAATATTTCAGTTATATTGTGGCAGTCAGTTTTATTGGTGAAGAAATGAAGTATTTTAACACTCTTACCAAAGTATCACTTTGACTTAAAACATTGAATTTTAAGTGTTTTACCAAAAAAAACCAGTAAATTACTACAAAGTCCACAATTTTTCTTAATTTGAAGTGTTCTACATAAAAACAAAAATAAAGGTAAGGCTGGATGATCTGCATTTTGTAAATAATAAATAAAATGGGGTGTAAAAAGGTTACGGATCACTGTACACATGTTTAATACCCAATTTGACCTTTATAATTTCTCCTCTAAATGAACTTGTCATTGTACTGTTTGTTGCCATTCCTTAATGTGACCCAAATACAGGACAACTGGATATTGAATTCTATAATCATTTACCTGGTTTATAAATGGGCTATCTATAAAACAAACTTTTATATATACATATATCAACAATCTTTATAAAGAAGTCAAATTTTTATTTTGACAGAATTGAAAGTAATCTACATCAGCCACCTTATGTAAATAAATATAGGAAGGGGAAGTAACCCTTACTAAATATTACAACAGACATCTTTCCTGAAGACAGTTGATAGTATAGAAGTAAAATTGTGGCTATAAGGTTTATTAATTGAGTATTATAGCTGCCTTCACCATGAACTTGACTAGATAATTCTGTATCTATATACTGTGTCATAGCTAATAAAGAAGTTCTATTATCATTTGTTATGGTCTATATAAGTAACTGTAATATAAATATTGATAGAGGCAGATATCTATGTAGAAAAGAGGATTGATTTGATTTTTTGTTGTTTTAACGCCACTTTCAGCAATATTTCAGCTATATCATGGCGACCAGTTTTAGTGGTGGAAGAAGCCGGAGTACCCGGAGAGAACCACTGACGATGGGCAAGCAACTGGTAAACTTTATCACTTGCGGCTACGAGTCGAGTGCACCCTTTTTTGTAATTTACAAAGCCGGGCGTGAACCCACGCCGTATTGGTGATAGGCTTGTATGAGTTGTTAGGTAATTCAACTACCTAACTCATTGAGCCATCCGGGCCCTTAGAAAAGAGGAACTGTAAACTTTGTAACATTAAGGGGTTGAAGATGAATTCCATTTTGTTATTCCTTGTCCAGCATATAATTCTTATTGAGATAATAACATCTGTTCTTTTCTACCTTCTTTTCTTGATATGTCAAAATTCAATAAGTTTAAGTTTAATCCATGAGAATATTCAAGTTGTTACTAAATTATGGATTTAGGCTTACGATATTTTGGTCATTTGTCAAACACATCTTGTGGAATGACTAGGATATATGTAAAGTATGTAGTTTTGGTGTACAAAAGATGTATTGCCTTAACCAATCTTTAAAGTTGGTTGGTTTATGGCATTTAATGCCATTTTCAACAATATTTCAGTTATATCGCAGCAGTGCAATCTTTAAAGAAAAATTGAGTTATATATTAGTAAATTAAATACAGATATCTATTTAACGAAACTCTTTCGATGACAAAACAAGTGAGTGCAGTATCAAAGTCATGCTTTCACCAAATCCGGAACAATGGATGCATTCGCCAATACATTACGGAAGATGCCTGTAGAATGCTAGTATGCTCCCTAGTAACATCTAGACTTGATTATGGGAACGCATTATTGTATGGACTACCTACTAGTGTTATTCAAAGGTTACAACGAGTGCAAAACACGGCTGCGAGAATGATAACAAGGCAAAAGAAATCCGACCATATAACCCCAGTACTACATTCTCTTCACTAGCTGCCAGTATCTTATCGGTGTCAATACAAACTCTTGCTATACGTATTTAAGACTCTGATACAGAAGGCTCCCACATACCTTCAAGAACTTATACAAGTCCATAAACCATCTAGATCCTTAAGATCAGGGACTAGATCGCTCTTGACAACACCCAGTGTATGAACAAAAACACACGGAGAGAGGAGATTTGACAGAGCTGCCGCCTTCCTATGGAACGCCTCGCCAAACAAAATGCGTGACACCACTCAGTCTGTTGATGTGTTCAAAAAGAAGCTTAGGACTCATTTGTTTAGACAAGCCTTTTCGATTGCTCAGAACTTTAAGATTTTAAGTAGATCGTTATCCAGTCAATTTGGTGACTTTTAGCTGAACATGTAATTTTTTTAATATTTTATTTTGTCCTAGCTGTATATTTCTATTTTTCAAAATGTTTAGCTAAATATGTAATTTTGTATTATTTTATTTTATCCTATCTGTACATTTCTATTTTTCAAAATGTTTAGCTAAAAATGTAATTTTGTATTATATTATTTTGTCCTATCTGTATATTTCTATTTTTCAAAATGTTTAGCTAAATATGTAATTTTGTATTATATTATCTTGTCCTAGCTGTATATTTCTATTTTTCAAAATGTTTAGCTAAATATGTAATTTTATATTATTTTATCCTATCTGTACATTTCTATTTTTCAAAATGTTTAGCTAAAAATGTAATTTTGTATTATATTATTTTGTCCTAGCTGTATATTTCTATTTTTCAAAATGTTTAGCTAAATATGTAATTTTGTATTATTTTATTTTGTCCTATCTGTATATTTCTATTTTTCAAAATGTTTAGCTAAATATGTAATTTTATATTATTTTATCCTATCTGTACATTTCTATTTTTCAAAATGTTTAGCTAAAAATGTAATTTTTTATTATTTTATTTTGTCCTATCTGTATATAATTTTTTATTATTTTATTTTGTCCTATCTGTATATTTTTTATTATTTTATTTTGTCCTATCTGTATATTTTATATTATTTTATTTTGTCCTATCTGTATATTTTATATTATTTTATTTTGTCCTATCTGTATATTTTTTATTATTTTATTTTGTCCTAGCTGTATATTTTATATTATTTTATTTTGTCCTATCTGTATATAATTTTTTATTATTTTATTTTGTCCTATCTGTATATTTTATTTTGTCCTATCTGTATATTTTATATTATTTTATTTTGTCCTATCTGTATATTTTTTATTATTTTATTTTGTCCTATCTGTATATTTTTTATTATTTTATTTTGTCCTATCTGTATATTTTATTTTGTCCTATCTGTATATTTTATATTATTTTATTTTGTCCTATCTGTATATTTTTTATTATTTTATTTTGTCCTAGCTGTATATTTTTTATTATTTTATTTTGTCCTAGCTGTATATTTTTTATTATTTTATTTTGTCCTATCTGTATATTTTATATTATTTTATTTTGTCCTAGCTGTATATAATTTTTTATTATTTTATTTTGTCCTATCTGTATATTTTATATTATTTTATTTTGTCCTATCTGTATATTTTTTATTATTTTATTTTGTCCTATCTGTATATTGCTTTTCCCTAAATTTTTAAAGTGTAGTGAGAACCCCAGTATGTAATTTGATCATATGTTGTTGTTTTTTTTATCTAGTTTGGGAGTTTTATTTCAATTTTATTGGTTTTTTTTTAGTGTATTTGTGCAATGTAAAGCGCTTAAGAGTATTGCATATAGATTAAGCGCTCTATAAGAAATGTAAATAATAATAATAATAATAATAACCAAGGTTTAAAGGGTACATTTTATTTTTTACATACTATTCATTTATTATGGCATGGGAGATATAACTCTAGATTCCTCAGCTGGTGACAGTTTTGGAAATACACAATGTATATATTATCTATGCTTGTTTTTTTTTTAAAGAAAGTTTAAACAGTAATGGTCAACAATTCTACCAATATCAACAAAATGAACAATCACCTTCAGCCTCAACTCACTGAACACAAAAAAGACTGACATATGGTGTTGGAAATCTAGTTCCTGGCTTTAGACGGACACGACAATGTGGAGGGGCTAAACTAGTTAATGGGGTCTCAACCTTTTCCCTCTTTATATTTTCAGCTGTTATTGGTGGTGGTTAATTGCTTGGACTTTAGATCTAAAAACATTACTGATTTACTACATCAGTAATAATATATGGACATTCCGTTGTTAATGACAACATTCTATAAATAAACTTGTTAATAACGTAAGGTTCTCCTCCCTCCCCTTAGCATATTTTGGCTATCCTATTTAAGCCCTTTGGATTTATTGTTCCCAAACACTTTTAAATTATTTGGCTTTCCAATCTTTCGATCTTGAGCATACCTGATGAAGGCTATTCAAGAAAAGTGCTATGCAGACTAAATTTGATATTTACGTTTTTATTATAATCATTCTTAAAATTCTTAAAAAAGCCTTAAATTCCAAATAAATATCTGGGACATTTACAGGTGCACAACACTTATAGAATTTATCCATCAAGAAATCTTTTGCACATTCCTGACTTGATTCCAAAATTATATGCTTTTTACATGAGTTATTTCCCTTACATCTGGCAAACTGATACCTTTCCATCCAGGAGCAACAGAAAAGAAAAAGAGCTGAAGTATAATTTTCTTACAATTTGTAGGTATGTAAACCTGGTAAAAAAATCAGAGGATAATTTTATCCCAAATGGAAAATTCCCAAGTTGTTACAACATTAAAATTTTGTAAAAATTATAAACTAAATTTATGTTATTTCCAGTGAACTTGACATGAATAGGGACCCTAACTTGACATGAAAAGAGACCCTCAGGCCACATTCAAGGGAAATAACTCCTAGTAAAACATAATTTTTAGAATCAAATCAGAAATATGCAAAAGGTTTATTAATATTCTATAACATTGTTTAAAATAATTACTAATTAAATATGATAATTTATATATGACATAATAATTTATATTGTTAATATGAAGATAGATCACTAAGTACAGAAATGATTTAATTAACCTTTTATAATATATCTATCTACATAAACATGGATGACAAGCATATCAACAAACAGAGGTAATAGTAAACTATGACACTCTAATAGGAAACATTGTAGGTGTTCCAGTACTTCTATTTTACTTGTAAAGATTTTCTTTAGTTATAGTCAGATAATGAACTAATATTGAATAACAGAAAAATCATGGTACAGAAGTTTGCATTACAAATAGGCTGTCCTGTTTATATAAATGTTAAGAAAAGAAAGTTTAAACAGTGATGGTCAACAATTCCACCTATCTCAACAAAACAAACAATCACCTCTCACCTCAATTCATTGAAGAAAAAGAAAGACAATGACATATGACGTTGGAAAATGGAAATCCAGGTCCTGGTTTGTGACTGACACGACAATGTGTATCCTTATGAATGGTTTTTGTGAAACATCACATACCGGTACATAATAACATCTGTGGTAACTAAATTTCTATATAAAAGACATTGGCCCTGAAAAAACAGGCCATTTACACAATACTTAAGTAAACAATGAATAAGCATGTCATAGTGATTCTATGTTGTAAGTATATTGAACCTAGGGCAGCTTTAACATTTAATATTAACCTCTATTGCTAAATTGAGATGATAAATCTGTTCCTTTGAAGTCAAGGCATTATGTATGTCACTTCAGTATGCTAAATTTGGTCATTCTATGTATTATTGTTATAGGTGAAAATAAACATTACCAAAACTATTTTATTACATAATGACAAACCACTAAAAACAATACCCACGAATATGTCTGTAAACCAGAAACTGTGGAAATTATAATCTGTGAAAAATAATACTTTTATCGCTTTGGAATGAGAGAAAAGATGTCTCCATGTAAGCAATGTAAAAAAAAAAGCAACTGTTCAATGTTCAGTCATTCATATTTGTTTGTTCATTTGACAGATTAATGTATCACAAAATCAGTCATATTCCCATTTCTGAGGACATAATTTCAATATTTCCTGCAACTGTGCAGTCCAGCACATTAACATTTATTCCACATTTCTCCACAAGAGGCGTAGTCAGACGATTCCTTAGTGACACTGAAAGTGATTTAATAGTGAACGTAACATTTGTAAATGAATGGCAAAAAATAATGTGACAGAAGGTAGTCGCTCTCAAAGTACTGTATTAAATTTGTTAATTTTAAGTTATTTGTTTAAAATTTGTTATTATTGAAATGTTAGATAAACTAATTACATACATAGTGTGTTGGTACAAGACTTTGTATCATGTCTTGTCTGTCTCATGAACTAACATCATAAATGTTAGATAAACTAATTACATACATAGTGTGTTGGTACAAGACTTTGTATCATGTCTGTCTCATGAACTAACACCATAAATGTTAGATAAACTAATAACATACATAGTGTGTTGGTACAAGACTTTGTATCATGTCTGTCTCATGAACTAACACTATAAATGTTAGATAAACTAATTACATACATAGTGTGTTGGTACAAGACTTTGTATCATGTCTGTCTCATGAACTAACACTATAAATGTTAGATAAACTAATTACATACATAGTGTGTTGGTACAAGACTTTGTATCATGTCTGTCACATGAACTAACACTATAAATGTTAGATAAACTAATAACATACATAGTGTGTTGGTACAAGACTTTGTATCATGTCTGTCTCATGAACTAACACTATAAATGTTAGATAAACTAATTACATACATAGTGTGTTGGTACAAGACTTTGTATCATGTCTGTCTCATGAACTAACACCATAAATGTTAGATAAACTAATTACATACATAGTGTGTTGGTACAAGACTTTGTATCATGTCTGTCTCATGAACTAACACCATAAATGTTAGATAAACTAATTACATACATAGTGTGTTGGTACAAGACTTTGTATCATGTCTGTCTCATGAACTAACACCATAAATGTTAGATAAACTAATTACATACAGTGTGTTGGTACAAGACTTTGTATCATGTCTGTCTCATGAACTAACACTATAAATGTTAGATAAACTAATTACATACATAGTGTGTTGGTACAAGACTTTGTATCATGTCTGTCTCATGAACTAACACTATAAATGTTAGATAAACTAATTACATACATAGTGTGTTGGTACAAGACTTTGTATCATGTCTGTCTCATGAACTAACACTATAAATGTTAGATAAACTAATAACATACATAGTGTGTTGGTACAAGACTTTGTATCATGTCTGTCTCATGAACTAACACTATAAATGTTAGATAAACTAATTACATACATAGTGTGTTGGTACAAGACTTTGTATCATGTCTGTCTCATGAACTAACACTATAAATGTTACATAAACTAATTACATACATAGTGTGTTGGTACAAGACTTTGTATCATGTCTGTCTCATGAACTAACACTATAAATGTTAGATAAACTAATTACATACATAGTGTGTTGGTACAAGACTTTGTATCATGTCTGTCTCATGAACTAACACCATAAATGTTAGATAAACTAATTACATACATAGTGTGTTGGTACAAGACTTTGTATCATGTCTGTCTCATGAACTAACACCATAAATGTTAGATAAACTAATTACATACATAGTGTGTTGGTACAAGACTTTGTATCATGTCTGTCTCATGAACTAACACCATAAATGTTAGATAAACTAATTACATACATAGTGTGTTGGTACAAGACTTTGTATCATGTCTGTCTCATGAACTAACACTATAAATGTTAGATAAACTAATTACATACATAGTGTGTTGGTACAAGACTTTGTATCATGTCTGTCTCATGAACTAACACTATAAATGTTAGATAAACTAATTACATACATAGTGTGTTGGTACAAGACTTTGTATCATGTCTGTCTCATGAACTAACACCATAAATGTTAGATAAACTAATTACATACATAGTGTGTTGGTACAAGACTTTGTATCATGTCTGTCTCATGAACTAACACTATAAATGTTAGATAAACTAATTACATACATAGTGTGTTGGTACAAGACTTTGTATCATGTCTGTCTCATGAACTAACACCATAAATGTTAGATAAACTAATTACATACATAATGTGTTGGTACAAGACTTTGTATCATGTCTGTCTCATGAACTAACACCATAAATGTTAGATAAACTAATTACATACATAGTGTGTTGGTACAAGACTTTGTATCATGTCTGTCTCATGAACTAACACTATAAATGTTAGATAAACTAATTACATACATAGTGTGTTGGTACAAGACTTTGTATCATGTCTTGTCTGTCTCATGAACTAACACCATAAATGTTAGATAAACTAATTACATACATAGTGTGTTGGTACAAGACTTTGTATCATGTCTGTCTCATGAACTAACACCATAAATGTTAGATAAACTAATTACATACATAGTGTGTTGGTACAAGACTTTGTATCATGTCTTGTCTGTCTCATGAACTAACACCATAAATGTTAGATAAACTAATTACATACATAGTGTGTTGGTACAAGACTTTGTATCATGTCTTGTCTGTCTCATGAACTAACACCATAAATGTTAGATAAACTAATTACATACATAGTGTGTTGGTACAAGACTTTGTATCATATCTGTCTCATGAACTAACACTATAAATGTTAGATAAACTAATAACATACATAGTGTGTTGGTACAAGACTTTGTATCATGTCTGTCTCATGAACTAACACTATAAATGTTAGATAAACTAATTACATACATAGTGTGTTGGTACAAGACTTTGAATCATGTCTGTCTCATGAACTAACACCATAAATGTTAGATAAACTAATAACATACATAGTGTGTTGGTACAAGACTTTGTATCATGTCTGTCTCATGAACTAACACTATAAATGTTAGATAAACTAATTACATACATAGTGTGTTGGTACAAGACTTTGAATCATGTCTGTCTCATGAACTAACACCATAAATGTTAGATAAACTAATTACATACATAGTGTGTTGGTACAAGACTTTGTATCATGTCTGTCTCATGAACTAACACTATAAATGTTAGATAAACTAATTACATACATAGTGTGTTGGTACAAGACTTTGTATCATGTCTGTCTCATGAACTAACACCATAAATGTTAGATAAACTAATTACATACATAGTGTGTTGGTACAAGACTTTGTATCATGTCTGTCTCATGAACTAACACTATAAATGTTAGATAAACTAATAACATACATAGTGTGTTGGTACAAGACTTTGTATCATGTCTTGTCTGTCTCATGAACTAACACCACAAATGTTAGATAAACTAATTACATACATAGTGTGTTGGTACAAGACTTTGTATCATGTCTGTCTCATGAACTAACACCATAAATGTTAGATAAACTAATTACATACATAGTGTGTTGGTACAAGACTTTGTATCATGTCTGTCTCATGAACTAACACTATAAATGTTAGATAAACTAATTACATACATAGTGTGTTGGTACAAGACTTTGTATCATGTCTGTCTCATGAACTAACATCATAAATGTTAGATAAACTAATTACATACATAGTGTGTTGGTACAAGACTTTGTATCATGTCTGTCTCATGAACTAACACTATAAATGTTAGATAAACTAATTACATACATAATGTGTTGGTACAAGACTTTGTATCATGTCTGTCTCATGAACTAACACCATAAATGTTAGATAAACTAATAACATACATAGTGTGTTGGTACAAGACTTTGTATCATGTCTGTCTCATGAACTAACACTATAAATGTTAGATAAACTAATAACATACATAGTGTGTTGGTACAAGACTTTGTATCATGTCTTGTCTGTCTCATGAACTAACACCATAAATGTTAGATAAACTAATTACATACATAGTGTGTTGGTACAAGACTTTGTATCATGTCTGTCTCATGAACTAACACCATAAATGTTAGATAAACTAATTACATACATAGTGTGTTGGTACAAGACTTTGTATCATGTCTGTCTCATGAACTAACACTATAAATGTTACATAAACTAATTACATACATAGTGTGTTGGTACAAGACTTTGAATCATGTGTGTCTCATGAACTAACACCATAAATGTTAGATAAACTAATTACATACATAGTGTGTTGGTACAAGACTTTGTATCATGTCTGTCTCATGAACTAACACCATAAATGTTAGATAAACTAATTACATACATAGTGTGTTGGTACAAGACTTTGTATCATGTCTGTCTCATGAACTAACACTATGAATGTTAGATAAACTAATTACATACATAGTGTGTTGGTACAAGACTTTGTATCATGTCTGTCTCATGAACTAACACCATAAATGTTAGATAAACTAATAACATACATAGTGTGTTGGTACAAGACTTTGTATCATGTCTGTCTCATGAACTAACACTATAAATGTTAGATAAACTAATTACATACATAGTGTGTTGGTACAAGACTTTGTATCATGTCTGTCTCATGAACTAACACTATAAATGTTAGATAAACTAATAACATACATAGTGTGTTGGTACAAGACTTTGTATCATGTCTTGTCTGTCTCATGAACTAACACCATAAATGTTAGATAAACTAATTACATACATAGTGTGTTGGTACAAGACTTTGTATCATGTCTGTCTCATGAACTAACACCATAAATGTTAGATAAACTAATTACATACATAGTGTGTTGGTACAAGACTTTGTATCATGTCTGTCTCATGAACTAACACTATAAATGTTAGATAAACTAATTACATACATAGTGTGTTGGTACAAGACTTTGTATCATGTCTGTCTCATGAACTAACACTATAAATGTTAGATAAACTAATAACATACATAGTGTGTTGGTACAAGACTTTGTATCATGTCTTGTCTGTCTCATGAACTAACACCATAAATGTTAGATAAACTAATTACATACATAGTGTGTTGGTACAAGACTTTGTATCATGTCTGTCTCATGAACTAACACCATAAATGTTAGATAAACTAATTACATACATAGTGTGTTGGTACAAGACTTTGTATCATGTCTGTCTCATGAACTAACATCATAAATGTTAGATAAACTAATTACATACATAGTGTGTTGGTACAAGACTTTGTATCATGTCTGTCTCATGAACTAACACTATAAATGTTAGATAAACTAATTACATACATAGTGTGTTGGTACAAGACTTTGTATCATGTCTGTCTCATGAACTAACACCATAAATGTTAGATAAACTAATTACATACATAGTGTGTTGGTACAAGACTTTGTATCATGTCTGTCTCATGAACTAACACTATAAATGTTAGATAAACTAATTACATACATAATGTGTTGGTACAAGACTTTGTATCATGTCTGTCTCATGAACTAACACCATAAATGTTAGATAAACTAATAACATACATAGTGTGTTGGTACAAGACTTTGTATCATGTCTGTCTCATGAACTAACACTATAAATGTTAGATAAACTAATAACATACATAGTGTGTTGGTACAAGACTTTGTATCATGTCTTGTCTGTCTCATGAACTAACACCATAAATGTTAGATAAACTAATTACATACATAGTGTGTTGGTACAAGACTTTGTATCATGTCTGTCTCATGAACTAACACCATAAATGTTAGATAAACTAATAACATACATAGTGTGTTGGTACAAGACTTTGTATCATGTCTGTCTCATGAACTAACACTATAAATGTTAGATAAACTAATAACATACATAGTGTGTTGGTACAAGACTTTGTATCATGTCTTGTCTGTCTCATGAACTAACACCATAAATGTTAGATAAACTAATTACATACATAGTGTGTTGGTACAAGACTTTGTATCATGTCTGTCTCATGAACTAACACCATAAATGTTAGATAAACTAATTACATACATAGTGTGTTGGTACAAGACTTTGTATCATGTCTGTCTCATGAACTAACACTATAAATGTTACATAAACTAATTACATACATAGTGTGTTGGTACAAGACTTTGAATCATGTGTGTCTCATGAACTAACACCATAAATGTTAGATAAACTAATTACATACATAGTGTGTTGGTACAAGACTTTGTATCATGTCTGTCTCATGAACTAACACCATAAATGTTAGATAAACTAATTACATACATAGTGTGTTGGTACAAGACTTTGTATCATGTCTGTCTCATGAACTAACACTATGAATGTTAGATAAACTAATTACATACATAGTGTGTTGGTACAAGACTTTGTATCATGTCTGTCTCATGAACTAACACCATAAATGTTAGATAAACTAATAACATACATAGTGTGTTGGTACAAGACTTTGTATCATGTCTGTCTCATGAACTAACACCATAAATGTTAGATAAACTAATTACATACATAGTGTGTTGGTACAAGACTTTGTATCATGTCTGTCTCATGAACTAACACTATGAATGTTAGATAAACTAATTACATACATAGTGTGTTGGTACAAGACTTTGTATCATGTCTGTCTCATGAACTAACACCATAAATGTTAGATAAACTAATTACATACATAGTGTGTTGGTACAAGACTTTGTATCATGTCTGTCTCATGAACTAACACCATAAATGTTAGATAAACTAATAACATACATAGTGTGTTGGTACAAGACTTTGTATCATGTCTGTCTCATGAACTAACACTATAAATGTTAGATAAACTAATAACATACATAGTGTGTTGGTACAAGACTTTGTATCATGTCTTGTCTGTCTCATGAACTAACACCATAAATGTTAGATAAACTAATTACATACATAGTGTGTTGGTACAAGACTTTGTATCATGTCTGTCTCATGAACTAACACCATAAATGTTAGATAAACTAATTACATACATAGTGTGTTGGTACAAGACTTTGTATCATGTCTGTCTCATGAACTAACACTATAAATGTTACATAAACTAATTACATACATAGTGTGTTGGTACAAGACTTTGAATCATGTGTGTCTCATGAACTAACACCATAAATGTTAGATAAACTAATTACATACATAGTGTGTTGGTACAAGACTTTGTATCATGTCTGTCTCATGAACTAACACCATAAATGTTAGATAAACTAATTACATACATAGTGTGTTGGTACAAGACTTTGTATCATGTCTGTCTCATGAACTAACACTATGAATGTTAGATAAACTAATTACATACATAGTGTGTTGGTACAAGACTTTGTATCATGTCTGTCTCATGAACTAACACCATAAATGTTAGATAAACTAATAACATACATAGTGTGTTGGTACAAGACTTTGTATCATGTCTGTCTCATGAACTAACACTATAAATGTTAGATAAACTAATTACATACATAGTGTGTTGGTACAAGACTTTGTATCATGTCTGTCTCATGAACTAACACTATAAATGTTAGATAAACTAATAACATACATAGTGTGTTGGTACAAGACTTTGTATCATGTCTTGTCTGTCTCATGAACTAACACCATAAATGTTAGATAAACTAATTACATACATAGTGTGTTGGTACAAGACTTTGTATCATGTCTGTCTCATGAACTAACACCATAAATGTTAGATAAACTAATTACATACATAGTGTGTTGGTACAAGACTTTGTATCATGTCTGTCTCATGAACTAACACTATAAATGTTAGATAAACTAATTACATACATAGTGTGTTGGTACAAGACTTTGTATCATGTCTGTCTCATGAACTAACACTATAAATGTTAGATAAACTAATAACATACATAGTGTGTTGGTACAAGACTTTGTATCATGTCTTGTCTGTCTCATGAACTAACACCATAAATGTTAGATAAACTAATTACATACATAGTGTGTTGGTACAAGACTTTGTATCATGTCTGTCTCATGAACTAACACCATAAATGTTAGATAAACTAATTACATACATAGTGTGTTGGTACAAGACTTTGTATCATGTCTGTCTCATGAACTAACATCATAAATGTTAGATAAACTAATTACATACATAGTGTGTTGGTACAAGACTTTGTATCATGTCTGTCTCATGAACTAACACTATAAATGTTAGATAAACTAATTACATACATAGTGTGTTGGTACAAGACTTTGTATCATGTCTGTCTCATGAACTAACACCATAAATGTTAGATAAACTAATTACATACATAGTGTGTTGGTACAAGACTTTGTATCATGTCTGTCTCATGAACTAACACTATAAATGTTAGATAAACTAATTACATACATAATGTGTTGGTACAAGACTTTGTATCATGTCTGTCTCATGAACTAACACCATAAATGTTAGATAAACTAATAACATACATAGTGTGTTGGTACAAGACTTTGTATCATGTCTGTCTCATGAACTAACACTATAAATGTTAGATAAACTAATAACATACATAGTGTGTTGGTACAAGACTTTGTATCATGTCTTGTCTGTCTCATGAACTAACACCATAAATGTTAGATAAACTAATTACATACATAGTGTGTTGGTACAAGACTTTGTATCATGTCTGTCTCATGAACTAACACCATAAATGTTAGATAAACTAATTACATACATAGTGTGTTGGTACAAGACTTTGTATCATGTCTGTCTCATGAACTAACACTATAAATGTTACATAAACTAATTACATACATAGTGTGTTGGTACAAGACTTTGAATCATGTGTGTCTCATGAACTAACACCATAAATGTTAGATAAACTAATTACATACATAGTGTGTTGGTACAAGACTTTGTATCATGTCTGTCTCATGAACTAACACCATAAATGTTAGATAAACTAATTACATACATAGTGTGTTGGTACAAGACTTTGTATCATGTCTGTCTCATGAACTAACACTATGAATGTTAGATAAACTAATTACATACATAGTGTGTTGGTACAAGACTTTGTATCATGTCTGTCTCATGAACTAACACCATAAATGTTAGATAAACTAATAACATACATAGTGTGTTGGTACAAGACTTTGTATCATGTCTGTCTCATGAACTAACACTATAAATGTTAGATAAACTAATTACATACATAGTGTGTTGGTACAAGACTTTGTATCATGTCTGTCTCATGAACTAACACTATAAATGTTAGATAAACTAATTACATACATAGTGTGTTGGTACAAGACTTTGTATCATGTCTGTCTCATGAACTAACACCATAAATGTTAGATAAACTAATTACATACATAGTGTGTTGGTACAAGACTTTGTATCATGTCTGTCTCATGAACTAACACCATAAATGTTAGATAAACTAATTACATACATAGTGTGTTGGTACAAGACTTTGTATCATGTCTGTCTCATGAACTAACATCATAAATGTTAGATAAACTAATTACATACATAGTGTGTTGGTACAAGACTTTGTATCATGTCTTGTCTGTCTCATGAACTAACACCATACATGTTAGATAAACTAATTACATACATAGTGTGTTGGTACAAGACTTTGTATCATGTCTGTCTCATGAACTAACACCGTAAATGTTAGATAAACTAATAACATACATAGTGTGTTGGTACAATACTTTGTATCATGTCTTGTCTGTCTAGTGTGTTGGTACAAAACTTTGTATCATGTCTTGTCTGTCTCATGAACTAACACCATCACTACCTGTGGTTATCATGACTCATATTGATACTGGTTCATACAACAGGCTTGACCTGTTACAAAGTCTTGTACCAACACTCTATGTATGTACTTATCCTTGAAGGTCATATTTTAAACCTGATTATAAGTATGTGGTATGCAGCATTCCCCTTTTCTAAAGCATAAACAAATATGATAAAAGTTTGGCCAAAAATGATGTTTCTGAGTTCATTGCCAGCTTTTAGTGTAGTTTATGTTGCTTAATCTTCAGTTTGTTGTGTAGTGTTTTGTAGGTCATTGTTTGTCCTTTTTGACTATTGCATTGTCGTGATCATATGGTAGTTGGAGTTATAACTACCTATGCAATAAGTGTCCATCACCACCAATGTTGTGAGTTCGAATGTGATAAAATTTGTCAGTGACTTGCGACAGGTCGGTGGTTTTCTCCAGGTACTCCGGTTTCCTCCAACGATAAAACTGACCACCACGATATAACTGAAATATTGTTGAAAATGGTGTTAAACACAATAACCCTAACCCCATTGCATTGTCTGTCCCTCTTAGATTTACGGCTTCTGAACCCATTTGATATCATCAAACTTTCCTACTATTTGAGGTACATGTAATTCATAAATTTTGTAAAAGGCTAACAGAATATTATCCCCGGCTTGATAAAAATGTCGGCTTTTGATTGGTTGATGACCCGTTGGTACAAAACCCATGCTACCAGGCTGGTAGTTAAGTAACGTCACTGGGGGTCTTTATGTTGCTATACATGATGTAAAAACGGTGTAAAAACATAAACAACCTCAAAGCGCTTTGCATTCAACATGGAGAACGGAGGACGCATTGTTTAAAAAAAAAACCAAGCGTCTCGATAAATGCAGAAAAAACAAACAATGCACCAAATTATCTTGAGAGATTTAAAGTTCCTACGGTATTGATGGTCATATTTAACATGTAGTGTAACATTTTGTTGATTTGCACTACATGAAACTTTGATTTTGTTGTCATTTTGTGTCGTTATAGAAATGGTCAATTGTTTGAATACAATCATTTTAAAATCATTTCTCATTATTGTTTTTACATCAATTCTTCATTTATTTTATCGTACTATATATACCACCCAAAATATGTACGACACATATTTTGTATCAATAGAATTCTCGGCTCTATTACTAGTGACGTCATGAATACTGTAACGCTATCCACGTGACAATACGCCCCAAATTACAACAAAACAAGACTGAAAACGTTAAAAATGCACCCAAATTTTCACCTGAGCTATGGCATTTTAGTCCGCCAGTACAAAAACGTTATGATTATGTTACAAAAAGAACGAGAAAATCCATTAAAAATCAGTTTTTGTTTTCAAACTGGGGATAAAATCGTTATCTACGTGTCTACCCATGGGCATTGAGATTGTACCACCCTTCAGCAACACTGTACAACCTTTGACTTCGCCTCAGGCTATACAGAAGTGCTTCAGGGTGGTACAGTCTCAATGTCCACGGGTAGACACGTAGATAACTTATATTGTTTTTGGACTTGTCTACTTTTCATTGAAGTGCAGATACCAAGCCAGGAAAGTGAGTGGTCATGTATATATGTATTAGAGGTATCAATTTGTACCAAGCCAAGAAAGTGAGTGGTTATGTGTTAAGGGTATCAATTTTGCCACTGATTCTACAATTTTTTAGTTGACTTTTGTAATTTTTGCAGAGTGTGATATTTTTTTTGTTTTCCATTTTACTGCCAGACTGAAACATCAATTGTTGAGAAGACTCCAGTAACCTTCACTTACAAAACATCAATTGTTGAGAAGACTCCAGTAACCTTCACTTACAAAACATCAATTGTTGAGAAGACTCCAGTAACCTTCACTTACAAAACATCAATTGTTGAGAAGACTCCAGTAACCTTCACTTACAAAACATCAATTGTTGAGAAGACTCCAGTAACCTTCACTTACAAAACATCAATTGTTGAGAAGACTCCAGTAACCTTCACTTACAAAAGGAAATGTTGTGTTTGTACATAAACTATAAAATATAAATATAAAAACAATGTATCATGTGTTAAATATAACAACTGGCTTCATACCACAGATCTAAAAATAACACCAACAAAATGTTATAAAATGGGTCTTTTGATTTATTTTAACCACATAAAAATCCAGTAAAAATAGCTTGAAAGGTGAATACTGACAAAACAGCTGACAAACAATTTTCATCACAGTATCATAAAGTGCTATGTCTGTAACTAGTATATCTATGTCTTAAGTAATGGAAAAAATAGAATTTTATACATTTATCTTTATGAAAAGAAATTAAATTGCACTCATGATAAGTCATACTTAAAGAGGGAGTAGGGAATGAGTTGGATGGACATTTACCATTGTAAAAAATATGAACAAAAAATATAAGAAATTTATATTTGCAAGGTTCTGAGGGTTATGTGTGTAACCAGTCAATAAGTTGATTAATACAGAACAATGTGCAGTATGCTTGTTTCTAATCAAAATTAAAATGTCTGGTTTTCTAGTTGACAAAAATGCCAGATATTTTAACCATTGATTTTTCTCAATCAAACATCTCCAGGAGCTGTCATTTAAAACCCTTTGTCATGGGTTTTGTCTAATTAATTCTGATATTTCTTGAAATTTATAAGTGAGGTCATCTTGTGTTTATTTCTCTTCAAGAAATTAAAATACAATGTTACCACATTTTAGTACATGTCTCAAGTGACTGTCAGGAACAAACATCATACATAGTGGTTGAGGTGAGAGGTGATTGTTTATTTTGTTGATATTGTTGATCATCACTGTCTAAACTTTACTTTCATATTTGTGTGAGGTGGTTTATTTGGACACGAACTTAGCAAGTTCAAGGATATATTAATACAAAATATCGTTAAACTGTAACAAGGACAATGACAAAACTACAATAAAATATCATGAAACTGTAACTATTAAAAGAACAACTAACAAACAATGACTTGATGGTAAGACAGGTTCATTAATATTGTACTTGATATCATTGAAAGTGAAGCAACTATCAATCAAAAAGGTCCCTTCAACTGTGTTTAACCAAAAACATAAACTTTATATTAATTTCCAAGATTAAAATGTTGGCAAAAGCAACTAAGAAATACTTCTTTATCAAGATTTACATAAATAAACTATTTGGAAATAAAAAGTAATTTGATACATCATGTACCACATGGGGACAAAATAATTTGTCGCAATCTGAAATGCAGCTACGAGGACAAAATAATTTGTCACAAGCTGAAATACAGCTACAAGGGTATCAGCTGAATAATACAGTACTTATTTGAACTTAAGTTATAAATAACAGTAACTCAAAGATATGGTTGTAGGCAAAACAAAACATGTTAGGTGTACTCAAGAACATTCAATATTAACAAGGTATAACATGCTCGGTGTACTAAAGAAAAGTCGATTTTCCCATTGTGAACTTTCCATTTACATGTGTATATGTAGTAACATTCCAGCAGCACTAGCATATGGAGAATATATCTCTCAGTTAATATGATATTCCAGTGGTTTCTATCATGATTTACTTGATAGTAGATCATTGTTTGTCCGTCTCTTTTTCCTTTGGTCATTGTGTTTCCTGTCCTAATTACAGCATCTGATTACCCCATTGGTATCTTCAAACTTTTTTTTGCAATAGAGAAGAAGATTGTTTCATCTTCATAAAAAAAAATGGGCCCACCTGAAGCATAGTTAAACTATACATACAGTTTTCACAATAAAACACTGGGTACTGGTGAAGATTCTCAGAGCTGCTCAGCACATCCCCAGTTGGCAATAGGGGGAGCCCTCTAGATAGGGGGTGTCTGGTTATAATACAAAAAGCCTGGCTGTGGACCATGGTGGGTAACGTGTTTGAGAGGGTCAAACCTTCCATGCTAAAGACCTCCTTTGTAGATTTTGAAACAGATTAGGCCATTGTAGATGCTACAAAAGACTTCATTTTTCGTCCTTACCGATTTTCCGTACTTTTTCCATAGCAGCCAACAGTTGTTGACCCATCCCATCCATCATTTCTATATAGCTTTTATAGATTATTGAACTTGCTCTCATCCTGAATATAGCTGAAATACTGCTGGCTGGACATTACGTAATAATCAACCAAGCAATCACAGGAAGACTAAAAGTTTTACAACTACCTTACTAAATATGGAACCTGGTTGTTTCAGCTTGTAAATTCTAGGGAGAAGATTCTAACTTTACAGATCACAATGTAAATTCTAGGGGGAAGATTCTAACTACAGATCACAATGTAAATTCTAGGAATATTGAACGGTATAAAGAAGTAAGATGACTGTCAAAAATATAGGGAACCCATACCACACAGTGTGATTAGGAGGAGGTGGCAACAATCAATTAGGAGGGGGCGACATCAATCAATCTATATACCGGGTAATTGTTTTTAAAACATCATATTTTAAAAAATTATTTTACAGACCTCTATGATAAATTCTTATCAATTAAACAACTTGACTCATTTGAAAAGCATTTAAGATAAGAATTTATGTAAAAATGACCAAGAAACATATCCCCAAATTTGACCATCTCCAAAATAAATATATTAAGATATTGAAAGTAAATATTTGATTAACCTGGCCTGCTTACAGGACACATGTTAGTTGTCCAAGGGTCAAGTAAAATACATATGTTAATTATCAAAATAACCTCAAAAATCCTCCCTAGTTACAGGATAACCATAACAACTTTATTAAATTATCTCCCACTGATTACCCAGCAAACTTATAAGTATACAGCACTGAGTTGTATAAGACAATCTATAATGTAAGACTATCGGTGGGTAATGACATTAGAGTTGTATAAGACAATCTATAATGTAACACTATCGGTGGGTAATGACATTAGAGTTGTATAAGACAATCTATAATGTAAGACTATCGGTGGGTAATGACATTAGAGTTGTATAAGACAATCTATAATGTAAGACTATCGGTGGGTAATGACATTAGAGTTGTATAAGACAATCTATAATGTAACACTATCGGTGGGTAATGACATTAGAGTTGTATAAGACAATCTATAATGTAAGACTATCGGTGGGTAATGACATTAGAGTTGTATAAGACAATCTATAATGTAAGACTATCGGTGGGTAATGACATTAGAGTTGTATAAGACAATCTATAATGTAAGACTATCGGTGGGTAATGACATTAGAGTTGTATAAGACAATCTATAATGTAACACTATCGGTGGGTAATGACATTAGAGTTGTATAAGACAATCTATAATGTAAGACTATCGGTGGGTAATGACATTAGAGTTGTATAAGACAATCTATAATGTAAGACTATCGGTGGGTAATGACATTAGAGTTGTATAAGACAATCTATAATGTAAGACTATCGGTGGGTAATGACATTAGAGTTGTATAAGACAATCTATAATGTAACACTATCGGTGGGTAATGACATTAGAGTTGTATAAGACAATCTATAATGTAAGACTATCGGTGGGTAATGACATTAGAGTTGTATAAGACAATCTATAATGTAAGACTATCGGTGGGTAATGACATTAGAGTTGTATAAGACAATCTATAATGTAAGACTATCGGTGGGTAATGACATTAGAGTTGTATAAGACAATCTATAATGTAAGACTATCGGTGGGTAATGACATTAGAGTTGTATAAGACAATCTATAATGTAACACTATCGGTGGGTAATGACATTAGAGTTGTATAAGACAATCTATAATGTAAGACTATCGGTGGGTAATGACATTAGAGTTGTATAAGACAATCTATAATGTAAGACTATCGGTGGGTAATGATATTAGAGTTGTATAAGACAATCTATAATGTAAGACTATCGGTGGGTAATGACATTAGAGTTGTATAAGACAATCTATAATGTAAGACTATCGGTGGGTAATGACATTAGAGTTGTATAAGACAATCTATAATGTAAGACTATCGGTGGGTAATGACATTAGAGTTGTATAAGACAATCTATAATGTAAGACTATCGGTGGGTAATGATATTAGAGTTGTATAAGACAATCTATAATGTAAGACTATCGGTGGGTAATGACATTAGAGTTGTATAAGACAATCTATAATGTAAGACTATCGGTGGGTAATGACATTGTAATATGATGAAGAATGTATATACTGCTGAGAAAGAGAATTAAATGGTCAACTCTAATCAGGGGCCTGGGTGGCTCAATGAGTCATTGGATCTAACAACTCATACAAGCCTATCACCAATACGGCGTGGGTTCGTGCCCGGCTTTGTAAATTACAAAAAATGGTGCACTTGACTCACAGCCGCAAGTGATAAAGTTTACCAGTTGCTTGCCCATGGTTGGTGGTTATCTCCGGCTTCCTCCACCACTAAAACTGGTCGCCATGATATAGCTGAAATATTGTTGAAAGTGGCATTAAAACACCAAAAATCAATCAGCATCCCCTTGTCACTAAAACATACCTTCATTTGTTGAACAGAAAAAAAACCGTGGAAAAGTAAAAAAAAAACATACTATATACTGATTACATAAATTCTCAGGTAGAGGTAAACATAATGTTCCTACTGTATATGAAAGAAAAACACATTTTTTTTATGTACATTACATATTTAAAAAAAATTACCTTCTAACTATTGCACAACCTCTATATAATATTACAGGCTTATCTATTTTCTTACTATAGAACACCTATAATACAGTAGTCCATCTATTATAAGGTCACTGTAATGAAGAAGTGGGCTAATAAGAGGAACAGTTGTATTTTACTATCTTAATGTATCTGAAATCTAGCCAGATAAGATGGGTGGATATTAGTGGGAGTGGCCTTTACAAGAGGGGGGGGGGGGAGGGGGCTACTGTAATACAATGTATCAGACCTTTTTTTAAATACTTACCCTCCCCCCATGTACAAATGTATATGTCCCTCAAGTTATTAGTATAAGATAAATAAGTACCTACCTTTTCATGTAGACTGTGGAATTCATTATATCTTCTAAAGATAAACCATGATTTATTTTCAGCATTGATGACTACTTTGTAGACCTGTAGAGGAATAACATACTTTATTATCCCCATCAAGTTAGATTGTATTATATTCTTTTTTACAGCAGATTTACAACTTTTCCCACTAAATTCTAAACTAACAGTTATATTAGTATCCCCCATCATATAACACAGGCTGCTTCAGAGAGTATCAAATCTTCTCAAATAATAACACTGTTCAACATCATCACACTGATATAAGTCATTTTATACATATACACCAAGTTTTATGTACTGATCAAAACAGGCTATTTTTCATACTACTCAAGCATGGTTTTTTGTTGTTTACAGAACCTCCACTATAATCTATATATACGACAAGCTTATTCAACTTTAGAAGTGTATAGTAATGTTATCAGCTGTCAGTTCTATAATAATCTAAAGACTGGTCCTTTCAGGCTTAACCTTATCACATCAGTTCATCAAGTGCCAGAATATATATAACTATAGTCACAGTTCTTCACTTTCCATTCCTAGAGAAAATGACAAGTCAAGAAAAACCTCCTTGAACATTGAGAGCACTTCTTTCCTTTCACACTTCGAATTCAATTATCATGGATTGCAGAACAAATCATATTCACCATATATACCATTTCATTTCATTAATTATTTATAGAAATAATTTAATTATTTCATTTGTGGTTTTTGCAGAAACAACTTGCAAATATATATATATATATATAGTCAACCAGCTTTTGATTATCTTTTGTATTTGCTCAACAAAATTAGCTGCAATTCACAAAAATATGTCAAGAAAATTAATATTCTGCTCCACTCTAATGTCAAGGTTTGAAATGAATGTCACATTCTTTAAAACTGACCATACACTCTATGCCTAATGAGGTGTTATCATTTACCTGTACCAGCTGACACAGGTAAAACTTTGTTTTGGTTAGTAATAAAAATCATTTAATCTAATTCTGATGTAAGACACACTTTATAAAGACCATTCTGTTAATTAATGTCTAGAAATCTTAATTAAATCTCTCAATTACATCTGGTTCAATTTTGACAAACGAACAAATGAACTTATTCAATTATAAACAATTGTAAATGTATGTACAAAGAAATGTTAAAGAAGTTTAAAACATATGCTACAATACATCATATTTTAGTAAAAAGAAAAGATATATATTTATTAAGTAAAAAAATATGGTCCATAGTTCCACTAAATATTTCTTTGTTTCTAAATTATATTGAATATTTAAATTGAACTAGATCAGGCTAGGGCTTTCAAGATTATTCAAGTGTACCAGTACTTCAATATTTTAAAGGAAAATTTTCATGAATATCTTAAACAACACTCTTTAAAACCAGGAAGTACCAAAGATCATTTTAGGATAAAATACCATATGACACCGGCCCTTATTGAAAGGCCTGCTAGATTTGCACAAGTTCCTCTTTTTGCTTAGACAATATTGTTAAACTAAATCTAGTTTGAGTCTTAAGTCTATTTATTCTGTCTTTAGTAATGTTTTATCAAATGTTGATCCATATGTGACACTGAAATAAAATATCTCATTAGTCTTTTATTATTATTAATTTTGTATAATACTCTGTACTAGACCAACAGTAGGATGTTCACAGCACTAGTTTGTTATATATGTATAATACTCTGTACTAGACCAACAGTAGGATGTTCACAGCACTAGTTTGTTATATATGTATAATACTCTGTACTAGACCAACAGTAGGATGTTCACAGCACTAGTTTGTTATATATGTATAATACTCTGTACTAGACCAACAGTAGGATGTTCACAGCACTAGTTTGTTATATATGTATAATACTCTGTACTAGACCAACAGTAGGATGTTCACAGCACTAGTTTGTTATATATGTATAATACTCTGTACTAGACCAACAGTAGGATGTTTATAGCACTAGTTTGTTATATATGTATAATACTCTGTACTAGACCAACAGTAGGATGTTCACAGCACTAGTTTGTTATATATGTATAATACTCTGTACTAGACCAACAGTAGGATGTTTATAGCACTAGTTTGTTATACATGTATAATACTCTGTACTAGACCAACAGTAGGATGTTCACAGCACTAGTTTGTTATATATGTATAATACTCTGTACTAGACCAACAGTAGGATGTTCACAGCACTAGTTTGTTATATATGTATAATACTCTGTACTAGACCAACAGTAGGATGTTCACAGCACTAGTTTGTTATATATGTATAATACTCTGTACTAGACCAACAGTAGGATGTTCACAGCACTAGTTTGTTATATATGTATAATACTCTGTACTAGACCAACAGTAGGATGTTCACAGCACTAGTTTGTTATACATGTATAATACTCTGTACTAGACCAACAGTAGGATGTTCACAGCACTAGTTTGTTATATATGTATAATACTCTGTACTAGACCAACAGTAGGATGTTCACAGCACTAGTTTGTTATATATGTATAATACTCTGTACTAGACCAACAGTAGGATGTTCACAGCACTAGTTTGTTATATATGTATAATACTCTGTACTAGACCAACAGTAGGATGTTCACAGCACTAGTTTGTTATATATGTATAATACTCTGTACTAGACCAACAGTAGGATGTTCACAGCACTAGTTTGTTATATATGTATAATACTCTGTACTAGACCAACAGTAGGATGTTCACAGCACTAGTTTGTTATATATGTATAATACTCTGTACTAGACCAACAGTAGGATGTTCACAGCACTAGTTTGTTATATATGTATAATACTCTGTACTAGACCAACAGTAGGATGTTCACAGCACTAGTTTGTTATATATGTATAATACTCTGTACTAGACCAACAGTAGGATGTTCACAGCACTAGTTTGTTATACATGTATAATACTCTGTACTAGACCAACAGTAGGATGTTCACAGCACTAGTTTGTTATATATGTATAATACTCTGTACTAGACCAACAGTAGGATGTTCACAGCACTAGTTTGTTATATATGTATAATACTCTGTACTAGACCAACAGTAGGATGTTCACAGCACTAGTTTGTTATATATGTATAATACTCTGTACTAGACCAACAGTAGGATGTTCACAGCACTAGTTTGTTATATATGTATAATACTCTGTACTAGACCAACAGTAGGATGTTCACAGCACTAGTTTGTTATATATGTATAATACTCTGTACTAGACCAACAGTAGGATGTTCACAGCACTAGTTTGTTATATATGTATAATACTCTGTACTAGACCAACAGTAGGATGTTCACAGCACTAGTTTGTTATATATGTATAATACTCTGTACTAGACCAACAGTAGGATGTTCACAGCACTAGTTTGTTATATATGTATAATACTCTGTACTAGACCAACAGTAGGATGTTCACAGCACTAGTTTGTTATATATGTATAATACTCTGTACTAGACCAACAGTAGGATGTTCACAGCACTAGTTTGTTATATATGTATAATACTCTGTACTAGACCAACAGTAGGATGTTCACAGCACTAGTTTGTTATATATGTATAATACTCTGTACTAGACCAACAGTAGGATGTTCACAGCACTAGTTTGTTATATATGTATAATACTCTGTACTAGACCAACAGTAGGATGTTCACAGCACTAGTTTGTTATATATGTATAATACTCTGTACTAGACCAACAGTAGGATGTTTATAGCACTAGTTTGTTATATATGTATAATACTCTGTACTAGACCAACAGTAGGATGTTCACAGCACTAGTTTGTTATATATGTATAATACTCTGTACTAGACCAACAGTAGGATGTTCACAGCACTAGTTTGTTATATATGTATAATACTCTGTACTAGACCAACAGTAGGATGTTCACAGCACTAGTTTGTTATATATGTATAATACTCTGTACTAGACCAACAGTAGGATGTTTATAGCACTAGTTTGTTATATATGTATAATACTCTGTACTAGACCAACAGTAGGATGTTCACAGCACTAGTTTGTTATATATGTATAATACTCTGTACTAGACCAACAGTAGGATGTTCACAGCACTAGTTTGTTATATATGTATAATACTCTGTACTAGACCAACAGTAGGATGTTCACAGCACTAGTTTGTTATATATGTATAATACTCTGTACTAGACCAACAGTAGGATGTTCACAGCACTAGTTTGTTATATATGTATAATACTCTGTACTAGACCAACAGTAGGATGTTTATAGCACTAGTTTGTTATATATGTATAATACTCTGTACTAGACCAACAGTAGGATGTTCACAGCACTAGTTTGTTATACATGTATAATACTCTGTACTAGACCAACAGTAGGATGTTCACAGCACTAGTTTGTTATATATGTATAATACTCTGTACTAGACCAACAGTAGGATGTTCACAGCACTAGTTTGTTATATATGTATAATACTCTGTACTAGACCAACAGTAGGATGTTTATAGCACTAGTTTGTTATATATGTATAATACTCTGTACTAGACCAACAGTAGGATGTTCACAGCACTAGTTTGTTATACATGTATAATACTCTGTACTAGACCAACAGTAGGATGTTCACAGCACTAGTTTGTTATATATGTATAATACTCTGTACTAGACCAACAGTAGGATGTTCACAGCACTAGTTTGTTATACATGTATAATACTCTGTACTAGACCAACAGTAGGATGTTCACAGCACTAGTTTGTTATATATGTATAATACTCTGTACTAGACCAACAGTAGGATGTTCACAGCACTAGTTTGTTATATATGTATAATACTCTCCACACAGACACAATATTCTGATTCAGAGCCACAGCAGTCCGAGGATAAACATGTCACTCCACACAGACACAATATTCTGATTCAGAGCCACAGCAGTCTGAGGGTAAACATGTCACTCCACACAGACACAATATTCTGATTCAGAGCCACAGCAGTCTGAGGGTAAACATGTCACTCCACACAGACACATTATCCTGATTCAGAGCCACAACAATCTGAAGGTAAACATGTCACTCCACACAGACACATTATCCTAATTCAGAGCCATAGCAGTCTGAGGGTAAACATGTCACTCCACACAGACACAATATTCTGATTCAGAGCCACAGCAGTCCGAGGGTAAACATGTAACTCCACACAGACACATTATCCTGATTCAGAGCCACAACAATCTGAAGGTAAACATGTCACTCCACACAGACACATTATCCTGATTCAGAGCCATAGCAGTCTGAGGGTAAACATGTCACTCCACACAGACACAATATTCTGATTCAGAGCCACAGCAGTCCGAGGGTAAACATGTCACTCCACACCGACACATTATCCTGATTCAGAGTCACAGCAGTCCGAGGGTAAACATGTCACTCCACACAGACACATTATCCTGATTCAGAGCCACAGCAGTCCGAGGGTAAACATGTCACTCCACAGACACATTATCCCGATTCAGAGCCACAGCAGTCTGAAGGTAAACATGTCACTCCACACAGACACAATAATCTGATTCAGAGCCACAGCAGTCTGAAGGTAAACATATCACTCCACACAGACACAATATTCTGATTCAGAGCCACAGCAGTCTGAGGGTAAACATGTCACTCCACACAGACACAATATTCTGATTCAGAGCCACAGCAGTCTGAGGGTAAACATGTCACTCCACAGACACATTATCCTGATTCAGAGCCACAACAATCTGAAGGTAAACATGTCACTCCACACAGACACATTATCCTGATTCAGAGCCATAGCAGTCTGAGGGTAAACATGTCACTCCACACAGACACAATATTCTGATTCAGAGCCACAGCAGTCCGAGGGTAAACATGTCACTCCACACAGACACATTATCCTGATTCAGAGCCACAGCAGTCCGAGGGTAAACATGTCACTCCACAGACACATTATCCCGATTCAGAGCCACAGCAGTCTGAAGGTAAACATGTCACTCCACACAGACACAATATTCTGATTCAGAGCCACAGCAGTCTGAGGGTAAACATGTCACTCCACACAGACACAATATTCTGATTCAGAGCCACAGCAGTCTGAAGGTAAACATATCACTCCACACAGACACAATATTCTGATTCAGAGCCACAGCAGTCTGAGGGTAAACATGTCACTCCACACAGACACAATATTCTGATTCAGAGCCACAGCAGTCTGAGGGTAAACATGTCACTCCACACAGACACAATATTCTGATTCAGAGCCACAGCATTCCGAGGGTAAACATGTCACTCCACACAGACACATTATCCTGATTCAGAGCCACAGCAGTCTTGAGGGTAAACATGTCACTCCACAGACACAATATTCTGATTCAGAGCCACAGTAGTCTGAGGGTAAACATGTCACTCCACACAGACACATTGTACTGATTCAGAGCCACAGTAATCTGAGGGTAAACATGTCACTCCACACAGACACAATATCCTGATTCAGAGCCACAGCAGTCTGAGGGTAAACATGTCACTCCACACAGACACAATATTCTGATTCAGAGCCACAGCAGTCTGAGGGTAAACATGTCACTCCACACACACATTATACTGATTCAGAGCCACAGCAGTCTGAAGGTAAACATGTCACTCCACACAGACACAATATTCTGATTCAGAGCCACAGCAATTTGAGGGTAAACATGTCACTCCACACAGACACATTATCCTGATTCAGAGCCACAGCAGTCTGAGGGTAAACATGTCACTCCACACAGACACATTATACTGATTCAGAGCCACAGCAGTCTGAGGGTAAACATGTCACTCCACACAGACACATTATCCTGATTCAGAGCCACAGTAGTCTGAGGGAAAACATGTCACTCCACACAGACACAATATTCTGATTCAGAGCCACAGCAGTCTGAGGGTAAACATGTCACTCCACACAGACACAATATTCTGATTCAGAGCCACAACAGTCTGAGGGTAAACATGTCACTCCACACAGACACATTATACTGATTCAGAGCCACAGCAGTCTGAGGGTAAACATGTCACTCCACACAGACACATTATACTGATTCAGAGCCACAGCAGTCTGAGGGTAAACATGTCACTCCACACAGACTCAATATTCTGATTCAGAGCCACAGCAGTCTGAGGGTAAACATGTCACTCCACACAGACACATTATACTGATTCAGAGCCACAGCAGTCTGAAGGTAAACATGTCACTCCACACAGACACATTATCCTGATTCAGAGCCACAGCAGTCTGAGGGTAAACATGTCACTCCACACAGACACATTATACTGATTCAGAGCCACAGTAGTCTGAGGGTAAACATGTCACTCCACACAGACACATTATCCTGATTCAGAGCCACAGCAGTCTGAGGGTAAACATGTCACTCCACACAGACACATTATCCTGATTCAGAGCCACAACAGTCTGAGGGTAAACATGTCATTCCACAGACACAATATTCTGATTCAGAGCCACAGCAGTCTGAGGGTAAACATGTCACTCCACACAGACACATTATACTGATTCAGAGCCACAGCAGTCTGAGGGTAAACATGTCACTCCACACAGACACATTATACTGATTCAGAGCCACAGCAGTCTGAAGGTAAACATGTCACTCCACACAGACACATTATCCTGATTCAGAGCCACAGCAGTCTAAGGGTAACATGTCACTCCACACAGACACATTATCCTGATTCAGAGCCACAGCAATCTGAAGGTAAACATGTCACTCCACACAGACACATTATCCTGATTCAGAGCCACAGTAGTCTGAGGGTAAACATATCACTCCACACAGACACAATATTCTGATTCAGAGCCACAGCAATCTGAAGGTAAACATGTCACTCCACACAGACACATTATACTGATTCAGAGCCACGGCAGTCTGAGGGTAAACATGTCACTCCACACAGACACAATATTCTGATTCAGAGCCACAGCAGTCCGAGGATAAACATGTCACTCCACACAGACACATTATACTGATTCAGAGCCACAGCAGTCTGAGGGTAAACATGTCACTCCACACAGACACATTATACTCATTCAGGGCCACAGTAGTCTGAGGGTAAACATGTCACTCCACACAGACACATTATACTGATTCAGAGCCACGGCAGTCTGAGGGTAAACATGTCACTCCACACAGACACAATATTCTGATTCAGAGCCACAGCAGTCCGAGGATAGACATGTCACTCCACACAGACACATTATACTGATTCAGAGCCACAGCAGTCTGAGGGTAAACATGTCACTCCACACAGACACATTATACTCATTCAGGGCCACAGTAGTCTGAGGGTAAACATGTCACTCCACACAGACACATTATACTCATTCAGGGCCACAGTAGTCTGAGGGTAAACATGTCACTCCACACAGACACATTATACTGATTCAGAGCCACGGCAGTCTGAGGGTAAACATGTCACTCCACACAGACACAATATTTTGATTCAGAGCCACAGCAGTCCGAGGATAGACATGTCACTCCACACAGACACATTATACTGATTCAGAGCCACAGCAGTCTGAGGGTAAACATGTCACTCCACACAGACACATTATACTCATTCAGGGCCACAGCAGTCTGAGGGTAAACATGTCACTCCACACAGACACATTATCCTGATTCAGAGCCACAGCAGTCTGAGGGTAAACATGTCACTCTACACAGACACATTATCCTGATTCAGAGCCATAGCAGTCTGAGGGTAAACATGTCACTCCACACAGACACAATATTCTGATTCAGAGCCACAGCAGTCCGAGGGTAAACATGTAACTCCACACAGACACGTTATCCTGATTCAGAGCCACAGCAGTCTGAGGGTAAACATGTCACTCCACACAGACACATTGTACTGATTCAGAGCCACAGCAGTCTGAGGGTTAACATGTCACTCCACACAGACACAATATTCTGATTCAGAGCCACAGCAGTCCGAGAGTAAACATGTCACTCCACACAGACACAATATCCTGATTCAGAGCCACAGCAGTCTGAGGGTAAACATGTCACTCCACACAGACACATTGTACTGATTCAGAGCCACAGCAGTCTGAGGGTAAACATGTCACTCCACACAGACACAATATTCTGATTCAGAGCCACAGCAGTCCAAGAGTAAACATGTCACTCCACACAGACACATTATACTGATTCAGAGCTATGGCAGTCTGAGAGTAAACATGTCACTCCACACAGACACATTATACTGATTCAGAGCCACAGCAGTCTGAAGGTAAACATGTCACTCCACACAGACACAATATTCTGATTCAGAGCCACAGCAGTCTGAGGGTAAACATGTCACTCCACACAGACACAATATTCTGATTCAGAGCCACAGCAGTCTGAAGGTAAACATATCACTCCACACAGACACAATATTCTGATTCAGAGCCACAGCAGTCTGAGGGTAAACATGTCACTCCACACAGACACAATATTCTGATTCAGAGCCACAGCAGTCTGAGGGTAAACATGTCACTCCACACAGACACAATATTCTGATTCAGAGCCACAGCATTCCGAGGGTAAACATGTCACTCCACACAGACACATTATCCTGATTCAGAGCCACAGCAGTCTTGAGGGTAAACATGTCACTCCACAGACACAATATTCTGATTCAGAGCCACAGTAGTCTGAGGGTAAACATGTCACTCCACACAGACACATTGTACTGATTCAGAGCCACAGTAATCTGAGGGTAAACATGTCACTCCACACAGACACAATATCCTGATTCAGAGCCACAGCAGTCTGAGGGTAAACATGTCACTCCACACAGACACAATATTCTGATTCAGAGCCACAGCAGTCTGAGGGTAAACATGTCACTCCACACACACATTATACTGATTCAGAGCCACAGCAGTCTGAAGGTAAACATGTCACTCCACACAGACACAATATTCTGATTCAGAGCCACAGCAATTTGAGGGTAAACATGTCACTCCACACAGACACATTATCCTGATTCAGAGCCACAGCAGTCTGAGGGTAAACATGTCACTCCACACAGACACATTATACTGATTCAGAGCCACAGCAGTCTGAGGGTAAACATGTCACTCCACACAGACACATTATCCTGATTCAGAGCCACAGTAGTCTGAGGGAAAACATGTCACTCCACACAGACACAATATTCTGATTCAGAGCCACAGCAGTCTGAGGGTAAACATGTCACTCCACACAGACACAATATTCTGATTCAGAGCCACAACAGTCTGAGGGTAAACATGTCACTCCACACAGACACATTATACTGATTCAGAGCCACAGCAGTCTGAGGGTAAACATGTCACTCCACACAGACACATTATACTGATTCAGAGCCACAGCAGTCTGAGGGTAAACATGTCACTCCACACAGACTCAATATTCTGATTCAGAGCCACAGCAGTCTGAGGGTAAACATGTCACTCCACACAGACACATTATACTGATTCAGAGCCACAGCAGTCTGAAGGTAAACATGTCACTCCACACAGACACATTATCCTGATTCAGAGCCACAGCAGTCTGAGGGTAAACATGTCACTCCACACAGACACATTATACTGATTCAGAGCCACAGTAGTCTGAGGGTAAACATGTCACTCCACACAGACACATTATCCTGATTCAGAGCCACAGCAGTCTGAGGGTAAACATGTCACTCCACACAGACACATTATCCTGATTCAGAGCCACAACAGTCTGAGGGTAAACATGTCATTCCACAGACACAATATTCTGATTCAGAGCCACAGCAGTCTGAGGGTAAACATGTCACTCCACACAGACACATTATACTGATTCAGAGCCACAGCAGTCTGAGGGTAAACATGTCACTCCACACAGACACATTATACTGATTCAGAGCCACAGCAGTCTGAAGGTAAACATGTCACTCCACACAGACACATTATCCTGATTCAGAGCCACAGCAGTCTAAGGGTAACATGTCACTCCACACAGACACATTATCCTGATTCAGAGCCACAGCAATCTGAAGGTAAACATGTCACTCCACACAGACACATTATCCTGATTCAGAGCCACAGTAGTCTGAGGGTAAACATATCACTCCACACAGACACAATATTCTGATTCAGAGCCACAGCAATCTGAAGGTAAACATGTCACTCCACACAGACACATTATACTGATTCAGAGCCACGGCAGTCTGAGGGTAAACATGTCACTCCACACAGACACAATATTCTGATTCAGAGCCACAGCAGTCCGAGGATAAACATGTCACTCCACACAGACACATTATACTGATTCAGAGCCACAGCAGTCTGAGGGTAAACATGTCACTCCACACAGACACATTATACTCATTCAGGGCCACAGTAGTCTGAGGGTAAACATGTCACTCCACACAGACACATTATACTGATTCAGAGCCACGGCAGTCTGAGGGTAAACATGTCACTCCACACAGACACAATATTCTGATTCAGAGCCACAGCAGTCCGAGGATAGACATGTCACTCCACACAGACACATTATACTGATTCAGAGCCACAGCAGTCTGAGGGTAAACATGTCACTCCACACAGACACATTATACTCATTCAGGGCCACAGTAGTCTGAGGGTAAACATGTCACTCCACACAGACACATTATACTCATTCAGGGCCACAGTAGTCTGAGGGTAAACATGTCACTCCACACAGACACATTATACTGATTCAGAGCCACGGCAGTCTGAGGGTAAACATGTCACTCCACACAGACACAATATTTTGATTCAGAGCCACAGCAGTCCGAGGATAGACATGTCACTCCACACAGACACATTATACTGATTCAGAGCCACAGCAGTCTGAGGGTAAACATGTCACTCCACACAGACACATTATACTCATTCAGGGCCACAGCAGTCTGAGGGTAAACATGTCACTCCACACAGACACATTATCCTGATTCAGAGCCACAGCAGTCTGAGGGTAAACATGTCACTCTACACAGACACATTATCCTGATTCAGAGCCATAGCAGTCTGAGGGTAAACATGTCACTCCACACAGACACAATATTCTGATTCAGAGCCACAGCAGTCCGAGGGTAAACATGTAACTCCACACAGACACGTTATCCTGATTCAGAGCCACAGCAGTCTGAGGGTAAACATGTCACTCCACACAGACACATTGTACTGATTCAGAGCCACAGCAGTCTGAGGGTTAACATGTCACTCCACACAGACACAATATTCTGATTCAGAGCCACAGCAGTCCGAGAGTAAACATGTCACTCCACACAGACACAATATCCTGATTCAGAGCCACAGCAGTCTGAGGGTAAACATGTCACTCCACACAGACACATTGTACTGATTCAGAGCCACAGCAGTCTGAGGGTAAACATGTCACTCCACACAGACACAATATTCTGATTCAGAGCCACAGCAGTCCAAGAGTAAACATGTCACTCCACACAGACACATTATACTGATTCAGAGCTATGGCAGTCTGAGAGTAAACATGTCACTCCACACAGACACATTATACTGATTCAGAGCCACAGCAGTCTGAAGGTAAACATGTCACTCCACACAGACACAATATTCTGATTCAGAGCCACAGCAGTCTGAGGGTAAACATGTCACTCCACACAGACACAATATTCTGATTCAGAGCCACAGCAGTCTGAAGGTAAACATATCACTCCACACAGACACAATATTCTGATTCAGAGCCACAGCAGTCTGAGGGTAAACATGTCACTCCACACAGACACAATATTCTGATTCAGAGCCACAGCAGTCTGAGGGTAAACATGTCACTCCACACAGACACAATATTCTGATTCAGAGCCACAGCATTCCGAGGGTAAACATGTCACTCCACACAGACACATTATCCTGATTCAGAGCCACAGCAGTCTTGAGGGTAAACATGTCACTCCACAGACACAATATTCTGATTCAGAGCCACAGTAGTCTGAGGGTAAACATGTCACTCCACACAGACACATTGTACTGATTCAGAGCCACAGTAATCTGAGGGTAAACATGTCACTCCACACAGACACAATATCCTGATTCAGAGCCACAGCAGTCTGAGGGTAAACATGTCACTCCACACAGACACAATATTCTGATTCAGAGCCACAGCAGTCTGAGGGTAAACATGTCACTCCACACACACATTATACTGATTCAGAGCCACAGCAGTCTGAAGGTAAACATGTCACTCCACACAGACACAATATTCTGATTCAGAGCCACAGCAATTTGAGGGTAAACATGTCACTCCACACAGACACATTATCCTGATTCAGAGCCACAGCAGTCTGAGGGTAAACATGTCACTCCACACAGACACATTATACTGATTCAGAGCCACAGCAGTCTGAGGGTAAACATGTCACTCCACACAGACACATTATCCTGATTCAGAGCCACAGTAGTCTGAGGGAAAACATGTCACTCCACACAGACACAATATTCTGATTCAGAGCCACAGCAGTCTGAGGGTAAACATGTCACTCCACACAGACACAATATTCTGATTCAGAGCCACAACAGTCTGAGGGTAAACATGTCACTCCACACAGACACATTATACTGATTCAGAGCCACAGCAGTCTGAGGGTAAACATGTCACTCCACACAGACACATTATACTGATTCAGAGCCACAGCAGTCTGAGGGTAAACATGTCACTCCACACAGACTCAATATTCTGATTCAGAGCCACAGCAGTCTGAGGGTAAACATGTCACTCCACACAGACACATTATACTGATTCAGAGCCACAGCAGTCTGAAGGTAAACATGTCACTCCACACAGACACATTATCCTGATTCAGAGCCACAGCAGTCTGAGGGTAAACATGTCACTCCACACAGACACATTATACTGATTCAGAGCCACAGTAGTCTGAGGGTAAACATGTCACTCCACACAGACACATTATCCTGATTCAGAGCCACAGCAGTCTGAGGGTAAACATGTCACTCCACACAGACACATTATCCTGATTCAGAGCCACAACAGTCTGAGGGTAAACATGTCATTCCACAGACACAATATTCTGATTCAGAGCCACAGCAGTCTGAGGGTAAACATGTCACTCCACACAGACACATTATACTGATTCAGAGCCACAGCAGTCTGAGGGTAAACATGTCACTCCACACAGACACATTATACTGATTCAGAGCCACAGCAGTCTGAAGGTAAACATGTCACTCCACACAGACACATTATCCTGATTCAGAGCCACAGCAGTCTAAGGGTAACATGTCACTCCACACAGACACATTATCCTGATTCAGAGCCACAGCAATCTGAAGGTAAACATGTCACTCCACACAGACACATTATCCTGATTCAGAGCCACAGTAGTCTGAGGGTAAACATATCACTCCACACAGACACAATATTCTGATTCAGAGCCACAGCAATCTGAAGGTAAACATGTCACTCCACACAGACACATTATACTGATTCAGAGCCACGGCAGTCTGAGGGTAAACATGTCACTCCACACAGACACAATATTCTGATTCAGAGCCACAGCAGTCCGAGGATAAACATGTCACTCCACACAGACACATTATACTGATTCAGAGCCACAGCAGTCTGAGGGTAAACATGTCACTCCACACAGACACATTATACTCATTCAGGGCCACAGTAGTCTGAGGGTAAACATGTCACTCCACACAGACACATTATACTGATTCAGAGCCACGGCAGTCTGAGGGTAAACATGTCACTCCACACAGACACAATATTCTGATTCAGAGCCACAGCAGTCCGAGGATAGACATGTCACTCCACACAGACACATTATACTGATTCAGAGCCACAGCAGTCTGAGGGTAAACATGTCACTCCACACAGACACATTATACTCATTCAGGGCCACAGTAGTCTGAGGGTAAACATGTCACTCCACACAGACACATTATACTCATTCAGGGCCACAGTAGTCTGAGGGTAAACATGTCACTCCACACAGACACATTATACTGATTCAGAGCCACGGCAGTCTGAGGGTAAACATGTCACTCCACACAGACACAATATTTTGATTCAGAGCCACAGCAGTCCGAGGATAGACATGTCACTCCACACAGACACATTATACTGATTCAGAGCCACAGCAGTCTGAGGGTAAACATGTCACTCCACACAGACACATTATACTCATTCAGGGCCACAGCAGTCTGAGGGTAAACATGTCACTCCACACAGACACATTATCCTGATTCAGAGCCACAGCAGTCTGAGGGTAAACATGTCACTCTACACAGACACATTATCCTGATTCAGAGCCATAGCAGTCTGAGGGTAAACATGTCACTCCACACAGACACAATATTCTGATTCAGAGCCACAGCAGTCCGAGGGTAAACATGTAACTCCACACAGACACGTTATCCTGATTCAGAGCCACAGCAGTCTGAGGGTAAACATGTCACTCCACACAGACACATTGTACTGATTCAGAGCCACAGCAGTCTGAGGGTTAACATGTCACTCCACACAGACACAATATTCTGATTCAGAGCCACAGCAGTCCGAGAGTAAACATGTCACTCCACACAGACACAATATCCTGATTCAGAGCCACAGCAGTCTGAGGGTAAACATGTCACTCCACACAGACACATTGTACTGATTCAGAGCCACAGCAGTCTGAGGGTAAACATGTCACTCCACACAGACACAATATTCTGATTCAGAGCCACAGCAGTCCAAGAGTAAACATGTCACTCCACACAGACACATTATACTGATTCAGAGCTATGGCAGTCTGAGAGTAAACATGTCACTCCACACAGACACATTATACTGATTCAGAGCCACAGTAGTCTGAGGGTAAACATGTCACTCCATACAGACACAATATTCTGATTCAGAGCCACAACAGTCCGAGGATAAACATGTCACTCCACACAGACACATGATCCTGATTCAGAGCCACAGCAGTCTGAGGGTAAACATGTCACTCCACACAGACACATTATCCTGATTCAGAGCCATAGCAGTCTGAGGGTAAACATGTCACTCCACACAGACACAATATTCTGATTCAGAGCCACAGCAGTCCGAGGGTAAACATGTAACTCCACACAGACACGTTATCCTGATTCAGAGCCACAGCAGTCTGAGGGTAAACATGTCACTCCACACAGACACAATATTCTGATTCAGAGCCACAGCAGTCTGAGGGTAAACATGTCACTCCACACAAGACATAATATCCTGATTCAGAGCCACAGCAGTCTGAGGGTAAACATGTCACTCCACACAGACACAATATTCTGATTCAGAGCCACAGCAGTCTGAGGGTAAACATGTCACTCCACACAGACACATTATCCTGATTCAGAGCCACAACAATCTGAAGGTAAACATGTCACTCCACACAGACACATTATCCTAATTCAGAGCCATAGAAGTCTGAGGGTAAACATGTCACTCCACACAAGACACAATATTCTGATTCAGAGCCACAGCAGTCCGAGAGTAAACATGTCACTCCACACAGACACAATATCCTGATTCAGAGCCACAGCAGTCCGAGAGTAAACATGTCACTCCACACAGACACAATATCCTGATTCAGAGCCACAGCAGTCTGAGGGTAAACATGTCACTCCACACAGACACATTGTACTGATTCAGAGCCACAGCAGTCTGAGGGTAAACATGTCACTCCACACAGACACAATATTCTGATTCAGAGCCACAGCAGTCCGAGAGTAAACATGTCACTCCACACAGACACAATATCCTGATTCAGAGCCACAGCAGTCTGAGGGTAAACATGTCACTCCACACAGACACATTGTACTGATTCAGAGCCACAGCAGTCTGAGGGTAAACATGTCACTCCACACAGACACAATATTCTGATTCAGAGCCACAGCAGTCTGAGAGTAAACATGTCACTCCACACAGACACATTATACTGATTCAGAAATGTAGAATTTTGAGAAATTTCTATATTAATTGAATTGGTGGTTATCAACAATGCTGGGCTGTTCTATATAACTTTAAAATGGGACCACCTAAACAACAGTTCAGTGATGCTTGGATTAATTTGGCCATGTGGTGTCAGAGAAATTGATTTTTGAAACCTTTTTTTATTGAACAAGTCTAATTTGAAAATCAACATAACAAATTTAACAATAAAAAAAAAAAAAAAAAATACATGTGCTTTACAATATTTCATTTGTTGGGTTTTTTAAATAATTTTCACAATTTATATAAATTCCCCCTTTTTAGACCCCCTACTAGTTGCCTCCCTACACAATTCTTCCCATTACAAAGATCATTCCTGTCAAGTTAGATTTCATTTGTCCCATACAGATCTACAGGGTAAGGAAGATTAAATATGTAAAGTAAATGATGACGGACACCAAGTGATGGCAAAAACCCAAATGGCCACTGGCCATGTGAACTATAATAAATTCTACAGTTTAACCTATTTTGAAAAACCCATGTCATGAGAAACACTACGTTGTTCCACAAAAGACTATAACTTTCATATATTAAATAAATATTTCAAACCTTTCAAGCATTTTCGCTTATAAAAAGAAAGTTTAAATAGTGATGGTCAACAATTCCACCAATATCAACAAAACAAACAATCACTTCTAACCTTATTACCATATTTAAACTTTCACTTTCATTTTTTTATTATTGCAAGTTTTGCTTTAGCCAAAAGGTCATATTATTGTCTTAAATTTAGAACACACATGAGTGTAAAGCCAATGACCAATGAATGTGTTGACTTTGCCCTAGGCCATGACTATTAATTCAGTATTACATTTTAAAAGTTCATGGTAATTTTATCAATGCTTGTGACAGGTATTATAAAATATCAAGGTTAATGTACACATAATTCTAAAGTAAAAGGCCAACGAAATTCATTATCAGTGAGAAAGAAAGTCTGGCAATAATACAGTTCTGACTTCAAAATACTTAATAGTTTGAGATGATTTGGTTGTAAACATTTTTAATTACTTCTTTGTTAGATATTGTAATTTTCTATGTTTAAAACTGATCTGTTTTTAATTAACGTTCAAACCTAATTGTCTAGAAAGCATAATATGACATTACTGGGACAATTTTCCCCCTCAGTTGCCAGCTAGGATCCTCAAAATGACAAATTTAGTAGCCCAGAAAAAAATCATTGGGTATAATAACTGATTGTGTGCATGATATATTCAATAATTAAGTAGTCAGCTGGGCTACTGTCTGCAAATATTCAGGGGCCCAGGACAAATTCTGGGCCCCTGTTTTAAGTTTTAACCCTGTGGTATATGAGACTTCCTTCATCTTATACAATCTAGTCCATTGACTTTTAGGATGTATAATATGATAGTCACTCTTCAAGGTGAAATTAACATCTTATATAAAAATCTGTCAATAGTCTTCCTGGAAGTTTTCCTTCAAAGTGCAAAATATTTATGGACAATTGCATAATATTAACAAACTAACAATATCACAAAGTTATAAAATATCAACTGCATCAATATAATAAATAAACATAGTGGTTAAAATATATGTAATAAAATATAACAGTGCTTAAACAGTAATGAAAAAACCAATACAATATCTGACATTGAATAAAATAATAATATCTTATTCTAGTACATATGTACTGTACAAACTCTGCTGGGTTAGGGATATAGTACATATGTACTTTACACACTCAACTAGGTTAGGGATATAGCAGGATAGAGCTTTGAAACTATTTGTCATGAATATAGATTTCACTCTGGAACAAGAGGAGGAGAGAGTCAGGATGATGATCGTTTTTTGAAATCCAGGAAATATCATTTGGAATTTCAGGATTCAATAATACGTTTAGCCTTGGTAATTTGGGAATGCATAGCCTTTTGCCCTCCTTCATGGTATACATTTTTTGTAAAGTATAAGAATCAGAAAAGATATCAAATAAAAATGGCCATGCAAATATTTTGTCAGTTACAACACAAAATGTAGTTCCTTAAAACAAACTACTCAAACATAAAACTTTCAACTTCAAATATCTCAATAATCCCAAATATCTCACTAATCCCAAACATCTCAATAATCCCAAATATCTCACTAATCCAACAAATCTCAATAATCCCAAACATCTCAATAATCCAATAAATCTCAATAATCCCAAATATTTCAATGATTCTAAACATTTCAATAATCCCACATATCTCACTAATCCCAATAATATTCCGATACCAATATCTTGTCGAAATATATTCCGTCTCTGCAGAAAAAATTATAAGCGATGCATTTTCATATAGTGAAAATGTATAAAGATAAAGAGTCAAATATGTCAAGAATTTTTTTTGTCAATGTGTGACGTAAAAATATTTTTGACATTTACGTCACCGAATATGGTACTGCTTTGACAACTATTTTACCTATTTTGTTCCTGTATTTAAATACTGTTACAGTGACAGCCGGAACCTTTGAACCATAATGAGAGCGGGAGGTTTGGCGCCTTAAAATCTGATTCAACACACCATTTCTTTAGAAATGCCTGTACCAAGTCAGGGTCATTACGGTTTTCACAGTTTTCCGGTTGTTGACTGATTTTGTCTGTTTATATAATTATGAGTTTTGACTTTCCCTTTATAAGATTGTTCGGAGTTCGGTAATTTTGTTATTACCTTTATCTAAAGACAAAGAATCAATCTGAATCAAAACTAAATTACAACAGGTATGATCTGTTTTTTATTTATCATCTTATCGTGGTATTATACCAAACGTTCAATTTAAATGAAATACAATTGAAAACTAGAGGCACTGTTGTCACGGGAAACCTGCCCCGAACAAGGTTGTATTAGATTTGATTTGATTTTTGGTGTTTTAATGCCATTTTCAACAATATTTCAGCTATATCATGGCGACCAGTTTTAATGGTGGAGGAAGCAGGAGTACCCGGAGAGAACCACCGACCATGGGCAAGCATCTGGTAAACTTTATCACTTGCGGCTGCGAGTCGAGTGTACCCTTTTTCATGGCTCTCAATATTTTTCAAGTGTACCAGTACTTCACTATTTACAGGTGGTACTTTTTATTAAAATTTGAACATTTTGAATGAATATTTTATGCAACACTCTTTGAAATTTGGAGGTACTAATTACCATTTTAAGGGGGTAAAAGTACCTGGTACTGCCCCTTATTGAAATGCCTGCTTTTTAGTAATTTACAAAGCTGGGCACGAACCCACGCTGTATTGGTGATAGGCTTGTATGGGTTGTTAGATCCAACGACCTAACTCATTGAGCCACCCGGGCCCCAGGTTGTATTAGAAGAAGCGGAAGAAGAAGATTTGGAGTAAAACAATATGTCTCCCTTCAGTGAAGGGGAGACATAATAAGCTTCTGTCCAGTATCTAGAACAGTGATAGATGCTGACCATTCAATATTCTACTTTGCTTAAAGCCCGATATGTTATTTATAAAAATAGAATCAAATTTCTAATTTAAGTACAAAATGTATTAGATAAAAATCTAAGTAACCAGAGGTTCTATTTCTATAACTAAAAATTTTAAATTGAGACAAAATTAAGATGACATGGTCTATTTATGATGATCTCCAAACAATGGTTAACCTCCAGCAAATGCATTACATGATTAATTATGCAAAATTCTAGCTAAGTAAACTTGGTGATATCGTCATTAAAACATTTAAACTAGGATTTTTACAACTGATTTAACAAAAGTTCACAAACACAACAAAAAAATAAATGGCAATGAAAACAAAAAATATTAGGTGAAGAAAAGTACACAAACTGTTCATCACTAGGGCTGTTTCATCACATTACTATATATAATACAATCCACCTTTGCTTTAGGGATAGTTTACATGTACTTGAGTAAAACACTATATACCAATATCTTTTTAAAAGAAAAGTTTGTAGATAACAAATAGGTAACCAGAAGTTGTAAATATAAGGACAGACAATACAATAGCCAAAAGAAAAAGAACAAAAGGACACACAATGATCTACAAACAGAAGGACAGACAATACAATAGCCAAAAGAAAAAGGACAAAAGGACACACAATGATCTACAAACAGAAGGACAGACAATACAATAGCCAAAAGAAAAAGAACAAAAGGACAGACAATACAATAGCCAAAAGAAAAAGAACAAAAGGACACACAATGATCTACAAACAGAAGGACAGACAATACAATAGCCAAAAGAAAAAGGACAAAAGGACACACAATGATCTACAAACAGAAGGACAGACAATACAATAGCCAAAAGAAAAAGGACAAACAATGATCTACAAAACACTACACAGAAAAGATTTAGCAACATGAACCTGACCAAATTTACCCGCATCATGAATATATCTGAAATACTGCTGGCTTTATTCTTACATTTTACCTGTAATTAAATTCTAGAATACATAAAATAATAATATCTTATTCTAGTACATATGTACTGTACAAACTCTGCTGGGTTAGCGATATAGTACATATGTACTTTACACACTCAACTAGGTTAGGGATATAGCAGGATAGAGCTTTGAAACTATTTGTCATGAATATAGATTTCACTCTGGAACAAGAGGAGGAGAGAGTCAGGATGATGATCGTTTTTTGAAATCCAGGAAATATCATTTGGAATTTCAGGATTCAATGATACGTTTAGCCTTGGTAATTTGGGAATGCATAGCCTTTTGCCCTCCTTCATGGTATACATTTTTTGTAAAGTATAAGAATCAGAAAAGATATCAAATAAAAATGGCCATGCAAATATTTTGTCAGTTACAACACAAAATGTAATTCCTTAAAACAAACTACTCAAACATAAAACTTTCAACTTCAAATATCTCAATAATCCCAAATATCTCACTAATCCCAAACATCTCAATAATCCCAAATATCTCACTAATCCAACAAATCTCAATAATCCCAAACATCTCAATAATCCAATAAATCTCAATAATCCCAAATATTTCAATGATTCTAAACATTTCAATAATCCCACATATCTCACTAATCCCAATAATATCTAAAGACAAAGAATCAATCTGAATCAAAACTAAATTACAACAGGTATGATCTGTTTTTTATTTATCATCTTATCGTGGTATTATACCAAACGTTCAATTTAAATGAAATACAATTGAAAACTAGAGACACTGTTGTCACGGGAAACCTGCCCCGAACAAGGTTGTATTAGATTTGATTTGATTTTTGGTGTTTTAATGCCATTTTCAACAATATTTCAGCTATATCATGGCGACCAGTTTTAATGGTGGAGGAAGCAGGAGTACCCGGAGAGAACCACCGACCATGGGCAAGCATCTGGTAAACTTTATCACTTGCGGCTGCGAGTCGAGTGCACCCTTTTTCATGGCTCTCAATATTTTTCAAGTGTACCAGTACTTCACTATTTACAGGTGGTACTTTTTTATTAAAATTTGAACATTTTGAATGAATATTTTATGCAACACTCTTTGAAATTTGGAGGTACTAATTACCATTTTAAGGGGGTAAAAGTACCTGGTACTGCCCCTTATTGAAATGCCTGCTTTTTAGTAATTTACAAAGCTGGGCACGAACCCACGCTGTATTGGTGATAGGCTTGTATGGGTTGTTAGATCCAACGACCTAACTCATTGAGCCACCCGGGCCCCAGGTTGTATTAGAAGAAGCGGAAGAAGAAGATTTGGAGTAAAACAATATGTCTCCCTTCAGTGAAGGGGAGACATAATAAGCTTCTGTCCAGTATCTAGAACAGTGATAGATGCTGACCATTCAATATTCTACTTTGCTTAAAGCCCGATATGTTATTTATAAAAATAGAATCAAATTTCTAATTTAAGTACAAAATGTATTAGATAAAAATCTAAGTAACCAGAGGTTCTATTTCTATAACTAAAAATTTTAAATTGAGACAAAATTAAGATGACATGGTCTATTTATGATGATCTCCAAACAATGGTTAACCTCCAGCAAATGCATTACATGATTAATTATGCAAAATTCTAGCTAAGTAAACTTGGTGATATCGTCATTAAAACATTTAAACTAGGATTTTTACAACTGATTTAACAAAAGTTCACAAACACAACAAAAAAATAAATGGCAATGAAAACAAAAAATATTAGGTGAAGAAAAGTACACAAACTGTTCATCACTAGGGCTGTTTCATCACATTACTATATATAATACAATCCACCTTTGCTTTAGGGATAGTTTACATGTACTTGAGTAAAACACTATATACCAATATCTTTTTAAAAGAAAAGTTTGTAGATAACAAATAGGTAACCAGAAGTTGTAAATATAAGGACAGACAATACAATAGCCAAAAGAAAAAGAACAAAAGGACACACAATGATCTACAAACAGAAGGACAGACAATACAATAGCCAAAAGAAAAAGGACAAAAGGACACACAATGATCTACAAACAGAAGGACAGACAATACAATAGCCAAAAGAAAAAGAACAAAAGGACAGACAATACAATAGCCAAAAGAAAAAGAACAAAAGGACACACAATGATCTACAAACAGAAGGACAGACAATACAATAGCCAAAAGAAAAAGGACAAAAGGACACACAATGATCTACAAACAGAAGGACAGACAATACAATAGCCAAAAGAAAAAGGACAAACAATGATCTACAAAACACTACACAGAAAAGATTTAGCAACATGAACCTGACCAAATTTACCCGCATCATGAATATATCTGAAATACTGCTGGCTTTATTCTTACATTTTACCTGTAATTAAATTCTAGAATACATAAAATAATAATATCTTATTCTAGTACATATGTACTGTACAAACTCTGCTGGGTTAGCGATATAGTACATATGTACTTTACACACTCAACTAGGTTAGGGATATAGCAGGATAGAGCTTTGAAACTATTTGTCATGAATATAGATTTCACTCTGGAACAAGAGGAGGAGAGAGTCAGGATGATGATCGTTTTTTGAAATCCAGGAAATATCATTTGGAATTTCAGGATTCAATGATACGTTTAGCCTTGGTAATTTGGGAATGCATAGCCTTTTGCCCTCCTTCATGGTATACATTTTTTGTAAAGTATAAGAATCAGAAAAGATATCAAATAAAAATGGCCATGCAAATATTTTGTCAGTTACAACACAAAATGTAATTCCTTAAAACAAACTACTCAAACATAAAACTTTCAACTTCAAATATCTCAATAATCCCAAATATCTCACTAATCCCAAACATCTCAATAATCCCAAATATCTCACTAATCCAACAAATCTCAATAATCCCAAACATCTCAATAATCCAATAAATCTCAATAATCCCAAATATTTCAATGATTCTAAACATTTCAATAATCCCACATATCTCACTAATCCCAATAATATCTAAAGACAAAGAATCAATCTGAATCAAAACTAAATTACAACAGGTATGATCTGTTTTTTATTTATCATCTTATCGTGGTATTATACCAAACGTTCAATTTAAATGAAATACAATTGAAAACTAGAGACACTGTTGTCACGGGAAACCTGCCCCGAACAAGGTTGTATTAGATTTGATTTGATTTTTGGTGTTTTAATGCCATTTTCAACAATATTTCAGCTATATCATGGCGACCAGTTTTAATGGTGGAGGAAGCAGGAGTACCCGGAGAGAACCACCGACCATGGGCAAGCATCTGGTAAACTTTATCACTTGCGGCTGCGAGTCGAGTGCACCCTTTTTCATGGCTCTCAATATTTTTCAAGTGTACCAGTACTTCACTATTTACAGGTGGTACTTTTTTATTAAAATTTGAACATTTTGAATGAATATTTTATGCAACACTCTTTGAAATTTGGAGGTACTAATTACCATTTTAAGGGGGTAAAAGTACCTGGTACTGCCCCTTATTGAAATGCCTGCTTTTTAGTAATTTACAAAGCTGGGCACGAACCCACGCTGTATTGGTGATAGGCTTGTATGGGTTGTTAGATCCAACGACCTAACTCATTGAGCCACCCGGGCCCCAGGTTGTATTAGAAGAAGCGGAAGAAGAAGATTTGGAGTAAAACAATATGTCTCCCTTCAGTGAAGGGGAGACATAATAAGCTTCTGTCCAGTATCTAGAACAGTGATAGATGCTGACCATTCAATATTCTACTTTGCTTAAAGCCTGATATGTTATTTATAAAAATAGAATCAAATTTCTAATTTAAGTACAAAATGTATTAGATAAAAATCTAAGTAACCAGAGGTTCTATTTCTATAACTAAAAATTTTAAATTGAGACAAAATTAAAATGACATGGTCTATTTATGATGATCTCCAAACAATGGTTAACCTCCAGCAAATGCATTACATGATTAATTATGCAAAATTCTAGCTAAGTAAACTTGGTGATATCGTCATTAAAACATTTAAACTAGGATTTTTACAACTGATTTAACAAAAGTTCACAAACACAACAAAAAAATAAATGGCAATGAAAACAAAAAATATTAGGTGAAGAAAAGTACACAAACTGTTCATCACTAGGGCTGTTTCATCACATTACTATATATAATACAATCCACCTTTGCTTTAGGGATAGTTTACATGTACTTGAGTAAAACACTATATACCAATATCTTTTTAAAAGAAAAGTTTGTAGATAACAAATAGGTAACCAGAAGTTGTAAATATAAGGACAGACAATACAATAGCCAAAAGAAAAAGAACAAAAGGACACACAATGATCTACAAACAGAAGGACAGACAATACAATAGCCAAAAGAAAAAGGACAAACAATGATCTACAAAACACTACACAGAAAAGATTTAGCAACATGAACCTGACCAAATTTACCCGCATCATGAATATATCTGAAATACTGCTGGCTTTATTCTTACATTTTACCTGTAATTAAATTCTAGAATACATAAAATAATAATATCTTATTCTAGTACATATGTACTGTACAAACTCTGCTGGGTTAGGGATATAGTACATATGTACTTTACACACTCAACTAGGTTAGGGATATAGCAGGATAGAGCTTTGAAACTATTTGTCATGAATATAGATTTCACTCTGGAACAAGAGGAGGAGAGAGTCAGGATGATGATCGTTTTTTGAAATCCAGGAAATATCATTTGGAATTTCAGGATTCAATGATACGTTTAGCCTTGGTAATTTGGGAATGCATAGCCTTTTGCCCTCCTTCATGGTATACATTTTTTGTAAAGTATAAGAATCAGAAAAGATATCAATTAAAAATGGCCATGCAAATATTTTGTCAGTTACAACACAAAATGTAGTTCCTTAAAACAAACTACTCAAACATAAAACTTTCAACTTCAAATATCTCAATAATCCCAAATATCTCACTAATCCCAAACATCTCAATAATCCCAAATATCTCACTAATCCAACAAATCTCAATAATCCCAAACATCTCAATAATCCAATAAATCTCAATAATCCCAAATATTTCAATGATTCTAAACATTTCAATAATCCCACATATCTCACTAATCCCAATAATATCTAAAGACAAAGAATCAATCTGAATCAAAACTAAATTACAACAGGTATGATCTGTTTTTTATTTATCATCTTATCGTGGTATTATACCAAACGTTCAATTTAAATGAAATACAATTGAAAACTAGAGGCACTGTTGTCACGGGAAACCTGCCCCGAACAAGTTGTATTAGATTTGATTTGATTTTTGGTGTTTTAATGCCATTTTCAACAATATTTCAGCTATATCATGGCGACCAGTTTAAATGGTGGAGGAAGCAGGAGTACCCGGAGAGAACCACCGACCATGGGCAAGCATCTGGTAAACTTTATCACTTGCGGCTGCGAGTCGAGTGCACCCTTTTTCATGGCTCTCAATATTTTTCAAGTGTACCAGTACTTCACTATTTACAGGTGGTACTTTTTATTAAAATTTGAACATTTTGAATGAATATTTTATGCAACACTCTTTGAAATTTGGAGGTACTAATTACCATTTTAAGGGGGTAAAAGTACCTGGTACTGCCCCTTATTGAAATGCCTGCTTTTTAGTAATTTACAAAGCTGGGCACGAACCCACGCTGTATTGGTGATAGGCTTGTATGGGTTGTTAGATCCAACGACCTAACTCATTGAGCCACCCGGGCCCCAGGTTGTATTAGAAGAAGCGGAAGAAGAAGATTTGGAGTAAAACAATATGTCTCCCTTCAGTGAAGGGGAGACATAATAAGCTTCTGTCCAGTATCTAGAACAGTGATAGATGCTGACCATTCAATATTCTACTTTGCTTAAAGCCTGATATGTTATTTATAAAAATAGAATCAAATTTCTAATTTAAGTACAAAATGTATTAGATAAAAATCTAAGTAACCAGAGGTTCTATTTCTATAACTAAAAATTTTAAATTGAGACAAAATTAAAATGACATGGTCTATTTATGATGATCTCCAAACAATGGTTAACCTCCAGCAAATGCATTACATGATTAATTATGCAAAATTCTAGCTAAGTAAACTTGGTGATATCGTCATTAAAACATTTAAACTAGGATTTTTACAACTGATTTAACAAAAGTTCACAAACACAACAAAAAAATAAATGGCAATGAAAACAAAAAATATTAGGTGAAGAAAAGTACACAAACTGTTCATCACTAGGGCTGTTTCATCACATTACTATATATAATACAATCCACCTTTGCTTTAGGGATAGTTTACATGTACTTGAGTAAAACACTATATACCAATATCTTTTTAAAAGAAAAGTTTGTAGATAACAAATAGGTAACCAGAAGTTGTAAATATAAGGACAGACAATACAATAGCCAAAAGAAAAAGAACAAAAGGACAGACAATGATCTACAAACAGAAGGACAGACAATACAATAGCCAAAAGAAAAAGGACAAAAGGACACACAATGATCTACAAACAGAAGGACAGACAATACAATAGCCAAAAGAAAAAGGACAAACAATGATCTACAAAACACTACACAGAAAAGATTTAGCAACATGAACCTGACCAAATTTTCCTGCATCATGAATATATCTGAAATACTGCTGGCTTTATTCTTACATTTTACCTGTAATTAAATTCTAGAATACAATAACTTTAATTTCTGACAAATTATTATGTTGTCAAAAGGGGCTAAATTTGTCAATACAAAATAAAATTTCAAATACAGATTTTTAAGTGAAAATGCAAATTTAATAATTTTACTTTGACAAATTATTCTTGAAATAATGCATAAAAAAAAAAAATTATTCAATAAATTGCTAAGTAGTCAAAAACTGTAGATCTTGATTCACCTGCAAAATTGTGCAAATAGCTTTACACATCACTGAATTAATAATAAAAAACCACTTAGTAAAATCTTTAGACTTTTTCTACTAATTTGTGTGTAGAGTGTCTAGCCATTTGTAATGTTAGATTTAACCTTTTCAACACCAAATATTTTCTGAAACATCCATAATGCCTCTATGTTCTGAAAGAAAAGCATGCCCACTTTAAAACATTGCAGTGAAATGCTGGCTTCCATGGGGACCCCTACTCTAAATGTATTACTGTCATTCCCAGATATTCTGTATGTATAATTCGTGCATTAAGCTCTCCATAAAGGTATCTAAATATAACTAAAACCAATTGTATTCTTACAAAAAATAATCTTTATCCATTAACCTTCAACTAAGCATTTTATTTATTCCATTCCATCAAACAATTTTTTTCAAAATACAATCACCAGAATGAAAAAGACAACTTTTACACAATCAATTACCAGTATATGTTCTACACTCTGATTGGTTGAATTAGTGGTTTGACACATAGGATAAACTTTTCCTGAAAATTAAAATTATCTACTTTCAACAAGATTTCAAGTTTCAAACATCCAATAAGATTTTTAAATGATAATATAACTTTTTGAGAAATAATAATGAGAAAATGTCTTTAAAAAAATATAACGAAGAAAACTTAAATTATGTCAGAGGAGAACATTTGTGGCAATCAGAAAGAAGAATTGGCCATGGCAGCCATGTTTTTCACCAGATCATGACAAATGTGAAATATTTGTAGAGGACCCCACAAACATAATTCCCACAAAGTTCCAACTGAACATGTAGTTTTACAGGAGATCAACAAAATGAGAAATATTACCATTAATAGATGGACAACAGATGCAGTGTAATGGCTCACATGACCTTATAGGTCAGGTGGGATAAAACAAAGTACTTTTCTCTATATCATGATGTGACTACATGTATTGGACATTATTAAATAATATATTCACTAGATATAACAACTACATGTATGTACATGAGGTCAAATATCAAATATGGGTCAAATTCACACTCTACTTGTATTAATAAATTTTATTAAGGTCAAGTTCACAATTTATATAAGTTTGTACAGAAATTCATGACAAATGACTTCACAAAGAAAGTGAAGGTTACAATTTATACAAGTCTGATACATATATGACAAATGATTTCACAAAAACTATCAATATCAGGTACCCTTCAGATGACATGAATGGAAAAATGATTTATGTCTTCAAAAGTACATGTATATCAAGACTGTTTTGTTTTATTGTATCTTAACACAGGGGCGGATCCAGAGACTCTGTTGACAGGGGGGCTCAGTTATGGAACAATATTTTCAATAATTGATGGAATCAACTGTAGTCGTAAACCTTGTTTTATTTCATTTAGCGTACAGTAGAGAAAAGGTACAGTTATTGACTTCCTAAAGTTAGTCTTCCGGACTCTGCTTCAACATTATCTCTCATTATTTGTCTCCCACATATTCTAGGTTTTTAACCTCTATGTCTAGTGGTTCACATATTTTAGCACTCCTCTCAAAACACTGGCGGTTGAATTGTTCAACATTTGCTCTGCAGTTTAGTGAGCTCTGAAAAAATTTATGCTTTTTAAGAGTCTGCCTATGTCAAGTGATCTCTCTTGTAGTGATCTTGTAGAGGACCTTTGTAAGTTGGAATAACTTGTGTCCGATCCAAATGTTATATAGTTAACAATAAAATAAGTTTAATCTAAATCTAGTGATCTGCTGAGCCCTTTCTTAAACGCCAGGCACATTTGAACAATAACAATGGTTACGACAAAATCAAAGTTGCAAATGGAATTCAACAAAGAAGTTACATCAGCTTCTTCTGGTCTGGTGTATGTGTGTTTTGGCAGTATTGTAAAGTGGTCAAGCAGGGGCGGATCCAGGGGGCACACCCGGCACCCGCCCCCCTAAAATGGGAAAAAATATCATTTTTTAGCATAAAATAGTGATTTTTCACACGAAATACCCCAAAAATTTGTGCGCCTCCCTCCGCTCGGCGATATTTTTTTAAGTGCACTCCCCTAACTTGAAATCCTAGATCCGCCCCTGTCAAGGGTTTGAACAATAGCAGGGGGGAAATCTAATTCAAGTCTATTTTATTTCTGATTAATTTTAATTATTTTATATCTATTTATATTTTCATTTAGAGTTTAAAAATACGCTGTATTCATATATTTTTAAAACGGAAACTCATGTATTTTTTTTTTTGTAATACAGCAACATTTGCCTTTAATTTTTTTGTAAAAATAAATGATATCTAAAAAAGAATTTCCTTGAAAGAGCCTCAATTTACAGGTGTTGGTGGTTATACCTATATGAAATTGTGACACTAGACATGTTTATATAACGGTTTAAGACAATACCTGATTAATTGGTATTTTGACAATACATTCATAAAAACTTCAAATAACTTGAAAATTTGATTTAGCATAATTACTTATAATTACCTCTTTGAAGATTAATTCAATACAAAGAAATTAATTTCTATTTTCTTTTACTTTCATCACACAGATTAAAAGCCATATCGTGACGTTAACTAGCCTTGAAAAGCGTATGTTAATATATGCGCTTGACTTATTCGATGGGGGCTGAGGCCCCCAAAGCCCCCCCTTGAATCCGCCACTGTAACAAGAGGTGGACTTTTACTAAGAATAGACTTTATCCACAAGGTACAACAGTTTTCTGATTGGTCAATAAAATATAAGGTGTTTCAAAAACTATTTTTGTTGTTATTTTTGGAAATCTTGCTTTTTTCAATTTTGTCCTGTACAAGAAGATGCTTCATTTCTGACAACAGTAAATTTTGTAATTTTCTACAGATCTAACACTTATGGATTTATAATACATGTACTAAAGGATAGGGAATAATATAAATTCTAGCAACTTTGTTCCTCAAACCAGGGCCTGGGTGGCTCAATGAGTTAGGTAGTTGGATTACCTAACAACTCATACAAGCCTATCACCAATACGGGGTGGGTTCGCACCCGGCTTTGTAAATTACAAAAAAGGGTGCACTCGACTCGCGGCCACAAGTGATAAAGTTTACCAGATGCTTGCCCATCGTCGGTGGTTCTCTCCGGGTACTCCAGCTTCTTCTACCACTAAAACTGGTCGCCATGATATAGCTGAAATATTGCTGAAAGTGGCATTAAAACACCAAAAAATCAAAATCAAATGTTCCTCAATCCAATTAATTACATTTGATCATGTATCATATATAGATCAAGATTGTAATTTTTCTGTAGAGTTAACTAATAGAAAATGTTTAAGCTAACACTCAGGTTTACATGCACCAGGATGTATTTTTTATTACTAATTATTGCATAATTATATCTAATTATCAATATCTCAATTATCATCTCATTCAAAATCCTAACACAGGATTGTCACTACTTTTGAAAAAATTACAATGTAACCCATTTATTATTGTAGAATACAAAATAACTGACACATGATTTTTTCATGGTCGCTCGATCTCTTCTTTATAACATATATTATATGTACGGTATACAAGTTCTATTGTTGATATAATTGTATATCATGAATTAAAAAAAATGTGGTACAAAGTCTATTTCGTTGAGAAAGCTAAAATTACATTATTTGTAAGTGAAATTATATTTTTATGTAACTTTAGTATGGTAATTTAATCACTTGGAAGCCAGGGTCAAGGTATGTTACATTTTAACAGGAAGAATAAGACAATAAAGAAAAAAAAGAAGATTTCAGTGAAAAAGTAAACGATAGTACAAATGTACTGTGCGATTTGAGGAAATCCTTGAGATGTTGATGGGGGTTGAAGTGCTTTTAGATACTCACTGTCTAGTTATAAAATTTAATCATTTACAATGTACAATATATCAATTCAAACTTGATACATGTAAGTATTATGCTTAAATATGTGGTAATACTTTGTAATGCAGTCTTATTCAGTAATATACCACATCAGTGATGTTAGTGTGCTCTAGTGCAGTAGATCGTGGGTTCAAGTCCAGGTCAATCTAAAGACTATAAAATAGGTCTTTGTTGCTTCTCCGCTAAGCATGCATCACTAAGGAATAAGAGCAAAAACTGGTTGGCTCGGAATCAGAGTAATGTGTCAGAGTGAAGCGACATGTCTACCGGTGGAATCAGAGTAATGTGTCAGAGTGGAGTGACATGTCTACCAGTGGACTGTTGTTTCAGTGGAATCAGAGTAATGTGTCAGTGGAGTGACATGTCTACCAGTGGACTGTTGTTTCAGTGGAATCAGAGTAATGTGTCAGAGTGAAGCGACATGTTTACAGGCTCGGAATCTGAGTAATGTGTCAGAGTGGAGTGACATGTCTACCAGTGGAATCAGAGTAATGTGTCAGAGTGAAGCGACATGTCTACCAGTGGACTGTTGTTTCAGTGGAATCAGAGTAATGTGTCAGTGGAGTGACATGTCTACCAGTGGACTGTTGTTTCAGTGGAATCAGAGTAATGTGTCAGAGTGAAGTGACATGTCTACCAGTGGACTGTTGTTTCAGTGGAATCAGAGTAATGTGTCAGAGTAAAGCGACATGTTTACAGGCTCGGAATCTGAGTAATGTGTCAGAGTGGAGTGACATGTCTACCAGTGGAATCAGAGTAATGTGTCAGAGTGAAGCGACATGTCTACCAGTGGACTGTTGTTTCAGTGGAATCAGAGTAATGTGTCAGAGTGAAGCGACATGTCTACAGGCTCGGAATCAGAGTAACGTGTCAGAGTGAAGCGACATGTCTACCAGTGGACTGTTGTTTCAGTGGAATCAGAGTAATGTGTCAGAGTGAAGTGACATGTCTACAGGATCGGAATCAGAGTAACGTGTCAGAGTGAAGCGACATGTCTACCAGTGGACTGTTGTTTCAGTGGAATCAGAGTAATATGTGTCAGAGTGGAGTGACATGTCTACAAGTGGACTGTTGTTTCAGTGGAATCAGAGTAATGTGTCAGAGTGAAGTGACATGCTTACAGGCTCGGAATCAGAGTAATGTGTCAGAGTGAAGCGACATGTCTACCAGTGGACTGTTGTTTCAGTGGAATCAGAGTAATGTGTCAGAGTGAAGTGACATGTCTACAGGCTCGGAATCAGAGTAATGTGTCAGAGTTAAGCGACATGTCTACCAGTGGACTGTTGTTTCAGTGGAATCAGAGTAATGTGTCAGAGTGAAGCGACATGTCTACCAGTGGACTGTTGTTTCAGTGGAATCAGAGTAATGTGTCAGAGTGAAGTGACATGTCTACAGGCTCGGAATCAGAGTAATGTGTCAGAGTGAAGCGACATGTCTACCAGTGGACTGTTGTTTCAGTGGAATCAGAGTAATGTGTCAGAGTGAAGCGACATGTCTACCAGTGGACTGTTGTTTCAGTGGAATCAGAGTAATGTGTCAGAGTGAAGCGACATGTCTACCAGTGGACTGTTGTTTCAGTGGAATCAGAGTAATGTGTCAGAGTGAAGCGACATGTCTACAGGCTCGGAATCAGAGTAATGTGTCAGAGTGGAGCAACATGTCTACCAGTGGACTGTTGTTTCAGTGAGCTAGCACTATAAAAATCCAACTCAGTATGTTGATCAAGTACAAAGTTGGTCTAGTACAAAGTGGACCTCATCATCATCTCATTGAATTGTTACTTATTCTCGTCATGATATAACTGAACAATCGCTGATTTAGAGTTAAACAACAATCATTAACTCACTCATCACATTCAGGAATGGAGAATGTCAGATTGTTTGTTTTAACTCAAATATCCTACAAACGTGATCAAAAAGTAGAGTGTAGAGATATCCACCAGTACTCAGGGACAGGACACACACACACCTTTTTGTAAACTATGAAAAAATTGAATCATAACCTTCAGCTATTTATTTTTATGTTAATACATTGTAACAAAAAGTCCCTTCCTGTATCAAAAAGTCTTTTATTTAAAAAGTCACATTCAACCTGTATAGCAAAAAGATATTCTTTCTTGTATTAGTACAACCCATGAGAGATCCAAACTTCCGTCTTTCCATTGGAGTTACGTAATTTCATGATATCCTGACAAAAACGATCGCTACGAATAAAAAACAGCCATCAGAAGATGAACATTATATTTTTTTTAAAAGATCAATTATTCAATTATTTAGGAATTTGAAGAAAAAAAATTCTCAACAAATTATAATGAAATTAACAACAAATATAGGACTTGAAGCGAACTTGGATCTGTATTTAGTATTTCCCATAACAACACTTAATTTTACTATTGGCCGATTGAACAGATTATGAAAGATACAATCTGTCTAGATGATATTCCCTTAAGAATTTGTGAGGGCAACCACTGAAATAGTGTCATGAATTATTCGTGAATATTAAGGTTTTCAAGTGACCTATTGGTGACAGAAGAAGAACAAGTGTAGTCAACTGTGGTTATCAACGATGGCTTTCAAACAGTCCACAGGGTCGTCATGGTGGTGATCGTATGGTAGTTGGATTTATAACTACCTATGCAATCAGTGCCTATCACCACTATAGTTATGAGTTCCAATGGTTAGGTGTACTCGATACAACATTATGTAATAAAATTTGTCAATGATTTGCAAAAGGTCTGTGTTTTTATTCAGTTTCCTCCACCAATAAAACTGAAATATTGTTGAAAGTGGGAGTTAAACACCACAACCCTAACCTCGAACAGTTTACTTATATCAGAGAAGATCAAAATATGAAAAGTTACTTGTGTGCAGACAATAGACATTAAACTGTTGTCAATAACAACAAAGACACTACCACTACAGGGCTTTCAACACAAAAGTAGAAGGCTATTTTGAAAAAGTAGGTGGAGAATGCCGAGGGAAGCGAGGCGAACAAATTTAGGCCTGTGGTCTAGGCTCCCATAAGCAGTAGGGTAAATGGTGCAAAATCCTGCATTCTGGGGGTTTCCTGGCACATATTTTAACTTCCTAAAACTTTTTTCTTTCATATATTTATTTTTTGTTTTAGCCTCCTTCCTTTCAAAATGTAGAGTTGTTTGGAATTTTGCATCAATTTCAAATTGCTCTGAGATTATTGTCAGATATTTAATTATAATAATATCAAATTTTATTGCAATTTCATTTTACACAGACAAAAGCTTCACACCAAATACCTAAAGATAAAGCATTGCATTATTCCAAATGCCTGTTGATAATGTGAAATATTTCAAATTTTGACTTTTCTGCTTTACAGATTAATAATCTGTGACTTTAATTTTTATATCATCCGATAATTGAACAGATAATGTTTCAAAAATACATTTCTTTTCTTTTATAAGCCATTTGGCGATGGAACTCTGATCGGGGAAACTCAATTTTCGTTTCGACATTTTGTGATGCTTGGTTAAATAAAGTCAAGGTCGACTGGTTTTTGGTCAGTCTATAAAATTTGTTCATGCCATACACGGGTACCAGACGTTCGTTGGCCAATGAAAAACGGCGACTCTTCTGCCAGTTTGGCTTGTATTGTTTACAATTGAGAGGTCAATAGTCGTGACGATAATAAGCGATTAGTAATGAAAAAAAAACGCAGTCGTTATCACGATAACGGCTTTGGGAATATATTACGCATTTTTTATCCTTGATACATAAAAAGCAGCCGGCGGCAGAGTAAAGTGTAGACGTCGAATTTCGGCGGCAACCGGCTTCAAATGAAAGCCCTGCCACTATATTTTTATCTATTGCCCAAGTCCGATAGTCAGATATATATTAATACACTCAATTTAACACAAATGTTATCTTTTTATAAGTGTGATAGTCATATACCAGTTCCCTAGATTTTGTTATCAATATACGACTATCCCTTATTGAGGATTATCAAATATCTATTAGTTGATTTCCAGGTGTGATAGTCATATAAGGCGACACTAAGATTATATTATCAATTTACCACAAATCTTTTATCTGTTTCCCAGGTCTGATAGTCAGATATAGCTACAGTAGGACTGGTAGGTGAATTGTCTTTCTGTACTGTAAGTGATCCAGCTAAACCTGCCATACTCATCCTCTATGATTATTCTATTTATAGAAAAAATGAACTACAGGTCAATGTATTCAGTGTACAAGAGGTTCATTTTACAGGATGAAACCTGTAGGTTTTTAATTTCATGTTTTTGTGACTGAAAACAATTTCTTTATGTGTAGTTTCTGTCTCCAGTCAAGTCAAGTCAGTAATCTTCCATTGAATATATTTAGTAAAATATTTTTTGAAAATTACAATCACGAGCCGACATATGTCCAAAATTTATTTACCAAATTGTTTTGTTCATTTGAAAGTGGACTTTATGCTTAAAACAAGTGAAACACAGAAGCCTTCGTCTAGCATAGAAAACCCTGAACATGTCGAGTTGAAAACAGCAACATAGCCTTCGTCTAGCATAGAAAACCCTGAACATGTCGAGTTGAAAACAGCAACATAGCCTTCGTCTAGCATAGAAAACCCTGAACATGTCGAATTGAAAACAGCAACATAGCCTTCGTCTAGCATAGAAAACCCTGAACATGTCGAGTTGAAAACAGCAACATAGCCTTCGTCTAGCATAGAAAACCCTGAACATGTCGAGTTGAAAACAGCAACATAGCCTTCGTCTAGCATAGAAAACCCTGAACATGTCGAGTTGAAAACAGCAACATACCCTTCGTCTAGCATAGAAAACCCTGAACATGTCGAGTTGAAAATAGCAACATAGCCTTCGTCTAGCATAGAAAACCCTGAACATGTCGAGTTGAAAACAGCAACATAGCCTTCGTCTAGCATAGAAAACCCTGAACATGTCGAGTTGAAAACAGCAACATAGCCTTCATCTAGCATAGAAAACCCTGAACATGTCGAGTTGAAAACAGCAACATAGCCTTCATCTAGCATAGAAAACCCTGAACATGTCGAGTTGAAAACAGCAACATCAAAAAATTGATGATGAAAAGGTTGTTGATGACAAAAAAAAAATTTGTATATTCATTCAACAATATGGCGATTATCTAGGAATGTTCTACCAAACTCTCCATAGATTAGCATGAAATCTTGATGAGATTATTCCATGTGGTACTAAATTGTTTATTGCTAAATTAACACTAAATTGTAAAATGTACCAGTATGTGAAAAAGTTGTTCAAATATCATTATGTGTGCATAAAAGTAAAATTGATCAACTACATTTTTCATTTGAAATATTTTTTTGTGTTCATAAATATTCAAAACGACACATTTAGTATTCAAATTATATGTCTAGATCGTAATGATAATAATTGGTGGTTTTCTGAAATATCTTAAAATATTTTTACTTTTCACATGCCTTGTAATTGATTTAAATTTTGAACTTATAAAATTAATCTTATAATAAATCAATAATGAGGAGTGAACATATCATGTTATTACAGTGAATCCTGTCTAAACAGAACCTTCTTAGGACCAGTTTTTGTGGTCAGAATTGACAGGTTAAATTAACAAAGACATCCTACAATGGAACTTTATTTGAAGTTTGGTTTATACAGGATTCTGTTTTATTCAGGATTCAGTTAATACAGGATTCTGTTTTATTCAGGATTCAGTTTATACAGGATACTGTTTTATTCAGGGTTCAGTTTAGACAGTTTCACTGTAGTTTGTCAATGATTTCTATTTTTCCCCTTTGATCTATATATGTGATAAATACCCATTACATAGTGTGGTGGTACAAGACTTTGTATCAGGTCGAGTCTGTCGTGTGAACCAGTATCACTACGAGTTGTGATGCGGTTAGTTCATGCAACAGACAAGACCTGATACACAGTCTTGTACCACCACACTATGTATGTAATAAGCTTATCTAACATTTCAATAAAAACGAATTTTAAACAAATAGCAAGGGTTGAATTAAAATGTATACAATACTCTGAGGGAGACTACATTTTGTGTATGACGTCACGCTATTTTTTCCGTTCATTCACAATGTCAGGTTACTGTGTTTTGTCTCACATTCCAATGGTATGACGTAATGTCAAAGTAGATCGACAGAGAACGTCTCGTGCAACGTCGCGCCATTCTTTTATCACCAGTGTGGTGATACAACATCTTGTATCAGACAGGTGACTTTCGTTAATTTCAAAGGAAAACATATATAATGTTAGATAATATCTATTATCAAGCAACTAGTGTGATATTAACATGATAACGCTGTTTTCTAATGTGATGTCACGTTACCAAATCCTCAATAAACATTCTATCGTTGATATGTTTTGCTTGAAATAGACTTCTCCTCACATCTCACATCTCAGGCCTTGTCTTCGATGTGATATTACTCTGAGAAATCCATTCTCGCAAACCAAATCAACAACAGAATATATATTACACATTCACTGATTGTCTTAGTTTTCTTTCAACAATATTGCAGCTTTTCAAGATCAGTTGTCTTGACACACGAACATGGTCTCTCATTCATTTGTTTGATATTTTCAACAATAATTATTGAATATTTTCGTGATATGTTAATTCCAGATTTATTCTTCTTGCAAAGGTACCAAAAAATTAATTCCTCATGAAAATTTTCGCTTTAACAGAAATATATAGACACAGCAGAAAAAAGATTTCATTATTGAACTTTGCTAAATGGTGAACACAAAAATATGTTTTTACTGAATTCAAGTCAAGACCAATCATGTGATAATGAGAGGACATGATGTAAATTTAATTAAATTCAGCTGACGTCAGCACAACAATGAAATATGACCATATTAGATTTGGTATATTTGACATTCAACAATCTATTCTAAATGTTATAAGGGAGACAACTCCAAAATTTAAATCACAGAGCAAATACTTACTTCACCTCCTTATAATTATATAATGAAACTTGTAATACCAGTTGACTTCATAAACCAGGCTTTGTGAAAAGAACACTTCTGTAAATCTCAGCTTCTCTTAAAAAAAAAAAAATTATATAAAACATATTCATGTCAGTCCACCCATCATCAAAGCTTGATTTTATCTTGAATTATCAGTATAATAACATTCGACACCAATCAATCTTTGACCTGATAATAATGATATAGAAATCCTATACTATAAGATAGATAACATATGTGACAAGGATACTATCAACAATACAAAAACTAGAGGCTAACATAAGCCTGTATGACTTAGCATTTTTCAAATTATTTGATTGGATTCAATGATTGATTTTTTGGTGTTTAACGCCACTTTCAGCAATATTTCAGCTATATCATGATGACCAGTTTTAGTGGTGGAAGAAGCCGGTGTACCTGGAGAGAACCATCGACCATGGGCAAGCAACTGGCAAACTTTATCACTTGCGGCTGCGAGTCGAGTACACCTTTTTTTGCAATTTACAAAGCCGGGTGCGAACCCATGCCATATTGGTGATAGGCTTGTATGAGTTGTTAGGTAATCCAACTACCTAACTCATTGAGTCACCCGTGCCCTTATTTATTGGCAATAGCACACGATAGACATAATCCAGGTACATGCACAAACAAAATACTACACAATATTGACAATGAAGTGACAATATATGATATAAACCTGGTAATATGACCTCATACTATAAACAACAACAGATTACATTTACATTCGGTCAATAATAAATAAATATTTATAGGTTACACTAATACTTGAGCAGTGTGATTTGACCTATTATCAAGAACTTCTTATATAAAAGAGCAAAAAGTTTTAGAATCCTTAAAGTACTGAGGATTAATAAGAAATATAATACATTTAGTTTGATCAATATGGTCCAACTTTAAAATAAACAACAATTTGTGTACATCTTTTAGAGTGATTGAATGAGTGATTGTTGTTTAACTCCAACTCAGCAATTTTCCAGCTATATCATGATGAGAACGAGTTAATTTTCAATGAAATGATGATGACGTCTGCTTTGTACTAGACCAACACCCTATGTTGGATTTTTATAGTGCTAGCTCACTGAAACAACAGTCCGTGAATAGACATGTCGCCCCACTCGAACACGTTATCCTGATTCCGAGACAACCAGTCTTTGCTCTTTCTCCTTAATGCTGTGTGCTTAGCAGAGAAGCAACAAATACCAATTATATAGTCTTTGTTTGACCCGATCATGGGTCGAACTCACAATCTACCGCACTCGAGGCGAGCACGCTAACCAATGCGGTTGTGTACATCTTTTAAGATTTACTTACTTCTCCCCTTTTTAGGCCCTACTAACCCCTACCAATGATGGATCAACTTCGTTTGTATAAATCTTAATCTCCCCTTCCCAATGGAGTTAAATAAGTTAAAATAAATAAGATTTTACAGTATGCTGACAGGGTCATGACAAAAGGAATCTACAGACAACAGTATTTTTTCTTGACAAAATGATTTTGCTTAGTTTATTTGTAAGTATTAAACAATTCCCATACTTCATGTATTTTATTTGATAATAGATAGTTTAATGGTACAAGATGTCACACATTTTATCTTGATATATAGCATTATGACATTTTTTTTCAAGCAAAAATCTGTATTTCCAATTATCAAGAGGGGGGGTTGGGGCAGGATCCTTATAACGTATGTGTGCTTGTCCCAAGACAGGACCTAGATTTATAACATCTGTGGTCTTTTTTATGTTCAATGATGTGATGTGAGAGGTGATTCATATTGATTTTATTGATATTGGTGGAATTGTTGACGAACACAGTGTAAACTTTCTATTCATTATGTCTTATGTCACAAGTTAGTAGAAGAATCCAGCTTAAATATTTTGTCAAGTTCATAGAGTGTTCTACTATATACATTTTTATTAGTATCTATTAGTACATTGGTTTGTCCAAGACAAGAGATTCAGCTAGGGTTCACAGTTTATTAACTAGGAATTAAATAACTGAAACAAAATACAAGACAGTGGACAAACAAAAAGACATATAAAGAGAGATAACTCTAATTGTCTTGATTAAAAATAAAATCAATAAGATGTAAACTAACAGACTTCAATTTGAAGTTAATCAATAATACAATATAATTTCATATCTTTACAAATAATTAACTAAGTTTCCATCTAGGTCTTTATATACATCAAAATAAAAATAACAATGCACTCCTTGTCTATATAAAATATCATTCGAAGAAAATAAGCTTTGAATCCCTTTAATGGCACCAAAAAAATGTCACAGACAATACACAAAATAAGTGAGTGAGTGAGTGATTGTTGTTTAACACCAATTCAGCAATTTTTCAGCTATATCATAGTGAGAACAAGTTAATTTTCAATGAAATGATGATGAGGTCTGCTTTGTACTAGACCAACATGCTTAGTTTGATTTTTATAGTGCTAGCTCACGGTTACAACAGGCCATGGATAGACATACAAAATAAGTAAACTAAACTAAATAAAAATAGACATTACATTAACTTAAAGTACATGAAAAAAAACACAGCTTACCAGATATATATTGTAGGATGAAGATCAGTGTTTCTCTTATAGTCATTACTTCAATCAACTACATTGGGACCACTTTATTTGACCTGAATAACATAAAATTCACTTTCATAAGTCTTAATAGAAAATATTATGAAACTACTTAAATTTCCTATTTCTATTTATATCTATTATTTACTGTCAGTGTCTACAGTAACTTCTATGTACAAAACTATTAAATACAAAAAAACCAATCTAATTAAGTCAGCTGAAGTAAGTATAATAAATAAATTCATATTAACTAGAAAAAATATATTCTCTCCTATACTCCCATTCAAAATAATTCTCATTCTAAGATCACATGCATTCACACTTCCACAGTCTATCTCTTATCATTCCTTTGGATATAAAATTATGGAAAAATACCTTAAGAATATTAATATAGAAGTAACTAATCTGATAATAGAAAATTAACATCACAAGAATTACAAAAGAATTATAAAATACTGAATCTAGTTATTCTTGAATATTTCAACCACAGTTACCACTGTTAGACATTATTTCAAAAGTTGAAGACGGAATACAATTCCCATCAAAACCCAAGAATCAAGAAAGTAAAACCCAATATGTTAACTAACAATTGTATCAAAATAAAATTACTGAAGGACTGTATGTCAATGTCTAGGTCAAGTTGTATAATTATATAAACATAATTACAAACAAGACTGAATATTGAACTCTACTACAAACTCCCCTGGGAATGACGTCCATGTCCATTATCATGCGAGTTCTGAATTAGTGCAATATTAACATTACATCATATAAAGTTGTGAATATATACAGAAATATAACATACAAGTTATTATGGTTTGGTTTAATGGTGTTTGTAGAGGAAGATGATTTGCCATTTCTCTAAAGTCGACCAATGGAGTGTTTGCAACATTTCAGTAACTGAACTGGTATTGTGGTATCTTTTGCAGGTGTACCTATATAGCTAGCTGCTCTGTGCTGGACCACTCAAGTTGTATACTATGTGGGTCCCAGATGCAGCTGCTGTATTCTAGCTTTGGTCTTACGATTGATGCATAAGCTTTTTATTTCACTGTTTTTGAGTTGACCCTTAGGTTTCTATTAATAAAGTATAACTTTTATGTGGCTGATGCTGTGATGTTATTGATATGTTTGTTCCATTTCAAGTTTGTTTGTATTGTTACTCCAAGATATTTTATCAATGTTTCTTTTTTCAATTACATGTTGGTGAAGTATAGCCAAATTTTATTGGGTTTTGTTTAGTTGTTATCTGAAGGACTGAGCACTAGTCTGGATGGAACGACATGAGCCAATCCTTCTCCCATTTTGCTGCTGATGTAAGGATGGTCCTCTTGTCATTTCTGTGCATCTTCTTTACTTCGGATTGTTTTGTATATGATACTGTCATCTGCAAATAATTCTAGAGTGCTGTGTTGGATGTATTCATTGAAGTCATTTATATACACAAGGAAAAGAATAGGACCCAAAACTGTTCCTAGGGGAATGCCAGATGCTACATTAATTTTTTTCTGATTGTACACCATCAATAATGACTGTTAGCGTGCAGGATGTGAAAAAATCTTCTATCCATTTCAAGGTGTTGTATTCAATGTCGTAATAGTTAAGTTTGGAGAGTAGTCTTTTGTGAGGTACTTTGTCCAATGTTTTGCCAAAGTCCATCACAATTATATCAGTTTGAATGTTATTGTTGTTTTTTTGCAAGTTCTTGAATAAATGACACTGAGTTTCACATGATCTTGATGATTAAAATCCATGTTGAAGGTTGTACAGAATGTTACTATTTTCTAAGTGGTCCATCATAATACTGACTATAATATGTTCCATGATTTTACAGTGTGCAAGTTAGTGAAATGGGTCTATAGTTTATTGCCTGAAATTGAATAAGACTTCCTTCAAAATTTGACCCTGATCTGAAAGAATTCACTTTGGATATGCCATAAAAGTATGACATTCGTGTGTGAAATTTTAGCTCAATATACCAAATCATTGACATTGCTGTAAAAATCTATTTGAAATACAAAGAACAAAAAAAAACATTATCGTCCCGGTATATGTTTTCGCATCATCCATTTTATTTTGATTTCCACAGTGCACACGCTATTTTTTATGTGTCTTCTGGTTTCTATTTCTGGAATGTAAACAGGACTCCAACGTGACATCTGTCAAAAATGTTCAAGGTTGCTTTTAAAGACGTAAGTACCAAAAATAGTGAACCTACCTACTGAAACATACTTTTTGTAATGCTAAAAATTTACTTCATTTATAAAGTAGCAGGAAAAAAATCCAGAAGGGCTATATAAAATAATTTAATTGAACTATGTCATCTGCCTCTCAGACACCGGCTCTTCCTGTCATGTGGTCACTGATCATACTTGTAAACAAAAGAGCTGACTGAAATGTGCCTGTTTCTTATATAAAATATGTCACCTTGGAAATTAATGTACATATTTCAGTGTCAACTTTTATTTTATATTACTGTAATAAAATGACATTAAAAACAGCCTGATTTTTTATATATAAACTCTGATCTTTAAAACAAGTCTGGATAAAAAAATTATCTATTATTGTCATATTTATTGTAGAAATCAACTGCCAAGAGGCACAGATACAGGCAATAATACTCTCCAACAACTTTAGGGAATTATTGTTTGTAATATTTCACTTTATACTAGTCACTACAATGTATGTCAATTCATTGTATCTTTGACAAAAATACATAAAATGATTAACACTTAAAAATATATTTGTTTCTTTTTAGCCAAATAAATACTAAACACTAAATAACTGTGCAAAACATCAGCAGTGCATGTGGTTTCAGCACTAAAAAAAACATCAAAAGTAAACACAATTTTGAAAGTGGTCATTTTCAAACATTCTGTTATTTTATTTAGATGTAGTACGATTTGTAGATGGCCAGAACCATGAAATATTAAAACCAGCCATTTCCGGATCTTATATTTGTTTCCATCCCGTATATCGGCCCTGTTTTTACTTCATACGAAAACATCAATCGTAACTACTCGGCCATTCTCGCTACCCTGCAAATAACCTCGTACGTACATAGTAGAAATTCTTCTTAAATTGTTTGCCGGAAGTTAAGTTAAGATAAGCTGCACAAAAATATAGTCCACGAAAATCCAATATGGAAGACATACTAAGTAAAATCTAATCATGCAAAACTAATTAAAACTTTAATTGAAATATAGAAATTGTTTAAAATATAACTTTATCAAACTTTCATGTAACTGACATGTGAAAAGTAGTGCGATTTATACGCCTAATGCATACGAGGTTATTTGCAGGGTAGCGAGAATGGCCGAGTAGTTACGATTGACGAAAACATATGACGCCATTTTACTGACAGCAAAAGTTGCCAGATAATCGAGTATATTAAAATACAATGGCTTTTAAAACAATCTTATGTACAAAGAAATATTTAACTAGCCATTCTTTGAAAATTCCAATCGTCATATGAATGAAGGGTTAATAGTACGAAAACTCATCACACGAGGAGCATCGTGTTATCGGTTTTCGTGCTATTATCGATTTTCCGATATAGCGATTAACATTGTTAACCCTTCATTCATATGACGATTGGAATTTTCAAAGAATGGCTAGTTAAATATTTCTTTGTACATAAGATTGTTTTTAAAGCCATTCTTGTATATTAATATACTCTCGATTATCTGGCAACTTTTGTTGTCAGTAAAATGGCGTCATCTGTTTTCGTGTGAAGTAAATACAAGGCCGATATACGGGATGGAAACGAATATAAAATCCGGAAACGGCTGGTTTTAAAATTTCATGGTTCTGGCCATCTACCAAATCATACTACATCTAAATAAAATAACAGAATGTTTGAAAATGACCACTTTCAAAATTGTGTTTACTTTAGATGTTTTTTTAGTGCTGAAACCACAATGCACTGCAAAGTGACATGTATTTTATATAAGAAACAGGCACATTTCAGTCAGCTCTTTTGTTTACAAGTACGATCAGTGACCCCATGACAGTTACATGACAGGAAGAGTCGGTGTCTGAGAGTGAGAGGCAGACGACATAGTTAAATTTGATATAGCCCTTCTAAAAAATTTTCCAGCTACTTTATAAATGAAGTAAATTTTTAGCATTACAAAAAGCATGGTTCAGTAGGTAGGTTCACTGTTTTTGGTACTTACGTCTTTAAAAGCAAACTTTAACATCTTTTACAGATGTCAGCTGTAGTCTTGTTTATGTTCCATAAATAGAAATCGGAAGATACGTCAAAAATAATGCGTGCGCTGTGGAAATCAAAATAAAATGGATAAAACGAAAACACATACCGTGACGAGATACATGCGTTTCTTTTTTGCAGTCAATCGACATTCGGAAATTAAAGTATGTCAATGACTAACCGAAACTCACAACTGTTTAGAGGACCATTTACTTCAATTTTCTATTACACATAAGTGAATAACACAATTCCATATATAAATATGGGCGAAAACGTTTTCTATCAAATTCAACTTTTCCTCTTCTAATTACTTCAGACGCCCACTTCGTGATTGACCAATGAAAATATAAGACACACATACATCCAATCAAAACAGCGCTTATAAAGTATTTTCGGCAATAAAATATCCCACATTGCATTGCGTAAATAGTTTAGACATGGCGCCGACTGCAGAGGTAAATTCCTGATTTTGTTGAGTTTTATAGACATTTGACAAGTTTGAAATATTTTGGACGACGGAAAAAGATACATAGTAAAAATAATAGGTATATCAGTCATGCCTTATCGTCAATAACATTCTTTAAGCCTGTTTATTTTGTTTATACGTTATTTTAGTGGGTTGTTATGGACCAGTTAGGAAGTTGTAGCTCTTGAACTTGTCAGGTTTATATAGTGATTAGTCTTGTGCATCATCTCAAAGTCCTATCCATACCAAGCAAACAAACAAACAAACAAATAGTTTATTGTCAATCACGACACCCACAGAAGCAGATCAATGCAGATATTTATAGTATTAGCAGATCAATAAGAATTCATTCAGTTTAAATAGTCTTTTGTACTTTGTAGGCACAATCAATCGCCGACACTGTGGAAGTGCCTATAGCAAAATTTAAACCATTTTCTTGTCAGTTTTGAATGTTCTATCAACACTGAAGTAATTATTCTGCCTCTAGGATCAAATTATAGCATATTTATTCTGACTGATCAAATAGGACATTTGCAGGATAAATCGTATTAAACAAATTTAATTGTTTCAGTGATGTTCCAACAGTTATTTTGGGGAAGAATATCGGACCCATTCCCAACATGAAAAATACTTTTTTCCCCAATATCATTCAGAAAATTCTCAAGGAGGTCAGGTGTAGATAAACATCATAAGAGATATAAAAAAAGATCATAAAAATTGTGTTTGTGGAAGCATTTCAACTGAAATTACAGGGTTAATCTTGTAAAATTAATGATCAGCAGTATTAAAAACTGCTGGTAACCATTTGTGTGGATTATTACGGATGTGCATCGTATCAGGAGCCAATTGTTAATTTGGTGGTTTGATTTGCAAGTAACGGAAAACTCTAGAAAATAAAAAGGGAACCGGTTATTTAGAATCATTCTAAATTCAATGAATTTTGAGTAAGTGTTGGTAACATGTTCTTTTATTTTAATCATTTCACTATATTTTTGTCAATTTTTTTAAATGTTTTATATATGTTATTAATTAGACAAAGCTTCACTACTTGCTTGCCTGAGAAACATATTGGGTGCCTACCTTTAGAAAGTTGAAAATGGAGATATTAAAATATTCTCACTTTATCTCTGATGGTGAATGACTGCCCTTACCTTAATATATATTAAAGAGATATAGTGGTTCTCAAATTTGTAGAAAGGGCCTGGGTGGCTCAATGAGTTTGGTAGTTGGATTACCTAACAACTCATACAAGCCTATCACCAATATGGTGTGGGTTCGCTCCCGGCTTTGTAAATTACATGTACAAAAAAGGGTGTATTCGACTCGCAGCCGCAAGTGATAAAGTTTACCAGCAGGCCTCTACATTAACATATTTTTCAACTTGTCCGAAGGGACAACTAACTAAAAAAGTACTTGTCCGACTCAATCTTTTAGTTGTCCAAAAAAATTAATAAAAATTACAAAAACTAGAGAATAATTATCCAGGGCTTCCAATACTTTCAGAGAGCTCACAGGGGGAAGTGGGAGACAACAGAGAGAAGTGGGGAGACTTCTGGGAGAAGTCAATTGCGATTAATTGCGACCCCTCTGACGTTGCCCTGCCCAAATTTAGTAAATAATTAGAGCTGCCTGAACCGATTTGTTCTGGGTTTTTTTTATTCAAAACTACCTTAAGGACATATATTCAATGTCACATTTTTATTCCTGTCTACCTTGATTGTAGTCTTGTATACTGGTGATTTTTATATGTACCCCCCCCCCCCACCTCTTTTTCCTTTTAAAATATTACTGTGTTGTGATCCAATACCACACAAATTGTAATAACTCATATTTGTGTTATATAAATCCTTGTTTCTGGTAAAAAAAATATACCTAGATACTATATATACCAGTATCTAGGTATATATTTTTTTTACCAGAAACAAGTGCCTGTGATATAAATAAAGTAAAGTATTTTATTTAAATTCACAGAGAAATAAAAATTTGAGTGGATCTTTTCAACCAGATCAGGAAAAAGCTTGTAATATTTGTCCATTTCAAAGGTTTCAATATTTCCCAAAAGCCTAATTCAAGTCCTCTATCGTATTTTGTACAAAAGACAAGTTTAAATTTGGCGCCAAATTGATATCCGATAATTTTTACGTGTCCGTTCCGGAGTGATTCTTGTTCTTATATTTCAAATATTGATATTTCAGTTCATTAAAGCATTTCTAAGATTGCGACTTTAATTTTGTCAATGTCCTTGAACTTCATCAAAGCATGTCTGGAGGAACAATAAATGATACAATAAAAGAGTTTTGATCTGGCATTTCACGTTAGTTTTAATCAAAATAAATTATGGACAAATTGGAGATCAAACAGGGCTCTTTTATACAACAAACCCAGTATTTTATACCAGTGGAAATAGATTTGTCCGTCGTACCTGCACGTTTGAGAATCTGATTTTTTCACTTGTCCCGTCGGACAACTGTAATACAAGATCTACTTGTCCGACGTCAGTTTTCACTGGTATCGGACAAACGTTAATGTCGAGGCCTGACCAGTTGCTTGCCCATGGCCAGTGGTTCTCTCCGGGTACTCCTGCTTCTTCCACCACTAAAACTGGTCGCCATGATATAGCTGAAAGTGGCGTTAAAACACCAAAAATCAAATCAATCAAATCAAATATGTAGAAGAAAAACAATTCTTATTATTTTCAAAAACATAATGCACTCTTTTTGTTTTTCAGGAAATGGATGACAAACAGCAAAGAAACACTATCATTTTTAATTCCTCAAAAAGTGAACTGTTTACACCAAGTAATGGATTAAAGTCACTGAACAGAAAACTCAGATCACAATGGAAAATAATGAAGTATGTCAAGTTGTTCAATGTAATTATGAAAAGAAAGTTTAAAAAGTCATGGTCAACAATTCCACCAATATCAACAAAATGAACAATCGCTTCTCACCTCAAATCATTGAACATGAAAAAAGACCACAACATATGAAGCTGAAAACCCAGGTGTTGGCTTGAGACAGGCACAAAAATGTGGTGGTGTTAAACAGGTTAATGAGATCCCATAACTCCCCTCTCGATAATTGTTCATCACTGTTATAGCCATGAAATGACACAAATGTTAATCTTTGATCAAATAGACTAATATATCTAAAGTTATGTATCTTCCATTTTGATCAACCGTAGAATCATAAACAGTATAATCTAGACCTTTCTTATATATAACACAAATATGCACTTCTGTTATTAAGATGACTGAAAAGACATGTATCTTCCCATTCATCCTCCCAACGCTTTTCAGCCTCTTTACTACTATGGATTTCTTGAAAATAAATGTAGTATTTTTCATATATTATTCCATATACAACAATACAAATTTTTAGAATTCACATTCATACAAACACATACATGACAATTGGTAATAAACAGTTAGCATAGATGCCAACCATTACGATTTTTCCGTAATTGTTACGAATTTCGGGCCAAAATTACGGTGTTACGGTCAACAGTCTATTTATTACGGATTTCCGATTATTGCCGGCCCGGAACCGTTCCCCATTTAAATATCATTGTGATCATTTAGATGCTTCATTGTCTGTTAAAATGGCGTAAAGATAAGCGCTGGAGGGATTTCGATTATTTAATACTTTTGGGATTCTCGGGACTATCTATAGTAGAAAACGATCTATCCATTTCTTGTTAATGAACACAGCACGTTTTTGTCAATTTCACGATGTCTGAGGGAACAAGTGAAGCTTCTGCAGTGAAAAAAAGGAAATTGGGACAACGATTTCATCCCGAATATTGTATTGAGTACTAGTTCTCTTGCCTTATGAAATCGACACGGGAACATTATGTTATTGCAAATATTGCAAACAAGACTTGTCCATTCAGCACGGTGGTCGGGATGAACACACATATACAACAAAAAGTTGAAAAGTGCCAAGTCACCAAACCAGGCGAAGTGGGCGAAATTCTCTCCCTATATCGGCTGAAGTCGCTCTCCCTCGACTGCAAAGCGAAATTAAAGTTGCCTTGTTTCTTTTTTCAAGTCACTCTTTTCTTGCAAATAATCTTCATTTTATGGTAAAGCTGATTGACAAAGCAATTTTAATCAAGGGAAGATACATAAGAATGAGAGAAAAAGGTTTTATTCAAGCAATAAAGAAGGTTTAATTTGTTGATGCAAAAGAATCGCGGCAAGCTTCTGTAAATTTGTACTGACAAAATTCCAGGTGAAAATTAAATCCCAAATCTAAAAATATACAAACAGACGCTTCCTGTACCAAATTGGCCATTGAATTGTGTTGTATTCTAATTATTTCAACAAAACTGGAGTTATTTGTAGCTTTTTAAAAGCTAAACAATCAACTTGTTAAGTTTTAAACACGGCTATCTTGGGGACGTAGGAAATCGGGGGAAGGAAACGAACATTTAGATGTCATTCATATCTTTACAGATTTCAAGGCAAAAATGAATAAAATCTCAAATTAACAAATACAAGATCAATAATAATAATAAAACAAATACAAAACATGAATGAAGGATATTAACAAGATATTAGCAAAGATGTACTTCAAATGCAAATATGAGAGAGAAAAAAAAGATGTGAAAACCCCCCACATTTTTGCGAAAACATGTCTCTATGACGCTGTTGGAAGTCTCCCTGTCATGCCTTCACTTCTCCTTCATGGTCTCTGAGGGAGAAGTCAAGTCTCCCTGTTTTTTTGCAAGTGTAGTGAGCCCTGTATATATGTACCATCTACACACGCTTAGACACATGTCTTATGTCTATCTCTAGATGTTCCTTACGAGACAAGGTAACACTTCGACTATTGAAGCTATATTTTTATATAGCGGATATGGCCGAGTGGCCTAGGATGTTGGACATAACGCTAAGCGATTGGTGCTGCAGTGTATCAATGGTATGAGTTCAAATCCTGTCGAGGGAAGAACAAAAATTTGTCAGCTCAAAGATCTAATTCTAACACTGTTTGGTTTAATTTTCAGACGTATATATATATGGGGTGTTGGATCGTTATGGTATAGCGATACTATCCCATTATCACCATGACCCTATCCCATCCTCACCATGACCCTATCCTATCATCACCATGACCCTATCCCATCATCACCATGGTTCTATCCTATTATCACCATAACCCTATCCCATCTTCACCATGACCCTATCTTATCATCACCATGATCCTATCTTATCATCATGACCCTCTCCCATTATCACCATGACCCTATCCCATCTTCACCATGACCCTATCTTATCATCATCATGACCCTATCCCATTATCACCATGGCCCTATCCCATCTTCACTATGACCCTATCCCATTATCACCATGACCCTATCCCATTATCACCATGGCCCTATCCTATCATCACCATGACCCTATCCCATTATCACCATGGCCCTAATGGCCTATCCTATCATCACCATGACCCTATTCCATCTTCACCATGACCCTATCTTATCATCGTGACCCTCTCCCATGATCACCATGACCCTATCCTATCATCACCATGACCCTCTCCCATGATCACCATGACCCTATCCTATCATCACCATGACCCTCTCCCATTATCACCATGACCCTATCCCATCTTCACCATGACCCTATCTTATCATCATCATGACCCTATCCCATTATCCCCATGGCACTATCCCATCTTCACCATGACCCTATCCCATTATCACCATGACCCTATCCCATTATCACCATGGCCCTATCCCATCTTCACCATGACCCTATCTTATCATCATGACCCTCTCCCATGATCAAAATTGCTCTATCCACATCATCACCATGGCCCTATCCCAATAATAATGTTACACATACAGTAATTAATATTGTCTTCATTGTTTTGAAATTGGAAAACTCAACATATGTTTTTTTTTCTAGCAACAAAGAAGAGATAACTCTGGACAGATTATCAAATGCAAGCATCTTTGCTTTATGTGGTTCAAGAGAAAAGTTCACTGGTGCTGAGGTACTTATTACATAGACAAATGATAGATCTATTGTACAGATTGATATACTGAATTAATATTTGTTTAATTAGCTTTGACTTATTTGAGCAAATAATGAGACTGCATTGAAGTTTGTATCAATCATATTTAAGTCTTGTTTGACATATCTTTTATAATGCATGTATACTTGTATAGTAGTTTTAGTATCCATTAGATAATTATAGTAGGAAATAAAATTAGTATACATTTATTTGATGTGTTCATCATATCGCTCACAAAACACTGAATTATAAATTCTCTTGTGTATTCCATTAATACAAAATGTAGAAAGTAAGAAGAACTAAATTATTTAATTAATTTTGAAAATGATACTACATTTGTATCATTACTACAGTGACCATATACTATTGTTGTATTCTTTTCTTTTTTTTATTACAAAATTAACATTTTGTTTTCAACATTAACAAAAAAAAGTATGATCAATTGAAGCAGGTTATTTCCAAAAGAAAGCATTTCTAAAGTAATTTGTATATTAATCATATTACAGTAGAATTCATCTGATTAATTATTATCATTTTTTCCTTTACAGTTTAGTGCTATAAAGACATACATGGAAAATGGAGGCAGTTTATTAGTGATGATGGGTGAGGGTGGAGAGTCTAGATTTGAAACAAACCTCAATTTTTTGTTAGAAGAATATGGTGTATTTGTTAACAATGGTAAGCCTGAGTAGATCATGCAGGTTTCAGGACAAAACCTAAAATTTTCTGGTTAAGTTTTGATTGTCTGTTGATCCTGTTTCTAAGAAAAAAAGAAATCACATCGTAAATGAATAAAGTTGTCGAGGTGTGTCCTTGTCTTTTCATTTATTATTTGGACAGAGTCCTGCTTGTTACAAAGCCATGTTTAAACCTTATCAAAATGGTTGTGACAGGTTCCTGTGTCTAGTGTATAATTTTTCACCCTAGTTTACAATATTACATAGAGAAATTACTACAGCAAGGTTAGGACAGTCGTTAGTTAGCCACAAGTTTTCTGACAATTTTCATGATTTATATATTTCAACAAGCTATGCAGGTAAATAATTTGGTTGGTGTTTTTTAAATTAATATACACAATAAAAATAACATATAGTTTTTTGTTCTTTGCAGAATAAAAATAACATAATTGTTTGTTTTTTGCAGAATAAAAATAACAAATTAATTTTTTGTTCTTTTCAGATGCAGTTGTGAGAACTTCATATTACAAATTCTTTCACCCCAAAGAAGCCTTAATAGCAAATGGAGTTTTAAACAGGTATTAATATACATAGGTTCAGATACCTGTTATATTGTTACTTTAAGACTGACAAAATATATATATACTATACACGCCCACCCTTTACAACTAAACATTTAATTGGCTAAATAAGGATTGTGAGTAGTTTTAATGTTTTCTGAAATCAGATAATTGAAAGCTTCATTTAAAATTATTGTACCTAAATTAAGTCATGACAGAGGGTCTTTAAAACTTGAGGTTGTGATATATTCATTTTAGCCGATAGGTTAAATTAGATTATCTGTGTGTGAGAAACAATATGTACAGGGATGTTATCTGTGTGTGAGAAACAATATGTACAGGGATGTTATCTGTGTGTGAGAAACAATATGTACAGGGATGTTATCTGTGTGTGAGAAACAATATGTACAGGGATGTTATCTGTGTGTGAGAAACAATATGTACAGGGATGTTATCTGTGTGTGAGAAACAATATGTACAGGGATGTTATCTGTGTGTGAGAAACAATATGTACAGGGATGTTATCTGTGTGTGAGAAACAATATGTACAGTGATGTTATCTGTGTGTGAGAAACAATATGTACAGGGATGTTATCTGTGTGTGAGAAACAATATGTACAGGGATGTTATCTGTGTGTGAGAAACAATATGTACAGTGATGTTATCTGTGTGAGAAACAATATGTACAGGGATGTTATCTGTGTGTGAGAAACAATATGTACAGGGATGTTATCTGTGTGTGAGAAACAATATGTACAGGGATGTTATCTGTGTGTGAGAAACAATATGTACAGTGATGTTATCTGTGTGAGAAACAATATGTACAGGGATGTTATCTGTGTGAGAAACAATATGTACAGTGATGTTATCTGTGTGTGAGAAACAATATGTACAGGGATGTTATCTGTGTGTGAGAAACAATATGTACAGTGATGTTATCTGTGTGTGAGAAACAATATGTACAGGGATGTTATCTGTGTGTGAGAAACAATATGTACAGTGATGTTATCTGTGTGTGAGAAACAATATGTACAGGGATGTTATCTGTGTGTGAGAAACAATATGTACAGGGATGTTATCTGTGTGTGAGAAACAATATGTACAGGGATGTTATCTGTGTGAGAGAAACAATATGTACAGTGATGTTATCTGTGTGTGAGAAACAATATGTACAGGGATGCTATCTGTGTGTGAGAAACAATATGTACAGGGATGTTATCTGTGTGTGAGAAACAATATGTACAGTGATGTTATCTGTGTGTGAGAAACAATATGTACAGGGATGCTTGCAGTAATTCAATTTGATGAGTCCAGAAGACATTTCTGAAAATTTTGGTGAGCTCTGCCATTGTAAAAATCTAAAGTGTGAAGACTTTGGCAAGTCCCAATTGAAATTGGTGAGTCCAGGACTCATCTAGGCGAGTTGTAAGGATACCTGTATGTAAATATGATCTTGATACAAATGTTGAAATATATTATTCCATTTATATTGTACAAAAATTTGTATCATAAATTTTTACCTGAGTTTTATATTTAAGAAATAAATCATGGAAGCCAGAATGTGTTTTTAGTTTTAACATGGGTTGGCGGATATTAGTATTTTATCCCGAGCCAGAGACGAGGGATAAAATTTACTAATATCCGCCAACCCATGTTAAAACTCAAAGCACATTCTGGCTTCCATGAATTAATTCGATTCTGATATGATTAAGGGTACAAATACGGTAGTATACTTTGATTGGAAGACGGTATTTTATATTTACGGACAATGTCGCACACAATTTATGCTGCCAAATTCGAGCAGACGATTATTCATCAACATGTACATTTACGACAGAAAAGTCAGTCACATGCACCGACGCATGTGCTAATGAGATTATACCCAATCTATAAATCGCTCATTTGCTCACAAAGCGAAAGAAGGACGTCATGTTTGAATTAAAATTAATGTATTTCTGATAATATGATATTCTGATCTATTTATAGAGCTGTCAGTCAAGCTGCTGGTAAAAGTTTTGCTATGGCAGATGATGATTCTAATAATTCACAGTAAGTTGTAGATCATAGCTGTAGTATGTCATTAACATTTTTAATATTATATATTATTCTTATTTTTTTTTTATTGAAGAAAAGTACATTCAACAGTAGTAACTACTTTCTTTTCAAGGCAAGATAAAAACAAGTTAGATAAGTATCGCAAAGTGATGCATGTCTCCTACCCTGTGACATATCATTGGAAGGAGATGTAAATAAAAACAAGTTAGATAAGTATCACAAAGTGATGCATGTCTCCTACCTTGTGACATATCATTGGAAGGAGATGTAAATAAAAACAAGTTAGATAAGTATCGCAAAGTGATGCATGTCTCCTACCTTGTGACATATCATTGGAAGGAGATGTAAATTATGTCAATAAAATATTATCAATATGGCCACAGTTCAACTATCTTGAATCTTTAAAAATTATATGCACTAATTAACATCAGAATATAAGCTCAAGATCTCAACAACTTTCCAGTTACATGTGGTCACATACAAATCATAGAAAACTTATTATAAAATAACTTTTGTTCAGCCATCCTGACATTTTAAACAACACAATTTGGGTGCAATAGCCCTTCATTATGCAATATGCCACTACAAAATATAAGCTCATGTACTCAAACCATCTTCCAGTTGCAGGTTAAAATATAAATATAATGGACAGACAGAACAGAGAGAAATCCTATAGTCCCTTTATGGGAACCGTAGTGTAAAAAAAACTATTGCTTTGAAAGACCACAGCTGATATCCTTATCTACCAATTACTATATATATTTATCATATACTTACTCAACATATGTTTGATTTTGCATATGTGATAAATTCGAAATGCAACAAGTCATATCTCCCAGGGATGTAATAACCTGATCCGTATTACATGGGGGGGGGGGGGGGTGGGTAATAATGTGTGCCGTATTACATGGGGGAGTGGTGTAATATGGATTTTTCAATATGGCGGCCTGAAATTTTGCATGAAGTCGAGTATTTAGTTTTTCACAATTATTTTGTCTTTTTTGAAAACATTTTTCTTCCAAAATTCATGTTTTCCAGTCCGATCAGTTGTCGTTATTAAGGTATCGTTGTTTACTTCCGTTGTCTGTTACTGTCAAAATGGATTACGAAGAAAACACGGAAAATTCTCGTTATGCAACGAATGATGACACTCCTTTATGAACCAAAGATTGAATCATCTTGTGTTATTGTATAAAAACTTAAAAAGTGTAACAGTATAAGGATTATGTCTCTAAATACATATAATAAAAACGTAGATATAATATGACATTATTGCATCATAAATTCATATCCCAAATCAAGCTACATGGTTTCTGAAAACGATCAGCTCTCACAAATATGAAGAAAGACGCATTGAAGTATATGATAAATAGGTTATGATATGGCATTTTTCATATCACATGCCATATCAACCCTCGACCCATATTAGCCCTTGGGCTTATATGGGCGTCTCATGTTGATATGACACGTGATATGAAAAATGCCATATGATAATCTATAAATATATATGTTAATACAATATATGATTTTTTTTTCACAGGGCATTGTCGTTCCTATATCATCATGTTAATATGATATATATATATATATTTTTTTTTTTCACAGAGCATTGTCGTTCCTTTATCCATATGGAGCCACGTTAAATGTTATGAAGCCTTCTGTAGCAACCTTATCAACAGGAAGTGTATCATTTCCTCTCAACAGACCTGTTTGTGCATTCTATTCCTCAAAGGTAATAAAAACTGCCTTGGTTTAACATCATTTCCTCTCAACAGAGCTGTGTATGCATTCTATTCCTCAAAGGTAATAAAAACTGTCTTGGTTTAACATCATTTCCTCTCAACAGACCTGTGTGTGCATTCTATTCCTCAACGGTAATAAAAACTGCCTTGGTTTAACATCATTTCCTCTCAACAGACCTGTGTGTGCATTCTATTCCTCAACGGTAATGAAAACTGCCTTGGTTTAACATCATGTCCTCTCAACAGACCTGTGTATGCATTCTATTCCTCAAAGGTAATAAAAACTGCCTTGGTTTACCATCATTTTTTCCTCTCAACAGACCTGTGTATGCATTCTATTCCTCAAAGGTAATAAAAACTGCCTTGGTTTACCATCATTTCTTTCCTCTCAACAGACCTGTGTGTGCATTCTATTCCTCAAAGGTAATAAAAACTGTCTTGGTTTAACATCATTTCCTCTCAACAGAGCTGTGTATGCATTCTATTCCTCAAAGGTAATAAAAACTGTCTTAGTTTAACATCATTTCCTCTCAACAGACCTGTTTGTGCATTTTATTCCTCAAAGATGATAAAAAAAAACTGCCTTGATTTAACATCATTTCCTCTCAACAGACCTGTTTGTGCATTTTATTCCTCAAAGATGATAAAAAAAAACTGCCTTGGTTTAACATCATTTCCTCTCAACAGAGCTGTGTATGCATTCTATTCCTCAAAGGTAATAAAAATGCCTTGGTTTACCATCATTCTTTCCTCTCAACAGACCTGTGTGTGCATTCTATTCCTCAAAGGTAATAAAAACTGCCTTGGTTTACCATCATTCTTTCCTCTCAACAGAGCTGTGTATGCATTCTATTCCTCAAAGGTAATAAAAACTGTCTTGGTTTAACATCATTTCCTCTCAACAGACCTGTGTATGCATTCTATTCCTCGAAGGTAATAAAAACTGCCTTGGTTTACCATCATTTCTTTCCACTCAACAGACCTGTGTGTGTATTCTATTCCTCAAAGGTAATAAAAACTGCCTTGATTTAACATCATTTCCTCTCAACAGACCTGTGTGTGCATTCTATTCCTCAAAGCTAATAAAAACTGCCTTGGTTTACCATCATTTCTTTCCTCTCAACAGACCTGTGTGTGTATTCTATTCCTCAAAGGTAATAAAAACTGCCTTGATTTAACATCATTTCCTCTCAACAGACCTGTTTGTGCATTTTATTCCTCAAAGATGATAAAAAAAACTGCCTTGGTTTACCATCATGTCTTTCCTCTCAACAGACCTGTGTATGCATTCTATTCCTCAAAGGTAATAAAAACTGCCTTGGTTTAACATCATTTCCTCTCAACAGACCTGTGTATGCATTCTATTCCTCAAAGATGATAAAAACCGCCTTGATTTAACATCATTTCCTCTCAACAGAGCTGTGTATACATTCTATTCCTCAAAGGTAATAAAAACTGCCTTGGTTTAACATCATTTCCTCTCAACAGAGCTGTGTATGCATTCTATTCCTCAAAGGTAATAAAAACTGCCTTGATTTAACATCATTTCCTCTCAACAGAGCTGTGTATGCATTCTATTCCTCAAAGGTAATAAAAAATTGCCTTGGTTTACCATCATTTCTTTCCTCTCAACAGACCTGTGTGTGTATTCTATTCCTCAAAGGTAATAAAAACTGCCTTGATTTAACATCATTTCCTCTCAACAGACCTGTTTGTGCATTTTATTCCTCAAAGATGATAAAAAAAACTGCCTTGGTTTACCATCATGTCTTTCCTCTCAACAGACCTGTGTATGCATTCTATTCCTCAAAGGTAATAAAAACTGCCTTGGTTTAACATCATTTCCTCTTAACAGACCTGTGTATGCATTCTATTCCTCAAAGATGATAAAAACTGCCTTGATTTAACATCATTTCCTCTCAACAGAGCTGTGTATGCATTCTATTCCTCAAAGGTAATAAAAACTGCCTTGGTTTACCATCATTTCTTTCCACTCAACAGACCTGTGTGTGTATTCTATTCCTCAAAGGTAATAAAAACTGCCTTGATTTAACATCATTTCCTCTCAACAGACCTGTGTGTGCATTCTATTCCTCAAAGCTAATAAAAACTGCCTTGGTTTACCATCATTTCTTTCCTCTCAACAGACCTGTGTGTGTATTCTATTCCTCAAAGGTAATAAAAACTGCCTTGATTTAACATCATTTCCTCTCAACAGACCTGTTTGTGCATTTTATTCCTCAAAGATGATAAAAAAAACTGCCTTGGTTTACCATCATGTCTTTCCTCTCAACAGACCTGTGTATGCATTCTATTCCTCAAAGGTAATAAAAACTGCCTTGGTTTAACATCATTTCCTCTCAACAGACCTGTGTATGCATTCTATTCCTCAAAGATGATAAAAACCGCCTTGATTTAACATCATTTCCTCTCAACAGAGCTGTGTATACATTCTATTCCTCAAAGGTAATAAAAACTGCCTTGGTTTAACATCATTTCCTCTCAACAGAGCTGTGTATGCATTCTATTCCTCAAAGGTAATAAAAACTGCCTTGATTTAACATCATTTCCTCTCAACAGAGCTGTGTATGCATTCTATTCCTCAAAGGTAATAAAAAATTGCCTTGGTTTACCATCATTTCTTTCCTCTCAACAGACCTGTGTGTGTATTCTATTCCTCAAAGGTAATAAAAACTGCCTTGATTTAACATCATTTCCTCTCAACAGACCTGTTTGTGCATTTTATTCCTCAAAGATGATAAAAAAAACTGCCTTGGTTTACCATCATGTCTTTCCTCTCAACAGACCTGTGTATGCATTCTATTCCTCAAAGGTAATAAAAACTGCCTTGGTTTAACATCATTTCCTCTTAACAGACCTGTGTATGCATTCTATTCCTCAAAGATGATAAAAACTGCCTTGATTTAACATCATTTCCTCTCAACAGAGCTGTGTATGCATTCTATTCCTCAAAGGTAATAAAAACTGCCTTGGTTTAACATCATTTCCTCTCAACAGAGCTGTGTATGCATTCTATTCCTCAAAGGTAATACAAACTGCCTTGATTTAACATCATTTCCTCTCAACAGAGTAAAAACTGCCTTGGTTTAACATCATTTCCTCTCAACAGACCTGTGTATGCATTCTATTCCTCAAAGGTAATAAAAACTGCCTTGGTTTAACATCATTTCCTCTCAACAGACCTGTGTATGCATTCTATTCCTCAAAGGTAATAAAAACTGCCTTGATTTAACATCATTTCCCCTCAACATACCTGTTTGTGCATTCTATTCCTCAAAGGTAATAAAAACTGCCTTGATTTAACATCATTTCCTCTCAACAGACCTGTGTATGTATTCTATTCCTCAAAGGTAATAAAAAACTGCCTTGGTTTACCATCATTTTTCCTCTCAACAGACCTGTTTGTGCATTCTATTCCTCAAAGGTAATAAAAACTGCCTTGGTTTAACATCATTTCCTCTCAACAGACCTGTGTATGCATTCTATTCCTCAAAGGTAATAAAAACTGCCTTGGTTTAACATCATTTCCTCTCAACAGACCTGTGTATGCATTCTATTCCTCAAAGGTAATAAAAACTGCCTTGGTTTAACATCATTTCCTCTCAACAGACCTGTGTATGCATTCTATTCCTCAAAGGTAATAAAAACTGCCTTGATTTAACATCATTTCCTCTCAACAGACCTGTGTGTGCATTCTATTCCTCAACGGTAATAAAAACTGCCTTGGTTTACCATCATTTTTTCCTCTCAACAGACCTGTGTGTGCATTCTATTCCTCAACGGTAATAAAAACTGCCTTGGTTTAACATCATTTCCTCTCAACAGAGCTGTGTATGCATTCTATTCCTCAAAGGTAATAAAAACTGCCTTGGTTTAACATCATTTCCTCTCAACAGACCTGTGTATGCATTCTATTCCTCAAAGGTAAAAAAAACTGCCTTGGTTTACCATTATGTCTTTCCTCTCAACAGACCTGTTTGTGAATTCTATTCCTCAACGGTAATAAAAACTGCCTTGGTTTAGCATCATTTTTTCCTCTCAACAGACCTGTGTGTGCATTCTATTCCTCAAAGGTAATAAAAACTGCCTTGGTTTAACATCATTTCCTCTCAACAGACCTGTGTGTGCATTCTATTCCTCAAAGGTAATAAAAACTGTCTTGGTTTAACATCATTTCCTCTCAACAGACCTGTGTATGCATTCTATTCCTCAAAGGTAAAAAAAACTGCCTTGGTTTACCATTATGTCTTTCCTCTCAACAGACCTGTTTGTGCATTCTATTCCTCAACGGTAATAAAAACTGCCTTGGTTTACCATCATTTTTTCCTCTCAACAGACCTGTGTGTGCATTCTATTCCTCAAAGGTAATAAAAACTGCCTTGGTTTAACATCATTTCCTCTCAACAGACCTGTGTATGTATTCTATTCCTCAAAGGTAATAAAAAACTGCCTTGGTTTAACATCATTTCCTCTCAACAGACCTGTGTGTGCATTCTATTCCTCAACGGTAATAAAAACTGCCTTGGTTTACCATCATTTTTTCCTCTCAACAGACCTGTGTGTGCATTCTATTCCTCAAAGGTAATAACAACTGCCTTGGTTTAACATCATTTCCTCTCAACAGACCTGTGTGTGCATTCTATTCCAAGTAATAAAAAACTGCCTTGGTTTAACAATGAGCATGCTAATCGTGATCATGGATTTGATCGAGGGTCAAAGACTATTAAATTGGTATTTGTTTCTACTTTACTAATACAGTATTATGGGTTAGGGTTATGGTGTTTAATGCCACTTTCAACAATATTTCAGTTATATCGTGGCGGAAAGTTTTATTGGTGGAGGAAACCGGAGTATCTGGAGAAAACCACTGACAAACTTTATCACATAATGTTGTATCGAGTACACTTCACCTGCGGTATAATGGAGTAAGAACGAGGACTGAATGGCTCTGAATCAAAGCAAAATAATATGTCTTCCTGTGGCCAGTGGGTTCAGTGATGTAGTACTATAAAAATCAATCTAATTGTGTTGGTCTAATACAAAGTAGATACTAGTATAATCTAATTGTGTTGGTCTAATACAAAGTAGACACTAGTATAATCTAATCATAAAGTAACGCGTACTCACCATGATATAGGTGCAATATATTCTGTGATTTTCTTCATGTAGTCTGGTTTCCTCCACCAATAAAACTGCTACGATATTACTGAACTGTTATACACACATAATATTTAACCTAATTCCATATTTTGTTTTTCTATTTACATATTGTGGACATAATGTTTATTTTTAATTGCAGGGACGAGGGAAGATGATTGTGATAGGATCAGCACATATGTTTCATGATCAGTATATTGATAAAGAAGAAAATTCAAGAATTCTGGTATACATATATCCTCTCTTCTGTTGGCACTGTATTTTATTTCCTGTCAAACATACCTTCAACTCACACGGTTGAACAAAATTTAAAAAGATTAATTTGTTGCCTCATTTTTTTCTACCTTAATTTGTGCTTTATTAAGTGATTAACGATGTTTTTTAAAACGAGATGACTTTTCTCAGTCATCTCTCATCGAAGGGCGAAGCCCTGAGATGAGAGATTACTGAGAAACGTCCTCGAGTTTTAAAAAGCATCTTTAATTTTATCACTATTTTGTATTCATAATTAGATAAAAAAAATTAAACACAATTAATATTTTATATCGTTAATCACTTAATTATCAAGAATTTGGTAATGTGATGTCATTAAACGTCATATTAGAAAACAAGATAATACTACGTGCGTCCTTGACAACGCTTAGCGATTAGCGATAATTGGAATCATATCATGCGCCCACATGATATGAAATATATCGGTTTTAAACATCAAAGGGAAAATAAACAAAATAGCGATAATTGTTCATATATTGTAAAATATGTTTTATATAATAGTATTTGTGTCTTATTTTAGTATAGATACATGTAGCATGTTGATATTTCCCCCTATTTTTACAGGATGTTGTGGTACGATTTCTAACAACAGATGATATCAGATTAAATCCAATAGATGCTGATGATCCTGAGGTTTGTTTACTTTCTCATTTATTATACCCCCCACAAACAAAATTTGAGGGGTTATATAGGAAACAACTCCTCCTAAGCGACTTATTGGATTTTTGTGAAACTTTACACATTTGTAGTACACTACCTGCAGATGTGCATGAAGGAATATGGTTGCTGTCCAAAATTTAAAAGGGGAGATAATTCAACTTATACTTTCACGAAAAGGGGGGGGGGGGGGGGCATGTACCTTGTAAGCATAACTCCTACTAAACTGCTTATTGAATTTTTATGAAACTTTACACAGTTGTAGTACACAACCTGCAGATGTGCATGAAGGAATACCGTTGCTGTCTAAAATTTAGAAGGGGGGATAATTCAATTTATACTTTCACGAAAAGGGGGGTCGTGTACCTTGTAAGCGCAACCCCTCCTAAACTGCTTATTGGAGTTTTGTGAAACTTTACACAATTGTAGTACACTACCTGCAGATGTGCATGAAGGAATATGGTTGCTGTCCAAAATTTAAAAGGGGAGATAATTCAACTTATACTTTCACGAAAAGGGGGGGGGCATGTACCTTGTAAGTGCAACTCCTACTAAACTGCTTATTGAATTTTTATCAAAACTTTACACAGTTGTAGTACACAACCTGCAGATGTGCATGAAGGAATACCGTTGCTGTCTAAAATTTAGAAGGGGAGATAATTCAACTTATACTTTCACGAAAAGGGGGGTTGTGTACCTTGTAAGCGCAACTCCTCCTAAACGGCTTATTGGAGTATTGTGAAACTTTACACAGTTGTAGTACACTACCTGCAGATGTGCATGAAGGAATATGGTTGCTGTCCAAAATTTAAAACGGGAGATAATTCAACTTATACTTTCACGAAAGGGGGGGGGGGGGGGGGGTGCATGTACCTTGTAAGCGCAAATCCTACTAAACTGCTTTTGAATTTTTATGAAACTTTACACAGTTGTAGTAGACAACCTGCAGATGTGCATGAAGGAATTCCGTTGCTGTCCAAAATTTAGAAGGGGAGATAATTAACTTGCTAATATACCTGTATTCCAAAGTCTGTTTGAACATCATAGTATTGCAAGCGGGGGGTATCACTCAGTGAGGTCACTCACAGTTCTAGTTGATTCTATCACCACTAAAGTTGTGAGTTCGAACCCCGTTCATGGGGAGGTGTATTCGATACAACATTATGTGATAAAGTTTGTCAGTGACTTTCAATGTTTCAGTCAATGTTTTTCTCTGGGTACTCCGGTGTCCTCCACCAGTAAAACTGACCGCCACGATATAACTGAAATATTGTTGAAAGTGGTGTTAAGCACTATAAACCAACCAACCATTTATTGATTGTCTGGGGTTTCCAGCAAAGCAAACTTAATATTACAAGTTGATGAATGTCCTTTGTACACGATACACATAAGATACCTGTACTTTTGATGTTTATATAAAAAATAACATTAAAAATGACTGAACCATTAAATATACTTAACATCATTCTTGTGGATGTGAATATCAACTGGAAAAGTTGTTGTAATGTCATCTTTGACTTATTCTCTTCTTCGTGGTACTGGTTACCAGATAATTGAGTGATTAATGTGTTACATGGTACTGGTTACCAGATAATTGAGTGATTAATATGTTACATGGTACTGGTTACCAGATAATTGAGTGAGTAATGTGTTACATGGTACTGGTTACCAGATAATTGAATGATTAATGTGTTACATGTTATATTTCATAGTACTGGTTACCAGATAGTTGAGCCATTAATGCCAGTGTTACATGTTATATTTCAGGTTTCAGATTACAGTCAGTTACCAGATATAGCAACACTGGCAGCAAAGTTAAAAACATGCCTACAAGAAAGTGATGAAGTACCAAGGGACATAACTGCATTGTTTGATAATTCTTTATTCAAATTAGATACAAGTTTGGTTCCAAAAGCTATTAAGTAAGTTTAGAATGTATTAATTACTTTATATAGGACTACAACATTATTTTTATTGATGGTGATCTTACTTAAGTTCTGAATGATAGATTTTCATAACACACAACAGAATAGTGTTAAGTTTGAACAAAAGGCAAGTCACTGACAAACTTGATCACATGATGTTGTATCAAGTACACTTCTTTATTAGCAGGATTTGAAATCACAACTTAATATAGGCACTGATTGCACAGGTAGTTGTAAATCCAACTACCATGTGATCAGGTCCATGACGGCCGCTTTAATAGCTATCAGATCTAATTTACATTGCTCATATGATGACAGACAAAACATCTTTATGTGATCAATTTGCTGATTTTCACCCATTTATTTACATAGCTCATACAGAGACAGACCAGACCTCTCTGTATGACTACACTGGTTTTTTATTTCAATTTTTGGAGTTTAGAAAATTCAGAAATATTTCTTAATTAGCTGTTATCTGCATATGATATTTTTGGGAGCAGGACAATAGCCCCCCAGACAATTGCCCCCCACAAATGTTTTTCAGTTTTATATTTAGTTTCTGATTACCCCTTTCTGACTATGAATTCCATTGCACTACTATAAGATAAGATAAGATAAGAAAACTTTATTTTGATTCGGCACATAATAAAACAGTACAACATAAGCTCTTAGGAGCTTTTTACCGAATATACATTAACAATAAAACAACACAAGTCACATGCAAAGTTACAAACTAAAATAAGCTAAGACATACAGTCTTTACTGGCATAAAAAAGGAGGACTATACTAACGTTAGTATATATATATGGTATATAGGCCGCGTAACCTCTATGAAAGCGATTCAAGCCCCTGTGATTAATATACAAAGAAAAAAATCCAACTTAAAAGTAATTTGAATAATTTAATCTGAGGTTATGCATATTTATTTCTCATTTAAAAAAAATATGAAATAAAAAAAATTGGGGAATGGGGGGCAATTGACCAGGGGGCCATTGTCCTAGGGGGGCAATTGTCTGGGGGGACTATTGTCCAGGGGGCAATTGTCCGGGGGGCTATTGTCCTAGACCCGATATTTTTAATTGTTGAATTGTTATTGTTTTATGAATTGTATTATTTCAGAGCTTATGAACAATTAAGTACAAAACATGACTCTTTGACATTAATAACACCACAGTTTGAGACACCTTTACCACCTTTAAACCCTGCAGTAAGTATACTTTTCATTCTAGCATGATCAAGATTGGTATTTTTGTCATAATAGTTTTGAAAGGCATACTCAAACTTTAGAAATATGCAATTAAAAATTAATTAATAATATATAAATGAAATTAAATTTAAGAAAACATTTCAAATAATTATTTTTAATAAATTTGTTCTCTTTCAAAATTGTGTTCGACAGCTCCACCATCCATTCAAGATGGCTGCCAGTACTAAAAATAGAAATTCCTTTAATTACTTATTGCTGTTTTATTTTAAGTAAAAATGAGCTTAAATTGAAAACCATGTGAGTGATCCACTACCATCAGAGAGGAAAGAAAACTTCAAGAGAAAAAACATGGTCCTCTTTCAAGTGTACATGATATACCATACAGTATCATAGTTTCTTTTGTCTCTCTGAGGACAGGAATCAAATCGAAAAGAAGCCTTGACATTGTATAAAACATGATTTCTTTTCACTATAGAGTACATTATAAGAAGTTTGGTATTTGATATACTCAATCTTTTCAGGTATTCCCACCACAATTTAGAGAATTACCTCCCCCTTGTCTGGATCTCTTTGATCTTGATGAACAATTCTCATCAGAGAAAGTCAGATTAGCTCAACAAACAAATAAATGTAAGTACATCTGTAATATATATTTTTATTACATAGAGAGCTGTGAAATAGAATTTGGTATTTCACTCAGTCAAATAAAAACATTTGTCACTGTAACGTTCATGGCTAAATATAGATTTTATGTTATTGTTTTATATCATACTGAGGGATGAACACAATTATAAAAGTGAATTTCATAGAAAAAAGATAATCTGTCAATAAACTTATGTTTAGCCATTTTTTCTGGGGATTAAAAACGGATTTTTGTAAATGGAATAATGTCTTTTTCTTAAAAAAATTCCAGGGTATTAACTATGGGAGAATTGTTTGTATGATCATGTGATGATAGTAGATTCTTAAATTATTTCATTTTTGATGTTATTTATTCAGGTACAGACGAAGATTTAGAGTATTATGTCAGAGAATGTGGTGATATTTTAGCTGTTGCAACCAAGCTCCCTTCGGATACCAGAGATGCTAAACATATACTAGAATATGTCTTTGCACAAGTGGTAGAATTTAAGAAGTTAAATCAGGTATGAACATAGAAATGTGACAAGTGACCACCTGTGATAACTCTATCATATATGATAATCCATATACGAGGGCTGTCCGTAAAGTTCGTGGACAATCTCTCTAATTTTGTTATTTAATTTGTTGAAAAAAAAGAAATTGCAATTTTCATTTATAGTAGAGTTTACTCGATAAGTGAACAAAATTTTGTAAATAAAAATGAACTACAAGTATTAATTTTTCTCAATCTTATAAATGAGCATACTCACACCCGGAGCACAGCGGTAAAAGTTTTTGACATTAAAAACGCTCTAACCAATTTAAATTTTTTTCGACGTAGTCGCCTTCAAGTTCCACACATTTCTTGTGTCGTCTTACCCTATCATCAAAAATTTGCACAAACTGATCAGTTTTCATGTGAAATATTACATTCATTACGGCTTGTCTTAATTCACTTAAATTGTCAAACCTCATTCCCCATAAGAAGGATTTGATGTAGGGGAAAACTGCATAGTCCATAGGTGCTAAGTCCGGGCTGTACGGTGGATGTTTTAAATTAATAAATTAACATATTTTTTCCTAAATATTTTGTCACTTTTGCTTTTTTTGGCCGAGGAGAGTCGACATTTTTCCATTGCCTTGATTGATGCTTTGTTTCCGGGTCATAGTAGTGAAACTATGTTTCATCTGTGGTTATTATTCTATCCAGAAATCCAATTCCGCTCTGGCTAAACTTTCTAAGAAATTGTCTTGATGCCTCAGTTCTGTTTGTCATATTTTCTTCTGATAACATTCTGGGTACCCATCGCGCACAAATGCAATTCATGTGTAGTTCTTGAACTAAAATTTCATGTACCGTTGTCTTTGATATAATGCACTTGTCCGCAACTTCACGTACAGTTAAACGTCTGTCACCGTCAATAACGTCGCGTAACATTTGAAGTCTTAAAAGACGGTCTCCCCTCGCGTTTATCGTCCATTAAACTACCTCTACCGTCAGAAAATCTCTTATGCCACTTAAGCACTAACAAGCGACTAACATTGGAATGTGTTACTGACTGTTTGATGAATTTATGCGTTTCAGTTGGCGTTTTTCCTATGTCGACACAAAATTTTATAACGGCCCTCTGCTCCACCGTATTTGAAAACATAGTTTTTTCCAATGAAGAAGGTTTCATCTTCAAGGTTTGAAAACTGGACTCCGCAGCCATCTGAGAGTACTTCCGATTCAAATTTTACAGATGTGACATCGAGAGCACTATCAACGTCACAGTACAAGTTTCATTCAAATTTGCACGATAAAATGAAAAAAAATCATGGCCATCCACAAGTAACTACATAGAAGTTACACGTAATTTATACTGTGCTCCAGGTGCCCTATGACAGACATTACAAAATCGATTTAATTAAGGTTAGGAAATTAAAATCTGATACAGATTTTTTTATATCTAACATCGCATTTGATTAAGGAATAAGGTATCACTAAAAATTTAAAAAAACACGTTGTTTTTTAGGAAAATTGGGACCTGTCCACGAACTTTTCGGACAGCCCTCGTAAAGTTACTTTTATATATTTTTCTTTGAAGCAGTTTAGAATTTGTGAGTTGTTTGTATATGAAATGCCGGTAGAATAATAATAAGAAGAAGGCTAGTTGAATCTATATTCTAATTATGAATATAAAAGTATCCTGTTCATACACTTTATGTTTACCAACTAGAAATGTATTCAAAACTGTTCTTAATGTCATACAGTAATAAACTAAAGAATGAAATCAAATTATTTAATTTTGGCAAAAAAACAAATATGAGAAAGGTTTGTTTAATATTTTTTTCAGTTTAGAAAATTGATTTGTGAAGGAAAAAATTCATACCATGTGACCATTTAAGAATAAATATATCAACCGATCAAATAAATGTTATTAAAAAACCTCAATATGAATATAAACAACATAGAAATATGTGTACTTGTATTGAAAACATTTTCCACCTCTTATTCGTTTTTTTATGACTAAAATAGAAGACAAATTGTTTTACAGTTCATGTAGTATAAATGCTACACAATATCTCCCTAAAATCATTTTGAGGTAGATTATTTCAGAATTATCTGTTTTCTCTGGATCCTCCGGTTTCCTCCACCAATAAAACTGACCTCCACGATATATAGCTGAAAAATTGTTGAAAGTGGCATTAAACACCATCAATCAAACAAACAGAATTATCAGGCTACCTTTGTTTTTGTTGGAAGTATTTTTTATATGGAATAGTTATATGATTTGTATTATTTAAGACATTTTTATATTTTTCAGGAACAAGATTATGATACTGCACACTTTAGAGGAGGAAGTTATGATTAACTTGATCCATTTAAATAATAAAATAAAATCTCTCGTTATCTTGCAAAAAAAATGATTCATCGGACAGTGTTCACTAAAGTGTTCTTTAAAATAATTAATGGAAGAACTAGTACTTATATATAGTCCATTGTGTCTATGCTTCACATCTGTAAAGATCAAGTACTATATTTAAAGTAGCAGACTTGGTGAAAATGACAGTAACATTTCTTTTTAATGGGGGAGGGGGGTGCACATTATTGAACCTTCCAAGAAAAAAATTGGATGCTAATGTCAAGTGATGAGGTGGGAAAATTGGTACAAATAGATATGTCTTGTCATCTGGGAAGGGGGTCATATTTTTTAACCATATGATTAAAAACAATAGTGAGTTTACACTGTAGATTGTTGTTGGCAAGTAAGGTGTAGAATTATTGTCAATCTAGTATAGGAAAGTGTCATTGATAGACACTTCCCTTTCACAAATATTTTGTTGATGTTAAAGATCTGAAATTTGTTGTATTATGTGCTGTAGATCTCCGTCCTATTTAAAAACTTTACATATCATGTAAATATAGATGTAAGAAATTGTTTTATAAGAATCTTTAATAAAGGTAATTTATTAATAGTCTTCATATTTACTCTGTTATCACTACACAAATAAGTTTGATGATTATTTATTTTAACCACAGTAAACATCATAGATCGGGCCTAAATTAAAAAATTGTTTGTTTGCCATTCTCCAACTCAGATTTTTTTGTGTGGATAGGTAGGTAGGTATATTATTTTATTTTTCTGAACCAGACATACATTTTTTGTATGTTTAAAATATTAAGCATACAGTATGAATATACATGTACTGAGCATGCATGAAGCTAAATAGACATCCGTGCATGTTTTAGATTTAGATACACGAACATTGCACTTTTTGGGCTACATTGTATGTGTTATCGACACAAACTATGGAAAGACTACGAGAATTCCGAATATACCGGAAACCAGAACTTTACTAAAACACGGAACGGACTGGAACGGAAATAAAAAAAAATAAAAATTTAAAAACGGCAATAAAATCTTTTGAGTCGCGCTGTTTTGTTTTTTTTAGCTTTTTTTTTTTTTCTCAACTGCAAAATACAACAATACAGAATAGAGTACAATAATATAATAACATATAAAACATCATACAATCTATATATTAAAGTACAATTAAATCTTCTTACAATCTTTTCCAATATATAATCATATGTATATTGCAGTGGAGGTTTTTTTTTTTTTTTTTTTTTTAGAATATAAAAGATGAGAAAAGAGGTATTTTGCAGAGTTTAAAATTGTTTACTATTGATATATGTGATAAATATTTTTTTGTATAATTAGGAAAAAAAGTAGATAAGAATTTAATGTATTTTTAAAAAGAAGAAGAAAAAAAAAAGAAGACATTGAGAAGATGAGATTGTACTTTATATTGGCATTTATATATAAAACTTTTATGGTCTGGCCTGGTGCAAACAATCAATTGGACTATACAAAAGTATTATTTGGATGGATCAAACATTCATATTGTTTTAATTATCCCGTAATGAGTATACTATAAAGTATACTATAGTATAATAAATATAAACAAGAAAAGTATATTTAGATAGACTATATCAGTTAGTATTTAGTGGTGTCTCTATGGAAAGGGAATTTACATAAGAATAAAAACTATGTCAACAATCCTCAAACAGTTTTTCAAAAGTACTCCAATGTAATTGAAATTCTGCAATTCTTTGATTTCGGACAGCAATCATTTTTTCAGTTTTATATAAATTTATCAAACAGGCTTTAAGCTAAAGAAAGGAAAAATTTTTCTTCAGACATCTGTTTGTATATATATAGTATTTTATGTTTAGTAAAATGGCATTGTATACATCATCTTTATATACTTTATCAACATCCCCAAAAATTAGAGTCTTCTTAAAAAATGTTTGGTTTATGTCTTTGTCACCGAACCAAGAATTTACTTGCCCTAGCAGATTTTGTACATTTTCACAACCCCAAAAAATGTGTTCAATGGTTTCATTTTCCTTTTGGCAAAAATTACAATTTGCATCATCAATAATTTTAAATTTTTTCAGGAAATAATTAGTAGCCAGAATATTGTGGTTTATTCTAAATTGAAACCAATGTAATTTTGTACATGCTGTAGCTTTAAATGGGAGTATATAAATTTGTTTCCACTCATTTGAATTAATATCGAAAACTGTATTCCATTTTCTTTGAGCTGTAGGAACACTACTGTTTTTATTTAGAATTGTGTACATATCTTTTGAACCTTTAGAACTTCGAAAAATATTTTGTAGAGATGATGGGACAAAAAGAGTCTGTAAATTAGATGATTTGTCTCCATATGGATATAATTTTAGTATTTGTCGTAAAGAACTAATAACCCCATTATATTGCAGAAAATTTACACAAAGTCCAAATTTGTTTGAAAACTGATCTAAAGTCAGAAAAGAACCATCATCATTGACAAAATCGTTAACAAACTTTACACCCCTATTGAACCACTCTGGATAAAAGATAGTTCTTTTGTCAATTTTTACCTGTTTATTCAACCAAACTGTATTGGCAAGAAAGTTTGTCCAATCTTTGTTTTCGTCTTTTTCAATAACAGATTTCCAAGCATATAATACATCCTTCCAAAATTGATTTTTTACACTTTCTATTACTTGTTCTATATATCCACTACCGCCACATGATAGTTTATTTATATCAATTGATGACATAAAAATATTCTGCCATTTACAATTGTTGAAAAAGAGTCTCCTGATCCATGTGGACTTCAAAGCCAAAATAAAAGAATGTATATTAATCATCTTAAGTCCCCCCTCTTGATACTTCTTTTGCATGATATCCTTTTTCACTCTATTAACAGATGATTTCCAAATAAATGTATAGCTTCAATATCTTTAATAATTTCTATACTAGGGTTTGGAAGTGCAATAAAAAGATGGTTAAGTACTGGCAGAATTAGTGATTTAACCACAGTAATCTTACCTATAGGAGTTAAATTTCTTTTGTTCCACTGTTTAAAGAGTCCTTTCATTTTTTTAAAATATTTTTCATAATTGATCTTTGTAATTTTAGAAATATCAACATCGAAATTTATTCCCAGAACAGTAAACGTAGTTTTTCCCCAGGAGAGATTCCAGTTTTCACATAGTCTATCACTGCTGTATTTTTTGCTTCCTATCCAAATAACTTGTGTTTTTGAAAAATTTATTTTAAGGCCTGATATCTTTTTGAACCATTCCAATTCCAAAAGTGTTTCATTTAATGATTCTTCTGATCCATCCAAAATTACTGATGTATCATCAGCGAACTGAGAAATTTCATGTTCTGAGTGCAAGACTTTAATTCCTTTTATTTTAGGGTTTTCTCTAATTTTTATAGCCATTATTTCAGCACATAGTATGAATAAATAAGGGGACAACGGATCCCCTTGCCTACAGCCTCTCTCTATACGAAAAAACTCAGATAAATTCCCTCCCTGATTGACTGCAGATTTAATGTTGTTATAAAACGTTTTAACCCATTTTTGAATAGATTCCCCAAAATTGAAATTTTTTTAAATGTTATTAAGAAAGTTCCATGATATTGAGTCAAAAGCCTTCTCAAAATCTATTAACAAAAATAAACCAGGTATATCATTCTCCTCTGCATATTCCATTATATCAAACAAAAGCCTAATATTTCCCCCTATGTACCTACCTGCAATAAAACCAGTCTGATCATTATTAATTAATGTGGGGAGAACTTTTTTAATTCTATTTGCTATCACCCCAGACCCTATCTTATATACGGTATTCAACAATGAGATTGGCCGCCAATTTTTTAGAAAATGTCTTGATTCGTCTCCCTTTGGTAAACATGTGATTATACCTTGTTTTTGTGTAACAGATAAACTTCCTAAACTATACCCATAATTTAAAGAACCAATAACAAAAACTTTCAGATCTTTCCAAAAAAACTTTAAAAACTCTGATGTAAACCCATCTGATCCAGGACTTTTGTTATTTTTCATTTTTTTCAAAATTTCCCCAGCTTCAAAGCTCCCAATTTACCCTTCTAAATTATCTTTTTCTTCTTCTGTGAGTTTTCTTATACTTGCCCCCTTCAAACCCTCCACTATATCTTTAAGACTACAACCTTTATCTTCATCTTTATTTTTGTACAAATTTTCATAAAAATATTGTACTTCTTTTAATATCTCCTTCTGATCTGTAACAATTTCCCCATTATCTTTTTCAACTTTTGGAATTATCTTACTGGTATAATTTTTAGACTCTAGCCCACAAAAATATTTTGTTGGCTTTTCTCCTTCATCTACCCATTGAGCTCTTGATCTTACTAACTTACCTTTCATTTTTTCATTTCTAAGAGATTACAATTCATGCTTTTTTGTTTCTAAATTTTCAATTGAGTTTTCAGTAACATTTTTTTCAAGGGTAGCAATTTCTTCTTGAAGATCTCTAAATCTCTTCCTTAATTTTTTTTATATAGCTTGCAAATGAAATTGTTTTTCCTCGTATTTCTAAAAGTAACATTTCCAAAAACAGTTGAACATTAATAGTAAGTTGCAGTTCATTATCATCAATTTCTTGAATTTTATCCCTATTATAGATTAATGCTGCATATTGTTTTTTCAGATCAATGATTTTTTCCCTTACAATTTTGCTGTAGTCCTTTTCGTATAATAGTGAGTTGTTAAACTTCCACAAGCCTTTACCTTTATTGAAGGGATTAAACACAAGGCTTAAAATAATCATTGAATGATCAGATCTGTAACTTGGATCAATAGTACAATTTTTTAAATTAGTAAGCATACTTTCTGTAAAAAGGAAAAAATCCAATCTAGCCTGTCTAAATGGATTTTTTTTCCTCCAAGTATAACGAAAACTATCTGGATAAAGTTGCCTATAAGGGTCTATTAGACTTCTTTCTTCAATTAATTCTAAAACCTTCTCTCTCGACTTTGGGTTATTTACGTGCAAATAGTTACAGTAATCTAACTCTGGACATAATACAAGATTGAAATCACCACAAATTATAAAATTTTCATTTCCAAATTCCTCAACTATTGACATGATATTCTCATAAAATTGAGGATTATCATCATTCAGTCCATAAATAGAAACAAGTGTAAAGTTAATTTTGTCAACATTAATATCTAAAACAAGATAATTCCCATTTATGTCTCTTTTCTCTTTAAGAATATTAAATTCAAAATTATTGTTAAAAAGAATAGCATAACACACTGATTGATTATCATAAATAAACAGACAATATACATAAATTCTGCACCAGACCAACCAATATAATAAGTACACAAAAATGAAATTAAAAGTAGTACGAAAAGAAAGAAGACAACAGAAAAAATGTAATGAACAGTAGTACAAAGAGAAAGAAGACAAAAGAAAGAGACAATAAAAACAATGACTGTAATCAAACATGGCTACAAAAAGCTAAACAACATAATATATTGCAATTTTTACAGTTATAAATTATATCCTTTTAATTTCATATAGTATCATCAAAATCATACACATCAATATTCTGTTTCATTCTGTTAAAATGTAACTGGTAAACAAAGCAAAAATTAAATAAGTTATCAGTATTATACATATCATTTCTATTATACTTATCAATTAAGATACAAGACCAACACTGAATTCATACCCACTCTACTCAGTTGTCCCAAACAATAGATACGGCCATACCCTGAGCAAGTCACACATGCAGAAAATCTACTACTTCAATTTAAGATTCAAAGATACAAGGTGGCAAACAACTAGAGAAGGCCACATTTAGTTATATGAACTATAACATGTAGGATTTTCACCCATGTACAATGTACCATTAGTGTTTCAGTTGTGGGAAAATCCACAAAAAAAATCGCCTATGAAAAGGAGGTGTGCAATTATTTCATGCAGCCAGAATATAAACTACATCAATTCTAGATCACAAAAAACCAGTTACTGCCCTTGTTCCAGACAACAAACCAATAACTATGTTCAACATGCTGCTTTTTTTGGGTCGGTCGGCTGGCGGCAAACAGTCAATATTTTAATTTAGGCCTCATCTCTTCAAAACCTTGTTATTTATTTATGCCATGAAAAATTGATGTTATTGCATTAAACAATTTTTTTTTCACTCACTCGAAATTGAATATGATACAGTATTAGATTTGTAAGCACTATCAACTAACATTTAATTTTTGAGTTGAAAGTGTAAGGTTAATAATATACAGTAGTGGCTAATGCACTTCATGTGCAATAAGTGATTGATTGTTGTTTAACACCTAATGAGCAATTTTTCAGCTGTGGGGAAAACAAGTTATATTCAATGAGATAATAATGATGTCCACTTTGTACTAGACCAACTTAATTGAATCTTTATAGTACTAACTCACTGAAACAACAGTCTGTGGGCAGACATTTTGCTCCAGTGGTTGATTCAGAGCATGTTGCTCTCAATCCTTAAAGCTGTGTTCTTAGCGGAGAAACAGTAAATACCATTTTTATAGTCTTTGGTTTGATCTGACATGGGCCCACGATCTACATGTACCACACTCGAGACGACCATTACACCATTACACTACTGATGACTCGAGGCGAGCACTGATGTGGTTTCATGTACAATGTACAAAATGTAGTTAATAATAAAATACTAATTTGTTAAGACTATGTCTAGTGATAGTATCTGTTTACAGTTTAACTCTTTGAAACTGTTGCAAAAGGGTGACAATGAAGACAGAAGAGACGTAGGTTTAAATGTCTTGTGGATTCTGTCAAGGATTATTCCTGACAACTCAAAAAACATGAGAGTAAATATAGATGCCCTCCGAATTGGTGAAGGCTGTGGGGGGTCTTTGATAAGTTAGAATTATATAACTTAATGGGCCAATGAGCACTTGTGCAACATTTATCCTTTAAGAACCAAATGTTGTAACACACCTGTCTTGCCTTTTGACAAATATGTTGTCCCTCAGACAAGACCTATCATTTGCTATTGTATGTATACCACTTTACATAGAAAGAATACTTTGATGATTCCAAAGCAATAATCAGAAACCGTATATCGAGGGGCAGCCAATACAATGGCCAAAGGGAAAAGGACAAACAATGATCTACAAAACACTACATAGAAAAGTACAGATTGAGCAATACAAACTCCACAAAAAAGCAGTGAACTCTTGTACTCCTTGAGGGTAAACCGTTCCTGCTTCACCAGTGGCACCAGTCGTGTCGCATAGACTATTCCTCATCCATGACATCACCAATAATAACTTGTTAACGGATATTTAATATGCGTAACACAAAGTGGATGGACCTGAGACTAATTAATCTTCTGGAGCAACTGAGTTCACTTCCAGAGTTTAATGGGGTTTGTATTGTTCAATATTTAGTTTTCAATGTGCCATTGTTTGTCTTTTGGTCCTTTTTAGCTCACCTGGCCCAAAGGGCCATGTGAACTATTGCCATCACTTGGCGTCCATCGTACGTCGTAAACTTTTTCAAAGATCTTCTCCTCTGAAACTACTAGACCAATAGGAACCAAACTTGGTCTGAATCATCAACTAGGGTGGATAGTTTCAAAATTGTGTCCGATGGTGCCGTGCACCAATCAACATGACCGCTGTTACTAAAAATAGAACATGGTAAAATTGCAGATTTTTGGGTAATAACCCAAAAACTTTTAATAATATCAGAAATCTGACAGGGTAAATATGATCAGCACAGCAAGATCTAACTACCCTGCAATTTTGAAGAAAATCTTAGTATTTTTCGTCTTATATTTCGATAACAATAAGAGATAGAGGTTAAGTTTAATTGCAAGCATGTTCAGCATGTCAAGATCTACCTACTCTGGAATTTTGAAGTAAATCCGAGTACCCATTTTGGAGTTATTGTCCTTTTTTCATCAAATTTTCAAAATTTTAATACTTTTCATCCTTTATTTCAAAAACTATAAGAGATAGATGTTAAGTTTAAACTGCAAACATGTTCAGTATGTCAAGATCTACCTACCCTGCAATTTTGAAGTAAATCTGATTACCCATCTTGGAGTTATTGCCCTTTTGTCATCAATTTTGTTTTTAATTTTAATATTTTTTGTCTTATATTTCAAAAACTATAAGAGATAAGGGTGAAGTTTAAATTGCAAAAATGTGCAGCATGTGAAGATCTACATACCCTGCAATTTTTAAGTAAATTCCATTACCCATTGGAGTTATTGCCCTTTTTTCATCAAATGTTCTAAATTTTAATACTTTCATCTTATATCTCAAAAACTATTAGAGATAGAGGGAAAGTTTAAACTGCAAAAATGTTCAGCATGTCAAGATCTACAAAAAAGTTCCCACAGTTGTAAATGTCCGACAACTGTGTGAAGAGTTATTCCTCTTGAAATGCATTTTTTTGTTGACTCACTGCTTTTGGTTACTCAAATAATCAAAGGGAAGCAACTCTATTACAAAATGTGAAGTAGCAAAAGCTAAATTTTGAGAATCATTAACATTTATGTTTTTTTACAGCAATGTTGACAACTTACATTAAAGGGGGAACCCCTGCCCAATTTTTTTTTTGAGTGACGAGGGCTACATTTGTTATTTTTTTACCGAAGTTATCAAGTTTTATTGACTGATGTTGTTATTATACCCAGGTGAGCTATACAGGCTCCTGGGAGCCTCTAGTTCTTTTTACCATTGTATTGTCTGCCCTTTTTTCGATTTACGACTTCTGATTACCCTCTGATATATTCCTACTTTTCTTTTTATATTAATTTTAACCAGGGCAACTATTGCCCGAAAAAATACCTGATTTACCAATTTTCAGTCTTAGCTGATTGCAGATATGTTTCTCTGCATGTATAACTATGTATATTTTGCTGACTTTAGGAAGACTCATGACGGGTGCCAGTGATGGAACAGAAGATGATAACCCTTTTTGGGCACCTGGTCTCGCTCCCATTTTGTTTTTGCTTTTTTTGTTTTGAAGATCTCATCCCCGATATTATTATTTTGTTTTCCTTTATATTTGTGCTGTTGCTTTGTACCCGAACCATTCCATTACTCGATAATTCCTTTGGACTTGGGTACTCTGTGTTAGTCCTAAATATAAATATGCAACTCTAGTGAGGACAGACGAGATCATGTTGACCCTGTTTTCTCTACAGCTAGAGACATTAATGTGTGTCTGTTGTACAGTGTAATTGTTCAGTAATAGTAACGTAGACTTCTAACTCTAGTGAGGACAGACGAGATCATGTTGACCATGTTTTCTCTACAGTTAGAGACATTAATGTGTGTCTGTTGTACAGTGTAATTGTTCGGTAATAGTAACGTAGACTTCTAACTCTAGTGAGGACAGACGAGATCATGTTGACCCTGTTTTCTCTACAGTTAGAGACATTAATGTGTGTCTGTTGTACAGTGTAATTGTTCGGTAATAGTAACGTAGACTTCTAACTCTAGTGAGGACAGACGAGATCATGTTGACCCTGTTTTCTCTACAGTTAGAGACATTAATGTGTGTCTGTTGTACAGTGTAATTTGTCGGTAATAGAAACGTAGACTTCTAATGTAGTGCACACGACGCGTTTCTACAATAGAAATATAAAAACCTTAAACTATGTCTTTTTTCTTTTTTGTGTATGTATATCAATCATGAATGTTTGTATTGTTAATGATGCCTCATGTGGGCCCTATGATTAGGCAATAAAATATAACTATCACCAGGTTCAAAAAGATTGATGTAATGATATGAATGAGCTTCTTTGTACTTTCTATAAAACAAAATCTTGAAGGTCATTGGGTGTCACCAGTGGAGCAGACACTACGTATTATTCTTCCACAGCTGAATTCACCCACTATTTTTAGTGGGATTCATGTTGTTCAATCCTACATTTTCTACGCAGTATGTTTTCTACCATTGTCTGTCTTTATAGCCATTGTATTATTCGTTCTTCGAATTACGGCTTCTGATTACACCTTTGGTATCTGCAAAGTTTTCTTTCTTCAAAAAGACAAAAAAGGTGTATTCGACATGAGAGTGGCGTCAACTCTCCATTGATATATGTATTAAGTGTTACATTGTAATCGATCAATTAACATTCTCATAGAGTGTGAAGGATGTCTCTCCCTCTTCAACAATAAACGTTTGAGAAAAGTTTGAAGCCGTAAGTTGAAGTAGAACAAACAATGCAACGGCCAACAGAAAAAAAAAAAAACGAACAAAACAATGATCTACAAAACACTGAAAAGAGAAGTAAAGAACAAGCAACCCCCACTAAAAACCTTGAAGAAAATATTAAAAATAAAGATCGAGCAAAACGCACCCCACTAAAAACCTTGAAGAAAATATTAAAAATAAAGATCGAGCAAAACGCACCCCACTAAAAACCTTGAAGAAAATATTGTAAATGAAATTTCATTTTGGTGTAACGGGTCTATACCTATGATTATGGGAACTGTAGTAGGTTCATAGCCATCTCTGCTAACTGTGTTAGTGGAGATCTCCTCTTGCACGGTTGGTAGAGCGTTTACTTAATACAAGAGGGGCTGGGATCAAATCCCATCATGAATATTGCATTGTTCAGAGACAAAATATGATCTACTGTTACAATGGTAAGGAAAGAATACTTTTGATGAATTGTAATAAATAAACTCTATTCTGTACTTCTTTATATTTAACCAATAATACTACTGACATAATCGAAAATCATCAAAATACATTTGTGGCTGAAATAGCAATGTCTCACATGAAACATCAGATCTATAAATTATTTCAATAGTACATTAAATAGCGATCTCACATATAAAGAATTAATGTACAGATTTTGTCATCTAAGTACAAATAAAATTCTATATATTCAATTTTCAAAATGATAAAATATAAATGTTCACATCACTTTAAAATCAACATTAAGACATTGCAATTGTAATTCTAACGCAAATTTATGTGTTGTGTAGATCGTAAAGTTTTATAAAAGATGTATACGGTTTTTTGTACATGCATGTCCTTAGGCTGAAGATAACTGATTATACCACTCATTCAATGTCATTTTCCATGTTGTGTTCTTACATGTATCTATTGATTACACAGACGTAAGAAATGGACATGGAAATCAATTAGAACGAGAATGTTAACACAAGTTAAGAGTGTTTGTTGATACACTAGAATTTTAACACAAGTTAAGAGTGTGTGTTGATACTCTAGAATTTTAACACAAGTTAAGAGTGTTTGTTGATACACTAGAATTTTAACACAAGTTAAGAGTGTTTGTTGATACTCTAGAATTTTAACACAAGTTAAGAGTGTTTGTTGATACTCTAGAATTTTAACACAAGTTAAGAGTGTTTGTTGATACACTAGAATTTTAACACAAGTTAAGAGTGTTTGTTGATACACTAGAATTTTAACACAAGTTAAGAGTGTTTGTTGATATTCTAGAATTTTAACACAAGTTAAGAGTGTTTGTTGATACACTAGAATTTTAACACAAGTTAAGAGTGTTTGTTGATACTCTAGAATGTTAACACAAGTTAAGAGTGTTTGTTGATACACTAGAATTTTAACACAGGTTAAGAGTGTTTGTTGATACTCTAGAATTTTAACACAAGTTAAGAGTGTTTGTTGATACTCTAGAATTTTAACACAAGTTAAGAGTGTTTGTTGATACTCTAGAATTTTAACACAAGTTAAGAGTGTTTGTTGATACTCTAGAATGTTAACACAAGTTAAGAGTGTTTGTTGATACACTAGAATTTTAACCTAAGTTAAGAGTGTTTGTTGATACACTAGAATTTTAACACAAGTTAAGAGTGTTTGTTGATACTCTAGAATTTTAACACAAGTTAAGAGTGTGTGTTGATACTCTAGAATTTTAACACAAGTTAAGAGTGTTTGTTGATACTCTAGAATTTTAACACAAGTTAAGAGTGTTTGTTGATACTATATCTGATTAAGAAAAATGACGAGACAGAAAATAAGGGATTCATTAAAATAATATAGAAGTCACTACTGCCATTGCAGACATATACTACTTCTAACCTACAACTTTGTCGTCATGGTAATAAAGCTAATAACAAAACAATTATAAATCGATATATATAGACATAATGTAGTTCATTTATATCACAGACATATACCATTATACATCCTCTCTATTACATACACACGGTCCATCATATACAACACATACATACATCAGTCACAACTCTTACATACAGGGCCAGCCTTAGGAGCTGCGGGGCCAATTGTTCTCTGTAAAACCTGTAGTATGTTGTTGTGTGTACAGCAGAGAGTAGATAACTCTAGTGCTGGGCCCACTTGGCTTAAGGTCGGCCTTGCTTACATACACACAGTTAAAAATCTCAAAAGAGTAGGGAAAGTCCACACAATTTAGGTCACCGTGATAATTCGACCACAGTAGAAAATTGGACTGAAAATACAAAATCAAAGCACATTTAATTGTTTTAAATATTTTTATACGCACTGATCGCATTTTTAAAACTATGACCGCAATTGCATGGGCTTGCTCTACTGGTAAATGATAAACACTCACACACCCTAACTATATTGAAGTACCAATCAACCGAACACCTTCATCTATATATCTATGAAATCATCTGCTTCTGTATTCACTGTATGCATGTTATTATTAAATAAGACATTATTTTATTTTTGGTATTCGTGTGTATCAAGGATTTACCTAACAGCAAACAACATATAAAAATATAGAAAAGATATGAAAAACAAAGTAATTAAAATATTGTAGATGAAACTGAAAATTGAATTTACTGGGCTTAAGACTGGCTGGTAAAACAATTTACTGGGCTTAAGACTGGCTGGTAAAACAATTTAATAAACGGTTTGCTGTTAATGTGAATACAAACGTCTACATAGAGTACCTAAAATATAAATAATTACATTGTTCAATTTTAAATAGTCGTTCTATCTCTTTATTGTATTGTTTCCAGTTGTTACTTCCTGTAAATACGAACTTGAATTAAAGCTCAGTTATCACATCACGTGTCCTCTAAATGAAAGTTTTCAAAAACACACTGAAGTGAGTATTCTTTACAATCAAGTCAATCTCTTGTAAGCTACGACGCTAACAATATATGAAAGGTGTTTCCAGAAACCACAGATCGGCAGCAACCATGATCTAGTTTGGAAAATATAACTAGCACTACATTCCCTCTACTAAATTAATTTAAATTTTACATTCGATGTCCTCAAGAATAGGTAAATGACAATAAAATGTCATTTTTAAATGTTTTATCAAAATATTCTGTCTTCAGGACTGTCTTATATATATCCTGATAATAGTCACTTGTGTATTCTCTGTTTCCATGGGATCACGTTGTCATGGTGTTAATACATTGAAACAAGCAACAAAAGTGTCAAGGTAAACGCTGCTGTAAATATAGCATGAAAAGCTAGGAGTGATTTCTTTAGAAGAGTATCCTGAAAAAAAAAGTGAATAAGATTTTTATTAACTATATATTATCTATACAATGTTATACTGAACTTCATCACAACAAACGGAAAATGCTAAATATAGAAAAGTACACCATATATGTTTCTTGTTTTTTGTTTTTTTTTCCATATCACTAATTCAGCATATGATGTACACTATAACTTATATCATTATATGTCTTGTACTTGTGATTTGCCTTTCGGATTTTGTTACAATTTCATTTGCCTTTCGGATTTTGTTACAATTTCATTTTTTGTTTGTGGTATTGAAAACAGACCTTCACATGATTATTTTAAGCTACGATGGTTAATTAAGCTTGGACATTAATATAAGTAAGTTTTATTCATCATATATAAGAAAGAACCCAACCATAGCTATACCTTTTTATTTTTGGCACATTCACTGTAAGCTGGTGGTTGTGACATGTTATATGATCCATTTGTGGCTCCATTCTGTTTCATCTCCACTGATTCAACTTGTCCTATAAAACAATACCACACTTTTATTGTACAAATTATTAACGTTTTAACTATAAGTTAGTAAAATTATAAACATTGTCATTGTATCTAGGTCGTTGCTTCATTCGAATATCACTTCAAACTTGAGTACTTTGTCTTTAAAACTAAAGTATATCTTGTAAGTACATAATGAACACTTTCTGTATGTGTTTATGTTAATGAATATGTTGATCGTGTTTGACTATTTATTGGATTAAACTATTACTGACTATCTTATTATGACCTTTTTGTACTACAGTTTTACATAGTACATGAATTTGATTATTATTGATCATTCAACTGTATATAGATAACTGATGACCCTGATCTATAAATAGTAATGGATACATACCCTCGTCTACTCGTTCACTCAACCTGTCTATGACTTTCTGTGTTATTTCCATAATGACATAATAAAACACAAACCCAATAACCACCCATACTGTATATTTTGGTGCCGTAGATTTCTGTAGTTCCACTCCAAAAATGATAGTTATAACTGTAAAGGAAAATAAGTTTTTAATTTTATATACTAAGTATGTTTTTATATTTTATATTGACCCTTATGGGTGTAAAATGCAATTAATTAAATAAATAAATAAATAAATAAATAAATAGATAAATTCATATTAACAAATACCTATGGAGCCGTAGTGGTCGTGATCGTATGGCAGTTGGATTGTTAACTACCTATGCAATCAGTGTCTATCACCACTAACGTTTTGAGTCCGAATCTCGCTCATGGCAAGGTGTACTTGATATAACATTATGTGATAAAATTTGTCAGTGATTTGCGACAGGTCGGTGGTTTTCTCCGCGTACTCCGGTTTCCCCCACCAATAAAACTGACCGCCACAATATAACTGAAATATTATTGAAAGTGGCGTTAAACACCATAACCCTAATCATAACATTAACAAATACATATCTTTCTACATAAAATAAAAGTTAGATAAAACCGAAGGGGTAATCAAGAATGGAGAATCCAACGACACAGGCAACACTTGACACACAAGACACAAAACAAACACAAACAAAATCAAATCCAAATACATATAAAAATTGCGGAAAATAAACAGTGAAGGTTAAGATAACATGCAGTAATCATAATGTGTAAAGTAAATTATTGGAGATCTAAGTCAATTAATGTGTTTTATGTACCAATCAATCATTGAACTATAAACATATTTTATTGACAACTTCCTTTTATTCTTTATAATATGAAAATTTAAATAATAATAAATTATATCAAAAATTTCAAAAGAGTTACACAACAAAAACATTCTACTACTATGAGATCTGATCAACTTACTTGCTAAAAGTTGTGCAACCATGCCAACTCCCCAGTGAGCCCAGTTGAAAAGTGGACGCTTCTTGTCTGTTGGACCCGGACGAAATAATGACATAATTGGCTAAAATAAATACATACAAAATAAATATAAACTTGTTATCAACAATCAGAAAGCAATTATAAATTGTTCATCTTTAGACATAAATATACTAGTATCTTGGAACTTAGACATAAATATACTAGTATCCTGGAACTTAGACATAAATATACTAGTATCCTGGAACTTAGACATAAATATACTAGTATCCTGGAACTTAGACATAAATATACCAGTATCTTGGAACTTAGACATAAATATACTAGTATCTTGGAACTTGGACATAAATTTACTAGTATCTTGGAACTTAGACATAAATATACTAGTATCTTGGAACTTAGACATAAATATACTAGTATCTTGGAACTTTTCTGAAGGTGTGGTATTTTTGGCTGTCGTATTGAATATTAAAATGGAAGAAGATGATTTTCCCAACAACTTGTGGATTTTTTTATCACTGCCATACGAATATAAAATATTAGTTTCTGTAATACAAAACGAGAGATCTTTTTGTAGGGTTCGTGTTGCTCAATCTTTAGTCTTAAGAGACTCAAGACTCTTGAGTCTTGTTGTTGAATCTTTCGTTTCATGTGTAGTACTTTGTAGAGAATTGTTTGTTATTTTCATTTTTCATTTTGCCACTAGAATTGTCTGTCCTTCTTCGATTTACGACTTCTGTTTACTTCTTTTGTATCTTCAAACGTTAGTTGTCTTTTAGTACTTGGTTTTTTTTTGCCATTGCATTATCTTTCTTTCTTTGATTCATGGCTTCTGATTACTATGATTGTATCTTCAAACTTAGTAATATCTCAATCTAGTTTCATGTGTGTTTGTAATATGTCTGAAATACCGTGGTATATACATAACATTGGTATTTTACAGTTACCTTTGTAAACATCTCATTGTAAACTTACATTCAGAATACATAGAATAGTTACTATAATCCCTAACACAGGATGTGATGGTAAGTATTCTTTTCCTGGTTTGGACGATATCTGAAAAATATATGTTAATTATTATCGAGTGTTACATAACATAATTCATTCATATTTCAAATAAATCTGAAAAATTCAGTTTAACTTTATAATCATTTTATAAATTTTAATTTTACTTTATCCAAGAAAAATTGACACTATTAGACAACAGAAAAAAAAAAAATTTCAAATAAAAAAATTTTGATCTTCTTATGATTATTAGTTTTTTTTTTCTCTTATTTTTTTTTATTTTTTAGAGCGTTACTGATTTATGTCATAGAATAAACAATGTGACAAACATTCTCACCTGACTATATCCACCAACCTCTACGAAAATTATTATAAATGCAACAATTGTCAGTGTCATTGCTGTAACCATTAAAGTTCTGTGAATCTAAATAAAATAAAAATAAATGTTATTCATAGTTAGTTTCAATTGCATTAAAACAAGAGAAGTTTGAAGATAAGATATCAAAGTGGTAATAAGACGTAAATCACAGGACAGACAATACAATGACGAAAAGAAAACGGACAACAGGAAAATGATTAACAAACACTACACAGAAAACTAAAGACTGGGCAACACGAATCACAGAAAACTAAAGACTGGGCAACACGAATCACAGAAAACTAAAGACTGGGCAACACGAATCACAGAAAACTAAAGACTGGGCAACACGAATCACAGAAAACTAAAGACTGGGCAACACGAATCACAGAAAACTAAAGACTGGGCAACACAAATCACAGACAACTAAAGACTGGGCAACACGAATCACAGAAAACTAAAGACTGGGCAACACGAATCACAGACAACTAAAGACTGGGCAACACGAATCCTACTGGAAACTAAAGACTGGGCAACACGAATCACAGAAAAATAAAGACTGGGCAACACTAAACAAAGAAAACTAAAGACTGGGCAACACGAATCACAGAAAACTAAAGACTGGGCAACACGAATCACAGAAAACTAAAGACTGGGCAACACGAATCCTACTGGAAACTAAAGACTGGGCAACACGAATCACAGAAAACTAAAGACTGGACAACACTAAGCATAGAAAACTAAAGACTGGGCAACACGAATCACAGAGAACTAAAGACTGGGCAACACGAATCACAGAAAACTAAAGACTGGGCAACACGAATCACAGAAAACTAAAGACTGGGCAACACGAATCACAGACAACTAAAGACTGGGCAACACGAATCCTACTGGAAACTAAAGACTGGGCAACACGAATCACAGAAAACTAAAGACTGGGCAACACGAATCACAGAAAACTAAAGACTGGGCAACACGAATCACAGAAAACTAAAGACTGGGCAACACGAATCACAGAAAACTAAAGACTGGGCAACACGAATCACAGAAAACTAAAGACTGGGCAACACGAATCACAGAAAACTAAAGACTGGGCAACACGAATCACAGAAAACTAAAGACTAGGCAACACGAATCACAGAAAACTAAAGACTGGGCAACACGAATCACAGAAAACTAAAGACTGGGCAACACGAATTCCACTGGAAACCAGAGTGTAACTCTGGGCAACATGAATCCCACTGGAAACCAGAGTGTAACTCAAGTACACAGAAAACTAAAGACTGGGCAACACGAATCCCACTGGAAACCAGAGTGTAACTCAGGTACACAGAAAACTAAAGACTGGGCAACACGAATCACAGAAAACTAAAGATTGGGCAACACGAATCACAGAAAACTAAAGACTGGGCAACACGAATCACAGAAAACTAAAGACTGGGCAACACGAATCACAGAAAACTAAAGACTAGGCAACACGAATCACAGAAAACTAAAGACTGGGAAACACGAATCACAGAAAACTGAAGACTGGGCAACACGAATCACAGAAAACTAAAGACTGGGCAACACGAATCACAGAAAACTAAAGACTGGGCAACACGAATCACAGAAAACTAAAGACTGGGCAACACGAATCACAGAAAACTAAAGACTAGGCAACACGAATCACAGACAACTAAAGACTGGGCAACACGAATCACAGAAAACTAAAGACTGGGCAACACGAATCACAGAAAACTAAAGACTGGGCAACACGAATCACAGAAAACTAAAGACTGGGCAACACGAATTCCACTGGAAACCAGAGTGTAACTCTGGGCAACATGAATCCCACTGGAAACCAGAGTGTAACTCAAGTACACAGAAAACTAAAGACTGGGCAACACGAATCCCACTGGAAACCAGAGTGTAACTCAGGTACACAGAAAACTAAAGACTGGGCAACACGAATCACAGAAAACTAAAGACTGGGCAACACGAATCACAGAAAACTAAAGACTGGGCAACACGAATCACAGAAAACTAAAGACTGGGCAACACGAATCACAGACAACTAAAGACTGGGCAACAGGAATCCCACTGGAAACCAGAGTGTAACTCTGGGCAACACGAATCACAGAAAACTTAAGACTGGGCAACGCTAATCACAGAAAACTAAAGACTGGGCAACACGAATCACAGAAAACTAAAGATTGGGCAACACGAATCACAGAAAACTAAAGACTGGGTAACACGAATCACAGAAAACTAAAGACTGGGCAACACCTAAAGACTGGGCAACATGAATCAGAGAAAACTAAAGACTGGGCAACACGAATCACAGAAAACTAAAGAATGGACAACACGAATCACAGAATTCTAAAGACTGGGCAACACGAATCACAGAAATCTAAAGACTGGGCAACACGAATCACAGACAACTAAAGACTGGGCAACACGAATCACAGAAAACTAAAGATTGGGCAACACGAATCAAAGACAACTAAAGACTGGGCAACACGAATCACAGAAAACAAAAGACTGGGCAAAACGAATCACAGAAAAGTAAAGACTGGGCAACACGAATCACAGAAAACTAAAGATTGGGCAACACGAATCACAGAAAACTAAAGACTGGGCAACACGAATCACAGAAAACTAAAGACTGGGCAACACGTATAACAGAAAACTAAAGACAGGGAAACACGAATCACAGAAAACTAAAGACTGGGCAACACGAATCACAGAAAACTAAAGACTGGGCAACGCGAGTCACAGACAAGTAAAAACTGGGCAACACGAATCACAGAAAACTAAAGACTGGGCAACACGAATCACAGAAAACTAAAGACTGGGCAACACGAATCACAGAAAACTAAAGACTGGGCAACACGAATCACAGACAACTAAAGACTGGGCAACACGAATCACAGAAAACAAAAGACTGGGCAAAACGAATCACAGAAAAGTAAAGACTGGGCAACACGAATCACAGAAAACTAAAGACTGGGCAACACGAATCACAGAAAACTAAAGACTGGGCAACACGAATCACAGATAAACTAAAGACTGGGCAACACGAATCACAGACAACTAAAGACTGGGCAACACGAATCACAGAAAACTAAAGATTGGGCAACACGAATCACAGACAACTAAAGACTGGGCAACACGAATCACAGAAAACAAAAGACTGGGCAAAACGAATCACAGAAAAGTAAAGACTGGGCAACACGAATCACAGAAAACTAAAGATTGGGCAACACGAATCACAGAAAACTAAAGACTGGGCAACACGAATCACAGAAAACTAAAGACTGGGCAACAGGAATCCACAGAAAACTAAAGACTGGGCAACACGAATCACAGAAAACTAAAGACTGGGCAACACGAATCACAGAAACCTAAAGACTGGGCAACACGAATCACAGAAAACTAAAGACTGGGCAACACGAATCACAGAAAACTAAAGACTGGGCAACAGGAATCCACAGAAAACTAAAGACTGGGCAACACGAATCACAGAAAACTAAAGACTGGGCAACACGAATCACAGAAACCTAAAGACTGGGCAACACGAATCACAGAAAACTAAAGACTGGGCAACACGAATCACAGAAAACTAAAGACTGGGCAACACGAATCACAGAAAACTAAAGACTGGGCAACACGAATCACAGAAAACTAAAGATTGGGCAACACGAATCACAGACAACTAAAGACTGGGCAACACGAATCACAGAAAACAAAAGACTGGGCAACACGAATCACAGAAAACTAAAGACTAGGCAACACGAATCACAGAAAACTAAAGATTGGGCAACACGAATCACAGAAAACTAAAGACTGGGCAACACGAATCACAGAAAACAAAAGACTGGGCAACACGAATCACAGAAAACTAAAGACTAGGCAACACGAATCACAGAAAACTAAAGATTGGGCAACACGAATCACAGAAAACTAAAGACTGGGCAACACGAATCACAGAAAACTAAAGACTGGGCAACACGAATCACAGAAAACTAAAGACTGGGCAACACGAATCACAGAAAACTAAAGATTGGGCAACACGAATCACAGACAAGTAAAGACTGGGCAACACGAATCACAGAAAACTAAAGACTGGGCAACACGAATCACAGAAAACTAAAGACTGGGCAACACGAATCACAGAAAACTAAAGACTGGGAAACATGAATCACAGAAAACTAAAGACTGGGCAACACGAATCACAGAAAACTAAAGACTGTGCAACACAAATCACAGAAAACTAAAGACTGGGCAACACAAATCACAGAAAACTAAAGACTGGGCAACACGAATCACAGAAAACTAAAGACTGGGCAACACGAATCACAGAAAACTAAAGACTGGGCAACACGAATCACAGAAAACTAAAGACTGGGCAACACGAATCACAGAAAACTAAAGACTGGGCAACACGAATCACAGAAAACTAAAGACTGGGCAACACGAATCACAGAAAACTAAAGACTAGGCAACACGAATCACAGAAAACTAAAGACTGGACAACACGAATCACAGAAAACTAAAGACTGGGCAACACGAATCACAGAAAACTAAAGACTGGGCAACACGAATCCCACTGGAAACCAGAGTGTAACTCTGGGCAACATGAATCCCACTGGAAACCAGAGTGTAACTCAGGTACACAGAAAACTAAAGACTGGGCAACACGAATCCCACTGGAAACCAGAGTGTAACTCTGGGCAACACGAATCCCATCTGGAAACCAGAGTGTAAATCTGGGCAACACGAATCCCACTGGAAACCAGAGTGTAACTCCTGGCAACACGAATCCCACTGGAAACCAGAGTGTAACTCTTGGCAACATGAACCCCACTGGAAACCAGAGTGTAACTCTGGGCAACACAAATCCCACTGGAAACCAGAGTGTAACTCAGGTACACAGAAAACTAAAGACTGGGCAACACGAATCCCATTGGAAACTAGAGTATAACTCTGGGCAACACGAATCCCACTGGAAACCAGAGTGTAACTCTGGGCAACACGAATCCCACTGGAAACCAGAGTGTAACTCAGGTACACAGAAAACTAAAGACTGGGCAACACGAATCACAGAAAACTAAAGACTGGGCAATACGAATCACTGAAAACTAAAGACTGGGCAACACGAATCACAGAAAACTAAAGACTGGGCAACACGAATCACAGAAAACTAAAGACTGGGCAACACGAATCACAGAAAACTAAAGACTGGGCAACACGAATCACAGACAACTAAAGACTGGGCAACACAAATCACAGAAAACTAAAGACTGGGCAACACAAATCACAGAAAACTAAAGACTGGGCAAAACGAATCACAGAAAACTAAAGACTGGGCAACACGAATCACAGAAAACTAAAGACTGGGCAACACGAATCACAGAAAACTAAAGACTGGGCAACACGAATCACAGAAAACTAAAGACTGGGCAACACGAATCACAGACGACTAAAGACTGGGCAACACGAATCACAGAAAACTAAAGACTGGGCAACACGAATCACAGAAAACTAAAGACTGGGCAACACGAATCACAGACAACTAAAGACTGGGCAACACGAATCACAGAAAACTAAAGATTGGGCAACACGAATCACAGAAAACTAAAGACTGGGCAACACGAATCACAGAAAACAAAAGACTGGGCAACACGAATCACAGAAAACTAAAGACTGGGCAACACGAATCACAGAAAACTAAAGATTGGGCAACACGAATCACAGAAAACTGAAGACTGGGCAACACGAATCACAGAAAACTAAAGACTGGGCAACACGAATCACAGAAACCTAAAGAATGGGCAACACGAATCACAGAAAACTAAAGACTGGGCAACACGAATCACAGAAAACTAAAGACTGGGCAACACGAATCACAGAAAACTAAAGACTGGGCAACACGAATCACAGAAAATTAAAGACTGGGCAACACGAATCACAGACAACTAAAGACTGGGCAACACGAATCACAGAAAACTGAAGACTGGGCAACACGAATCACAGACAACTAAAGACTGGGCAACACGAATCACAGAAAACTAAAGACTGGGCAACACGAATCACAGACAACTAAAGACTGGGCAACACGAATCACAGAAAACTAAAGACTGGGCAACACGAATCACAGACAACTAAAGACTAGGCAACACGAATCACAGAAAACTAAAGACTGGGCAACACGAATCACAGAAAACTAAAGACTGGGCAACACGAATCACAGAAAACTAAAGATTGGGCAACACGAATCTCACTGGAAACCAGAGTGTAACTCTGGGCAACATGAATCCCACTGGAAACCAGAGTGTAACTCAGGTACACAGAAAACTGAAGACTGGGCAACACGAATCCCACTGGAAACCAGAGTGTACCTCTGGGCAACACGAATCCCACTGGAAACCAGAGTGTAAATCTGGGCAACACGAATCCCACTGGAAACCAGAGTGTAACTCAGGTACACAGAAAACTAAAGACTGGGTAACACGAATCCCACTGGAAACCAGAGTGTAACTCAGGTACACAGAAAACTAAAGACTGGGCAACACGAATCCCACTGGAAACCATAGTGTAACTCAGGTACACAGAAAACTAAAGACTGGGCAACACGAATCCCACTGGAAACCATAGTGTAACTCAGGTACACAGAAAACTAAAGACTGGGCAACACGAATCCCACTGGAAACCAGAGTGTAACTCAGGTACACAGAAAACTAAAGACTGGGCAACACAAATCCCACTGGAAACCAGAGTGTAACTCTGGGCAACACGAATCCCACTGGAAACCAGAGTGTAACTCAGGTGCTCCGGAAGTTAAGCAGTTCCTGCTCCACTAGATGTACATGTCGTGCTACTCTTGTAACAAAACCGGCCATAAAGTCATAGAGGAGGAAATGACCGGGTTGCGATTACAACAAATGTAACATATCTGATTCGATAAGCTTGACCAGAAATTAAATTTGGATGCAATGCAATGATATGTGAAGACATAATAGGAAAACAATTGTCAACTTTGAAACATATATTCCCTAACAGTTAATATAATGAGGCGAATGTAAATTTTCAAGGAGATGACTTCAATGTAACCACTACAAACCCTTGGTTCAGTAGCTTCCTTGTAAGCAGCAACTCTCTATCAATGAAATCATGATCGGAACCAAAGCGCTGGGCTATCATATCATTCGTGAGATACTCTCTATCAATGAAATCATGATCAGAACCACAAGCGCTGGGCTATCATATCATTCGTGAGATACTCTCTATCAATGTAATCATGATCAGAACCACAAGCGCTGGGATATCATATCATTCGTGAGATACTCTCTATCAATGAAATCATGATCAGAACCACAAGCGCTGGGCTATCATATCATTCGTGAGATACTCTCTATCAATGTAATCATGATCAGAACCACAAGCGCTGGGCTATCATATCATTCGTGAGATACTCTCTATCAATGAAATCATGATCAGAACCACAAGCGCTGGGCTGTCATATCATTCGTGAGATACTCTCTATCAATGAAATCATGATCAGAACCACAAGCGCTGGGCTATCATATCATTCGTGAGATACTCTCTATCAATGAAATCATGATCAGAACCACAAGCGCTGGGCTATCATATCATTCGTGAGATACTCTCTATCAATGAAATCATGATCAGAACCACAAGCGCTGGGCTATCATATCATTCGTGAGATACTCTCTATCAATGAAATCATGATCAGAACCACAAGCGCTGGGCTATCATATCATTCGTGAGATACTCTCTATCAATGAAATCATGATCAGAACCACAAGCGCTGGGCTATCATATCATTCGTGAGATACTCTCTATCAATTAAATCATGATCAGAACCACAAGCGCTGGGCTATCATATCATTCGTGAGATACTCTCTATCAATGAAATCATGATCAGAACCACAAGCGCTGGGCTATCATATCATTCGTGAGATACTCTCTATCAATGTAATCATGATCAGAACCACAAGCGCTGGGCTATCATATCATTCGTGAGATACTCTCTATCAATGAAATCATGATCAGAACCACAAGCGCTGGGCTATCATATCATTCGTGAGATACTCTCTATCAATGTAATCATGATCAGAACCACAAGCGCTGGGCTATCATATCATTCGTGAGATACTCTCTATCAATGAAATCATGATCAGAACCACAAGCGCTGGGCTATCATATCATTCGTGAGATACTCTCTATCAATGTAATCATGATCAGAACCACAAGCGCTGGGCTATCATATCATTCGTGAGATACTCTCTATCAATGTAATCATGATCAGAACCACAAGCGCTGGGCTATCATATCATTCGTGAGATACTCTCTATCAATGTAATCATGATCTCTATCATATCATTCGTGAGATATAGTTGTAGCTAGAATATTGCTACACAGAAAAGTAAAGTTCACAATGGGAAGATTTAAATGATTTGTTTTGTGGTAAAGTTGAGTTCTCACCCAACCCTGGTTGTTAATTTTCAGATGTAGATTAAGGTATGAAGCAGACCTAGTGGTATGTTGTATTTCTTATCTAGAGTTTAATGGGATAAATGTGATCAACATATAGTAAGTGGCTGTAACAATGTGTGTTGCACTGTGATTTATTCGCGTCATACGCACTAAATTTGATATCGACGTTTTTATTATACATAAATTGTGTTTTCATTAGATCATACCATTAATATGATAATTCTGTGATACATCCGTTGTTATTAAGTACACCCAATAAATAATGGTAGGAAATCGTACGTGGTTTTCATATCTACATCTCCACCAATTGTGTCGAAATATATTAGTTCAAATGAAGATAACAATGAATATAACTACAGCTTCATGACATACCTGAAACCATATTTTCTGACTAAACAAGGATGATTTGGACCAGACAGGTTTATAATATCTAGCTGCTATGATAGCTATACCAGTACAGAATATCCATGAGATGATCATCAAACAAGCTGTAAAATATAATATTAATAAGCAAGGATATGGATGTAAATGAACATGAGAGACTGTCCAACTTTATACTTAGACATAAATTATTGTAAATGAACATGAGAGACTGTCCAACTTTATACTTAGACATAAATTATAGTAAATGAACATGAGAGACTGTCCAACTTTATACTTAGACATAAATTATAGTAAATGAACATGAGAGACTGTCCAAATTTATACTTAGACATAAATTATAGTAAATGAACATGAGAGACTGTCCAACATTACACTTAAACATAAATTACAGTAAATGAACCTGAGAGATTATATTACACTTAGACATACATTAAAGTAAAGGAACATGAGAGACTGTCCAACATTACACTTAGACATACATTAAAGTAAAGGAACCTGAGAGATTATATTACACTTAGACATACATTAAAGTAAAGGAACATGAGAGATTATATAGCATTACACTTAGACATACATTAAAGTAAAGGAACCTGAGAGATTATATTACACTTAGACATACATTAAAGTAAAGGAACATGAGAGATTATATAGCATTACACTTAGACATACATTAAAGTAAAGGAACCTGAGAGATTATATTACACTTAGACATACATTAAAGTAAAGGAACATGAGAGATTATATAGCATTACACTTAGACATACATTAAAGTAAAGGAACATGAGAGATTATATTACACTTAGACATACATTAAAGTAAAGGAACCTGAGAGATTATATTACACTTAGACATACATTAAAGTAAAGGAACATGAGAGATTATATAGCATTACACTTAGACATACATTAAAGTAAAGGAACCTGAGAGATTATATTACACTTAGACATACATTAAAGTAAAGGAACCTGAGAGATTATATTACACTTAGACATACATTAAAGTAAAGGAACCTGAGAGATTATATTACACTTAGACATACATTAAAGTAAAGGAACATGAGAGATTATATTACACTTAGACATACATTAAAGTAAAGGAACCTGAGAGATTATATTACACTTAGACATACATTAAAGTAAAGGAACCTAAGAGATTATATTACACTTAGACATACATTAAAGTAAATGAACCTGAGAGATTATATTACACTCAGACATACATTAAAGTAAAGGAACCTGAGAGATTATATTACACTTAGACATACATTAAAGTAAAGGAACCTGAGAGATTATATAGCATTACACTTAGACATACATTAAAGTAAAGGAACCTGAGAGATTATATAGCATTACACTTAGACATACATTAAAGTAAAGGAACCTGAGAGATTATATAGCATTACACTTAGACATACATTAAAGTAAAGGAACCTGAGAGATTATATTACACTTAGACATACATTAAAGTAAAGGAACCTGAGAGATTATATTACACTTAGACATACATTAAAGTAAAGGAACCTGAGAGATTATATTACACTTAGACATACATTAAAGTAAAGGAACCTGAGAGATTATATTACACTTAGACATACATTAAAGTAAAGGAACCTGAGAGATTATATTACACTTAGACATACATTAAAGTAAAGGAACCTGAGAGATTATATTACACTTAGACATACATTAAAGTAAAGGAACCTGAGAGATTATATTACACTTAGACATACATTAAAGTAAAGGAACATGAGAGATTATATAGCATTACACTTAGACATACATTAAAGTAAAGGAACCTGAGAGATTATATTACACTTAGACATACATTAAAGTAAAGGAACCTGAGAGATTATATTACACTTAGACATACATTAAAGTAAAGGAACCTGAGAGATTATATTACACTTAGACATACATTAAAGTAAAGGAACCTGAGAGATTATATTACACTTAGACATACATTAAAGTAAAGGAACCTGAGAGATTATATTACACTTAGATATACATTAAAGTAAAGGAACCTGAGAGATTATATTACACTTAGACATACATTAAAGTAAAGGAACCTGAGAGATTATATAGCATTACACTTAGACATACATTAAAGTAAAGGAACCTGAGAGATTATATTACACTTAGACATACATTAAAGTAAAGGAACCTGAGAGATTATATTACACTTAGACATACATTAAAGTAAAGGAACCTGAGAGATTATATAGCATTACACTTAGACATACATTAAAGTAAAGGAACCTGAGAGATTATATTACACTTAGACATACATTAAAGTAAAGGAACATGAGAGATTATATTACACTTAGATGTACATTAAAGTAAAGGAACATGAGAGATTATATTACACTTAGACATACATTAAAGTAAAGGAACATGAGAGATTATATTACACTTAGACATACATTAAAGTAAAGGAACCTGAGAGATTATATTACACTTAGACATACATTAAAGTAAAGGAACCTGAGAGATTATATAGCATTACACTTAGACATACATTAAAGTAAAGGAACCTGAGAGATTATATTACACTTAGACATACATTAAAGTAAAGGAACCTGAGAGATTATATTACACTTAGACATACATTAAAGTAAAGGAACCTGAGAGATTATATTACACTTAGACATACATTAAAGTAAAGGAACATGAGAGATTATATTACACTTAGACATACATTAAAGTAAAGGAACCTGAGAGATTATATTACACTTAGACATACATTAAAGTAAAGGAACCTGAGAGATTATATTACACTTAGACATACATTAAAGTAAAGGAACCTGAGAGATTATATTACACTTAGACATACATTAAAGTAAAGGAACCTGAGAGATTATATTACACTTAGACTTACATTAAAGTAAAGGAACCTGAGAGATTATATTACACTTAGACATACATTAAAGTAAAGGAACCTGAGAGATTATATTACACTTAGACATACATTAAAGTAAAGGAACCTGAGAGATTATATTACACTTAGACATACATTAAAGTAAAGGAACCTGAGAGATTATATAGCATTACACTTAGACATACATTAAAGTAAAGGAACCTGAGAGATTATATTACACTTAGACATACATTAAAGTAAAGGAACATGAGAGATTATATTACACTTAGACATACATTAAAGTAAAGGAACATGAGAGATTATATTACACTTAGACATACATTAAAGTAAAGGAACCTGAGAGATTATATTACACTTAGACATACATTAAAGTAAAGGAACCTGAGAGATTATATTACACTTAGACATACATTAAAGTAAAGGAACCTGAGAGATTATATTACACTTAGACATACATTAAATTAAAGGAACCTGAGAGATTATATTACACTTAGACATACATTAAAGTAAAGGAACCTGAGAGATTATATTACACTTAGACATACATTAAAGTAAAGGAACCTGAGAGATTATATTACACTTAGACATACATTAAAGTAAAGGAACCTGAGAGATTATATTACACTTAGACATACATTAAAGTAAAGGAACCTGAGAGATTATATTACACTTAGACATACATTAAAGTAAAGGAACCTGAGAGATTATATTACACTTAGACATACATTAAAGTAAAGGAACCTGAGAGATTATATTACACTTAGACATACATTAAAGTAAAGGAACCTGAGAGATTATATTACACTTAGACATACATTAAAGTAAAGGAACCTGAGAGATTATATTACACTTAGACATACATTAAAGTAAAGGAACCTGAGAGATTATATTACACTTAGACATACATTAAAGTAAAGGAACCTGAGAGATTATATTACACTTAGACATACATTAAAGTAAAGGAACCTGAGAGATTATATTACACTTAGACATACATTAAAGTAAAGGAACCTGAGAGATTATATTACACTTAGACATACATTAAAGTAAAGGAACATGAGAGATTATATAGCATTACACTTAGACATACATTAAAGTAAAGGAACCTGAGAGATTATATTACACTTAGACATACATTAAAGTAAAGGAACCTGAGAGATTATATTACACTTAGACATACATTAAAGTAAAGGAACCTGAGAGATTATATTACACTTAGACATACATTAAAGTAAAGGAACCTGAGAGATTATATAGCATTACACTTAGACATACATTAAAGTAAAGGAACCTGAGAGATTATATTACACTTAGACATACATTAAAGTAAAGGAACATGAGAGATTATATTACACTTAGACATACATTAAAGTAAAGGAACCTGAGAGATTATATTACACTTAGACATACATTAAAGTAAAGGAACCTGAGAGATTATATTACACTTAGACATACATTAAAGTAAAGGAACCTGAGAGATTATATTACACTTAGATATACATTAAAGTAAAGGAACCTGAGAGATTATATTACACTTAGACATACATTAAAGTAAAGGAACCTGAGAGATTATATAGCATTACACTTAGACATACATTAAAGTAAAGGAACCTGAGAGATTATATTACACTTAGACATACATTAAAGTAAAGGAACCTGAGAGATTATATTACACTTAGACATACATTAAAGTAAAGGAACCTGAGAGATTATATAGCATTACACTTAGACATACATTAAAGTAAAGGAACCTGAGAGATTATATTACACTTAGACATACATTAAAGTAAAGGAACATGAGAGATTATATTACACTTAGATGTACATTAAAGTAAAGGAACATGAGAGATTATATTACACTTAGACATACATTAAAGTAAAGGAACATGAGAGATTATATTACACTTAGACATACATTAAAGTAAAGGAACCTGAGAGATTATATTACACTTAGACATACATTAAAGTAAAGGAACCTGAGAGATTATATAGCATTACACTTAGACATACATTAAAGTAAAGGAACCTGAGAGATTATATTACACTTAGACATACATTAAAGTAAAGGAACCTGAGAGATTATATTACACTTAGACATACATTAAAGTAAAGGAACCTGAGAGATTATATTACACTTAGACATACATTAAAGTAAAGGAACATGAGAGATTATATTACACTTAGACATACATTAAAGTAAAGGAACCTGAGAGATTATATTACACTTAGACATACATTAAAGTAAAGGAACCTGAGAGATTATATTACACTTAGACATACATTAAAGTAAAGGAACCTGAGAGATTATATTACACTTAGACATACATTAAAGTAAAGGAACCTGAGAGATTATATTACACTTAGACATACATTAAAGTAAAGGAACCTGAGAGATTATATTACACTTAGACATACATTAAAGTAAAGGAACCTGAGAGATTATATTACACTTAGACATACATTAAAGTAAAGGAACCTGAGAGATTATATTACACTTAGACATACATTAAAGTAAAGGAACCTGAGAGATTATATAGCATTACACTTAGACATACATTAAAGTAAAGGAACCTGAGAGATTATATTACACTTAGACATACATTAAAGTAAAGGAACATGAGAGATTATATTACACTTAGACATACATTAAAGTAAAGGAACATGAGAGATTATATTACACTTAGACATACATTAAAGTAAAGGAACCTGAGAGATTATATTACACTTAGACATACATTAAAGTAAAGGAACCTGAGAGATTATATTACACTTAGACATACATTAAAGTAAAGGAACCTGAGAGATTATATTACACTTAGACATACATTAAATTAAAGGAACCTGAGAGATTATATTACACTTAGACATACATTAAAGTAAAGGAACCTGAGAGATTATATTACACTTAGACATACATTAAAGTAAAGGAACCTGAGAGATTATATTACACTTAGACATACATTAAAGTAAAGGAACCTGAGAGATTATATTACACTTAGACATACATTAAAGTAAAGGAACCTGAGAGATTATATTACACTTAGACATACATTAAAGTAAAGGAACCTGAGAGATTATATTACACTTAGACATACATTAAAGTAAAGGAACCTGAGAGATTATATTACACTTAGACATACATTAAAGTAAAGGAACCTGAGAGATTATATTACACTTAGACATACATTAAAGTAAAGGAACCTGAGAGATTATATTACACTTAGACATACATTAAAGTAAAGGAACCTGAGAGATTATATTACACTTAGACATACATTAAAGTAAAGGAACCTGAGAGATTATATTACACTTAGACATACATTAAAGTAAAGGAACCTGAGAGATTATATTACACTTAGACATACATTAAAGTAAAGGAACCTGAGAGATTATATTACACTTAGACATACATTAAAGTAAAGGAACCTGAGAGATTATATTACACTTAGACATACATTAAAGTAAAGGAACCTGAGAGATTATATTACACTTAGACATACATTAAAGTAAAGGAACCTGAGAGATTATATTACACTTAGACATACATTAAAGTAAAGGAACCTGAGAGATTATATTACACTTAGACATACATTAAAGTAAAGGAACCTGAGAGATTATATTACACTTAGACATACATTAAAGTAAAGGAACCTGAGAGATTATATTACACTTAGACATACATTAAAGTAAAGCAACCTGAGAGATTATATTACACTTTGACATACATTAAAGTAAAGGAACCTGAGAGATTATATTACACTTAGACATACATTAAAGTAAAGGAACCTGAGAGATTATATTACACTTAGACATACATTAAAGTAAAGGAACCTGAGAGATTATATTACACTTAGACATACATTAAAGTAAAGGAACCTGAGAGATTATATTACACTTAGACATACATTAAAGTAAAGGAACCTGAGAGATTATATTACACTTAGACATACATTAAAGTAAAGGAACCTGAGAGATTATATTACACTTAGACATACATTAAAGTAAAGGAACATGAGAGATTATATAGCATTACACTTAGACATACATTAAAGTAAAGGAACCTGAGAGATTATATTACACTTAGACATACATTAAAGTAAAGGAACCTGAGAGATTATATTACACTTAGACATACATTAAAGTAAAGGAACCTGAGAGATTATATTACACTTAGACATACATTAAAGTAAAGGAACCTGAGAGATTATATTACACTTAGACATACATTAAAGTAAAGGAACATGAGAGATTATATAGCATTACACTTAGACATACATTAAAGTAAAGGAACCTGAGAGATTATATTACACTTAGACATACATTAAAGTAAAGGAACCTGAGAGATTATATTACACTTAGACATACATTAAAGTAAAGGAACCTGAGAGATTATATTACACTTAGACATACATTAAAGTAAAGGAACCTGAGAGATTATATTACACTTAGACATACATTAAAGTAAAGGAACCTGAGAGATTATATTACACTTAGACATAAATTAAAGTAAAGGAACCTGAGAGATTATATTACACTTAGACATACATTAAAGTAAAGGAACCTGAGAGATTATATTACACTTAGACATACATTAAAGTAAAGGAACCTGAGAGATTATATTACACTTAGACATACATTATAGTAAAGGAACCTGAGAGATTATATTACACTTAGACATACATTAAAGTAAAGGAACCTGAGAGATTATATTACACTTAGACATACATTATAGTAAAGGAACCTGAGAGATTATATTACACTTAGACATACATTAAAGTAAAGGAACCTGAGAGATTATATTACACTTAGACATACATTAAAGTAAAGGAACGGTGTGTTAAATTGTATTCCTGAAGTACAAAGTAAATGTACTAATGAAACATAAACATGATAGACCTATCTGATGAAAAGTATAAAATAATGTATTACATGATATATCACAAAAAACATGAAAAGTCCTTCATGTACAACTATCTGGAGATATCATTTTATAATACATGTGTCTTAGTTTTTTTTTCTTGGTGAGATTTCAAATAAATTTAAATAAAATCTTACATATACCACTTCGGTTGTGTTTATAAACATTGTTTTCTATATTACATTTAAAAGCTTGAATTTTTCTAAATTACAAATACTTAAATACAAAGGATACTTATGTGTGCAACATTCAATAAGGAATCTTGAATTATCAAAATATAGATCTTGTAATTTGTCAAGCTGTCTCAAAGTACAATTTAAATTTTTTTTCTGTGTAATTGATTAAGGTGTCTGATAGGTGTTTTTTTTATGTATTAAGACTAGACCGATAAGTTGTCATTAGTAGTAATTTACCGTGAATTTTGACTAGAGGGTATTTGGCTGTGTCGCCTATGACTTGTACCGACTGGAAATCTGCTTTTCCTGGAGTAACTTTGGGATTTTCCCCGTGAATACCAATTACATTTCCTGAAAATAAATAGCGGTATAAAGCTGTTAAATTCAATTATAACAATAAAAAAAAAAAAAAAACTATTATAAAAAAAAGAAAAACACACAAAAGCACCTCCCCCCCCAAACCCCCCCCCCCCCCCCCAAAAAAAAACTATACCAATATATTTTTAAAAATGCGATTTCGATTTTTAGCACTTAGAGTTTATGTATCTCAAATATTTAAGGATTGATCGCAATTTTTGTTCGGTTCATGAAGAAATAACCTCAATCAGATTGTACACACCGGGTAACCCGGGTTACGCAAGGGTGTGTACAACCTGATTGAGGTTATTTCGAATGAACCGAACAAATAATTTCGATCAATCCTTATATATTAATTCAAACTTTTTTTGCTATGATATTGAAAAATATTTTTATTTTTCAAAATAAGGCAAATAATCGGAAATAAATTTAAATAACCCCCAAAGGAGCCTCCCGATGACAACGACACGCGACGCCTTGAGAACGACGTCTATTTTTAGATTCCGTTCATTGACAAATAACCTCAACTTTTTAAACCAATCAAAACACGTATAAAATGATATGTGACTCTAAAAATAATTTATTTGCTATTAAACAGGTTAGTTTTAAAAAAACATATATGTCATGCCTCATGAAAAAATATTCTTACCTGCATAAGCTGGTCCAGTCCCAAATATAATATTGTAATCATTTTCAAGATCTACAAATAGTGATTTGGTTGCTTGCCTCTTCCTTCTGGACATGCGCTTGTCCTTTGAAAAACTGCATTTAAAAATTCCATTTTGAATTGTGACAACTTCATTCGAAAGACCGGCTTTACTCTATAAAGATATATTAAAAATCTAAGCTTGCATTCTGAGAAGTCGTTAAGTCCTAATGAACTAGACATAAAATATTCATCAATAACTCATATCTAAATAAACAGTCCGTGTTATGGTATTAAAATGATTTATATGATACAATTTACAGTTCCTACATTATGTAATTATTATCAAAACTAAGGTTCTTCTCCTTGAGGAATTGGTGACCTCATCTGATGTTGGTCATCCTGTTTAGGCCTTTTGGTTTTATTGCTCCAAACACTATAAATTATTTGGCTTTCCAATCTTTCGATTTTGAGCGTACTTGAGGAAATTTATTCCAGAAAGCGTCGTGCGCACTAAGTTGATATCTACGTTATTATTTTTTTATTTAATATATTTATCATTGAAATTTAGAGTTCCCAAAATGATGTAATTATAATTAAAACAAAGGTTCATATCCTTCTGACGTAACACAAGACGACTCTGACGTAATACAAGACGACATTGACGTAACATAAGACGACTCTGACGTAACACAAGACGACTTTGACGTAATACAAGACGACTCTGACGTAACACAAGACGACTTTGACGTGACACAAGACGACTTTGACGTAACACAAGACGACTTTGACGTAACACAAGACAACTCTGACGTAATACAAGACGACTTTGACGTAACACAAGACGACTCTGACGTAACACAAGACGACTTTGACGTAACACAAGACAACTCTGACGTAATACAAGACGAGTTTGACGTAACACAAGACGACTCTGACGTAACACAAGACGACTTTGACGTAACACAAGACAACTCTGACGTAATACAAGACGACTTTGACGTAACATAAGACGACTCTGACGTAACACAAGACGACTTTGACGTAACACAAGACGACTTTGACGTAACACAAGACGACTTTGACGTAACACAAGACAACTCTGACGTAACACAAGACGACTTTGACGTAACATAAGACGACTCTGACGTAACATAAGACGACTCTGACGTAACACAAGACGACTTTGACGTAACACAAGACGACTTTGACGTAACACAAGACGACTCTGACGTAATACAAGACGACTTTGACGTAACATAAGACGACTCTGACGTAACACAAGACGACTTTGACGTAATACAAGACGACTCTGACGTAACACAAGACGACTTTGACGTAACACAAGACGACTTTGACGTAACACAAGACGACTTTGACGTAACATAAGACGACTCTGACGTAACACAAGACGACTTTGACGTAATACAAGACGACTCTGACGTAACACAAGACGACTCTGACGTAATACAAGACGACTTTGACGTAATACAAGACGACTCTGACGTAACACAAGACAACTCTGACGTAATACAAGACGACTTTGACGTAATACAAGACGACTCTGACGTAACACAAGACGACTCTGACGTAACATAAGATGACTTTGTCTTGTTTAGGTCCTTTGCTTTTCTTGCTCACAAAGACTTAAATTATGTGACTTTCGTTTTGCTTTGAACTTACTTAATGGTGGTTATTCCGCGAAATTTGATATTTATCTTTTATTGTAAAGTGTTTAGATAACTAATAATTGCTTTACTCGTCGTCTTTTCATTATGTTAATGTGTATTGTTTGCTTTATTCATCATCTTTTCATTATATTAATTTGTATTGTTTGCTTTATTCATCATCTTTTCATTATATTAATTTGTATTGTTTGCTTTATTCATCGTCTTTTCATTATGTTAATGTGCATTGTTTGCTTTATTTATCGTCTTTTCATTATATTAATGTGCATTGTTTGCTTTACGCGTCGTCTTTTCATTATATTAATTTGCATTGTTTGCTTTATTCATCGTCTTTTCATTATATTAATGTGTATTGTTTGCTTTATTCATCGTCTGTTCCTTTACATATAAAATCCTGTTTCATATAATATCTTTCTCCTGTTTCATATAATATCTTTCTCCTGTTTCATATAATATCTTTCTCCTGTTTCATATGATATCTTTCTCCTGTTTCATATGATATCTTTATCCTGTTTCATATGATATCTTTCTCCTGTTTCATATACATTTTGTAATATCTTTCTCCTGTTTCATATGATATCTTTCTCCCTATGCATTAGTAAATGATACATGCCACATTGACTATCAGAATATATCAGTGTGAACAATTATTTCACGAGAAATGTATGACACCAATAAAAGAACTGTTTCTATATATTAGTTTGTGTCTTAGCATAAAGTTGGATAGTCTCTCATGGTCATTTACATTCATATATTTTCTTATCATGTGTAGAGAAGTCAATATTGGTTTAAGGAGTAAATATTGAGTACATGGATCTAATTAATAAACCTTTGACAATAAGAACTGTTACAACTATGTAGGAGTAACCCGACTTCTGACGTCTATCAGTTGTTCCACCGGTGTCAAATATCTTATCTGAACTATATTGACATGACAATACTTAAAACAATACAAATTAATATAATGAAAAGACGATGAATAAAGCAAACAATGCAAATTAATATAATGAAAAGACGATAAATAAAGCAAACAATACACATTAATATAATGAAAAGAGAGAAAGATATTATATGAAACAGGAGAAAGATATTATATGAAACAGGAGAAAGATAGTATATGAAACAGGAGAAAGATATCATATGAAACAGGAGAAAGATAGTATATGAAACAGGAGAAGGATATCATATGAAACAGGAGAAAGATATCATATGAAACAGGAGAAAGATAGTATATGAAACAGGAGAAAGATATTATATGAAACAGGAGAAAGATAGTATATGAAACAGGAGAAAGATATCATATGAAACAGGAGAAAGATATTATATGAAACAGGAGAAAGATATTATATGAAACAGGAGCAAGATATTATATGAAACAGGATAAAGATATTATATGAAACAGGAGAAGGATATTATATGAAACAGGAGACAGATATTATATGAAACAGGATAAAGATATTATATGAAACAGGAGAAGGATATTATATGAAACAGGAGAAAGATATTATATGAAACAGGAGAAAGATATTATATGAAACAGGAGAAAGATATTATATGAAACAGGAGAAAGATATTATATGAAACAGGAGAAAGATAGTATATAAAACAGGAGAAAGATATTATATGAAACAGGTGACAGATATTATATGAAACAGGATAAAGATATTATATGAAACAGGAGAAGGATATTATATGAAACAGGAGAAAGATATTATATGAAACAGGAGAAAGATATTATATGAAACAGGAGAAAGATAGTATATGAAACAGGAGAAAGATATCATATGAAACAGGAGAAAGATAGTATATGAAACAGGAGAAAGATATCATATGAAACAGGAGAAAGATATTATAAGAAACAGGAGAAAGATAGTATATGAAACAGGAGAAAGATATCATATGAAACAGGAGAAAGATATTATATGAAACAGGAGAAAGATATTATATGAAACAGGAGAAGGATATTATATGAAACAGGAGAAAGATATTATATGAAACAGGAGAAAGATATTATATGAAACAGGAGAAATATAGTATATAAAACAGGAGAAAGATATTATATGAAACAGGAGACAGATATTATATGAAACAAGAGAAAGATATTATATGAAACAGGAGAAGGATATTATATGAAACAGGAGAAAGATATTATATGAAACAGGAGAAAGATAGTATATGAAACAGGAGAAAGATAGTTTATGAAACAGGAGAAAGATATCATATGACACAGGAGAAAGATATTATATGAAACAGGAGAAAGATATCATATGAAACAGGAGAAAGATATTATATGAAACAGGAGAAAGATATTATATGAAACAGGATAAAGATATTATATGAAACTGGAGAAGGATATTATATGAAACAGGAGAAAGATATTATATGAAACAGGAGAAAGATATTATATGAAACAGGAGAAAGATATTCTATGAAACAGGAGAAAGATAGTATATGAAACAGGAGAAAGATATCATATGAAACAGGAGAAAGATAGTATATGAAACAGGAGAAGGATATCATATGAAACAGGAGAAAGATATCATATGAAACAGGAGAAAGATATTATATGAAACAGGAGAAAGATATTATATGAAACAGGAGAAAGATAGTATATGAAACAGGAGAAAGATATCATATGAAACAGGAGAAAGATAGTATATGAAACAGGAGAAAGATATTATATGAAACAGGAGAAAGATATTATATGAAACAGGAGAAAGATATTATATGAAACAGGAGAAAGATATTATATGAAACAGGAGAAAGATAGTATATAAAATAGGAGAAAGATATTATATGAAACAGGAGACAGATATTATATGAAACAGGATAAAGATATTATATGAAACAGGAGAAGGATATTATATGAAACAGGAGAAAGATATTATATGAAACAGGAGAAAGATATTATATGAAACAGGAGAAAGATATTATATGAAACAGGAGAAAGATAGTATATGAAACAGGAGAAAGATATCATATGAAACAGGAGAAAGATAGTATATGAAACAGGAGAAAGATATCATATGAAACAGGAGAAAGATATTATATGAAACAGGAGAAAGATAGTATATGAAACAGGAGAAAGATATCATATGAAACAGGAGAAAGATATTATATGAAACAGGAGAAAGATATTATATGCAACAGGAGAAAGATATTATATGAAACAGGAGAAAGATATTATATGAAACAGGAGAAAGATATTATATGAAACAGGAGAAAGATAGTATATAAAACAGGAGAAAGATATTATATGAAACAGGAGACAGATATTATATGAAACAAGAGAAAGATATTATATGAAACAGGAGAAGGATATTATATGAAACAGGAGAAAGATATTATATGAAACAGGAGAAAGATAGTATATGAAACAGGAGAAAGATAGTTTATGAAACAGGAGAAAGATATCATATGACACAGGAGAAAGATATTATATGAAACAGGAGAAAGATATTATATGAAACAGGAGAAAGATATTATATGAATCAGGAGAAAGATATTATATGAAACAGGAGAAAGATATCATATGAAACAGGAGAAAGATATTATATGAAACAGGAGAAAGATATCATATGAAACAGGAGAAAGATATCATATGATACAGGAGAAAGATAGTATATAAAACAGGAGAAAGATATTATATGAAACAGGAGAAAGATATTATATGAAACAGGATAAAGATATTATATGAAACTGGAGAAGGATATTATATGAAACAGGAGAAAGATATTATATGAAACAGGAGAAAGATATTATATGAAACAGGAGAAAGATATTCTATGAAACAGGAGAAAGATAGTATATGAAACAGGAGAAAGATATTATATGAAACAGGAGAAAGATATTATATGAATCAGGAGAAAGATATTATATGAAACAGGAGAAAGATATCATATGAAACAGGAGAAAGATATTATATGAAACAGGAGAAAGATATCATATGAAACAGGAGAAAGATATCATATGATACAGGAGAAAGATAGTATATAAAACAGGAGAAAGATATTATATGAAACAGGAGAAAGATATTATATGAAACAGGATAAAGATATTATATGAAACTGGAGAAGGATATTATATGAAACAGGAGAGAGATATTATATGAAACAGGAGAAAGATATTATATGAAACAGGAGAAAGATATTCTATGAAACAGGAGAAAGATAGTATATGAAACAGGAGAAAGATATCATATGAAACAGGAGAAAGATAGTATATGAAACAGGAGAAAGATATCATATGAAACAGGAGAAAGATATTATATGAAACAGGAGAAAGATAGTATATGAAACAGGAGAAAGATATCATATGAAACAGGAGAAAGATATTATATGAAACAGGAGAAAGATATTATATGAAACAGGAGAAAGATATTATATGAAACAGGAGAAAGATATTATATGAAACAGGAGAAAGATAGTATATAAAACAGGAGAAAGATATTATATGAAACAGGAGAAAGATATTATATGAAACAGGATAAAGATATTATATGAAACAGGAGAAAGATATTATATGAAACAGGAGAAAGATATTATATGAAACAGGAGAAGGATATTATATGAAACAGGAGAAAGATATTATATGAAACAGGAGAAAGATATTATATGAAACAGGAGAAATATAGTATATAAAACAGGAGAAAGATATTATATGAAACAGGAGACAGATATTATATGAAACAAGAGAAAGATATTATATGAAACAGGAGAAGGATATTATATGAAACAGGAGAAAGATATTATATGAAACAGGAGAAAGATAGTATATGAAACAGGAGAAAGATAGTTTATGAAACAGGAGAAAGATATCATATGACACAGGAGAAAGATATTATATGAAACAGGAGAAAGATATCATATGAAACAGGAGAAAGATATTATATGAAACAGGAGAAAGATATTATATGAAACAGGATAAAGATATTATATGAAACTGGAGAAGGATATTATATGAAACAGGAGAAAGATATTATATGAAACAGGAGAAAGATATTATATGAAACAGGAGAAAGATATTCTATGAAACAGGAGAAAGATAGTATATGAAACAGGAGAAAGATATCATATGAAACAGGAGAAAGATAGCATATGAAACAGGAGAAGGATATCATATGAAACAGGAGAAAGATATCATATGAAACAGGAGAAAGATATTATATGAAACAGGAGAAAGATATTATATGAAACAGGAGAAAGATAGTATATGAAACAGGAGAAAGATATCATATGAAACAGGAGAAAGATAGTATATGAAACAGGAGAAAGATATTATATGAAACAGGAGAAAGATATTATATGAAACAGGAGAAAGATATTATATGAAACAGGAGAAAGATATTATATGAAACAGGAGAAAGATAGTATATAAAATAGGAGAAAGATATTATATGAAACAGGAGACAGATATTATATGAAACAGGATAAAGATATTATATGAAACAGGAGAAGGATATTATATGAAACAGGAGAAAGATATTATATGAAACAGGAGAAAGATATTATATGAAACAGGAGAAAGATATTATATGAAACAGGAGAAAGATAGTATATGAAACAGGAGAAAGATATCATATGAAACAGGAGAAAGATAGTATATGAAACAGGAGAAAGATATCATATGAAACAGGAGAAAGATATTATATGAAACAGGAGAAAGATAGTATATGAAACAGGAGAAAGATATCATATGAAACAGGAGAAAGATATTATATGAAACAGGAGAAAGATATTATATGCAACAGGAGAAAGATATTATATGAAACAGGAGAAAGATATTATATGAAACAGGAGAAAGATATTATATGAAACAGGAGAAAGATAGTATATAAAACAGGAGAAAGATATTATATGAAACAGGAGACAGATATTATATGAAACAAGAGAAAGATATTATATGAAACAGGAGAAGGATATTATATGAAACAGGAGAAAGATATTATATGAAACAGGAGAAAGATAGTATATGAAACAGGAGAAAGATAGTTTATGAAACAGGAGAAAGATATCATATGACACAGGAGAAAGATATTATATGAAACAGGAGAAAGATATTATATGAAACAGGAGAAAGATATTATATGAATCAGGAGAAAGATATTATATGAAACAGGAGAAAGATATCATATGAAACAGGAGAAAGATATTATATGAAACAGGAGAAAGATATCATATGAAACAGGAGAAAGATATCATATGATACAGGAGAAAGATAGTATATAAAACAGGAGAAAGATATTATATGAAACAGGAGAAAGATATTATATGAAACAGGATAAAGATATTATATGAAACTGGAGAAGGATATTATATGAAACAGGAGAAAGATATTATATGAAACAGGAGAAAGATATTATATGAAACAGGAGAAAGATATTCTATGAAACAGGAGAAAGATAGTATATGAAACAGGAGAAAGATATCATATGAAACAGGAGAAAGATAGTATATGAAACAGGAGAAAGATATCATATGAAACAGGAGAAAGATATTATATGAAACAGGAGAAAGATAGTATATGAAACAGGAGAAAGATATCATATGAAACAGGAGAAAGATATTATATGAAACAGGAGAAAGATATTATATGAAACAGGAGAAAGATATTATATGAAACAGGAGAAAGATATTATATGAAACAGGAGAAAGATAGTATATAAAACAGGAGAAAGATATTATATGAAACAGGAGAAAGATATTATATGAAACAGGATAAAGATATTATATGAAACAGGAGAAAGATATTATATGAAACAGGAGAAAGATATTATATGAAACAGGAGAAAGATAGTATATAAAACAGGAGAAAGATATTATATGAAACAGGAGAAAGATATTATATGAAACAGGAGAAAGATATTATATGAAACAGGAGAAAGATAGTATATAAAACAGGAGAAAGATATTATATGAAACAGGAGACAGATATTATATGAAACAAGAGAAAGATATTATATGAAACAGGAGAAGGATATTATATGAAACAGGAGAAAGATATTATATGAAACAGGAGAAAGATAGTATATGAAACAGGAGAAAGATAGTTTATGAAACAGGAGAAAGATATCATATGACACAGGAGAAAGATATTATATGAAACAGGAGAAAGATATTATATGAAACAGGAGAAAGATGTTATATGAATCAGGAGAAAGATATTATATGAAACAGGAGAAAGATATCATATGAAACAGGAGAAAGATATTATATGAAACAGGAGAAAGATATTATATGAAACAGGAGAAGGATATTATATGAAACAGGAGAAAGATATTATATGAAACAGGAGAAAGATAGTATATAAAACAGGAGAAAGATAGTTTATGAAACAGGAGAAAGATATCATATGACACAGGAGAAAGATATTATATGAAACAGGAGAAAGATATTATATGAAACAGGAGAAAGATATTATATGAATCAGGAGAAAGATATTATATGAAACAGGAGAAAGATATCATATGAAACAGGAGAAAGATATTATATGAAACAGGAGAAAGATAGTATATGAAACAGGAGAAAGATATCATATGATACAGGAGAAAGATAGTATATGAAACAGGAGAAAGATATTATATGAAACAGGAGAAAGATATTATATGAAACAGGAGAAAGATATCATATGAAACAGGAGAAAGATATTATATGAAACAGGAGAAAGATATCATATGAAACAGGAGAAAGATATTATATGAAACAGGAGAAAGATATCATATAAAACAGGAGAAAGATATTATATGAAACAGGAGAAAGATATTATATGAAACAGGATAAAGATATTATATGAAACTGGAGAAGGATATTATATGAAACAGGAGAAAGATATTATATGAAACAGGAGAAAGATATTATATGAAACAGGAGAAAGATATTATATGAAACAGGAGAAAGATATCATATGAAACAGGAGAAGGATATTATATGAAACAGGATAAAGATATTACATGAAACAGGAGAAAGATATTACAAAATGTATATGAAACAGGAGAAAGATATCATATGAAACAGGATAAAGATATCATATGAAACAGGAGAAAGATATCATATGAAACAGGAGAAAGATATTATATGAAACAGGAGAAAGATATTATATGAAACAGGAGAAAGATATTATATGAAACAGGAGAAAGATATTATATGAAACAGGAGAAAGATAGTATATGAAACAGGAGAAAGATATCATATGAAACAGGAGAAAGATAGTATATGAAACAGGAGAAGGATATCATATGAAACAGGAGAAAGATATCATATGAAACAGGAGAAAGATATTATATGAAACAGGAGAAAGATATTATATGAAACAGGAGAAAGATAGTATATGAAACAGGAGAAAGATATTATATGAAACAGGAGAAAGATATTATATGAAACAGGATAAAGATAGTATATAAAACAGGAGAAAGATATCATATGAAACAGGAGACAGATATTATATGAAACAGGAGACAGATATTATATGAAACAGGATAAAGATAGTATATGAAACAGGAGAAAGATATTATATGAAACAGGAGAAAGATAGTATATGAAACAGGAGAAAGATAGTATATGAAACAGGAGAAAGATATTATATGAAACAGGAGAAAGATATTATATGAAACAGGAGAAAGATATTATATGAATCAGGAGAAAGATATTATATGAAACAGGAGAAAGATATCATATGAAACAGGAGAAAGATATTATATGAAACAGGAGAAAGATATTATATGAAACAGGAGAAAGATATCATATGATACAGGAGAAAGATAGTATATGAAACAGGAGAAAGATATTATATGAAATAGGAGAAAGATATTATATGAATCAGGAGAAAGATATTATATGAAACAGGAGAAAGATATTATATGAAACAGGAGAAAGATATTATATGAAACAGGAGAAAGATATTATATGAAACAGGATAAAGATATTATATGAAACAGGAGAAAGATATTATATGAAACAGGAGAAAGATATTATATGAAACAGGAGAAAGATAGTATATGAAACAGGAGAAAGATATCATATGATACAGGAGAAAGATAGTATATGAATCAGGAGAAAGATATTATATGAATCAGGAGAAAGATATTATATGAAACAGGAGAAAGATATCATATGAAACAGGAGAAAGATATTATATGAATCAGGAGAAAGATATTATATGAATCAGGAGAAAGATATTATATGAAACAGGAGAAAGATATCATATGAAACAGGAGAAAGATATTATATGAAACAGGAGAAAGATATTATATGAAACAGGAGAAAGATATCATATGAAACAGGAGAAAGATATTATATGAAATAGGAGAAAGATATTATATGAATCAGGAGAAAGATATTATATGAAATAGGAGAAAGATATTATATGAAACAGGAGAAAGATATCATATGAAATAGGAGAAAGATATTATATGAAACAGGAGAAAGATATTATATGAAACAGGATAAAGATATTATATGAAACAGGAGAAAGATATTATATGAAACAGGAGAACGATATTATATGAAACAGGAGAAAGATAGTATATGAAACAGGAGAAAGATATCATATGATACAGGAGAAAGATAGTATATGAATCAGGAGAAAGATATAGTAAGGAGCAGTACATAACATCACAATCTGAATACATAACACAACACTATTGAAACATAATTATAAAAAAAAAAGAAGAAGATTAGGTTATTAAGTGAAACATGATATACATACATTTGTAACTTTAACATTTGACTTTCCATCATTATAACTTCTCTCTATGTCTGTACTACTGCCAACATTAAAACAAGCAACAACTTCATCTTCTCCCTACAATACAAAATGTTTCTGAACACTTAGTAAAATTACTCCGAAAGTTTAACGGTCACCACCATGACTTGGTTCACCGTAACGGAATCTCTGGGTCACAAATACCCACCGGTATATACCCTTTACCGTAATCACAATCCAACCCTTTCCTCATTACCACCGACGTTTTGACAAGAGTAACACGACGGGTGCCACTACAGGAGCAGGAAATGTTTACCTTCGGGAACATCTGAATTCACCACCGTTTATTTTTGGGGTTGGTAGCGTTTTGTATATCATATTTTGTCTTGTTGTCCTTTTTCATTTAACTCTGGTTACTCCATTGGTATATTTGGTATCGCCGGTTGATTTTTGTCCATATTTTCATATTTAATTGTTTTATTGGTACATGTTGTAATTGCATTTTAAACGATTCTTACCCAATAAAATGAACTCATGGCAAAGGAACTTGACTTTGATTTCACATTTTTCTAGCTAGTTTAAAAACAATTAATTCTTACCATTTTTAAATCGCTTGAAAAAGCGATTGCTATCCACTTGTTGTTGGTATCTGCTAGTTTTGTTGACAATTCAAAGTCAACCACATTTCCATTATCCCTCCATGTTACAACATAATTACAGGAGTTACCAGTACAGTCAATAAAGCATCCCTTGGTAGCCCCACACTCAGTATCGTGTGTTAGTGATCCAGAGGGCTGTAATTGTGAGGTAGACAAATATTATATGTTAGTGATCCAGAGGGCTGTAATTGTGAGGTAGACAAATATTATATGTTAGTGATCCAGAGGGCTGTAATTGTGAGGTAGACAAATATTATATGTTAGTGATCCAGAGGGCTGTAATTGTGAGGTAGACAAATATTATATGTTAGTGATCCAGAGGGCTGTAATTATGAGGTAGACAAATATTATATGTTAGTGATCCAGAGGGCTGTAATTGTGAGGTAGACAAATATTATATGTTAGTGATCCAGAAGGCTGTAATTGTGAGGTAGATAAATATTATATGTTAGTGATCCAGAGGGCTGTAATTGTGAGGTAGACAAATATTATATGTTAGTGATCCAGAGGGCTGTAATTGTGAGGTAGACAAATATTATATGTTAGTGATCCAGAGGGCTGTAATTGTGAGGTAGACAAATATTATATGTTAGTGATCCAGAGGGCTGTAATTGTGAGGTAGACAAATATTATATGTTAGTGATCCAGAGGGCTGTAATTGTGAGGTAGACAAATATTATATGTTAGTGATCCAGAGGGCTGTAATTGTGAGGTAGACAAATATTATATGTTAGTGATCCAGAGGGCTGTAATTGTGAGGTAGACAAATATTATATGTTAGTGATCCAGGGGGCTGTAATTGTGAGGTAGACAAATATTATATGATACAATCAAATGAAAAACAATAAATACCACACTGTCAGAACAGTTCCTAAATCTAATATAAAAACAATAAATACCACACTGTCAGAACAGTTCCTAAATCTAATATAAAAACAAAAAATACCACACTGTCAGAACAGTTCCTAAATCTAATATAAAAACAAAAAATACCACACTGTCAGAACAGTTCCTAAATCTAATATAAAAACAATAAATACCACACTGTCAGAACAGTTCCTAAATCTAATATAAAAACAAAAAATACCACACTGTCAGAACAGTTCCTAAATCTAATATAAAAACAATAAATACCACACTGTCAGAACAGTTCCTAAATCTAATATAAAAACAAAAAATACCACACTGTCAGAACAGTTCCTAAATCTAATATAAAAACAAAAAATACCACACTGTCAGAACAGTTCCTAAATCTAATATAAAAACAATAAATACCACACTGTCAGAACAGTTCCTAAATCTAATATAAAAACAATAAATAAATGAGACTGTGTGGTTGGAAAGTGAGCCAGATCTATGTCTGTAAAGAAACGTGAGTATAGATTAGAGTTGTCTCAAGATATGTGAAGCATGCTTCATCCTAAAAAATAAATAGTCCATCCTCCTATTGATTTAAACAAGTGCCTGTGTGTGTCCTGACACCCTTCTGCTTGTTTGTCATCTTACCTCTAGTCAATTTCCCCCTAAGAAAACTTAACATTTAAAAGATTCTTTTCGACAACTCTACGATTACTAGCAAGTACGATATGAGATATAAATGTGATGACACCAACTTTAAGCTTGTGTTTAGATGTATTAATGGAGCGAATTTAAAATATATGACTATGAAAAGATAATTATAAAATAGGTCAAGTGGTCCTTAACGTTTGACTTTGAATATTAAAAAATCTGAATATGCATTAATACAAATTGACCCTAATGTTATTTCTGTTAACAGTTAATTCTTGTTAATATATCATCAGCCACCTCTAACATGAAAATCACAGAACACAAAAAGACAAATCTTGAGTTGTAAATCTAGATATTGGCAGGGATGTACACAAATCTAGATATTGACAGGGATGTACACAAATCTAGATATTGACAGGGATGTACACAAATCTAGATATTGACAGGGATGTACACAAATCTAGATATTGACAGGGATGCATACAAATCTAGATATTGACAGGGATGTACACAAATCTAGATAATGACAGGGATGTATACAAATCTAGATATTGACAGGGATGTACACAAATCTAGATATTGACAGGGATGTACACAAATCTAGATATTGACAGGAATGTACACAAATCTAGATATTGACAGGGATGTACACAAATCTAGATATTGACAGGGATGTACGCAAATCTAGATATTGACAGGAATGTACACAAATCTAGATATTGACAGTTATGTACACAAATCTAGATATTGACAGGGATGTACACAAATCTAGATATTGACAGGGATGTACACAAATCTAGATACTGACAGGGATGTACACACATCTAGATATTGACAGGGATGTATACAAATCTAGATATTGACAGGGATGTACACAAATCTAGATATTGACAGGGATGTACACACATCTAGATATTGACAGGAATGTACACAAATCTAGATATTGACAGGGATGTATACAAATCTAGATATTGGCAGGGATGTACACAAATCTAGATATTGACAGGGATGTACACAAATCTAGATATTGACAGGGATGTATACAAATCTAGATATTGACAGGGATGTATGCAAAACTAGATATTGACAGGAATGTACACAAATCTAGATATTGACAGGGATGTATACAAATCTAGATATTGACAGGGATGTATGCAAATCTAGATATTGACAGGGATGTACACAAATCTAGATATTGACAGGGATGTATACAAATCTAGATATTGACAGGGATGTACACAAATCTAGATATTGACAGGGATGTACACACATCTAGATATTGACAGGAATGTACACACATCTAGATATTGACAGGGATGTATACAAATCTAAATATTGACAGGGATGTACACAAATCTAGATATTGACAGGGATGTATACAAATCTAGATATTGACAGGGATGTACACAAATCTAGATATTGACAGGGATGTATACAAATCTAGATATTGACAGGGATGTATACAAATTTAGATATTGACAGGGATGTACACAAATCTAGATATTGACAGGGATGTATACAAATCTAGATATTGACAGTGATGTATACAAATCTAGATATTGACAGGGATGTATACAAATCTAGATATTGACAGGGATGTATACAAATCTAGATATTGACAGGGATGTATACAAATCTAGATATTGACAGGGATGTACACAAATCTAGATATTGACAGGGATGTATACAAATCTAGATATTGACAGGGATAGACACACAACTGTGGCAGGGTTAAACCTGTTAATGGTATCATAATCCTCCCCTCTTTATAATTGTATCTCCAACTGTTACACAGAAATAAACAAACGATAAAAACCATGCACAGATTTGCTTCAACTCATACCTAATTATGTTATGTTATAAGTTTGTAAAACAACATTAAATATATTGCAGTTGTAATTGATTATTCAAAACATACTCCAGTATAGAAATAAAAGCATACGAGTATGAACTTAATTGTATACTAGTTCAAAAATAAGTACATAAAGTTGTTTCAGAAATGCGTGCTAGTCAATATATTATAAAGTTACAGAAGAAAAATAAGCATAATAGCAAAACATTCGATAAAACGAACATATTGAATTTCTATAAGACAGAATTTTAGAATATATTCTTTTAGCGTCTAAGACAGTATACTATATTCTTGTAGCATCCATGACATTATACTACATGTGTGGAGCGTCCAGGACATTATAGTACATTTGTGTAGCGTCCAGGACATCATAGTACATTTGTGTAGCGTCCAGGACATTATAGTACATTGGTGTAGCGTCCAGGACATTCGAATATATTCTTGTAGCCTCTAAGACATTATACTATATTCCTTTATCGTCTAAGACATTATGCTACATTCTTTTAGCGTCTAAGACATTATACTATATTCTTTTAGCGTCTAAGACATTATACTATATTCTTTTAGCGTCTACGACATTATGCTACATTCTTTTAGCGTCTAAGACATTATGCTACATTCTTTTAGCGTCTAAGACATTATACTATATTCTTTTTTCGTCTAAGACATTATACTATATTCTTTTAGCGTCTAAGACATTATGCTACATTCTTTTAGCGTCTAAGACATTATGCTACATTCTTTTAGCGTCTAAGACATTATGCTACATTCTTTTATCGTATAAGACATTATGCTACATTCTTTTATCGTCTAAGACATTATGCTACATTCTTTTAGCGTCTAAGACATTATACTATATTCTTGTAGCATCCATAACATTATACTACATGTGTGTAGCGTACATTATAATAAATTGGAGTAAACATGTTTAATAAGTTTTAAATGTTCGTTTTAACGTTAGTTTACTATATTCTAGCACATACCGCCATAGTCGTTAGTGAGGTTTTGATAGTAGTATCTGTTATTATGTTAGATGTTGTTTCCACTGCATGTACCGTTGTAGTAACCACTGGGGCCTGTGTTGTCACAACGGGAGCCTGAGTTGTCACAACAGGGAGCTGAGTTGTATCTGGAGCTGGTGGACTTATTGGAGCAGTCACTATGTTCGCCCAAAATGTCGTATAAGATTCTACCACCGTGGCTCTAAAATGTAATACAAGTAGTTGATAAAACGAAACTAGAGAGATGTAATACAAGTAGTTGATAAAAACGAAACTAGAGAGATGTAATACAAGTAGTTGATAAAAACGAAACTAGAGAGATGTAATACAACTAGTTGATAAAAACGAAACTAGAGAGATGTAATACAAATAGTTGATAAAAACGAAACTAGAGAGGTGTAATACAAGTAGATGATAAAACGAAACTAGAGAGATGTAATACAAATAGTTGATAAAAACGAAACTAGAGAGATGTAATACAAATAGTTGATAAAAACGAAACTAGAGAGATGTAATACAAGTAGTTGATAAAAACGAAACTAGAGAGATGTAGTCAAATAGTTGATAAAAACGAAACTAGAGAGATGTAATACAAGTAGTTGATAAAAACGAAACTAGAGAGATGTAGTACAAATAGTTGATAAAAACGAAACTAGAGAGGTGTAATATAAGTAGATGATAAAAACGAAACTAGAGAGATGTAATACAAGTAGATGATAAAACGAAACTAGAGAGGTGTAATACAAGTAGATGATAACAACGAAACTAGAGAGATGTAATACAAGTAGTTGATAAAAACAAAACTAGAGAGGTGTAATGCAAGTAGTTGATAAAAACGAAACTAGAGAGATGTAATACAAGTAGTTGATAAAACGAAACTAGAGAGATGTAATACGAGTAGTTGATAAAACGAAACTAGAGAGGTGTAATACAAGTAGATGATAAAAACGAAACTAGAGAGATGTAATACAAGTAGATGATAAAAACGAAACTAGAGAGATGTAATACAAGTAGTTGATAAAAACGAAACTAGAGAGATGTAATACAAGTATATGATAAAAACAAAACTAGAGAGATGTAATACAAGTAGTTGATAAAAACGAAACTAGAGAGATGTAATACAAGTAGTTGATAAAAACGAAACTAGAGAGATGTAATACAAGTAGTTGATAAAAACGAAACTAGAGAGATGTAATACAAGTAGATGATAAAAACGATACTAGAGAGATGTAATACAAGTAGTTGATGAAAACGAAACTAGAGAGATGTAATACAAGTATATGATAAAAACGAAACTAGAGAGATGTAATACAAGTAGTTGATAAAAACGAAACTAGAGAGATGTAATACAAGTAGTTGATAAAAACGAAACTAGAGAGATGTAATACAAGTAGTTGATAAAAACGAAACTAGAGAGATGTAATACAAGTAGATGATAAAAACGATACTAGAGAGATGTAATACAAGTAGTTGATGAAAACGAAACTAGAGAGGTGTAATACAAGTAGATGATAAAACGAAACTAGAGAGATGAAATACAAATAGTTGATAAAAACGAAACTAGAGAGATGTAATACAAATAGTTGATAAAAACGAAACTAGAGAGATGTAATACAAATAGTTGATAAAACGAAACTAGAGAGATGTAATACAAGTAGTTGATAAAAACGAAACTAGAGAGGTGTAATACAAGTAGATGATAAAAACGAAACTAGAGAGATGTAATACAAGTAGATGATAAAACGAAACTAGAGAGGTGTAATACAAGTAGATGATAACAACGAAACTAGAGAGATGTAATACAAGTAGTTGATAAAAACCAAACTAGAGAGGTGTAATACAAGTAGATGATAAAAACGAAACTAGAGAGATGTAATACAAGTAGTTGATAAAACGAAACTAGAGAGATGTAATACGAGTAGTTGATAAAACGAAACTAGAGAGGTGTAATACAAGTAGATGATAAAAACGAAACTAGAGAGATGTAATACAAGTAGATGATAAAAACGAAACTAGAGAGATGTAATACAAGTAGTTGATAAAAACGAAACTAGAGAGATGTAATACAAGTAGATGATAAAAGCGAAACTAGAGAGATGTAATACAAGTAGATGATAAAAACGAAACTAGAGAGATGTAATACAAGTAGTTGATAAAACGAAACTAGAGAGATGTAATACAAGTAGTTGATAAAAATGAAACTAGAGAGGTGTAATACAAGTAGATGATAAAAACGAAACTAGAGAGATGTAATACAAGTAGATGATAAAAACGAAACTAGAGAGGTGTAATACAAGTAGATGATAACAACGAAACTAGAGAGATGTAATACAAGTAGTTGATAAAAACGAAACTAGAGAGATGTAATACAAGTAGATGATAAAAACGAAACTAGAGAGATGTAATACAAGTAGATGATAAAAACGAAACTAGAGAGATGTAATACAAGTAGTTGATAAAACGAAACTAGAGAGATGTAATACGAGTAGTTGATAAAACGAAACTAGAGAGGTGTAATACAAGTAGATGATAAAAACGAAACTAGAGAGATGTAATACAAGTAGATGATAAAAACGAAACTAGAGAGATGTAATACAAGTAGTTGATAAAAACGAAACTAGAGAGATGTAATACAAGTAGATGATAAAAGCGAAACTAGAGAGATGTAATACAAGTAGATGATAAAAACGAAACTAGAGAGATGTAATACAAGTAGTTGATAAAAACGAAACTAGAGAGATGTAATACAAGTAGTTGATAAAAACGAAACTAGAGAGGTGTAATACAAGTAGATGATAAAAACGAAACTAGAGAGATGTAATACAAGTAGATGATAAAAACGAAACTAGAGAGGTGTAATACAAGTAGATGATAACAACGAAACTAGAGAGATGTAATACAAGTAGTTGATAAAAACGAAACTAGAGAGATGTAATACAAGTAGATGATAAAAACGAAACTAGAGAGATGTAATACAAGTAGATGATAAAAACGAAACTAGATGAAAATATAAAATCGAATTTAAACAGCTTATCAAAACATTATCATAGTTTTCTTCATATATTATATATTTTAATATTTAATGTAAAAGGAATCTCGAATATATGTATGTTTGTTTTTAATTTTCACTACAATGTGAGATATATAAGTAAATATAAATAATAAAAACGTAGATATCCAATGAGGCACACGACGCCTGTATTAACCATCATCAGGTACGACGCCTGTATTAACCATCATCAGGTACGACGGCTGTAATAACCATCATCAGGTATGACGCGTTTCTGTATTAACCATCATCAGGTACGACGATTGTATTAACCATCATCAGGTATGACACGTTTCTGTATTAACCATCATCATGTATGACGCGTTTCTGTATTAACCATCATCATGTATGACGCGTTTCTGTATTAACCATCATCAGGTATGACGCGTTTCTGTATTAACCATCATCAGGTATGACGCGTTTCTGTATTAACCATCATCAGGTACGATGCGTTTCTGTATTAACCATCATCAGGTATGACACGTTTCTGTATTAACCATCATCAGGTACGACGCATTTCTGTATTAACCATCATCAGGTATGACACATTTCTGTATTAACCATCATCAGGTATGACGCGTTTCTGTATTAACCATCATCAGGTACGACGCGTTTCTGTATAAACCATCATCATGTATGACGCGTTTCTGTATTAACCATCATCAGGTACGACGCGTTTCTGTATTAACCATCATCAGGTATGACACGTTTCTGTATTAACCATCATCAGGTATGACGCGTTTCTGTATTAACCATCATCAGGTACGACGCGTTTCTGTATTAACCATCATCAGGTACGACGCATTTCTGTATTAACCATCATCAGGTATGACGCGTTTCTGTATTAACCATCATCAGGTATGACGTGTTTCTGTATTAACCATCATCAGGTACGACGCGTTTCTGTATTAATCATCATCAGGTACGACGCGTTTCTGTATTAATCATCATCAGGTATGACGCGTTTCTGTATTAACCATCATCAGGTATGACATGCTTCTGTATTAATCATCATCAGGTATGACGCGCTTCTGTATTAATCATCATCAGGTATGACGCGCTTCTGTATTAATCATCATCACGTATGACGTGTTTCTGTATTAATCATCATCAGGTATGATGCGTTTCTGTATTAACCATCATCAGGTATGACACGCTTCTGTATTAATCATCATCAGGTATGACATGCTTCTGTATTAATCATCATCAGGTATGACACGCTTCTGTATTAATCATCATCAGGTATGACGTGTTTCTGTATTAATCATCATCAGGTATGACGCGCTTCTGTATTAATCATCATCAGGTATGACGCGTTTCTGTATTAATCATCATCAGGTATGATGCGTTTCTGTATTAATCATCATCAGGTATAACGCGCTTCTGTATTAATCATCATCAGGTATGACACGCTTCTGTATTAATCATCATCAGGTATGACGCGCTTCTGTATTAATCATCATCAGGTATGACGCGTTTCTGTATTAACCATCATCAGGTATGTATACAGTCAAAAGATTGCTATTTAAATACATCTGAAATGCATTTATATTTATGCTGCTTTTTGCCATAAAGCAAATAATCACTATACAGTGTACTTACACAAAAATGACAGGACCGGTTGTATCAGCTGTAGGCTGCCATTGGAATTGTAAAGAGAATTCAGCTTGTTTGGACGAGTGAGTCACAGCTCCAGAACCCTGCGTTAAAAAAGTATCTCTTGTTATTAGATAAATCAATTACATTTTCTGTTCGTAGATTAAGCAATCTGATTCAACACCTCTCACTTGCTCCCCTTTACTGATCTAGAGGTAAGAGTTATCACCAAATCCCATTGCCGATCACATGTGAGTGAACATGTGCCATGACGTTTGCTGTCCAATGAAAATGGTGCTTCCGATACTATTAAAGTGCTAAAATTTAATACTAAATTTGCTTTGTTTGCTACAAGAAATCCAATTGGCCGGAAAAGGTCATACATTATATTATTGTATCATTTAATATTTATGACATAGGGTCATTAACATGTGACTCGTAATGGGGTTTCTTCAGTCAGAGATATCATTTCAATATTTCGCGATTCCTAATAATGTTGAATACATAAATTGATAATAAAAATATCTTTGATAAATAGTAAATTTAGTTTTTAATTTCAATATCTTATATATAAGGATTAATAAAGAACTCACAGAGGATCCACATGCTAAAGTTTTGCCCGTTGCAGCATTGGTAAAACTACCATGAATAGTATTCATAGTGGCCTGGTCTTTAGCTGCTATGATGTAACCTGCGAACGAGGCTCCGGTTGTAGATCGTAGTGTTACTGAAATCAAACGATAAATCAAAAATAATAAATTATATAAAAATAGAAGCGACAACCCAGATGTGACTGTACTATACAGCTATTATATACTAGAACCTCATACCCCCAGTCATCTGTTACTGTACTATACAGCTATTGTATACTAGAACCTCATACCCCCAGTCATATGTTACTGTACTATACAGCTACTGTTTACTAGAACCTCATACCCCCAGTCATATGTTACTGTACTATACAGCTATTATATACTAGAACCTCATTCCCCCAGTCAGATGTTACTGTACTATACAGCTATTATATACTAGAACCTCATACCCCCAGTCAGATGTTACTGTACTATACAGCTATTGTATACTAGAACCTCATACCCCCAGTCATATGTTACTGTACTATACAGCTTCTGTTTACTAGAACCTCATACCCCCAGTCATATGTTACTGTACTATCCAGCTATTATATACTAGAACCTCATACCCCCAGTCAGATGTTACTGTACTATACAGCTATTATATACTAGAACCTCATACCCCCAGTCAGATGTTACTGTACTATACAGCTATTATATACTAGAACCTCATACCCCCAGTCAGATGTTACTGTACTATACAGCTATTGTATACTAGAACCTCATACCCCCAGTCAGATGTTACTGTACTATACAGCTTCTGTTTACTAGAACCTCATACCCCCAGTCAGATGTTACTGTACTATACAGCTTCTGTTTACTAGAACCTCATACCCCCAGTCATATGTTACTGTACTATACAGCTATTATATACCAGAACCTCATACCCCCAGTCATATGTTACTGTACTATACAGCTTCTGTTTACTAGAACCACATACCCCCAGTCAGATTTTACTGTACTATACAGCTATTATATACTAGAACCTCATACCCCCAGTCAGATGTTACTGTACTATACAGCTACTGTTTACTAGAACCTCATACCCCCAGTCATATGTTACTGTACTATACAGCTATTATATACTAGAACCTCATACCCCCAGTCAGATGTTACTGTACTATACAGCTATTATATACTAGAATCTCATACCCCCAGTCATATGTTACTGTACTATACAGCTACTGTTTACTAGAACATCGTACCCCCAGTCAGATGTTACTGTACTATACAGCTATTATATACTAGAACCTCATACCCCCAGTCAGATCTTACTGTACTATACAGCTACTGTTTACTAGAACCTCATACCCCCAGTCATATGTTACTGTACTATACAGCTTCTGTTTACTAGAGCATCATACCCCCAGTCAGATGTTACTGTACTACACAGCTACTGTTTACTAGAACCTCATACCCCCAGTCAGATGTTACTGTACTATACAGCTATTATATACTAGAACCTCATACCCCCAGTCATATGTTACTGTACTATACAGCTACTGTTTACTAGAACCTCATACCCCCAGTCAGATGTTACTGTACTATACAGCTACTGTTTACTAGAACCTCATACCCCCAGTCAGATGTTACTGTACTATACAGCTATTATATACTAGAACCTCATACCCCCAGTCATATGTTACTGTACTATACAGCTACTTTTTACTAGAACCTCATACCCCCAGTCAGATGTTACTGTACTATACAGCTTCTGTTTACTAGAACCTCATACCCCTAGTCAGATGTTACTGTACTATACAGCTTCTGTTTACTAGAACCTCATACCCCCAGTCATATGTTACTGTACTATACAGCTATTATATACCAGAACCTCATACCCCCAGTCATATGTTACTGTACTATACAGCTTCTGTTTACTAGAACCTCATACCCCCAGTCAGATTTTACTGTACTATACAGCTATTATATACTAGAACCTCATACCCCCAGTCAGATGTTACTGTACTATACAGCTACTGTTTACTAGAACCTCATACCCCCAGGCTTATGTTACTGTACTATACAGCTATTATATACTAGAACCTCATACCCCCAGTCAGATGTTACTGTACTATACAGCTATTATATACTAGAATCTCATACCCCCAGTCATATTTTACTGTACTATACAGCTACTGTTTACTAGAACATCATACCCCCAGTCAGATGTTACTGTACTATACAGCTATTATATACTAGAACCTCATACCCCCAGTCAGATGTTACTGTACTATACAGCTACTGTTTACTAGAACCTCATACCCCCAGTCATATGTTACTGTACTATACAGCTTCTGTTTACTAGAGCATCATACCCCCAGTCAGATGTTACTGTACTACACAGCTACTGTTTACTAGAACCTCATACCCCCAGTCAGATGTTACTGTACTATACAGCTATTATATACTAGAACCTCATACCCCCAGTCATATGTTACTGTACTATACAGCTACTGTTTACTAGAACCTCATACCCCCAGTCAGATGTTACTGTACTATACAGCTACTGTTTACTAGAACCTCATACCCCCAGTCAGATGTTACTGTACTATACAGCTATTATATACTAGAACCTCATACCCCCAGTCATATGTTACTGTACTATACAGCTACTGTTTACTAGAACCTCATACCCCCAGTCAGATGTTACTGTACTATACAGCTACTGTTTACTAGAACCTCATACCCCCAGTCATATGTTACTGTACTATACAGCTATTATATACTAGAACCTCATACCCCCAGTCATATGTTACTTTACTATACAGCTTCTGTTTACTAGAACCTCATACCCCCAGTCAAAAGTTACTGTACTATACAGCTATTATATACTAGAACCTCATACCCCCAGTCAGATGTTACTGTACTGTACAGCTATTATATACTAGAACCTCATACCCCCAGTCAGATGTTACTGTACTATAGAGCTATTGTAAACTAGAACCTCATACCCCCAGTCAGATGTTACTGTACTATACAGCTTCTGTTTACTAGAACCTCATACCCCCAGTCATATGTTACTGTACTATACAGCTATTATATACTAGAACCTCATACCCCCAGTCAGATGTTACTGTACTATACAGCTTCTGTTTACTAGAACCTCATACCCCCAGTCATATGTTACTGTACTATACACCTATTATATACTAGAACCTCATACCCCCAGTCAGATATTACTGTACTATACAGCTATTATATACTAGAACCTCATACCCCCAGTCAGATGTTACTGTACTATACAGCTATTATATACTAGAACCTCATACCCCCAGTCAGATGTTACTGTACTATACAGCTATTATATACTAGAACCTCATACCCCCAGTCAGATGTTACTGTACTATACAGCTATTTTATACTAGAACCTCATATCCCCAGTCAGATGTTACTGTACTATACAGCTTCTGTTTACTAGAACCTCATACCCCCAGTCAGATGTTACTGTACTATACAGCTTCTCTTTACTAGAACCTCATACCCCCAGTCAGATGTTACTGTACTATACAGCTACTGTTTACTAGAACCTCATACCCCCAGTCATATGTTACTGTACTATACAGCTTCTGTTTACTAGAACCTCATACCCCCAGTCAGATGTTACTGTACTATACAGGTATTATATACTAGAACATCATACCCCCAGTCAGATGTTACTGTACTATACAGCTATTGTATACTAGAACCTCATACCCCCAGTCAGATGTTACTGTACTGTACAGCTATTGTATACTAGAACCTCATACGCCCAGTCAGATGTTACTGTACTATACAGCTACTGTTTACTAGAACCTCATACCCCCAGTCAGATGTTACTGTACTATACAGCTATTATATACTAGAACCTCATACCCCCAGTCAGATGTTACTGTACTATACAGCTTCTGTTTACTAGAACCTCATACCCCCAGTCAGATATTACTGTACAATACAGCTATTATATACTAGAACCTCATACCCCCAGTCAGATGTTACTGTACTATACAGGTATTATATACTAGAACCTCATACCCCCAGTCATATGTTACTGTACTATACAGGTATTATATACTAGAACCTCATACCCCAGTCAGATGTTACTGTACTATACAGCTACTGTTTACTAGAACCTCATACCCCCAGTCATATGTTACTGTACTATACAGCTATTATATACTAGAACCTCATACCCCCAGTCAGATGTTACTGTACTATACAGCTACTGTTTACTAGAACCTCATACCCCCAGTCAGATGTTACTGTACTATACAGCTACTGTTTACTAGAACCTCATACCCCCAGTCATATGTTACTGTACTATACAGCTATTGTATTCTAGAACCTCATACCCCCAATCATATGTTACTGTACTATACAGCTACTGTTTACTAGAACCTCATAACCCCAGTCAGATGTTACTGTACTATACAGCTATTATATACTAGAACCTCATACCCCCAGTCAGATGTTACTGTACTATACAGCTACTCTTTACTAGAACCTCATACCCCCAGTCAGATGTTACTGTACTATACAGCTTCTGTTTACTAGAACCTCATACCCCCAGTCAGATGTTACTGTACTATACAGCTTCTGTTTACTAGAACCTCATACCCCCAGTCATATGTTACTGTTCTATACAGCTATTATATACTAGAACCTCATACCCCCAGTCAGATGTTACTGTACTATGCAGCCATTGTATACTAGAACCTCATACCCCCAGTCATATGTTACTGTACTATGCAGCTACTGTTTACTAGAACCTCATACCCCCAGTCAAATGTTACTGTACTATACAGCTATTATATACTAGAACCTCATACCCCCAGTCAGATGTTACTGTAATATACAGCTACTGTTTACTAGAACCTCATACCCCCAGTCAGATGTTACTGTACTATACAGCTAATGTTTACTAGAACCTCATACCCCCAGTCAGATGTTACTGTACTATACAGCTTCTGTTTACTAGAACCTCATACCCCCAGTCATATGTTACTGTACTATACAGCTTCTGTTTACTAGAACCTCATACCCCAGTCAGATGTTACTGTACTATACAGCTACTGTTTACTAGAACCTCATACCCCCAGTCAGATGTTACTGTACTATACAGCTATTATATACTAGAACCTCATACCCCCAGTCAGATGTTACTGTACTATACAGCTATTATATATTAAAACCTCATACCCCCAGTCAGATGTTACTGTACTATACAGCTTCTGTTTACTAGAACCTCATACCCCCAGTCAGATGTTACTGTACTATACAGCTATTGTATACTAGAACATCATACCCCCAGTCATATGTTACTGTACTATACAGCTTCTGTTTACTAGAACCTCATACCCCCAGTCATATGTTACTGTACTATACAGCTATTGTATACTAGAACATCATACCCCCAGTCAGATGTTACTGTACTATACAGCTACTGTTTACTAGAACCTCATACCCCCAGTCAGATGTTACTGTACTATACAGCTATTATATACTAGAACCTCATACCCCCAGTCAGATGTTACTGTACTATACAGCTACTGTTTACTAGAACCTCATACCCCCAGTCATATGTTACTGTACTATACAGCTATTATATACTAGAACCTCATACCCCCAGTCAGATGTTACTGTACTATACAGCTATTGTATACTAGAACATCATACCACCAGTCATATGTTACTGTACTATACAGCTTCTGTTTACTAGAACCTCATACCCCCAGTCATATGTTACTGTACTATACAGCTAGTGTATACTAGAACATCATACCCCCAGTCAGATGTTACTGTACTATACAGCTTCTGTTTACTAGAACCTCATACCCCCAGTCAGATGTTACTGTACTATACAGCTTCTGTTTACTAGAACCTCATACCCCCAGTCAGATGTTACTGTACTATACAGCTTCTGTTTACTAGAACCTCATACCCCCCCTTAGATGTTACTGTACTATACAGCTATTGTATACTAGAACATCATACCCCCAGTCATATGTTACTGTACTATACAGCTTCTGTTTATTAGAACCTCATACCCCCAGGCATATGTTACTGTACTATACAGCTATTGTATACTAGAACATCATACCCCCAGTCAGATGTTACTGTACTATACAGCTACTGTTTACTAGAACCTCATACCCCCAGTCAGATGTTACTGTACTATACAGCTATTATATACTAGAACCTCATACCCCCAGTCAGATGTTACTGTACTATACAGCTACTGTTTACTAGAACCTCATACCCCCAGTCATATGTTACTGTACTATACAGGTATTATATACTAGAACCTCATACCCCCAGTCAGATTTTACTGTACTATACAGCTACTGTTTACTAGAACCTCATACCCCCAGTCAGATGTTACTGTACTATACAGCTATTATATACTAGAACCTCATACCCCCAGTCAGATGTTACTGTACTATACAGCTACTGTTTACTAGAACCTCATACCCCCAGTCATATGTTACTGTACTATACAGGTATTATATACTAGAACCTCATACCCCCAGTCAGATGTTACTGTACTATACAGCTTCTGTTTACTAGAACCTCATACCCCCAGTCAGATGTTACTGTACTATACAGCTTCTGTTTACTAGAACCTCATACCCCCCCTTAGATGTTACTGTACTATACAGCTATTGTATACTAGAACATCATACCCCCAGTCATATGTTACTGTACTATACAGCTTCTGTTTACTAGAACCTCATACCCCCAGTCAGATGTTACTGTACTATACAGCTATTATATACTAGAACCTCATACCCCCAGTCAGATGTTACTGTACTATACAGCTACTGTTTACTAGAACCTCATACCCCCAGTCATATGTTACTGTACTATACAGCTATTATATACTAGAACCTCATACCCGCAGTCAGATGTTACTGTACTATACAGCTATTGTATACTAGAACATCATACCACCAGTCATATGTTACTGTACTATACAGCTTCTGTTTACTAGAACATCATACCCCCAGTCATATGTTACTGTACTATACAGCTATTGTATACTAGAACATCATACCCCCAGTCAGATGTTACTGTACTATACAGCTTCTGTTTACTAGAACCTCATACCCCCAGTCAGATGTTACTGTACTATACAGCTTCTGTTTACTAGAACCTCATACCCCCAGTCAGATGTTACTGTACTATACAGCTTCTGTTTACTAGAACCTCATACCCCCCTTAGATGTTACTGTACTATACAGCTATTGTATACTAGAACATCATACCCCCAGTCATATGTTACTGTACTATACAGCTTCTGTTTACTAGAACCTCATACCCCCAGGCATATGTTACTGTACTATACAGCTATTGTATACTAGAACATCATACCCCCAGTCAGATGTTACTGTACTATACAGCTACTGTTTACTAGAACCTCATACCCCCAGTCAGATGTTACTGTACTATACAGCTATTATATACTAGAACCTCATACCCCCAGTCAGATGTTACTGTACTATACAGCTACTGTTTACTAGAACCTCATACCCCCAGTCATATGTTACTGTACTATACAGGTATTATATACTAGAACCTCATACCCCCAGTCAGATTTTACTGTACTATACAGCTACTGTTTACTAGAACCTCATACCCCCAGTCAGATGTTACTGTACTATACAGCTATTATATACTAGAACCTCATACCCCCAGTCAGATGTTACTGTACTATACAGCTACTGTTTACTAGAACCTCATACCCCCAGTCAGATGTTACTGTGCTATACAGCTTCTGTTTACTAGAACCTCATACCCCCAGTCATATGTTACTGTACTATACAGCTACTGTTTACTAGAACCTCATACCCCAAGTCATATGTTACTGTACTATACAGCTATTATATACTAGAACCTCATAACCCCAGTCAGATGTTACTGTACTATACAGCTACTGTATACTAGAACGTCATACCCCCAGTCAGATGTTACTGTGCTATACAGCTTCTGTTTACTAGAACCTCATACCCCCAGTCAGATGTTACTGTACTATACAGCTACTGTTTACTAGAACCTCATACCCCCAATCATATGTTACTGTACTATACAGCTACTGTTTACTAGAACCTCATACCCCCCATCATATGTTACTGTACTATACAGCTATTATATACTAGAACCTCATAACCCCAGTCATATGTTACTGTACTATACAGCTTCTGTTTACTAGAAGCTCATACCCCCAGTCAAGTGTTACTGTACTATACAGGTATTATATACTAGAACCTCATACCCCCAGTCAATTGTTACTGTACTATACAGCTATTATATACTAGAACCTCATACCCCCAGTCATATGTTACTGTACTATACAGCTATTATATACTAGAACCTCATACCCCCAGTCATATGTTACTGTACTATACAGCTTCTGTTTACTAGACCCTCATACCCCCAGTCAGGTGTTACTGTACTATACAGGTATTATATACTAGAACCTCATACCCCCAGTCATATGTTACTGTACTATACAGCTATTGTATACTAGAACACCATACCCCCAGTCAGATGTTACTGTACTATACAGCTACTGTTTACTAGAACCTCATACCCCCAGTCAGATGTTACTGTACTATACAGCTACTGTTTACTAGAACCTCATACCCCCAGTCATATGTTACTGTACTATACAGGTATTATATACTAGAACCTCATACCCCAGTCAGATGTTACTGTACTATACAGCTTCTGTTTACTAGAACCTCATACCCCCAGTCATATGTTACTGTACTATACAGCTATTATATACTAGAACCTCATACCCCAGTCATATGTTACTGTACTATACAGCTTCTGTTTACTAGAACCTCATACCCCCAGTCAGATGTTACTGTACTATACAGCTATTGTTTACAAGAACCTCATACCCCCAGTCATATGTTACTGTACTATACAGCTATTATATACTAGAACCTCATACCCCCAGTCAGATGTTACTGTACTATACAGCTATTGTATACTAGAACATCATACCCCCAGTCAGATGTTACTGTACTATACAGCTACTGTTTACTAGAACCTCATACCCCCAGTCAGATGTTACTGTACTATACAGCTATTATATACTAGAACCTCATACCCCCAGTCAGATGTTACTGTACTATACAGCTACTGTTTACTAGAACCTCATACCCCCAGTCATATGTTACTGTACTATACAGCTATTATATACTAGAGCCTCATACCCCCAGTCAGATGTTACTGTACTATACAGCTATTGTATACTAGAACATCATACCACCAGTCATATGTTACTGTACTATACAGCTTCTGTTTACTAGAACCTCATACCCCCAGTCATATGTTACTGTACTATACAGCTATTGTATACTAGAACATCATACCCCCAGTCAGATGTTACTGTACTATACAGCTTCTGTTTACTAGAACCTCATACCCCCAGTCAGATGTTACTGTACTATACAGCTTCTGTTTACTAGAACCTCATACCCCCAGTCAGATGTTACTGTACTATACAGCTTCTGTTTACTAGAACCTCATACCCCCCCATAGATGTTACTGTACTATACAGCTATTGTATACTAGAACATCATACCCCCAGTCATATGTTACTGTACTATACAGCTTCTGTTTACTAGAACCTCATACCCCCAGTCATATGTTACTGTACTATACAGCTATTGTATACTAGAACATCATACCCCCAGTCAGATGTTACTGTACTATACAGCTACTGTTTACTAGAACCTCATACCCCCAGTCAGATGTTACTGTACTATACAGCTATTATATACTAGAACCTCATACCCCCAGTCAGATGTTACTGTACTATACAGCTACTGTTTACTAGAACCTCATACCCCCAGTCATATGTTACTGTACTATACAGGTATTATATACTAGAACCTCATACCCCCAGTCAGATGTTACTGTACTATACAGCTACTGTTTACTAGAACCTCATACCCCCAGTCAGATGTTACTGTACTATACAGCTATTATATACTAGAACCTCATACCCCCAGTCAGATGTTACTGTACTATACAGCTACTGTTTACTAGAACCTCATACCCCCTGTCATATGTTACTGTACTATACAGATATTATATACTAGAACCTCATAACCCCAGTCAGATGTTACTGTACTATACAGCTACTGTATACTAGAACCTCATACCCCCAGTCAGATGTTACTGTGCTATACAGCTTCTGTTTACTAGAACCTCATACCCCCAGTCAGATGTTACTGTACTATACAGCTACTGTTTACTAGAACCTCATACCCCCAGTCATATGTTACTGTACTATACAGCTACTGTTTACTAGAACCTCATACCCCCCATCATATGTTACTGTACTATACAGCTATTATATACTAGAACCTCATAACCCCAGTCATATGTTACTGTACTATACAGCTTCTGTTTACTAGAAGCTCATACCCCCAGTCAAGTGTTACTGTACTATACAGGTATTATATACTAGAACCTCACACCCCCAGTCAATTGTTACTGTACTATACAGCTATTATATACTAGAACCTCATACCCCCAGTCATATGTTACTGTACTATACAGCTATTATATACTAGAACCTCATACCCCCAGTCATATGTTACTGTACTATACAGCTTCTGTTTACTAGAACCTCATACCCCCAGTCAGGTGTTACTGTACTATACAGGTATTATATACTAGAACCTCATACCCCCAGTCATATGTTACTGTACTATAGAGCTATTGTATACTAGAACACCATACCCCCAGTCAGATGTTACTGTACTATACAGCTACTGTTTACTAGAACCTCATACCCCCAGTCAGATGTTACTGTACTATACAGCTACTGTTTACTAGAACCTCATACCCCCAGTCATATGTTACTGTACTATACAGGTATTATATACTAGAACCTCATACCCCAGTCAGATGTTACTGTACTATACAGCTTCTGTTTACTAGAACCTCATACCCCCAGTCATATGTTACTGTACTATACACCTATTATATACTAGAACCTCATACCCCAGTCATATGTTACTGTACTATACAGCTTCTGTTTACTAGAACCTCATACCCCCAGTCAGATGTTACTGTACTATACAGCTATTGTTTACAAGAACCTCATACCCCCAGTCATATGTTACTGTACTATACAGCTATTATATACTAGAACCTCATACGCCCAGTCAGATGTTACTGTACAACACAGCTACTGTATACTAGAACGTCATACCCCCAGTCAGATGTTACTGTTCTATACAGCTTCTGTTTACTAGAACCTCATACCCCCAGTCAGATGTTACTGTACTATACAGCTACTGTTTACTAGAACCTCATACCCCCAGTCATATGTTACTGTACTATACAGCTATTATATACTAGTACCTCATACCCCCAGTCATATGTTACTGTACTATACAGCTTCTGTTTACTAGAACCTCATACCCCCAGTCAAGTGTTACTGTACTATACAGGTATTATATACTAGAACCTCATACTCCCAGTCAGATGTTACTGTACTATACAGCTATTATATACTAGAACCTCATACCCCCAGTCATATGTTACTGTACTATACAGCTATTATATACTAGAACCTCATACCCCCAGTCATATGTTACTGTACTATACAGCTTCTGTTTACTAGAACCTCATACCCCCAGTCAGATGTTACTGTACTATACAGCTACTGTTTACAAGAACCTCATACCCCCAGTCATATGCTACTGTACTATACAGCTATTATATACTAGAACCTCATACCCCCAGTCAGATGTTACTGTACTATACAGCTTCTGTTTACTAGAACCTCATACCCCCAGTCATATGTTACTGTACTATACAGCTACTGTTTACTAGAACCTCATACCCCCAGTCATATGTTACTGTACTATACAGCTATTATATACTAGAACCTCATACCCCAGTCATATGTTACTGTACTATACAGCTTCTGTTTACTAGAACCTCATACCCCCAGTCAGATGTTACTGTACTATACAGCTATTGTTTACAAGAACCTCATACCCCCAGTCATATGTTACTGTACTATACAGCTATTATATACTAGAACCTCATACCCCCAGTCAGATGTTACTGTACTATACAGCTATTGTATACTAGAACATCATACCCCCAGTCAGATGTTACTGTACTATACAGCTACTGTTTACTAGAACCTCATACCCCCAGTCAGATGTTACTGTACTATACAGCTATTATATACTAGAACCTCATACCCCCAGTCAGATGTTACTGTACTATACAGCTACTGTTTACTAGAACCTCATACCCCCAGTCATATGTTACTGTACTATACAGCTATTATATACTAGAGCCTCATACCCCCAGTCAGATGTTACTGTACTATACAGCTATTGTATACTAGAACATCATACCACCAGTCATATGTTACTGTACTATACAGCTTCTGTTTACTAGAACCTCATACCCCCAGTCATATGTTACTGTACTATACAGCTATTGTATACTAGAACATCATACCCCCAGTCAGATGTTACTGTACTATACAGCTTCTGTTTACTAGAACCTCATACCCCCAGTCAGATGTTACTGTACTATACAGCTTCTGTTTACTAGAACCTCATACCCCCAGTCAGATGTTACTGTACTATACAGCTTCTGTTTACTAGAACCTCATACCCCCCCATAGATGTTACTGTACTATACAGCTATTGTATACTAGAACATCATACCCCCAGTCATATGTTACTGTACTATACAGCTTCTGTTTACTAGAACCTCATACCCCCAGTCATATGTTACTGTACTATACAGCTATTGTATACTAGAACATCATACCCCCAGTCAGATGTTACTGTACTATACAGCTACTGTTTACTAGAACCTCATACCCCCAGTCAGATGTTACTGTACTATACAGCTATTATATACTAGAACCTCATACCCCCAGTCAGATGTTACTGTACTATACAGCTACTGTTTACTAGAACCTCATACCCCCAGTCATATGTTACTGTACTATACAGGTATTATATACTAGAACCTCATACCCCCAGTCAGATTTTACTGTACTATACAGCTACTGTTTACTAGAACCTCATACCCCCAGTCAGATGTTACTGTACTATACAGCTATTATATACTAGAACCTCATACCCCCAGTCAGATGTTACTGTACTATACAGCTACTGTTTACTAGAACCTCATACCCCCTGTCATATGTTACTGTACTATACAGCTATTATATACTAGAACCTCATACCCCCAGTCAGATGTTACTGTACTATACAGCTTCTGTTTACTAGAACCTCATACCCCCAGTCAGATGTTACTGTACTATACAGCTACTGTTTACAAGAACCTCATACCCCCAGTCATATGTTACTGTACTATACAGCTATTATATACTAGAACCTCATAACCCCAGTCAGATGTTACTGTACTATACAGCTACTGTATACTAGAACCTCATACCCCCAGTCAGATGTTACTGTGCTATACAGCTTCTGTTTACTAGAACCTCATACCCCCAGTCAGATGTTACTGTACTATACAGCTACTGTTTACTAGAACCTCATACTCCCAGTCATATGTTACTGTACTATACAGCTACTGTTTACTAGAACCTCATACCCCCCATCATATGTTACTGTACTATACAGCTATTATATACTAGAACCTCATAACCCCAGTCATATGTTACTGTACTATACAGCTTCTGTTTACTAGAAGCTCATACCCCCAGTCAAGTGTTACTGTACTATACAGGTATTATATACTAGAACCTCACACCCCCAGTCAATTGTTACTGTACTATACAGCTATTATATACTAGAACCTCATACCCCCAGTCATATGTTACTGTACTATACAGCTATTATATACTAGAACCTCATACCCCCAGTCATATGTTACTGTACTATACAGCTTCTGTTTACTAGAACCTCATACCCCCAGTCAGGTGTTACTGTACTATACAGGTATTATATACTAGAACCTCATACCCCCAGTCATATGTTACTGTACTATACAGCTATTGTATACTAGAACACCATACCCCCAGTCAGATGTTACTGTACTATACAGCTACTGTTTACTAGAACCTCATACCCCCAGTCAGATGTTACTGTACTATACAGCTACTGTTTACTAGAACCTCATACCCCCAGTCATATGTTACTGTACTATACAGGTATTATATACTAGAACCTCATACCCCAGTCAGATGTTACTGTACTATACAGCTTCTGTTTACTAGAACCTCATACCCCCAGTCATATGTTACTGTACTATACACCTATTATATACTAGAACCTCATACCCCAGTCATATGTTACTGTACTATACAGCTTCTGTTTACTAGAACCTCATACCCCCAGTCAGATGTTACTGTACTATACAGCTATTGTTTACAAGAACCTCATACCCCCAGTCATATGTTACTGTACTATACAGCTATTATATACTAGAACCTCATACGCCCAGTCAGATGTTACTGTACAACACAGCTACTGTATACTAGAACGTCATACCCCCAGTCAGATGTTACTGTTCTATACAGCTTCTGTTTACTAGAACCTCATACCCCCAGTCAGATGTTACTGTACTATACAGCTACTGTTTACTAGAACCTCATACCCCCAGTCATATGTTACTGTACTATACAGCTATTATATACTAGTACCTCATACCCCCAGTCATATGTTACTGTACTATACAGCTTCTGTTTACTAGAACCTCATACCCCCAGTCAAGTGTTACTGTACTATACAGGTATTATATACTAGAACCTCATACCCCCAGTCAGATGTTACTGTACTATACAGCTATTATATACTAGAACCTCATACCCCCAGTCATATGTTACTGTACTATACAGCTATTATATACTAGAACCTCATACCCCCAGTCATATGTTACTGTACTATACAGCTTCTGTTTACTAGAACCTCATACCCCCAGTCAGATGTTACTGTACTATACAGCTACTGTTTACAAGAACCTCATACCCCCAGTCATATGCTACTGTACTATACAGCTATTATATACTAGAACCTCATACCCCCAGTCAGATGTTACTGTACTATACAGCTTCTGTTTACTAGAACCTCATACCCCCAGTCATATGTTACTGTACTATACAGCTACTGTTTACTAGAACCTCATACCCCCAGTCATATGTTACTGTACTATACAGCTATTGTTTACTAGAACCTCATACCCCCAGTCATATGTTACTGTACTATACAGCTACTGTTTACTAGAACCTCATACCCCCAGTCATATGTTACTGTACTATACAGCTACTGTTTACTAGAACCTCATACCCCCAGTCATATGTTACTGTACTATACAACTACTGTTTACTAGAACGTCATACCCCCAGTCAGATGTTACTGTACTATACAGCTACTGTTTACTAGAACCTCATACCCCCAGTCATATGTTACTGTACTATACAGCTACTGTTTACTAGAACCTCATACCCCCAGTCAGATGTTACTGTACTATACAGCTATTGTATACTAGAACATCATACCCCCAGTCATATGTTACTGTACTATACAGCTATTGTATACTAGAACATCATACCCCCAGTCAGATGTTACTGTACTATACAGCTTCTGTTTACTAGAACCTCATACCCCCAGTCAGATGTTACTGTACTATACAGCTATTGTATACTAGAACATCATAACCCCAGTCATATGGTACTGTACTATACAGCTATTGTATACTAGAACATCATACCCCCAGTCAGATGTTACTGTACTATACAGCTACTGTTTACTAGAACCTCATACCCCCAGTCAGATGTTACTGTACTATACAGCTATTATATACTAGAACCTCATACCCCCAGTCAGATGTTACTGTACTATACAGCTACTGTTTACTAGAACCTCATACCCCCAGTCATATGTTACTGTACTATACAGGTATTATATACTAGAACCTCATACCCCCAGTCATATGTTACTGTACTATACAGCTACTGTTTACTAGAACCTCATACCCCCAGTCATATGTTACTGTACTATACAGCTATTGTTTACTAGAACCTCATACCCCCAGTCATATGTTACTGTACTATACAGCTACTGTTTACTAGAACCTCATACCCCCAGTCATATGTTACTGTACTATACAGCTACTGTTTACTAGAACCTCATACCCCCAGTCATATGTTACTGTACTATACAACTACTGTTTACTAGAACGTCATACCCCCAGTCAGATGTTACTGTACTATACAGCTACTGTTTACTAGAACCTCATACCCCCAGTCATATGTTACTGTACTATACAGCTACTGTTTACTAGAACCTCATACCCCCAGTCAGATGTTACTGTACTATACAGCTATTGTATACTAGAACATCATACCCCCAGTCATATGTTACTGTACTATACAGCTATTGTATACTAGAACATCATACCCCCAGTCAGATGTTACTGTACTATACAGCTTCTGTTTACTAGAACCTCATACCCCCAGTCAGATGTTACTGTACTATACAGCTATTGTATACTAGAACATCATAACCCCAGTCATATGGTACTGTACTATACAGCTATTGTATACTAGAACATCATACCCCCAGTCAGATGTTACTGTACTATACAGCTACTGTTTACTAGAACCTCATACCCCCAGTCAGATGTTACTGTACTATACAGCTATTATATACTAGAACCTCATACCCCCAGTCAGATGTTACTGTACTATACAGCTACTGTTTACTAGAACCTCATACCCCCAGTCATATGTTACTGTACTATACAGGTATTATATACTAGAACCTCATACCCCCAGTCAGATGTTACTGTACTATACAGCTTCTGTTTACTAGAACCTCATACCCCCAGTCATATGTTACTGTACTATACAGCTATTATATACTAGAACCTCATACCCCCAGTCATATGTTACTGTACTATATAGCTTCTGTTTACTAGAACCTCATACCCCCAGTCAGATGTTACTGTACTATACAGCTACTGTTTACAAGAACCTCATACCCCCAGTCATATGTTACTGTACTATACAGCTATTATATACTAGAACCTCATACCCCCAGTCAGATGTTACTGTACTATACAGCTACTGTATTCTAGAACGTCATACCCCCAGTCAGATGTTACTGTGCTATACAGCTTCTGTTTACTAGAACCTCATACCCCCAGTCAGATGTTACTGTACTATACAGCTACTGTTTACTAGAACCTCATACCCCCAGTCATATGTTACTGTACTATACAGCTATTATATACTAGAACCTCATACCCCCAGTCATATGTTACTGTACTATACAGCTTCTGTTTACTAGAGCTCATACCCCCAGTCAAGTGTTACTGTACTATACAGGTATTATATACTAGAACCTCATACCCCCAGTCAGATGTTACTGTACTATACAGCTATTATATACTAGAACCTCATACCCCCAGTCAGATGTTACTGTACTATACAGCTATTATATACTAGAACCTCATACCCCCAGTCATATGTTACTGTACTATACAGCTACTGTTTACTAGAACCTCATACCCCCAGTCAGATGTTACTGTACTATACAGCTACTGTTTACAAGAACCTCATACACCCAGTCATATGTTACTGTACTATACAGCTATTATATACTAGAACCTCATACCCCCAGTCAGATGTTACTGTACTATACAGCTACTGTATACTAGAACGTCATACCCCCAGTCAGATGTTACTGTGCTATACAGCTTCTGTTTACTAGAACCTCATACCCCCAGTCATATGTTACTGTACTATACAGCTACTGTTTACTAGAACCTCATACCCCAAGTCATATGTTACTGTACTATACAGCTATTATATACTAGAACCTCATAACCCAGTCAGATGTTACTGTACTATACAGCTACTGTATACTAGAACGTCATACCCCCAGTCAGATGTTACTGTGCTATACAGCTTCTGTTTACTAGAACCTCATACCCCCAGTCAGATGTTACTGTACTATACAGCTACTGTTTACTAGAACCTCATACCCCCAGTCATATGTTACTGTACTATACAGCTACTGTTTACTAGAACCTCATACCCCCCATCATATGTTACCGTACTATACAGCTATTATATACTAGAACCTCATTACCCCAGTCATATGTTACTGTACTATACAGCTTCTGTTTACTAGAAGCTCATACCCCCAGTCAAGTGTTACTGTACTATACAGGTATTATATACTAGAACCTCATACCCCCAGTCAATTGTTACTGTACTATACAGCTATTATATACTAGAACCTCATACCCCCAGTCATATGTTACTGTACTATACAGCTATTATATACTAGAACCTCATACCCCCAGTCATATGTTACTGTACTATACAGCTTCTGTTTACTAGAACCTCATACCCCCAGTCAGGTGTTACTGTACTATACAGGTATTATATACTAGAACCTCATACCCCCAGTCATATGTTACTGTACTATACAGCTATTGTATACTAGAACACCATACCCCCAGTCAGATGTTACTGTACTATACAGCTACTGTTTACTAGAACCTCATACCCCCAGTCAGATGTTACTGTACTATACAGCTACTGTTTACTAGAACCTCATACCCCCAGTCATATGTTACTGTACTATACAGGTATTATATACTAGAACCTCATACCCCAGTCAGATGTTACTGTACTATACAGCTTCTGTTTACTAGAACCTCATACCCCCAGTCATATGTTACTGTACTATACAGCTATTATATACTAGAACCTCATACCCCAGTCATATGTTACTGTACTATACAGCTTCTGTTTACTAGAACCTCATACCCCCAGTCAGATGTTACTGTACAACACAGCTACTGTATACTAGAACGTCATACCCCCAGTCAGATGTTACTGTTCTATACAGCTTCTGTTTACTAGAACCTCATACCCCCAGTCAGATGTTACTGTACTATACAGCTACTGTTTACTAGAACCTCATACCCCCAGTCATATGTTACTGTACTATACAGCTATTATATACTAGTACCTCATACCCCCAGTCATATGTTACTGTACTATACAGCTTCTGTTTACTAGAACCTCATACCCCCAGTCAAGTGTTACTGTACTATACAGGTATTATATACTAGAACCTCATACCCCCAGTCAGATGTTACTGTACTATACAGCTATTATATACTAGAACCTCATACCCCCAGTCATATGTTACTGTACTATACAGCTATTATATACTAGAACCTCATACCCCCAGTCATATGTTACTGTACTATACAGCTTCTGTTTACTAGAACCTCATACCCCCAGTCAGATGTTACTGTACTATACAGCTACTGTTTACAAGAACCTCATACCCCCAGTCATATGCTACTGTACTATACAGCTATTATATACTAGAACCTCATACCCCCAGTCAGATGTTACTGTACTATACAGCTTCTGTTTACTAGAACCTCATAACCCCAGTCATATGTTACTGTACTATACAGCTACTGTTTACTAGAACCTCATACCCCCAGTCATATGTTACTGTACTATACAGCTATTGTTTACTAGAACCTCATACCCCCAGTCATATGTTACTGTACTATACAGCTACTGTTTACTAGAACCTCATACCCCCAGTCATATGTTACTGTAATATACAGCTACTGTTTACTAGAACCTCATACCCCCAGTCATATGTTACTGTACTATACAGCTACTGTTTACTAGAACGTCATACCCCCAGTCAGATGTTACTGTACTATACAGCTACTGTTTACTAGAACCTCATACCCCCAGTCATATGTTACTGTACTATACAGCTACTGTTTACTAGAACCTCATACCCCCAGTCAGATGTTACTGTACTATACAGCTATTGTATACTAGAACATCATACCCCCAGTCATATGTTACTGTACTATACAGCTATTGAATACTAGAACATCATACCCCCAGTCAGATGTTACTGTACTATACAGCTTCTGTTTACTAGAAGCTCATACCCCCAGTCAGATGTTACTGTACTATACAGCTATTGTATACTAGAACATCATAACCCCAGTCATATGTTACTGTACTATACAGCTATTATATACTAGAACCTCATACCCCCAGTCAGATGTTACTGTACTATACAGCTACTGTTTACTAGAACCTCATACCCCCAGTCATATGTTACTGTACTATACAGGTATTATATACTAGAACCTCATACCCCCAGTCAGATGTTACTGTACTATACAGCTTCTGTTTACTAGAACCTCATACCCCCAGTCATATGTTACTGTACTATACAGCTATTATATACTAGAACATCATACCCCCAGTCATATGTTACTGTACTATACAGCTTCTGTTTACTAGAACCTCATACCCCCAGTCAGATGTTACTGTACTATACAGCTACTGTTTACAAGAACCTCATACCCCCAGTCATATGTTACTGTACTATACAGCTATTATATACTAGAACCTCATACCCCCAGTCAGATGTTACTGTACTATACAGCTACTGTATACTAGAACGTCATACCCCCAGTCAGATGTTACTGTGCTATACAGCTTCTGTTTACTAGAACCTCATACCCCCAGTCAGATGTTACTGTACTATACAGCTACTGTTTACTAGAACCTCATACCCCCAGTCAAATGTTACTGTACTATACAGCTATTATATACTAGAACCTCATACCCCCAGTCATATGTTACTGTACTATACAGCTTCTGTTTACTAGAGCTCATACCCCCAGTCAAGTGTTACTGTACTATACAGGTATTATATACTAGAACCTCATACCCCCAGTCAGATGTTACTGTACTATACAGCTATTATATACTAGAACCTCATACCCCCAGTCATATGATACTGTACTATACAGCTATTATATACTAGAACCTCATACCCCCAGTCATATGTTACTGTACTATACAGCTACTGTTTACTAGAACCTCATACCCCCAGTCAGATGTTACTGTACTATACAGCTACTGTTTACAAGAACCTCATACCCCCAGTCATATGTTACTGTACTATACAGCTATTATATACTAGAACCTCATACCCCCAGTCAGATGTTACTGTACTATACAGCTACTGTATACTAGAACGTCATACCCCCAGTCAGATGTTACTGTGCTATACAGCTTCTGTTTACTAGAACCTCATATCCCCAGTCATATGTTACTGTACTATACAGCTACTGTTTACTAGAACCTCATACCCCCAGTCATATGTTACTGTACTATACAGCTACTGTTTACTAGAACCTCATACCCCCAGTCATATGTTACTGTACTATACAGCTACTGTTTACTAGAACCTCATACCCCCAGTCATATGTTACTGTACTATACAGCTACTGTTTACTAGAACCTCATACCCCCAGTCATATGTTGCTGTACTATACAGCTACTGTTCACTAGAAACTCATACCCCCAGTCATATGTTACTGTACTATACAGCTATTATATACTAGAACCTCATACCCCCAGTCATATGTTACTGTACTATACAGCTTCTGTTTACTAGAACCTCATACCCCCAGTCAAGTGTTACTGTACTATACAGGTATTATGTACTAGAACCTCATACCCCCAGTCAGATGTTACTGTACTATACAGCTATTATATACTAGAACCTCATACCCCCAGTCATATGTTACTGTACTATACAGCTTCTGTTTGCTAGAACCTCATACCCCCAGTCATATGTTACTGTACTATACAGGTATTATATACTAGAACCTCATACCCCCAGTCAGATGTTACTGTACTATACAGCTATTATATACTAGAACCTCATACCCCCAGTCATATGTTACTGTACTATACAGCTACTGTTTACTAGAACATCATACCCCCAGTCAGATGTTACTGTCCTATACAGCTATTATATACTAGAACATCATACCCCAGTCAGATGTTACTGTACTATACAGCTACTGTTTACTAGAACCTCATACCCCCAGTCAGATGTTACTGTACTATACAGCTATTATATACTAGAACCTCATACCCCCAGTCAGATGTTACTGTACTATACAGCTACTGTTTACTAGAACCTCATACCCCCAGTCATATGTTACTGTACTATACAGCTATTATATACTAGAACCTCATACCCCCAGTCATATGTTACTGTACTATACAGCTATTATATACTAGAACCTCATACCCCCAGTCATATGTTACTGTACTATACATCTATTATATACTAGAACCTCATACCCCCAGTCATATGTTACTGTACTATACAGCTATTATATACTAGAACCTCATACCCCCAGTCATATGTTACTGTACTATACAGCTTCTGTTTACTAGAACCTCATACCCCAAGTGCAATAAAATAAAATACGTGACGTGATGAGTGCCACTGGTGGAAAGGTCCGAAGCACCTGTCACACTCGGTTGGTAGTTGAGTTCGTTTTGGTTTTCTGTATAGTGTTGTGTAGATCAGTGTTTGTCCTAAAGTCCTTTTATCTGTTGGTTTTCGTTGATTTACAGCTTCTGATATCCCTTTTGGCATCTTAAAACTTTTCTTATAATGAAATCTAAGGCATGTCTATGAAATGTTAGAGGATTGTCGATAGAATATTTATAAATTTAGTGTGAACATATAGGTGTCTTTACTTATTGTTAGAGCCATAAGTGTTTATCTCGTACTTCAACTGTAATCGTATTTGCTCAATAATATTCCAAGACATTTACAAAATCCTTCTCAATTTGTTCAGAAATACACTTCTATGTATTACTTACATGTAATTGTTTCTGAAGGTCTGTATGTGTAAGAACTGGCTGTAAGTGTATAAGATGAAAATGAATTTTCTGGTTGTATTCCACTATGAGAAGGTAACATGTCGCCACATTTGTAGTTTGGGGCTCCGGCTCCAAATCCTTCTGTACACCGAAACACCGAAGCTATCACAGTACCAAACAGTAAGACTATAAGCTCCATTTCTGAAAAAAAAATATACTTTTACATTCTGGATACAAATTTCATCTTTCCAATGACACAACAGAATTTATCTTATTGCATTTTTCAATAGATATATATTGTTTCAGCTTACTTGGACAACATACAATGAAATGAAGGAATGTAATCAGTTGTATTATAATACTTACTAACAGAACCTGTGTATGTTGTATTATAATACTTACTAACTTACTAACAGAACCCGTGTATGTTGTATTATAATACTTACTAACATAACCTGTGTGTGTTGTATCATAATACTTACTAACAGAACCTGTGTATATGTTGTATCATAATACTTACTAACAGAACCTGTGTAGGTTGTATTATAATACTTACTAACAGAACCTGTGTATGTTGTATCATAATACTTACTAACAGAAACTGTGTATGTTGTATCATAATACTTACTAACAGAACCTGTGTATGTTGTATCATAATACTTACTAACAGAAACTGTGTATGTTGTATCATAATACTTACTAACAGAACCTGTGTATGTTGTATCATAATACTTACTAACAGAAACTGTGTATGTTGTCCTGTATATTATATTGTACTATTGTTCTATTATTTATATGTAGTAAGTATCGTAAATCATATACACAAGTGTCATTCACCGAGTACCAACAACCATGAGAATAAGACCAAAGTATTATATTCAAAATTCCAACATCGTCTTTCATCTATTCACTTAAAATCAACGTTAGAGAATACCGAAGGGACAATCAAAAATGGACAATCCAGAGAAAATAATTTGTTGATTGTTCTGAAAAAAACAAATGAAATTTAACCTTGTTTTTCCAGTGTTCCTGGTGTTTATTTATTACGTCAAACTTTTTATTCATATTGTGGTTTCACAACAAACCATGATAAATAAACAAGGATATACATACTCTATGTAGTCATTCTTCTCTACTAAGACTATAACATTAGTCATTCAAATAGTCTTACAGCAATGGCTGCTTCTCTGGAAACCAAATAAAAATCTAATGTTGGAAATATGAGATTAATTATTTTCCTTCTGTATGATTGTTTAGGTTTTCGCCAACCAATACACACTAGAATATATTTAAAAAATCAAACTGAATAAGGATACATTTTTCACCAACACAAAAGACCAATATATATTGCGATTTCTTTAAATCGTCCTGATGCGCCAAAATATGACTTGTTGTGAGCATCAATATGTTGCATGGGCAAAATTACAAGATTATTTTCAGAAATACAAGATTACATTAACTAATTCATGTTTCAGCTTAAAGGTTCTATTTACCTTAAACCCACGCCATGCTCGTTTATGTAATTCTTAATTCGGCACTACAGTTAGTACTTGTTGTGAAAAGAAAGTTCAAACAGTGATGGTCAACTATTCCACAAATCAATAAAACGGAAAACAAGGTCTAACCTTTGAACAACAGTAAAGACTACGACATGGTGTTGACAAACCTTTGAACAACAGTCAAGACTACGACATGGTGTTGACAAACCTTTGAACAACAGTAAAGACTACGACATGGTGTTGACAAACCGTTGAACAACAATAAAGACTACGACATGGTGTTGACAAACCTTTGAACAACAGTAGAGACTACGACATGGTGTTGACAAACCTTTGAACAACAGTAAAGACTACGACATGGTGTTGACAAACCTTTGAACAACAGTAAAGACTACAACATGGTGTTAACAAACCTTTGAACAACAGTAAAGACTACGACATGGTGATGACAAACCTTTGAACAACAGTCAAGACTACGACATGGTGTTGACAAACCTTTGTTCAACAGTAAAGACTACGACATGGTGTTGACAAACCTTTGAACAAAGCAAAGACTACGACATGGTGTTGACAAACCTTTGAACAACAGTAAAGACTACGACATGGTGTTGACAAACCTTTGAACAACAGTAAAGACTACGACATGGTGTTGACAAACCTTTGAACAACAGTAAAGACTACGACATGGTGTTGACAAACCTTTGAACAACAGTCAAGACTACGACATGGTGTTGACAAACCTTTGAACAACAGTAAAGACTACGACATGGTGTTGACAAACCTTTGAACAACAGTAAAGACTACGACATGGTGTTGACAAACCTTTGAACAACAGTAAAGACTACGACATGGTGTTGACAAACCTTTGAACAACAGTCAAGACTACGACATGGTGTTGACAAACCTTTGAACAACAGTAATGACTACGACATAGTGTTGACAAACCTTTGTTCAACAGTAATGACTACGACATGGTGTTGACAAACCCTTGAACAACAGTAAAGACTACGACATGGTGTTGACAAACCTTTGAACAACAGTAAAGACTACGACATGGTGTTGACAAATCTTTGAACAACAGTCAAGACTACGACATGGTGTTGACAAACCTTTGAACAACAGTAAAGACTACGACATGGTGTTGACAAACCTTTGAACAACAGTAAAGACTACGACATGGTGTTGACAAACCTTTGAACAACAGTCAAGACTACGACATGGTGTTGACAAACCTTTGAACAACAGTCAAGACTACGACATGGTGTTGACAAACCTTTGAACAACAGTCAAGACTACGACATGGTGTTGACAAACCTTTGAACAACAGTAAAGACTACGACATGGTGTTGACAAACCTTTTAACAACAGCAAAGACTACGACATGGTGTTGACAAACCTTTGAACAACAGTAAAGACTACGACATGGTGTTGACAAACCTTTGAACAACAGTAAAGACTACGACATGGTGTTGACAAACCTTTGAACAACAGTCAAGACTACGACATGGTGTTGACAAACCTTTGAACAACAGTAAAGACTACGACATGTTGTTGACAAACCTTTGAACAACAGTCAAGACTACGACATGGTGTTGACAAACCTTTGAACAACAATAAAGACTACGACATGGTGTTGACAAACCTTTGAAAAACAGTAAAGACTACGACATGGTGTTGACAAACCTTTGAACAACAGTAAAGACTACGACATGGTGTTGACAAACCTTTGAACAACAGTCAAGACTACGACATGGTGTTGACAAACCTTTGAACAACAGTAAAGACTACGACATGGTGTTGACAAACCTTTGTTCAACAGTAAAGACTACGACATGGTGTTGACAAACCTTTGAACAACAGTCAAGACTACGACATGGTGTTGACAAACCTTTGAACAGTAAAGACTACGACATGGTGTTGACAAACCTTTGAACAACAGTAAAGACTACGACATGGTGTTGACAAACCTTTGAACAACAGTAAAGATTACGACATGGTGTTGACAATCCTTTGAACAACAATCAAGACTACGACATGGTGTTGACAAACCTTTGAACAACAGTAATGACTACGACATAGTGTTGACAAACCTTTGAACAACAGTAAAGACTACGACATGGTGTTGACAAACCTTTGAACAACAGTAAAGACTACGACATGGTGTTGACAAACCTTTGAACAACAATAAAGACTACGACATGGAGTTGACAAACCTTTGAACAACAGTAAAGACTACGACATGGTGTTGACAATCCTTTGAACAACAGTAAAGACTACGACATGGTGTTGACAAACCTTTGAACAACAATAAAGACTACGACATGGAGTTGACAAACCTTTGAACAACAGTAAAGACTACGACATGGTGTTGACAATTCTTTGAACAACAGTAAAGACTACGACATGGTGTTGACAAACCTTTGAACAACAGTAATGACTACGACATAGTGTTGACAAACCTTTGAACAACAGTAAAGACTACGACATGGTGTTGACAAACCTTTGAACAACAGTAAAGACTACGACATGGTGTTGACAAACCTTTGAACAACAATAAAGACTACGACATGGGGTTGACAAACCTTTGAACAACAGTAATGACTACGACATAGTGTTGACAAACCTTTGAACAACAGTAATGACTACGACATAGTGTTGACAAACCTTTGAACAACAGTAAAGACTACGACATGTTGTTGACAAACCTTTGAACAACAGTCAAGGCTACGACATGGTGTTAACAAACCTTTGAACAACAGTAAAGACTACGACATGGTGTTGACAAACCTTTGAACAACAGTAAAGACTACGACATGGTGATGACAAACCTTTGAACAACAGTAAAGACTACAACATGGTGTTGACAAACCTTTGAACAACAGTAATGACTACGACATGGTGTTGACAAACCTTTGAACAACAGTCAAGACTACGACACGGTGTTGACAAACCTTTGAACAACAGTAAAGACTACGACATGTTGTTGACAAACCTTTGAACAACAGTAAAGACTACGACATGGTGTTGACAAACCTTTGAACAACAGTAATGACTACGACATGGTGTTGACAAACCTTTGAACAACAGTCAAGACTACGACATGGTGTTGACAAACCTTTGAACAACAGTAAAGACTACGACATGTTGTTGACAAACCTTTGAACAACAGTCAAGACTACGACATGGTGTTAACAAACCTTTGAACAACAGTAAAGACTACGACATGGTGTTGACAAACCTTTGAACAACAGTAAAGACTACAACATGGTGTTGACAAACCTTTGAACAACAGTCAAATCTACGACATGGTGTTGACAAACCTTTGAACAACAGTCAAGACTACGACATGGTGTTGACAAACCTTTGTTCAACAGTAAAGACTACGACATGGTGTTGACAACCCTTTGAACAACAATAAAGACTACGACATGGTGTTGACAAACCTTTGAACAACAATAAAGACTACGACATGGTGTTGACAAACCTTTGAACAACAATAAAGACTACGACATGGTGTTGACAAACCATTGAACAACAATAAAGACTACGACATGGTGTTGACAAACCTTTGAAAAACAGTAAAGACTACGACATGGTGTTGGATATTCATGTTCTGTGTTGTGATAGAGACAGAAATGTGTTTTTGTTCAGAAAGAAACATTGAAGTGAATCAAGATAAAACTGAACTAGTTGTTTTCAATAACGGATGGAAATGATTAATTTATTCTTATTAGTACGATCAGCTTGAACTTAAAGTTGGCAAGTCTTATATTCAACTAATAACCATGTTCCACTGTAAAGGATAATTTAAACATACTCAAAAAACGATTGTCTGACCAAGGGAATAAAACACAAAGACTGCTCTTTATATCTTTAATTTCTATATATCAACATAAATGTGATATGTTCGATAATCTCATTGGAACGATTTTGAGCAATGAATCTGGGATATGGGGCTTTCATTGTGCCAAAAACATTGAATTAGTACATAATATATTTTGTTCTGAGAAAACAAAGAATAATACAATATTGGTTTATAATTGTTACAATGAAATCTCCTCATGTATTCTATGTGTATAAAATGTTAGTAGATGATGTTGTTATTAGATTTTGATTACATAGTTTATGATGTAATCAGTAAAATGTCATGCGATGTTTACAAATTACGTGTTCTAAATACCAGTTCAATCAAAGTTAACGTTCTAGCTAGCTCATTAGATTGTAAAAAAAATAACAGGATTCCAACATTATCAAAGCTAGAAAAATATTTGCTATTAGACACTTTTAGCACAACTTAGATGTGGTTCATTAAAACTACAAGATTTCATAATGTACCTCGTAATGAAAGATAGTCGTCAATGTTGTGTAATAATTCACAGTAGAAGAACAACGACTAAGATACTGATTGATAATCGCTTAATAACTCCTTATATTTCATGACTTAAATTATATTAATTGCACAGATATTAGGGGAATAGTTTGTTGAGTAAGAATATATTTCCTTATCTCATCTCTATTTTGTGGTATTTTGTATGATACAATCAGCTATTGTACCTAATATTCTAAAACGTGAATCATCCCTTACTTAAATAAATTATGTTTTATAATGTTCATATCTTCGTTTATCATGCATGGTTTACAATACATACTATCTGTTGCTATAGGGTTGAATTAACATAGGGTTATATGTCTATAGGGTTATAAAGTACTGAGAGAACTACACCCAATCAATCTAACATTGTTACACTAAGAGTAACATAGGGTTATAGGTCTATAGGGTTATAAAGTACTCAGAGAACTACACCCAATCAATCTAACATTGTTACACTAAGAGTAACATAGGGTTATAGGTCTATAGGGTTATAAAGTACTCAGAGAACTACGCCCAATCAATCTAACATTGTTACACTAAGAGTAACATAGGGTTATAGGTCTATATGGTTATAAAGTACTGAGAGAACTACATCCAATCAATCTAACATTGTTACACTAAGAGTAACATAGGGTTATAAGTCTATAGAGTTATAAAGTACTGAGTGAACTACATCCAATCAATCTAACATTGTTACACTAAGAGTAACATAGTGTTATAGGTCTATATGGTTATAAAGTACTCAGAGAACTACATCCAATCAATCTAACATTGTTACACTAAGAGTAACATAGGGTTATAAGTCTATAGAGTTATAAAGTACTGAGAGAACTACATCCAATCAATCTAACATTGTTACACTAAGAGTAACATAGTGTTATAGGTCTATATGGTTATAAAGTACTGAGAGAACTACATCCAATCAATCTAACATTGTTACACTAAGAGTAACATAGGGTTATGTCTATAGAGTTATAAAGTACTGAGTGAACTACATCCAATCAATCTAACATTGTTACACTAAGAGTAACATAGGGTTATAGGTCTATAGGGTTATAAAGTACTCAGAGAACTACATCCAATCAATCTAACATTGTTACACTAAGAGTAACATAGGGTTATATGTCTATAGGGTTATAAAGTACTGAGTGAACTACATCCAATCAATCTAACATTGTTACACTAAGAGTAACATAGGGTTATAGGTCTATAGGGTTATAAAGTACTCAGAGAACTACACCCAATCAATCTAACATTGTTACACTAAGAGTAACATAGGGTTATAGGTCTATAGGGTTATAAAGTACTCAGAGAACTACACCCAATCAATCTAACATTGTTACACTAAGAGTAACATAGTGTTATAGGTCTATAGAGTTATAAAGTCCTGAGAGAACTACCTCCAATCAATCTAACATTGTTACACTAAGAGTAACATAGTGTTATAGGTCTATAGGGTTATAAAGTACTCAGAGAACTACATCCAATCAATCTAACATTGTTACACTAAGAGTAACATAGGGTTATATGTCTATAGGGTTATAAAGTACTGAGTGAACTACATCCAATCAATCTAACATTGTTACACTAAGAGTAACATAGGGTTATAGGTCTATTGGGTTATAAAGTACTGAGAGAACTACACCCAATCAATCTAACATTGTTACACTAAGAGTAACATAGGGTTATAGGTCTATAGGGTTATAAAGTACTCAGAGAACTACACCCAATCAATCTAACATTGTTACACTAAGAGTAACATAGGGTTATAGGTCTATTGGGTTATAAAGTACTGAGAGAACTACGCCAAATCAATCTAACATTGTTACACTAAGAGTAACATAGTGTTAAAGGTCTATAGGGTTACAAAGTGCTGAGAGAACTACACCCAATCAATCTAACATTGTGACACTAAGAGTAACATAGGGTTATAGGTCTATAGGGTTATAAAGTACTCAGAGAACTACACCCAATCAATCTAACATTGTTACACTAAGAGTAACATAGTGTTATAGGTCTATAGGGTTATAAAGTACTGAGAGAACTACACCCAATCAATCTAACATTGTTACACTAAGAGTAACATAGGGTTATAGGTCTATAGAGTTATAAAGTACTGAGAGAACTACACCCAATAAATCTAACATTGTTACACTAAGAGTAACATAGTGTTATAGGTCTATAGGGTTATAAAGTACTGAGAGAACTACATCCAACCAATCTAACATTGTTACACTAAGAGTAACATAGTGTTATAGGTCTATAGGGTTATAAAGTCCTGAGAGAACTACCTCCAATCAATCTAACATTGTTACACTAAGAGTAACATAGGGTTATAGGTCTATAGGGTTATAAAGTACTGAGAGAACTACATCCAATCAATCTAACATTGTTACACTAAGAGTAACATAGGGTTATAGGTCTATAGAGTTATAAAGTACTGAGTGAACTACATCCTATCAATCTAACATTGTTACACTAAGAGTAACATAGGGTTATAGGTCTATAGGGTTATAAAGTACTCAGAGAACTACACCCAATCAATCTAACATTGTTACACTAAGAGTAACATAGGGTTATAGGTCTATTGGGTTATAAAGTACTCAGAGAACTACGCCAAATCAATCTAACATTGTTACACTAAGAGTAACATAGTGTTATAGGTCTATAGGGTTATAAAGTGCTGAGAGAACTACACCCAATCAATCTAACATTGTTACACTAAGAGTAACATAGGGTTATAGGTCTATAGGGTTATAAAGTACTGAGAGAACTACACCCAATCAATCTAACATTGTTACACTAAGAGTAACATAGGGTTATAGGTCTATAGGGTTATAAAGTACTCAGAGAACTACATCCAATCAATCTAACATTGTTACACTAAGAGTAACATAGTGTTATAGGTCTATAGGGTTATAAAGTACTCAGAGAACTACGCCCAATCAATCTAACATTGTTACACTAAGAGTAACATAGGGTTATAAGTCTATAGAGTTATAAAGTACTCAGAGAACTACATCCAATCAATCTAACATTGTTACACTAAGAGTAACATAGGGTTATAGGTCTATTGGGTTATAAAGTACTGAGAGAACTACACCCAATCAATCTAACATTGTTACACTAAGAGTAACATAGGGTTATAGGTCTATAGGGTTATAAAGTACTCAGAGAACTACACCCAATCAATCTAACATTGTTACACTAAGAGTAACATAGGGTTATAGGTCTATTGGGTTATAAAGTACTGAGAGAACTACGCCAAATCAATCTAACATTGTTACACTAAGAGTAACATAGTGTTATAGGTCTATAGGGTTATAAAGTGCTGAGAGAACTACACCCAATCAATCTAACATTGTGACACTAAGAGTAACATAGGGTTATAGGTCTATAGGGTTATAAAGTACTCAGAGAACTACACCCAATCAATCTAACATTGTTACACTAAGAGTAACATAGTGTTATAGGTCTATAGGGTTATAAAGTACTGAGAGAACTACACCCAATCAATCTAACATTGTTACACTAAGAGTAACATAGGGTTATAGGTCTATAGAGTTATAAAGTACTGAGTGAACTACATCCTATCAATCTAACATTGTTAAACTAAGAGTAATATAGGGCTATAGGTCTATAGGGTTATAAAGTGCTGAGTGAACTACATCCAATCAATCTAACATTGTTACACTAAGAGTAACATAGGGTTATAGGTCTATAGGGTTATAAAGTACTGAGAGAACTACATCCAACCAATCTAACATTGTTACACTAAGAGTAACATAGTGTTATAGGTCTATAGGGTTATAAAGTCCTGAGAGAACTACCTCCAATCAATCTAACATTGTTACACTAAGAGTAACATAGGGTTATAGGTCTATAGGGTTATAAAGTACTGAGAGAACTACATCCAATCAATCTAACATTGTTACACTAAGAGTAACATAGGGTTATAGGTCTATAGAGTTATAAAGTACTGAGTGAACTACATCCTATCAATCTAACATTGTTACACTAAGAGTAACATAGAGTTATAGGTCTATAGGGTTATAAAGTACTCAGAGAACTACATCCAATCAATCTAACATTGTTACACTAAGAGTAACATAGGGTTATAGGTCTATAGGGTTATAAAGTACTCAGAGAACTACACCCAATCAATCTAACATTGTTACACTAAGTGTAACATAGGGTTATAGGTCTATAGGGTTATAAAGTACTGAGAGAACTACACCCAATCAATCTAACATTGTTACACTAAGAGTAACATAGTGTTATAGGTCTATAGAGTTATAAAGTCCTGAGAGAACTACCTCCAATCAATCTAACATTGTTACACTAAGAGTAACATAGTGTTATAGGTCTATAGGGTTATAAAGTACTCAGAGAACTACACCCAATCAATCTAACATTGTTACACTAAGAGTAACATAGGGTTATAGGTCTATTGGGTTATAAAGTACTGAGAGAACTACACCCAATCAATCTAACATTGTTACACTAAGAGTAACATAGGGTTATAGGTCTATAGGGTTATAAAGTACTCAGAGAACTACACCCAATCAATCTAACATTGTTACACTAAGAGTAACATAGGGTTATAGGTCTATTGGGTTATAAAGTACTGAGAGAACTACGCCAAATCAATCTAACATTGTTACACTAAGAGTAACATAGTGTTATAGGTCTATAGGGTTATAAAGTGCTGAGAGAACTACACCAAATCAATCTAACATTGTGACACTAAGAGTAACATAGGGTTATAGGTCTATAGGGTTATAAAGTACTCAGAGAACTACACCCAATCAATCTAACATTGTTACACTAAGAGTAACATAGTGTTATAGGTCTATAGGGTTATAAAGTACTGAGAGAACTACACCCAATCAATCTAACATTGTTACACTAAGAGTAACATATTGTTATAGGTCTATAGGGTTATAAAGTACTGAGAGAACTACACCCAATCAATCTAACATTGTTACACTAAGAGTAACATAGGGTTATAGGTCTATAGAGTTATAAAGTACTGAGTGAACTACATCCTATCAATCTAACATTGTTAAACTAAGAGTAACATAGGGCTATAGGTCTATAGGGTTATAAAGTGCTGAGAGAACTACATCCAATCAATCTAACATTGTTACACTAAGAGTAACATAGAGTTATAGGTCTATAGGGTTATAAAGTACTGAGAGAACTACATCCAACCAATCTAACATTGTTACACTAAGAGTAACATAGTGTTATAGGTCTATAGGGTTATAAAGTCCTGAGAGAACTACCTCCAATCAATCTAACATTGTTACACTAAGAGTAACATAGGGTTATAGGTCTATAGGGTTATAAAGTACTGAGAGAACTACATCCAATCAATCTAACATTGTTACACTAAGAGTAACATAGGGTTATAGGTCTATAGAGTTATAAAGTACTGAGTGAACTACATCCTATCAATCTAACATTGTTACACTAAGAGTAACATAGGGTTATAGGTCTATAGGGTTATAAAGTACTCAGAGAACTACACCCAATCAATCTAACATTGTTACACTAAGAGTAACATAGGGTTATAGGTCTATTGGGTTATAAAGTACTCAGAGAACTACGCCAAATCAATCTAACATTGTTACACTAAGAGTAACATAGTGTTATAGGTCTATAGGGTTATAAAGTGCTGAGAGAACTACACCCAATCAATCTAACATTGTTACACTAAGAGTAACATAGGGTTATAGGTCTATAGGGTTATAAAGTACTGAGAGAACTACACCCAATCAATCTAACATTGTTACACTAAGAGTAACATAGGGTTATAGGTCTATAGGTTTATAAAGTACTCAGAGAACTACATCCAATCAATCTAACATTGTTACACTAAGAGTAACATAGTGTTATAGGTCTATAGGGTTATAAAGTACTCAGAGAACTACGCCCAATCAATCTAACATTGTTACACTAAGAGTAACATAGGGTTATAGGTCTATATGGTTATAAAGTACTGAGAGAACTACATCCAATCAATCTAACATTGTTACACTAAGAGTAACATAGGGTTATAAGTCTATAGAGTTATAAAGTACTCAGAGAACTACATCCAATCAATCTAACATTGTTACTCTAAGAGTAACATAGGGTTATAGGTCTATTGGGTTATAAAGTACTGAGAGAACTACACCCAATCAATCTAACATTGTTACACTAAGAGTAACATAGTGTTATAGGTCTATAGGGTTATAAAGTACTGAGAGAACTACACCCAATCAATCTAACATTGTTACACTAAGAGTAACATAGGGTTATAGGTCTATAGAGTTATAAAGTACTGAGTGAACTACATCCTATCAATCTAACATTGTTAAACTAAGAGTAACATAGGGCTATAGGTCTATAGGGTTATAAAGTGCTGACAGAACTACATCCAATCAATCTAACATTGTTACACTAAGAGTAACATAGGGTTATAGGTCTATAGGGTTATAAAGTACTGAGAGAACTACATCCAACCAATCTAACATTGTTACACTAAGAGTAACATAGTGTTATAGGTCTATAGGGTTATAAAGTCCTGAGAGAACTACCTCCAATCAATCTAACATTGTTACACTAAGAGTAACATAGGGTTATAGGTCTATAGGGTTATAAAGTACTGAGAGAACTACCTCCAATCAATCTAACATTGTTACACTAAGAGTAACATAGGGTTATAGGTCTATAGGGTTATAAAGTACTGAGAGAACTACATCCAATCAATCTAACATTGTTACACTAAGAGTAACATAGGGTTATAGGTCTATAGAGTTATAAAGTACTGAGTGAACTACATCCTATCAATCTAACATTGTTACACTAAGAGTAACATAGAGTTATAGGTCTATAGGGTTATAAAGTACTCAGAGAACTACATCCAATCAATCTAACATTGTTACACTAAGAGTAACATAGGGTTATAGGTCTATAGGGTTATAAAGTACTCAGAGAACTACACCCAATCAATCTAACATTGTTACACTAAGAGTAACATAGGGTTATAGGTCTATTGGGTTATAAAGTACTCAGAGAACTACGCCAAATCAATCTAACATTGTTACACTAAGAGTAACATAGTGTTATAGGTCTATAGGGTTATAAAGTGCTGAGAGAACTACACCCAATCAATCTAACATTGTTACACTAAGAGTAACATAGGGTTATAGGTCTATAGGGTTATAAAGTACTGAGAGAACTACACCCAATCAATCTAACATTGTTACACTAAGAGTAACATAGTGTTATAGGTCTATAGGGTTATAAAGTACTCAGAGAACTACACCCAATCAATCTAACATTGTTACACTAAGAGTAACATAGGGTTATAGGTCTATTGGGTTATAAAGTACTGAGAGAACTACGCCAAATCAATCTAACATTGTTACACTAAGAGTAACATAGTGTTATAGGTCTATAGGGTTATAAAGTGCTGAGAGAACTACACCCAATCAATCTAACATTGTGACACTAAGAGTAACATAGTGTTATAGGTCTATAGGGTTATAAAGTACTGAGAGAACTACACCCAATCAATCTAACATTGTTACACTAAGAGTAACATAGGGTTATAGGTCTATAGGGTTATAAAGTACTGAGTGAACTACATCCAATCAATCTAACATTGTTACACTAAGAGTAACATAGAGTTATAGGTCTATAGGGTTATAAAGTACTGAGAGAACTACATCCAACCAATCTAACATTGTTACACTAAGAGTAACATAGTGTTATAGGTCTATAGGGTTATAAAGTCCTGAGAGAACTACCTCCAATCAATCTAACATTGTTACACTAAGAGTAACATAGGGTTATAGGTCTATAGGGTTATAAAGTACTGAGTGAACTACATCCTATCAATCTAACATTGTTACACTAAGAGTAACATAGAGTTATAGGTCTATTGGGTTATACAGTACTCAGAGAACTACACCCAATCAATCTAACATTGTTACACTAAGAGTAACATAGGGTTATAGGTCTATTGGGTTATAAAGTACTCAGAGAACTACACCCAATCAATCTAACATTGTTACACTAAGAGTAACATAGGGTTATAGGTCTATTGGGTTATAAAGTACTCAGAGAACTACGCCAAATCAATCTAACATTGTTACACTAAGAGTAACATAGGGTTATAGGTCTATTGGGTTATAAAGTACTCAGAGAACTACGCCAAATCAATCTAACATTGTTACACTAAGAGTAACATAGTGTTATAGGTCTATAGGGTTATAAAGTGCTGAGAGAACTACACCCAATCAATCTAACATTGTTACACTAAGAGTAACATAGGGTTATAGGTCTATAGGGTTATAAAGTACTGAGAGAACTACACCCAATCAATCTAACATTGTTACACTAAGAGTAACATAGGGTTATAGGTCTATAGAGTTATAAAGTACTGAGTGAACTACATCCTATCAATCTAACATTGTTACACTAAGAGTAACATAGGGTTATAGGTCTATAGGGTTATAAAGTACTCAGAGAAATACATCCAATCAATCTAACATTGTTACACTAAGAGTAACATAGTGTTATAGGTCTATAGGGTTATAAAGTACTGAGAGAACTACATCCAATCAATCTAACATTGTTACACTAAGAGTAACATAGTGTTATAGGTCTATAGGGTTATAAAGTACTGAGAGAACTACATCCAATCAATCTAACATTGTTACACTAAGAGTAACATAGTGTTATAGGTCTATAGGGTTATAAAGTCCTGAGAGAACTACCTCCAATCAATCTAACATTGTTACACTAAGAGTAACATAGGGTTATAGGTCTATAGGGTTATACAGTACTGAGAGAACTACATCCAATCAATCTAACATTGTTACACTAAGAGTAACATAGGGTTATAGGTCTATAGGGTTATAAAGTGCTGAGAGAACTACCTCCAATCAATCTAACATTGTTACACTAAGAGTAACATAGGGTTATAGGTCTATAGGGTTATAAAGTACTGAGAGAACTACACCCAATCAATCTAACATTGTTACACTAAGAGTAACATAGGGTTATAGGTCTATAGGGTTATAAAGTACTGAGAGAACTACACCCAATCAATCTAACATTGTTACACTAAGAGTAACATAGGGTTATAAGTCTATAGAGTTATAAAGTACTGAGAGAACTACACCCAATCAATCTAACATTGTTACACTAAGAGTAACATAGGGTTATATGTCTATAGGGTTATAAAGTACTCAGAGAACTACACCCAATCAATCTAACATTGTTACACTAAGAGTAACATAGGGTTATAGGTCTATAGGGTTATAAAGTACTGAGAGAACTACACCCAATCAATCTAACATTGTTACACTAAGAGTAACATAGTGTTATAGGTCTATAGGGTTATAAAGTACTCAGAGAACTACACCCAATAAATCTAACATTGTTACACTAAGAGTAACATAGGGTTATAGGTCTATAGGGTTATAAAGTACTGAGAGAACTACATCCAATCAATCTAACATTGTTACACTAAGAGTAACATAGGGTTATATGTCTATAGGGTTATAAAGTGCTGACAGAACTACACCTAATCAATCTAACATTGTTACACTAAGAGTAACATAGTGTTATAGGTCTATATGGTTATACAGTACTGAGAGAACTACACCCAATCAATCTAATAGTGTTACACTAAGAGTAACATAGGGTTATAGGTCTATAGGGTTATAAAGTGCTGAGAGAACTACGCCCAATCAATCTAACATTGTCACACTAAGAGTAACATAGGGTTATAGGTCTATAGGGTTATAAAGTACTCAGAGAACTACATCCAATCAATCTAACATTGTTACACTAAGATTACATAGGGTTATAGGTCTATAGGGTTATAAAGTACTCAGAGAACTACACCCAATCAATCTAACATTGTTACACTAAGAGTAACATAGGGTTATATGTCTATATGGTTATAAAGTGCTGAGAGAACTACACCCAATCAATCTAACATTGTTACACTAAGAGTAACATAGGGTTATAGGTCTATAGGGTTATAAAGTACTGAGAGAACTACATCCAATCAATCTAACATTGTTACACTAAGAGTAACATAGGGTTATAGGTCTATAGGGTTATAAATTGCTGAGAGAACTACACCCAATCAATCTAACATTGTTACACTAAGAGTAACATAGGGTTATAGGTCTATAGGGTTATAAAGTACTGAGAGAACTACATCCAATCAATCTAACATTGTTACACTAAGAGTAACATAGGGTTATATGTCTATAGGGTTATAAAGTGCTGAGAGAACTACACCCAATCAATCTAACATTGCTACACTAAGAGTAACATAGTTTTATAGGTCTATAGGGTTATACAGTACTGAGAGAACTACACCCAATCAATCTAACACTGTTACACTAAGAGTAACATAGGGTTATAGGTCTATAGGGTTATAAAGTGCTGAGAGAACTACGCCCAATCAATCTAACATTGTCACACTAAGAGTAACATAGGGTTATAGGTCTATAGGGTTATAAAGTACTCAGAGAACTACATCCAATCAATCTAACATTGTTACACTAAGAGTAACATAGGGTTATAGGTCTATAGGGTTATAAAGTACTGAGAGAACTACATCCAATCAATCTAACATTGTTACACTAAGAGTAACATAGGGTTATATGTCTATAGGGTTATAAAGTGCTGACAGAACTACACCTAATCAATCTAACATTGTTACACTAAGAGTAACATAGTGTTATAGGTCTATATGGTTATACAGTACTGAGAGAACTACACCCAATCAATCTAACATTGTTACACTAAGAGTAACATAGGGTTATAGGTCTATAGGGTTATAAAGTGCTGAGAGAACTACGCCCAATCAATCTAACATTGTCACACTAAGAGTAACATAGGGTTATAGGTCTATAGGGTTATAAAGTACTCAGAGAACTACATCCAATCAATCTAACATTGTTACACTAAGATTACATAGGGTTATAGGTCTATAGGGTTATAAAGTACTGAGAGAACTACACCCAATCAATCTAACATTGTTACACTAAGAGTAACATAGGGTTATATGTCTATATGGTTATTAAGTGCTGAGAGAACTACACCCAATCAATCTAACATTGTTACACTAAGAGTAACATAGGGTTATAGGTCTATAGGGTTATAAAGTACTGAGAGAACTACATCCAATCAATCTAACATTGTTACACTAAGAGTAACATAGGGTTATAGGTCTATAGGGTTATAAAGTGCTGAGAGAACTACACCCAATCAATCTAACATTGTTACACTAAGAGTAACATAGGGTTATAGGTCTATAGGGCTATAAAGTACTCAGAGAACTACATCCAATCAATCTAACATTGTTACACTAAGAGTAACATAGGGTTATAAAGTGCTGAGAGAACTACACCCAATCAATCTAACATTGTTACACTAAGAGTAACATAGGGTTATATGTCTATATGGTTATTAAGTGCTGAGAGAACTACACCCAATCAATCTAACATTGTTACACTAAGAGTAACATAGGGTTATAGGTCTATAGGGTTATAAAGTACTGAGAGAACTACATCCAATCAATCTAACATTGTTACACTAAGAGTAACATAGGGTTATAGGTCTATAGGGTTATAAAGTGCTGAGAGAACTACACCCAATCAATCTAACATTGTTACACTAAGAGTAACATAGGGTTATAGGTCTATAGGGCTATAAAGTACTCAGAGAACTACATCCAATCAATCTAACATTGTTACACTAAGAGTAACATAGTGTTATAGGTCTATAGGGTTATAAAGTACTCAGAGAACTACACCCAATCAATCTAACATTGTTACACTAAGAGTAACATAGGGTTATAGGTCTATAGGGTTACACAGTACTCAGATAACTACATCCAATCAATCTAACATTGTTACACTAAGAGTAACATATGGTTATAAGTCTATAGAGTTTTAAAGTACTCAGAGAACTACACCCAATCAATCTAACATTGTTACACTAAGAGTAACATAGGGTTATAGGTCTATAGGGTTATAAAGTAGTCAGAGAATTACACCCAATCAATCTAACATTGTTACACTAAGAGTAACATAGGGTTATAGGTCAATAGGGTTATAAAGTACTCAGAGAACTACATCCAATCAATCTAACATTGTTACACTAAGAGTAACATAGGGTTATAGGTCAATAGGGTTATAAAGTGCTGAGAGAACTACCTCCAATCAATCTAACATTTTTACACTAAGAGTAACATAGGGTTATAGGTCTATAGGATTATAAAGTACTGAGAGAACTACACCCAATAAATCTAACATTGTTACACTAAGAGTAGCATAGGGTTATAAGTCTATAGAGTTATAAAGTACTCAGAGAACTACACCCAATCAATCTAACATTGTTACACTAAAAGAAACATAGGGTTATAGGTCTATAGAGTTATAAAATACTCAGAGAACTACACCCAATCAATCTAACATTGTTACACTAAGAGTAACATAGGGTTATAGGTCTATAGGGTTATAAAGTACTCAGAGAACTACACCCAATCAATCTAACATTGTTACACTAAGAGTAACATAGGGTTATAGGTCAATAGGGTTATAAAGTGCTGAGAGAACTACCTCCAATCAATCTAACATTTTTACACTAAGAGTAACATAGGGTTATAGGTCTATAGGATTATAAAGTACTGAGAGAACTACACCCAATAAATCTAACATTGTTACACTAAGAGTAGCATAGGGTTATAAGTCTATAGAGTTATAAAGTACTCAGAGAACTACACCCAATCAATCTAACATTGTTACACTAAAAGAAACATAGGGTTATAGGTCTATAGAGTTATAAAATACTCAGAGAACTACACCCAATCAATCTAACATTGTTACACTAAGAGTAACATAGGGTTATAGGTCTATAGGGTTATAAAGTACTCAGAGAACTACACCCAATCAATCTAACATTGTTACACTAAGAGTAACATAGGGTTATAGGTCTATAGGGTTATAAAGTACTGAGTGAACTACGCCCAATCAATCTAACATTGTTACACTAAGAGTAACATAGGGTTATAAGTCTATAGAGTTATAAAGTACTCAGAGAACTACACCCAATCAATCTAACATTGTTACACTAAGAGTAACATAGGGTTATATGTCTATAGGGTTATAAAGTACTGAGTGAACTACATCCAATCAATCTAACATTGTTACACTAAGAGTAACATAGGGTTATAGGTCTATAGGGTTATAAAGTGCTGAGAGAACTACACCCAATCAATCTAACATTTTTACACTAAGAGTAACATAGGGTTATAGGTCTATAGAGTTATAAAGTACTCAGAGAACTACACCCAATCAATCTAACATTGTTACACTAAGAGTAACATAGGGTTATAGGTCTATAGGAATATAAAGTACTGAGTGAACTACATCCAATCAATCTAACATTGTTACACTAAGAGTAACATAGGGTTATAGGTCTATAGGGTTATAAAGTACTGAGTGAACTACGCCCAATCAATCTAACATTGTTACACTAAGAGTAACATAGGGTTATAAGTCTATAGAGTTATAAAGTACTCAGAGAACTACACCCAATCAATCTAACATTGTTACACTAAGAGTAACATAGGGTTATATGTCTATAGGGTTATAAAGTACTGAGTGAACTACATCCAATCAATCTAACATTGTTACACTAAGAGTAACATAGGGTTATAGGTCTATAGGGTTATAAAGTGCTGAGAGAACTACATCCAATCAATCTAACATTTTTACACTAAGAGTAACATAGGGTTATAGGTCTATAGAGTTATAAAGTACTCAGAGAACTACACCCAATCAATCTAACATTCTTACACTAAGAGTAACATAGGGTTATATGTCTATAGGGTTATAAAGTACTGAGTGAACTACATCCAATCAATCTAACATTGTTACACTAAGAGTAACATAGGGTTATAGGTCTATATGGTTATAAAGTGCTGAGAGAACTGCACCCAATCAATCTAACATTGTTACACTAAGAGTAACATAGGGTTATAGGTCTATAGAGTTATAAAGTACTCAGAGAACTACACCCAATAAATCTAACATTGTTACACTAAGAGTAACATAGGGTTATATGTCTATAGGGTTATAAAATACTGAGTGAACTACATCCAATCAATCTAACATTGTTACACTAAGAGTAACATAGGGTTATAGGTCTATAGGGTTATAAAGTACTCAGAGAACTACATCCAATCAATCTAACATTGTTACACTAAGAGTAACAAAGGGTTATAGGTCTATAGGGTTATAACGTGCTGTGAGAACTACACCCAATCAATCTAACATTGTTACACTAAGAGTAACATAGTGTTATAGGTCTATAGGGTTATAAAGTAGTCAGAGAATTACACCCAATCAATCTAACATTGTTACACTAAGAGTAACATAGGGTTATAGGTCTATAGGGTTATAAAGTAGTCAGAGAATTACACCCAATCAATCTAACATTGTTACACTAAGAGTAACATTGGGCTATAGGTCTATAGGGTTATAAAGTACTGAGAGAACTACACCCAATAAATCTAACATTGTTACACTAAGAGTAACATAGTGTTATAGGTCTATAGAGTTATAAAGTACTCAGAGAACTACACCCAATCAATCTAACATTGTTACACTAAGAGTAACATAGGGTTATAGGTCTATAGGGTTATAAAGTGCTGAGAGAACTACACCCAATCAATCTAACATTGTTACACTAAGAGTAACATAGGGTTATAGGTCTATAGGGTTATAAAGTACTCAGAGAACTACACCCAATAAATCTAACATTGTTACACTAAGAGTAGCATATGGTTATAAGTCTATAGAGTTATAAAGTACTCAGAGAACTACACCCAATCAATCTAACATTGTTACACTAAGAGTAACATAGGGTTATAGGTCTATAGGTTTATAAAGTACTCAGAGAACTACACCCAATCAATCTAACATTGTTACACTAAGAGTAACATAGGGTTATATGTCTATAGGGTTATAAAGTACTGAGAGAACTACACCCAATAAATCTAACATTGTTACACTAAGAGTAACATAGGGTTATAGGTCTATAGGGTTATAAAGTGCTGAGAGAACTACCTCCAATCAATCTAACATTGTTACACTAAGAGTAACATAGGGTTATAGGTCTATAGGGTTATAAAGTGCTGAGAGAACTACCTCCAATCAATCTAACATTGTTACACTAAGAGTAACATAGGGTTATAGGTCTATAGGGTTATAAAGTACTGAGAGAACTACACCCAATCAATCTAACATTGTCACACTAAGAGTAACATAGGGTTATAGGTCTATAGGGTTATAAAGTACTCAGAGAACTACACCCAATCAATCTAACATTGTTACACTAAGAGTAACATAGGGTTATAGGTCTATAGAGTTATAAAGTACTCAGAGAACTACACCCAATCAATCTAACATTCTTACACTAAGAGTAACATAGGGTTATAGGTCTATTAGGTTATAAAGTACTCAGAGAACTACACCCAATAAATCTAACATTGTTACACTAAGAGTAACATAGGGGTATAGGTCTATAGGGTTATAAAGTGCTCAGAGAACTACCTCCAATCAATCTAACATTGTTACACTAAGAGTAACATAGGGTTATAGGTCTATAGGGTTATAAAGTACTCAGAGAACTACATCCAATCAATCTAACATTGTTACACTAAGAGTAACAAAGGGTTATAGGTCTATAGGGTTATAACGTGCTGTGAGAACTACACCCAATCAATCTAACATTGTTACACTAAGAGTAACATAGGGTTATAGGTCTATAGGGTTATAAAGTACTCAGAGAACTACATCCAATCAATCTAACATTGTTACACAAAGAGTAACATAGGGTTATAGGTCTATAGGGTTATAAAGTAGTCAGAGAATTACACCCAATCAATCTAACATTGTTACACTAAGAGTAACATTGGGCTATAGGTCTATAGGGTTATAAAGTACTGAGAGAACTACACCCAATAAATCTAACATTGTTACACTAAGAGTAACATAGTGTTATAGGTCTATAGAGTTATAAAGTACTCAGAGAACTACACCCAATCAATCTAACATTGTTACACTAAGAGTAACATAGGGTTATAGGTCTATAGGGTTATAAAGTACTGAGAGAACTACACCCAATAAATCTAACATTGTTACACTAAGAGTAGCATATGGTTATAAGTCTATAGAGTTATAAAGTACTCAGAGAACTACACCCAATCAATCTAACATTGTTACACTAAGAGTAACATAGGGTTATAGGTCTATAGGTTTATAAAGTACTCAGAGAACTACACCCAATCAATCTAACATTGTTACACTAAGAGTAACATAGGGTTATATGTCTATAGGGTTATAAAGTACTGAGAGAACTACACCCAATAAATCTAACATTGTTACACTAAGAGTAACATAGGGTTATAGGTCTATAGGGTTATAAAGTGCTGAGAGAACTACCTCCAATCAATCTAACATTGTTACACTAAGAGTAACATAGGGTTATAGGTCTATAGGGTTATAAAGTGCTGAGAGAACTACCTCCAATCAATCTAACATTGTTACACTAAGAGTAACATAGGGTTATAGGTCTATAGGGTTATAAAGTACTGAGAGAACTACACCCAATCAATCTAACATTGTCACACTAAGAGTAACATAGGGTTATAGGTCTATAGGGTTATAAAGTACTCAGAGAACTACACCCAATCAATCTAACATTGTTACACTAAGAGTAACATAGGGTTATAGGTCTATAGAGTTATAAAGTACTCAGAGAACTACACCCAATCAATCTAACATTCTTACACTAAGAGTAACATAGGGTTATAGGTCTATTAGGTTATAAAGTACTCAGAGAACTACACCCAATAAATCTAACATTGTTACACTAAGAGTAACATAGGGGTATAGGTCTATAGGGTTATAAAGTGCTCAGAGAACTACCTCCAATCAATCTAACATTGTTACACTAAGAGTAACATAGGGTTATAGGTCTATAGGGTTATAAAGTACTCAGACAACTACACCCAATCAATCTAACATTCTTACACTAAGAGTAACATAGGGTTATATGTCTATAGGGTTATAAAGTACTGAGAGAACTCCACCCAATAAATCTAACATTGTTACACTAAGAGTAACATAGGGTTATAGGTCTATAGGGTTATAAAGTGCTGAGAGAACTACCTCCAATCAATCTAACATTGTTACACTAAGAGTAACATAGGGTTATAGGTCTATAGGGTTATAAAGTGCTGAGAGAACTACCTCCAATCAATCTAACATTGTTACACTAAGAGTAACATAGGGTTATAGGTCTATAGGGTTATAAAGTACTGAGAGAACTACACCCAATCAATCTAACATTGTCACACTAAGAGTAACATAGGGTTATAGGTCTATAGGGTTATAAAGTACTCAGAGAACTACACCCAATCAATCTAACATTGTTACACTAAGAGTAACATAGGGTTATAGGTCTATAGAGTTATAAAGTACTCAGAGAACTACACCCAATCAATCTAACATTCTTACACTAAGAGTAACATAGGGTTATAGGTCTATTAGGTTATAAAGTACTCAGAGAACTACACCCAATAAATCTAACATTGTTACACTAAGAGTAACATAGGGGTATAGGTCTATAGGGTTATAAAGTGCTCAGAGAACTACCTCCAATCAATCTAACATTGTTACACTAAGAGTAACATAGGGTTATAGGTCTATAGGGTTATAAAGTACTCAGACAACTACACCCAATCAATCTAACATTCTTACACTAAGAGTAACATAGGGTTATAGGTCTATTGGGTTATAAAGTACTCAGAGAACTACACCCAATAAATCTAACATTGTTACACTAAGAGTAACATAGGGTTATAGGTCTATAGGGTTATAAAGTGCTGAGAGAACTACCTCCAATCAATCTAACATTGTTACACTAAGAGTAACATAGGGTTATAGGTCTATAGGGTTATAAAGTACTCAGAGAACTGCACCCAATCAATCTAACATTGTTACACTAAGAGTAACATAGGGTTATATGTCCATAGGGTTATAAAGTACTGAGTGAACTACATCCAATCAATCTAACATTGTTACACTACGAGTAACATAGGGTTATAGGTCTATAGGGTTATAAAGTACTGCGAGAACTACACCCAATCAATATAACATTGTTACACTAAGAGTAACATAGGGTTATAGGTCTATAGAGTTATAAAGTACTGAGTGAACTACACCCAATCAATCTAACATTGTTACACTAAGAGTAACATAGGGTTATAGGTCTATAGGGTTATAAAGTGCTGAGAGAACTACGCCCAATCAATCTAACATTGTCACACTAAGAGTAACATAGGGTTATAGGTCTATAGGGTTATAAAGTACTCAGAGAACTACATCCAATCAATCTAACATTGTTACACTAAGAGTAACATAGGGTTATAGGTCTATAGGGTTATAAAGTACTGAGAGAACTACACCCAATCAATCTAACATTGTTACACTAAGAGTAACATAGGGTTATAGGTCTATATGGTTATAAAGTGCTGAGAGAACTACACCCAATCAATCTAACATTGTTACACTAAGAGTAACATAGGGTTATAGGTCTATAGGGTTATAAAGTACTGAGAGAACTACACCCAATCAATTTAACATTGTTACACTAAGAGTAACATAGGGTTATAGGTCTATAGGGTTATACAGTACTCAGATAACTACATCCAATCAATCTAACATTGTTACACAAAGAGTAACATAGGGTTATAGGTCTATAGGGTTATAAAGTACTCAGAGAACTACACCCAATCAATCTAACATTGTTACACTAAGAGTAACATAGGGTTATAGGTCTATTGGGTTATAAAGTAGTCAGAGAATTACACCCAATCAATCTAACATTGTTACACTAAGAGTAACATAGGGTTATAGGTCTATAGGGTTATAAAGTACTCAGAGAACTACACCCAATCAATCTAACATTGTTACACTAAGAGTAACATAGGGTTATAGGTCTATAGGGTTATAAAGTGCTGAGAGAACTACCTCCAATCAATCTAACATTGTTACACTAAGAGTAATATAGAGTTATAGGTCTATAGGGTTATAAAGTACTGAGAGAACTACACCCAATAAATCTAACATTGTTACACTAAGAGTAGCATAGGGTTATAAGTCTATAGAGTTATAAAGTACTCAGAGAACTACACCCAATCAATCTAACATTGTTACACTAAGAGTAACATAGGGTTATAGGTCTATAGGGTTATAAAGTACTGAGAGAACTACACCCAATCAATCTAACATTGTTACACTAAGAGTAACATAGGGTTATAGGTCTATAGGGTTATAAAGTACTGAGTGAACTACGCCCAATCAATCTAACATTGTTACACTAAGAGTTACATAGGGTTATAAGTCTATAGAGTTATAAAGTACTCAGAGAACTACACCCAATCAATCTAACATTGTTACACTAAGAGTAACATAGGGTTATAGGTCTATTGGGTTATAAAGTACTCAGAGAACTACGCCAAATCAATCTAACATTGTTACACTAAGAGTAACATAGTGTTATAGGTCTATAGGGTTATAAAGTGCTGAGAGAACTACACCCAATCAATCTAACATTGTGACACTAAGAGTAACATAGGGTTATAGGTCTATAGGGTTATAAAGTACTGAGAGAACTACACCCAATCAATCTAACATTGTTACACTAAGAGTAACATAGGGTTATAGGTCTATAGAGTTATAAAGTACTGAGTGAACTACATCCAATCAATCTAACATTGTTACACTAAGAGTAACATAGGGTTATAGGTCTATAGGGTTATAAAGTACTGAGAGAACTACCTCCAATCAATCTAACATTGTTACACTAAGAGTAACATAGGGTTATAGGTCTATAGGGTTATACAGTACTGAGAGAACTACATCCAATCAATCTAACATTGTTACACTAAGAGTAACATAGGGTTATAGGTCTATAGGGTTATAAAGTGCTGAGAGAACTACATCCAATCAATCTAACATTGTTACACTAAGAGTAACATAGGGTTATAGGTCTATAGGGTTATAAAGTGCTGAGAGAACTACATCCAATCAATCTAACATTTTTACACTAAGAGTAACATAGGGTTATAGGTCTATAGAGTTATAAAGTACTCAGAGAACTACACCCAATCAATCTAACATTCTTACACTAAGAGTAACATAGGGTTATAAGTCTATAGGGTTATAAAGTACTGAGTGAACTACATCCAATCAATCTAACATTGTTACACTAAGAGTAACATAGGGTTATAGGTCTATATGGTTATAAAGTGCTGAGAGAACTGCACCCAATCAATCTAACATTGTTACACTAAGAGTAACATAGGGTTATAGGTCTATAGAGTTATAAAGTACTCAGAGAACTACACCCAATAAATCTAACATTGTTACACTAAGAGTAACATAGGGTTATATGTCTATAGGGTTATAAAATACTGAGTGAACTACATCCAATCAATCTAACATTGTTACACTAAGAGTAACATAGGGTTATAGGTCTATAGGGTTATAAAGTACTCAGAGAACTACATCCAATCAATCTAACATTGTTACACTAAGAGTAACAAAGGGTTATAGGTCTATAGGGTTATAACGTGCTGTGAGAACTACACCCAATCAATCTAACATTGTTACACTAAGAGTAACATAGGGTTATAGGTCTATAGGGTTATACAGTACTCAGATAACTACATCCAATCAATCTAACATTGTTACACTAAGAGTAACATAGGGTTATAAGTCTATAGAGTTATAAAGTACTCAGAGAACTACACCCAATCAATCTAACATTGTTACACTAAGAGTAACATAGGGTTATAGGTCTATAGGGTTATAAAGTAGTCAGAGAATTACACCCAATCAATCTAACATTGTTACACTAAGAGTAACATTGGGCTATAGGTCTATAGGGTTATAAAGTACTGAGAGAACTACACCCAATAAATCTAACATTGTTACACTAAGAGTAACATAGTGTTATAGGTCTATAGAGTTATAAAGTACTCAGAGAACTACACCCAATCAATCTAACATTGTTACACTAAGAGTAACATAGGGTTATAGGTCTATAGGGTTATAAAGTGCTGAGAGAACTACACCCAATCAATCTAACATTGTTACACTAAGAGTAACATAGGGTTATAGGTCTATAGGGTTATAAAGTACTGAGAGAACTACACCCAATAAATCTAACATTGTTACACTAAGAGTAGCATATGGTTATAAGTCTATAGAGTTATAAAGTACTCAGAGAACTACACCCAATCAATCTAACATTGTTACACTAAGAGTAACATAGGGTTATAGGTCTATAGGTTTATAAAGTACTCAGAGAACTACACCCAATCAATCTAACATTGTTACACTAAGAGTAACATAGGGTTATATGTCTATAGGGTTATAAAGTACTGAGAGAACTACACCCAATAAATCTAACATTGTTACACTAAGAGTAACATAGGGTTATAGGTCTATAGGGTTATAAAGTGCTGAGAGAACTACCTCCAATCAATCTAACATTGTTACACTAAGAGTAACATAGGGTTATAGGTCTATAGGGTTATAAAGTGCTGAGAGAACTACCTCCAATCAATCTAACATTGTTACACTAAGAGTAACATAGGGTTATAGGTCTATAGGGTTATAAAGTACTGAGAGAACTACACCCAATCAATCTAACATTGTCACACTAAGAGTAACATAGGGTTATAGGTCTATAGGGTTATAAAGTACTCAGAGAACTACACCCAATCAATCTAACATTGTTACACTAAGAGTAACATAGGGTTATAGGTCTATAGAGTTATAAAGTACTCAGAGAACTACACCCAATCAATCTAACATTCTTACACTAAGAGTAACATAGGGTTATAGGTCTATTAGGTTATAAAGTACTCAGAGAACTACACCCAATAAATCTAACATTGTTACACTAAGAGTAACATAGGGGTATAGGTCTATAGGGTTATAAAGTGCTCAGAGAACTACCTCCAATCAATCTAACATTGTTACACTAAGAGTAACATAGGGTTATAGGTCTATAGGGTTATAAAGTACTCAGAGAACTACATCCAATCAATCTAACATTGTTACACTAAGAGTAACAAAGGGTTATAGGTCTATAGGGTTATAACGTGCTGTGAGAACTACACCCAATCAATCTAACATTGTTACACTAAGAGTAACATAGGGTTATAGGTCTATAGGGTTATAAAGTACTCAGAGAACTACATCCAATCAATCTAACATTGTTACACAAAGAGTAACATAGGGTTATAGGTCTATAGGGTTATAAAGTGCTGAGAGAACTACCTCCAATCAATCTAACATTGTTACACTAAGAGTAACATAGGGTTATAGGTCTATATGGTTATACAGTACTGAGAGAACTACACCCAATCAATCTAACATTGTTACACTAAGAGTAACATAGGGTTATAGGTCTATAGGGTTATAAAGTGCTGAGAGAACTACATCCAATCAATCTAACATTGTTACACAAAGAGTAACATAGGGTTATAAGTCTATAGGGTTATACAGTACTCAGATAACTACATCCAATCAATCTAACATTGTTACACTAAGAGTAACATAGGGTTATAAGTCTATAGAGTTATAAAGTACTCAGAGAACTACACCCAATCAATCTAACATTGTTACACTAAGAGTAACATAGGGTTATAGGTCTATAGGGTTATAAAGTAGTCAGAGAATTACACCCAATCAATCTAACATTGTTACACTAAGAGTAACATTGGGCTATAGGTCTATAGGGTTATAAAGTACTGAGAGAACTACACCCAATAAATCTAACATTGTTACACTAAGAGTAACATAGTGTTATAGGTCTATAGAGTTATAAAGTACTCAGAGAACTACACCCAATCAATCTAACATTGTTACACTAAGAGTAACATAGGGTTATAGGTCTATAGGGTTATAAAGTACTGAGAGAACTACACCCAATAAATCTAACATTGTTACACTAAGAGTAGCATATGGTTATAAGTCTATAGAGTTATAAAGTACTCAGAGAACTACACCCAATCAATCTAACATTGTTACACTAAGAGTAACATAGGGTTATAGGTCTATAGGTTTATAAAGTACTCAGAGAACTACACCCAATCAATCTAACATTGTTACACTAAGAGTAACATAGGGTTATATGTCTATAGGGTTATAAAGTACTGAGAGAACTACACCCAATAAATCTAACATTGTTACACTAAGAGTAACATAGGGTTATAGGTCTATAGGGTTATAAAGTGCTGAGAGAACTACCTCCAATCAATCTAACATTGTTACACTAAGAGTAACATAGGGTTATAGGTCTATAGGGTTATAAAGTGCTGAGAGAACTACCTCCAATCAATCTAACATTGTTACACTAAGAGTAACATAGGGTTATAGGTCTATAGGGTTATAAAGTACTGAGAGAACTACACCCAATCAATCTAACATTGTCACACTAAGAGTAACATAGGGTTATAGGTCTATAGGGTTATAAAGTACTCAGAGAACTACACCCAATCAATCTAACATTGTTACACTAAGAGTAACATAGGGTTATAGGTCTATAGAGTTATAAAGTACTCAGAGAACTACACCCAATCAATCTAACATTCTTACACTAAGAGTAACATAGGGTTATAGGTCTATTAGGTTATAAAGTACTCAGAGAACTACACCCAATAAATCTAACATTGTTACACTAAGAGTAACATAGGGGTATAGGTCTATAGGGTTATAAAGTGCTCAGAGAACTACCTCCAATCAATCTAACATTGTTACACTAAGAGTAACATAGGGTTATAGGTCTATAGGGTTATAAAGTACTCAGACAACTACACCCAATCAATCTAACATTCTTACACTAAGAGTAACATAGGGTTATATGTCTATAGGGTTATAAAGTACTGAGAGAACTACACCCAATAAATCTAACATTGTTACACTAAGAGTAACATAGGGTTATAGGTCTATAGGGTTATAAAGTGCTGAGAGAACTACCTCCAATCAATCTAACATTGTTACACTAAGAGTAACATAGGGTTATAGGTCTATAGGGTTATAAAGTGCTGAGAGAACTACCTCCAATCAATCTAACATTGTTACACTAAGAGTAACATAGGGTTATAGGTCTATAGGGTTATAAAGTACTGAGAGAACTACACCCAATCAATCTAACATTGTCACACTAAGAGTAACATAGGGTTATAGGTCTATAGGGTTATAAAGTACTCAGAGAACTACACCCAATCAATCTAACATTGTTACACTAAGAGTAACATAGGGTTATAGGTCTATAGAGTTATAAAGTACTCAGAGAACTACACCCAATCAATCTAACATTCTTACACTAAGAGTAACATAGGGTTATAGGTCTATTAGGTTATAAAGTACTCAGAGAACTACACCCAATAAATCTAACATTGTTACACTAAGAGTAACATAGGGGTATAGGTCTATAGGGTTATAAAGTGCTCAGAGAACTACCTCCAATCAATCTAACATTGTTACACTAAGAGTAACATAGGGTTATAGGTCTATAGGGTTATAAAGTACTCAGACAACTACACCCAATCAATCTAACATTCTTACACTAAGAGTAACATAGGGTTGTAGGTCTATTGGGTTATAAAGTGCTGAGAGAACTACCTCCAATCAATCTAACATTGTTACACTAAGAGTAGCATAGGGTTATAGGTCTATAGGGTTATAAAGTACTGAGAGAACTACACCCAATCAATCTAACATTGTCACACTAAGAGTAACATAGGGTTATAGGTCTATAGGGTTATAAAGTACTCAGAGAACTACACCCAATCAATCTAACATTGTTACACTAAGAGTAACATAGGGTTATAGGTCTATAGAGTTATAAAGTACTCAGAGAACTACACCCAATCAATCTAACATTCTTACACTAAGAGTAACATAGGGTTATAGGTCTATTAGGTTATAAAGTACTCAGAGAACTACACCCAATAAATCTAACATTGTTACACTAAGAGTAACATAGGGGTATAGGTCTATAGGGTTATAAAGTGCTCAGAGAACTACCTCCAATCAATCTAACATTGTTACACTAAGAGTAACATAGGGTTATAGGTCTATAGGGTTATAAAGTACTCAGACAACTACACCCAATCAATCTAACATTCTTACACTAAGAGTAACATAGGGTTATAGGTCTATTGGGTTATAAAGTACTCAGAGAACTACACCCAATAAATCTAACATTGTTACACTAAGAGTAACATAGGGTTATAGGTCTATAGGGTTATAAAGTGCTGAGAGAACTACCTCCAATCAATCTAACATTGTTACACTAAGAGTAACATAGGGTTATAGGTCTATAGGGTTATAAAGTACTCAGAGAACTGCACCCAATCAATCTAACATTGTTACACTAAGAGTAACATAGGGTTATATGTCCATAGGGTTATAAAGTACTGAGTGAACTACATCCAATCAATCTAACATTGTTACACTACGAGTAACATAGGGTTATAGGTCTATAGGGTTATAAAGTACTGCGAGAACTACACCCAATCAATATAACATTGTTACACTAAGAGTAACATAGGGTTATAGGTCTATAGAGTTATAAAGTACTGAGTGAACTACACCCAATCAATCTAACATTGTTACACTAAGAGTAACATAGGGTTATAGGTCTATAGGGTTATAAAGTACTGAGAGAACTACACCCAATCAATCTAACATTGTTACACTAAGAGTAACATAGGGTTATAGGTCTATATGGTTATAAAGTGCTGAGAGAACTACACCCAATCAATCTAACATTGTTACACTAAGAGTAACATAGGGTTATAGGTCTATAGGGTTATAAAGTACTGAGAGAACTACACCCAATCAATTTAACATTGTTACACTAAGAGTAACATAGGGTTATAGGTCTATAGGGTTATACAGTACTCAGATAACTACATCCAATCAATCTAACATTGTTACACAAAGAGTAACATAGGGTTATAGGTCTATAGGGTTATAAAGTACTCAGAGAACTACACCCAATCAATCTAACATTGTTACACTAAGAGTAACATAGGGTTATAGGTCTATTGGGTTATAAAGTAGTCAGAGAATTACACCCAATCAATCTAACATTGTTACACTAAGAGTAACATAGGGTTATAGGTCTATAGGGTTATAAAGTACTCAGAGAACTACACCCAATCAATCTAACATTGTTACACTAAGAGTAACATAGGGTTATAGGTCTATAGGGTTATAAAGTGCTGAGAGAACTACCTCCAATCAATCTAACATTGTTACACTAAGAGTAATATAGAGTTATAGGTCTATAGGGTTATAAAGTACTGAGAGAACTACACCCAATAAATCTAACATTGTTACACTAAGAGTAGCATAGGGTTATAAGTCTATAGAGTTATAAAGTACTCAGAGAACTACACCCAATCAATCTAACATTGTTACACTAAGAGTAACATAGGGTTATAGGTCTATAGGGTTATAAAGTACTGAGAGAACTACACCCAATCAATCTAACATTGTTACACTAAGAGTAACATAGGGTTATAGGTCTATAGGGTTATAAAGTACTGAGTGAACTACGCCCAATCAATCTAACATTGTTACACTAAGAGTAACATAGGGTTATAAGTCTATAGAGTTATAAAGTACTCAGAGAACTACACCCAATCAATCTAACATTGTTACACTAAGAGTAACATAGGGTTATAGGTCTATTGGGTTATAAAGTACTCAGAGAACTACGCCAAATCAATCTAACATTGTTACACTAAGAGTAACATAGTGTTATAGGTCTATAGGGTTATAAAGTGCTGAGAGAACTACACCCAATCAATCTAACATTGTGACACTAAGAGTAACATAGGGTTATAGGTCTATAGGGTTATAAAGTACTGAGAGAACTACACCCAATCAATCTAACATTGTTACACTAAGAGTAACATAGGGTTATAGGTCTATAGAGTTATAAAGTACTGAGTGAACTACATCCAATCAATCTAACATTGTTACACTAAGAGTAACATAGGGTTATAGGTCTATAGGGTTATAAAGTACTGAGAGAACTACCTCCAATCAATCTAACATTGTTACACTAAGAGTAACATAGGGTTATAGGTCTATAGGGTTATACAGTACTGAGAGAACTACATCCAATCAATCTAACATTGTTACACTAAGAGTAACATAGGGTTATAGGTCTATATGGTTATAAAGTACTGAGAGAACTACATCCAATCAATCTAACATTGTTACACTAAGAGTAACATAGGGTTATATGTCTATAGGGTTATAAAGTGCTGACAGAACTACACCTAATCAATCTAACATTGTTACACTAAGAGTAACATAGTGTTATAGGTCTATATGGTTATACAGTACTGAGAGAACTACACCCTATCAATCTAACATTGTTACACTAAGAGTAACATAGGGTTATAGGTCTATAGGGTTATAAAGTGCTGAGAGAACTACGCCCAATCAATCTAACATTGTCACACTAAGAGTAACATAGGGTTATAGGTCTATAGGGTTATAAAGTACTCAGAGAACTACATCCAATCAATCTAACATTGTTACACTAAGATTACATAGGGTTATAGGTCTATAGGGTTATAAAGTACTCAGAGAACTACACCCAATCAATCTAACATTGTTACACTAAGAGTAACATAGGGTTATATGTCTATATGGTTATAAAGTGCTGAGAGAACTACGCCCAATCAATCTAACATTGTTACACTAAGAGTAACATAGGGTTATAGGTCTATAGGGTTATAAAGTACTGAGAGAACTACATCCAATCAATCTAACATTGTTACACTAAGAGTAACATAGGGTTATAGGTCTATAGGGTTATAAAGTGCTGAGAGAACTACACCCAATCAATCTAACATTGTTACACTAAGAGTAACATAGGGTTATAGGTCTATAGGGTTATAAAGTACTGAGAGAACTACATCCAATCAATCTAACATTGTTACACTAAGAGTAACATAGGGTTATATGTCTATAGGGTTATAAAGTGCTGAGAGAACTACACCCAATCAATCTAACATTGCTACACTAAGAGTAACATAGTGTTATAGGTCTATAGGGTTATACAGTACTGAGAGAACTACACCCAATCAATCTAACACTGTTACACTAAGAGTAACATAGGGTTATAGGTCTATAGGGTTATAAAGTGCTGAGAGAACTACGCCCAATCAATCTAACATTGTCACACTAAGAGTAACATAGGGTTATAGGTCTATAGGGTTATAAAGTACTCAGAGAACTACATCCAATCAATCTAACATTGTTACACTAAGAGTAACATAGGGTTATAGGTCTATAGGGTTATAAAGTACTGAGAGAACTACATCCAATCAATCTAACATTGTTACACTAAGAGTAACATAGGGTTATATGTCTATAGGGTTATAAAGTACTGAGTGAACTACGCCCAATCAATCTAACATTGTTACACTAAGAGTAACATAGTGTTATAGGTCTATATGGTTATACAGTACTGAGAGAACTACACCCAATCAATCTAACATTGTTACACTAAGAGTAACATAGGGTTATAGGTCTATAGGGTTACAAAGTGCTGAGAGAACTACGCCCAATCAATCTAACATTGTCACACTAAGAGTAACATAGGGTTATAGGTCTATAGGGTTATAAAGTACTCAGAGAACTACATCCAATCAATCTAACATTGTTACACTAAGATTACATAGGGTTATAGGTCTATAGGGTTATAAAGTACTGAGAGAACTACACCCAATCAATCTAACATTGTTACACTAAGAGTAACATAGGGTTATATGTCTATATGGTTATAAAGTGCTGAGAGAACTACACCCAATCAATCTAACATTGTTACACTAAGAGTAGCATAGGGTTATAGGTCTATAGGGTTATAAAGTACTGAGAGAACTACATCCAATCAATCTAACATTGTTACACTAAGAGTAACATAGGGTTATAGGTCTATAGGGTTATAAAGTGCTGAGAGAACTACACCCAATCAATCTAACATTGTTACACTAAGAGTAACATAGGGTTATAGGTCTATAGGGCTATAAAGTACTCAGAGAACTACATACAATCAATCTAACATTGTTACACTAAGAGTAACATAGGGTTATAGGTCTATAGGGTTATAAAGTGCTGAGAGAACTACACCCAATCAATCTAACATTGTTACACTAAGAGTAACATAGTGTTATAGGTCTATAGGGTTATAAAGTACTCAGAGAACTACACCCAATCAATCTAACATTGTTACACTAAGAGTAACATAGGGTTATAGGTCTATAGGGTTATACAGTACTCAGATAACTACATCCAATCAATCTAACATTGTTACACTAAGAGTAACATATGGTTATAAGTCTATAGAGTTATAAAGTACTCAGAGAACTACACCCAATCAATCTAACATTGTTACACTAAGAGTAACATAGGGTTATAGGTCTATAGGGTTATAAAGTAGTCAGAGAATTACACCCAATCAATCTAACATTGTTACACTAAGAGTAACATAGGGTTATAGGTCAATAGGGTTATAAAGTACTCAGAGAACTACATCCAATCAATCTAACATTGTTACACTAAGAGTAACATAGGGTTATAGGTCAATAGGGTTATAAAGTGCTGAGAGAACTACCTCCAATCAATCTAACATTTTTACACTAAGAGTAACATAGGGTTATAGGTCTATAGGATTATAAAGTACTGAGAGAACTACACCCAATAAATCTAACATTGTTACACTAAGAGTAGCATAGGGTTATAAGTCTATAGAGTTATAAAGTACTCAGAGAACTACACCCAATCAATCTAACATTGTTACACTAAGAGTAACATAGGGTTATAGGTCTATAGAGTTATAAAATACTCAGAGAACTACACCCAATCAATCTAACATTGTTACACTAAGAGTAACATAGGGTTATAGGTCTATAGGGTTATAAAGTACTCAGAGAACTACACCCAATCAATCTAACATTGTTACACTAAGAGTAACATAGGGTTATAGGTCTATAGGGTTATAAAGTACTGAGTGAACTACGCCCAATCAATCTAACATTGTTACACTAAGAGTAACATAGGGTTATAAGTCTATAGAGTTATAAAGTACTCAGAGAACTACACCCAATCAATCTAACATTGTTACACTAAGAGTAACATAGGGTTATATGTCTATAGGGTTATAAAGTACTGAGAGAACTACACCCAATAAATCTAACATTGTTACACTAAGAGTAACATAGGGTTATAGGTCTATAGGGTTATAAAGTGCTGAGAGAACTACCTCCAATCAATCTAACATTGTTACACTAAGAGTAACATAGGGTTATAGGTCTATAGGGTTATAAAGTACTGAGAGAACTACACCCAATCAATCTAACATTGTCACACTAAGAGTAACATAGGGTTATAGGTCTATAGGGTTATAAAGTACTCAGAGAACTACACCCAATCAATCTAACATTGTTACACTAAGAGTAACATAGGGTTATAGGTCTATAGGGTTATAAAGTACTGAGTGAACTACGCCCAATCAATCTAACATTGTTACACTAAGAGTAACATAGGGTTATAAGTCTATAGAGTTATAAAGTACTCAGAGAACTACACCCAATCAATCTAACATTGTTACACTAAGAGTAACATAGGGTTATATGTCTATAGGGTTATAAAGTACTGAGAGAACTACACCCAATAAATCTAACATTGTTACACTAAGAGTAACATAGGGTTATAGGTCTATAGGGTTATAAAGTGCTGAGAGAACTACCTCCAATCAATCTAACATTGTTACACTAAGAGTAACATAGGGTTATAGGTCTATAGGGTTATAAAGTACTGAGAGAACTACACCCAATCAATCTAACATTGTCACACTAAGAGTAACATAGGGTTATAGGTCTATAGGGTTATAAAGTACTCAGAGAACTACACCCAATCAATCTAACATTGTTACACTAAGAGTAACATAGGGTTATAGGTCTATAGGGTTATAAAGTACTGAGAGAACTACACCCAATCAATCTAACATTGTCACACTAAGAGTAACATAGGGTTATAGGTCTATAGGGTTATAAAGTACTCAGAGAACTACATCCAATCAATCTAACATTGTTACACTAAGAGTAACATAGGGTTATAGGTCTATAGAGTTATAAAGTACTCAGAGAACTACACCCAATCAATCTAACATTGTTACACTAAGAGTAACATAGGGTTATAGGTCTATAGGGTTATAAAGTGCTGAGAGAACTACCTCCAATCAATCTAACATTGTTACACTAAGAGTAACATAGGGTTATAGGTCTATAGGGTTATAAAGTGCTGAGAGAACTACACCCAATCAATCTAACATTGTTACACTAAGAGTAAGTGTGGATAATTTATTATTATTATTATATTATAGTCATTCTCTTATTTATATTATACGTCTGTTGATAAGAATTATTTAATTAGCATAAATCAAAGAAATGTCTAAATAAAATGATCTAACTACCAGGCTGCAAGGTCATAATAAAATGTCTGTAATTGACCTTGAAAATATTTAATTTAGCGTCCTCGTACATAAAAAAAATGTAATTGTTTTATGCTCTCTACAAAATATTAAGAATTCAGGAAGTGACAGAATACAGAGAAAATCATTGGCGAGACGATGTGTTAGTATAAACTTTTCCGTTCATAGCACTCATATTTACAAAATCACATATTTTCTGGTGATAGAATACATGAGCAATTGTAATAGAAGGAGAAAAACAAGAAACTTGTTCTACAATATAAAGTACGTAACGCCCACAATATAGAAACTTGTTCTACAATATAAAGCACGTAACGCCCACAATATAGAAACTTGTTCTACAATATAAAGCACGCAACGCCCACAATATAGAAACTTGCTCTACAATATAAAGCACGTAACGCCCACAATATAGAAACTTGTTCTACAATATAAAGCACGTAACGCCCACAATATAGAAACTTGTTCTACAATATAAAGCACGCAACGCCCACAATATAGAAACTTGTTCTACAATATAAAGCACGCAACGCCCACAATATAGAAACTTGTTCTACAATATAAAGCACGCAACGCCCACAATATAGAAACTTGTTCTACAATATAAAGCACGTAACGCCCACAATATAGAAACTTGTTCTACAATATAAAGCACGCAACGCCCACAATATAGAAACTTGTTCTACAATATAAAGCACGCAACGCCCACAATATAGAAACTTGTTCTACAATATAAAGCACGCAACGCCCACAATATAGAAACTTGTTCTACAATATAAAGCACGCAACGCCCACAATATAGAAACTTGTTCTACAATATAAAGCACGCAACGCCCACAATATAGAAACTTGTTCTACAATATAAAGCACGCAACGCCCACAATATTTACGCCGTGTAACTCCACCAACCATTCAAAGTACAACACTGCATTCTTTACGAAATGGTGATAGTACCAATATTCTACACTACAGACTCTCCACATATTCATTTGTCTAATTTATTTCTCCATATTCATCATTTGGGTCTTAGCCTCCATCCTCTCAGACACACATTATATATTCATTTATTAACCACCGAATCAGATAAAACCATATAATATATGTGTATATTTACATATATAACCATTTAATATATGTGTATATTTACATATTTATTCCATACCTTTATTGTTGATTTTCTTCAATATTCAACTAAAGATAACGTTTTATATGCACATTAATAATTTGAATTATAAAGTTGTAATGTAATGCCCTTTTTCGAAGAAATGTGTGACAAATGGTACAGGGGGTATATATATAAATACATCTATCAAAACAGAATGAATTCCTGACATTTTTATTACATCTGTAAAGGACAACATTTTCATAAAAGGAAGGAGGAACGACCTTGACTGAACATTGTCCAGTGTATAATATGTGTTATGTTTATGACCCGAACAAGTATACAAATACAAATGTAAATATTATCGACACAAGTTTTGTCACAGGTATAACGAATACAATGTATTAGATCGGACGAGTTTATTTCGAAACAGGCCGTCTTCGATCCTTCATAAGGTGCTGATTCCTTTCAAGAATTACAGAAAGAATTATTAACTTTCTAACATGGTGGAATTTCTCCAACACAGGATACTAAGAAAGGTTTGAAGACGCCAAAGAGGTAATCAGAAGGACAGACAACACAATACCCAAAAGATAAAGTACACAAGGCAAAACAACGATCTACAAACACCACAAAGAAAACCAAAGATCGAGCAAAAACAAAATGACGTATGTTCCGGAGACCATTGAGTGTGTATTGGTATTTATACACAATCATATACCATCAGTAGACATGATATCTCATGTAGGTATTTACACACAATCATATACCATCAGTAGACATGATATCTCGTGTAGGTATTTACACACAATCATATACCATCAGTAGACATGATATCTCATGTAGGTATTTACACACAATCATATATCATCAGTAGACATGATATCTCGTGTAGGTATTTACACACAATCATATACCATCAGTAGACATGATATCTCATGTAGGTATTTACACACAATCATCTACCATCAGTAGACATGATATCTCGTGTATTTACACACAATCATATACCATTAGTAGACATGATATCTCATGTAGGTATTTACACACAATCATATACCATCAGTAGACATGATATCTCGTGTATTTACACACAATCATATACCATCAGTAGACATGATATCTCATGTAGGTATTTACACACAATCATATACCATCAGTAGACATGATATCTCATGTAGGTATTTACACACAATCATATACCATCAGTAGACATGATATCTCATGTAGGTATTTACACACAATCATATACCATCAGTAGACATGATATCTCGTGTATTTACACACAATCATATACCATTAGTAGACATGATATCTCATGTAGGTATTTACACACAATCATATACCATCAGTAGACATGATATCTCATGTAGGTATTTACACACAATCATATACCATCAGTAGACATGATATCTCGTGTATTTACACACAATTATATACCATTAGTAGACATGATATCTCATGTAGGTATTTACACACAATCATATACAATCAGTAGACATGATATCTCATGTAGGTATTTACACACAATCATATACAATCAGTAGACATGATATCTCATGTAGGTATTTACACACAATCATATACCATCAGTAGACATGATATCTCGTGTATTTACACACAATCATATACCATTAGTAGACATGATATCTCATGTAGGTATTTACACACAATCATATACAATCAGTAGACATGATATCTCATGTAGGTATTTACACACAATCATATACCATCAGTAGACATGATATCTCATGTAGTGTCTACGACACGTTACTGGAATCACTTTCATCAGGTACGCTCAAAGTCAAAAGATTGAAAACCCAAATAATTTTAAAAAAAATCTCTGTGAGCAAGAGACCCAACTGAAATAAACAGGATAACCAAAGTCGGCTAAGGCTGAGGACAGTGCCAGATTTAGATAAAAAGAGGCCATAGGCTATTCCACTTGTGAGGCCCCTCTCAATTCACCACCTTCACGACTGGAGGAAGATGGAAGTGTGTTTAATCAATTTCAATAAAGACGAAGATGATGAGGGGTGTTTAAAATTCTGCAATATTCTGAAATGGAGTGCAACTGTGTAAGGAAAATTACTGAAGGGTTGTTTAGAAAGTACAGTACGTTATAACAGCATAAGTGTGAAAGTCCAATAACAGTGTTAAAATATTATGCACCTTGACTGGAGGCCTCCTACATTTTGAGGCCCTAGGCTTCAGCCTATCGAGCCTATAGGTATATTCGACACTGGCTGAGGATTGAAAATTATGTCGCAATTATGGTAACTATGCATTATTAAATTACACAACTATTGTTTATGGTGTCATGTTTTAGGCAGGTGAAAATAACTGTCAACATATTCCTATGACAAGGAAACCATTATCAAATGTTATATTATTTGATCAATCGAAACAATAAAGGTATAATTTTTACATGAAAATGACTTCTAAAAAACGTGTTTGTCATAACAATAACCTTCATTACTGATCAATTTGATGATACACCCATGTAACATGTGTTGCTTCCTTTTGTCATTTGTTTTGAGGTATATCATTCCTATTTACCTACAATAACACGTGAGTGTAAGGAGGAAAATCATACACGTAAGGAGAGAAATCATACACGTGTAAGGAGGGAAAGCATCCACGTGTAAGGAGAGAAATCATACACGTGTAAGGAGAGATATGATACACGTGTAAGGAGAAAAATCATACACGTGTAAGGAGAGAAATCATACACGTGTAAGGAGAGAAATTATACACGTGTAAGGAGAGGAATCATGCACGTGTAAGGAAAGAAATCATACACGAGTAAGGAGGGAAATCATACACGTGTAAGGAGGGAAATCATACACGTGTAAGGAGAGAAATCATACACGTGCAAGGAGGGAAATCATACACGTGCAAGGAGAGATATCATACACGTGTAAGGAGGGAAATCATACACGTGTAAGGAGGGAAATCATACACGTGTAAGGAGAGAAATCATACACGTGTAAGGAGAGAAATCATACACGTGTAAGGAGAGATATGATACAGGTGTAAGGAGAGAAATCATACACGTGTAAGGAGAAAAATCATACACGTGTAAGGAGAGATATGATACACGTGTAAGGAGGGAAATCATACACGTGTAAGGAGGGAAATCATACACGTGTAAGGAGAGAAATCATACACGTGTAAGGAGAGAAATTATACACGTGTAAGGAGAAAAATCATACACATGTAAGGAGAGATATGATACACGTGTAAGGAGAGAAATCATACACGTGTAAGGAGGGAAATCATACACGTGTAAGGAGAGAAATCATACACGTGTAAGGAGAGAAATTATACACGTGTAAGGAGAGGAATCATACACGTGTAAGGAGAGATATGATACATGTGTAAGGAGAGAAATCGTACGCATGTAAGGAGAGAAAGCATACACGTGTAAGGAGGGAAATCATACAAGTGTAAGGAGAGAAATCATACACGTGTAAGGAGAAAAATCATACACGTGTAAGGAGAGAAATCATACACGTGTAAGGAGAGATATGATACATGTGTAAGGAGAGAAATCATACACGTGTAAGGAGAGAAATGATACACGTGTAAGGAGAGAAATCATACACGTGTAAGGAGGGAAATCATACACGTGTAAGGAGAGAAATCATACACGTGTAAGGAGAGAAATTATACACGTGTAAGGAGAGAAATCATACACGTGTAAGGAGAAAAATCATACACGTGTAAGGAGAGATATGATACACGTGTAAGGAGAAAAATCATACACGTGTAAGGAGAGATATGATACACGTGTAAGGAGAGATATGATACATGTGTAAGGAGAGAAATCATACACGTGTAAGGAGAGAAATCATACACATGTAATGAGAGATAGCATAAATAAATAAATAAATGAATAAAAATCTTTAGTTAGAGAGATTAACTTATTTGGATTATACCAATTTTCAATAAGGCTCTCTGAAAACGATACATAAGTACATGGACATAGATATCAGCAAAGTATATATAACACAATAACATATTCACATATTTTAAATAATATAGCGCAAATATTTAAAAAATATATAAACAAAAAATCAAAAAAATCAGTTTATCAAAAATTTAATCATTTGCAAGAGTTTTTGAATTCAAATACAGTTTTCGAGGTTTTAATTTCATTTGGTAGTGAGTTCCATACTTTTGGCCCACTAAAAGAAAAACTTGATTTGTACAATTCAGTATTTGGTTTCGGAACAAGGAAATTGTCTGATGATGAAAATCTAGTATCCTATGACTCTTTGTTATTTGCAGAAACAATAAGATTTGATAGATATTCCGGGGCTAATTCATTTTTAGATTTATACATTAATAAAGCCTTGTGATAAAGTATTCTTTTCGTAATTGGAACAATCCCACATTCTCGAAATAGTTTACTAGCTTGTTTTTTTTTAAATCGTGCTCATCTAGAATAAATCTTGCAGCCCTTTTGTGTAATTTTAGTAAACTTTCAAGTAAATATTTACTACAATACCCCCAAATTGAACAACAGTAACCTAAGTGGGGAAGAATATATGCATTATAAAACAGAATTCTCGTATTGTGATTCAAGTATTTCTTGATTCTCCTGAGTAATGCTAAAGATGAATTTACTTTTTTTAATAATATGATTTATGTGTTCAGTCCAAGAAAATGGTGCATCAACGAAAACACCAAGGACCTTTTCACACTGACTTTCATTGATTTGAAGGTCATTGATAGATACATCAAATATTTCATCAGATGAGGTACAAAGTTTCTGTTTTGAACCAATACACATGGTCTTTGTTTTTGATACATTTAAAACCATTCTATTTTCGTAACACCAGTGCGAAATATCTTCTAATACTATATTAAGTGTTTTGCTTATACAAAGCTTGTTTTTCCCAGTCGCCGATATAGTACTATCATCAGCAAAAAGATCAGTTTTATGATTTGGGTTATATAAAGGTAGGTCATTAATAAAAATCAAAAATAATACAGTTCCTAAAACTGACCCTTGTGTAATGAGAGAAATCATACACGGGTAGTGTAAGGAGAGAAATCATACACGTGTAAGAAGAGAAATCATACACGTGTAAGGAGAGAAATCATACACGTGTAAGGGGAGAAATCATACACGTGTAAGGAGAGAAATCATACAAGTGTAAGGAGAGAAATCAAACACGTGTAAGGAGAGAAATCATACACGTGTAAGGAGGGAAATCATACAGGTGTAAGGAGAGAAATCATACACGTGTAAGGAGGGAAATCACACACGTGTAAGGAGAGAAATCATACACGTGTAAGGAGGGAAACCATACACGTGTAAGAAGAGAAATCATACACGTGTAAGGAGAGAAATCATACACGTGTAAGTAGAAAAATCATACACGTGTAAGGAGAGAAATCATACACGTGTAAGGAGAGAAATTATACACGTGTAAGGAGGGAAATCATACACGTGTAAGGAGAGAAATCATACACGTGTAAGGAGAGAAATCATACACGTGTAAGGAAAGAAATCATACACGTGTAAGGAGAGAAATCATACACGTGTAAGGAGAGAAATCATACACGTGTAAGAAGAGAAATTATACACGTGTAAGGAGAGAAATCATACACGTGTAAGGAGAGAAATCATACACGTGTAAGGAGAGAAATCATACACGCTTCAGGGATTTGTATTTTATTCCATCCATCTTCGAATCTTGTGTTCTACCTTTGTGCTTGCCCTTTATTTTGTTTCTTGTATCCAGAATCGCCCATTTGCTCAACATTCTTTTATTACATGGGCACTCAGCGTTTGTCTTGACTCAACGTTATTACTTTATTAAACATTCTGTTCATGTATCATACAAGTCGGAGCGTAGACATATGCTTATGATGTAATTATTCTAAACTTTCAACTTGTACATTTATTATTTGTATCATTATCATATTCTGACAATTACCTTCTACTAAAGTCATAAAAACTACAATTTACTGATGTTATAAGTTAATGTATTTGAACCCCGTGTCCGCTATCGATCATGATACGTTACGTTTACCAATGTCTGATTAAGTTTTCTAGAATAATGAAAATGTTATTTTAAAACGATTTGTCAGCAGCTTCAAACGATCTCATTAAAAACAAGAGAATTGTATTTTATTAATGAAAATAGAATGCGCTTACTTGAACACGTGGTGCTTAAAAAATACATTTGTATGTGTCAAATAATATTTATTTCAAGTATAATTCAATGACTTAAGTTTTCAACTGGCTGAACATGTTACATTGTATATCAATTGGATACAGTGTCGAATTTAGGACAAATGAGGCACTGTGCTAGTTAAATTATGAGGCCCCTTACTTGGGCCCTGACTGCCTGCTTTGTGGCACACTCCCATAGACTATCAACTCTGTCAGTATGTCTGGAATCGCTCCGAAACAGAACGCCTTTAAATTTAAAATTGCACCTCATAAGCAAAAATCCATCGTAAAAAATGTTTTTGGAAGGAAGATGTCCCCCCTCCCCCTTGGCCAACGGGATCTTGTGCTTAAGCACAATGGTAAATCTGGCACTGATTGGATGCTCTAAGTTTTTGATATAGTACCAGATCTTGTCATTGTCATGATAGATAGTCAGTACAGGTGTCTCAGTTTAATTATTGTGATTTATACAATGAAATGAGTGATCTTAGTTTACTTGAAATACCTCTTTCGACATGCATATTACATCATACAGAAATCACTTTGATTTCATTATTTGAAATGTTTGAAGATACCAAAGAAGTAATCATAAGCCATATATCAAAGGATGGACAGTACATTGGTCAACAGAATAAAGAAGTAATCATAAGCCATATATCAAAGGATAGACAGTACATTGGCCACCAGAATAAAGAAGTAATCATAAGCCATATATCAAAGGATAGACAGTACATTGGCCAACAGAATAAAGAAGTAATCATAAGCCATATATCAAAGGATAGACAGTACATTGGCCAACAGAATAAAGAAGTAATCATAAGCCATATATCAAAGGATAGACAGTACATTGGCCAACAGAATAAAGAAGTAATCATAAGCCATATATCAAAGGATAGACAGTACATTGGCCAACAGAATAAAGAAGTAATCATAAGCCATATATCAAAGGATAGACAGTACATTGGCCAACAGAAAAAAGAAGTAATCATAAGCCATATATCAAAGGATAGACAGTACATTGGCCAACAGAATAAAGAAGTAATCATAAGCCATATATCAAAGGATAGACAGTACATTGGCCAACAGAAAAAAGAAGTCATCATAAGCCATATATCAAAGGATAGACAGTACATTGGCCAACAGAATAAAGAAGTAATCATAAGCCATATATCAAAGGATAGACAGTACATTGGCCACCAGAATAAAGAAGTAATCATAAGCCATATATCAAAGGATAGACAGTACATTGGCCAACAGAATAAAGAAGTAATCATAAGCCATACATCAAAGGATAGACAGTACATTAACCAACAGAAAAAAAAGTAATCATAAGCCATATATCAAAGGATAGACAGTACATTGGCCAACAGAATAAAGAAGTAACCATAAGCCATATATCAAAGGATAGACAGTACATTGGCCAACAGAATAAAGAAGTAATCATAAGCCATATATCAAAGGATAGACAGTACATTGGCCAACAGAATAAAGAAGTAATCATAAGCCATATATCAAAGGATAGAGAGTACATTGGCCAACAGAATAAAGAAGTAATCATAAGCCATATATCAAAGGATAGACAGTACATTGGCCAACAGAATAAAGAAGTAATCATAAGCCATATATCAAAGGATAGACAGTACATTGGCCAACAGAATAAAGAAGTAATCATAAGCCATATATCAAAGGATAGACAGTACATTGGCCAACAGAATAAAGAAGTAATCATAAGCCATACATCAAAGGATAGACAGTACATTGGCCAACAGAATAAAGAAGTAATCATAAGCCATATATCAAAGGATAGACAGTACATTGGCCAACAGAATAAAGAAGTAACCATAAGCCATATATCAAAGGATAGACAGTACATTGGCCAACAGAATAAAGAAGTAATCATAAGCCATATATCAAAGGATAGACAGTACATTGGCCAACAGAATAAAGAAGTAATCATAAGCCATATATCAAAGGATAGACAGTACATTGGCCAACAGAAAAAAGAAGTAATCATAAGCCATATATCAAAGGATAGACAGTACATTGGCCAACAGAATAAAGAAGTAATCATAAGCCATATATCAAAGGATAGACAGTACATTGGCCAACAGAATAAAGAAGTAATCATAAGCCATATATCAAAGGATAGACAGTACATTGGCCAACAGAATAAAGAAGTAATCATAAGCCATATATCAAAGGATAGACAGTACATTGGCCAACAGAAAAAAGAAGTCATCATAAGCCATATATCAAAGGATAGACAGTACATTGGCCAACAGAATAAAGAAGTAATCATAAGCCATACATCAAAGGATAGACAGTACATTGGCCAACAGAATAAAGAAGTAATCATAAGCCATACATCAAAGGATAGACAGTACATTGGCCAACAGAATAAAGAAGTAATCATAAGCCATACATCAAAGGATAGACAGTACATTGGCCAACAGAATAAAGAAGTAATCATAAGCCATATATCAAAGGATAGACAGTACATTGGCCAACAGAATAAAGAAGTAATCATAAGCCATATATCAAAGGATAGACAGTACATTGGCCAACAGAATAAAGAAGTAATCATAAGCCATATATCAAAGGATAGACAGTACATTGGCCAACAGAATAAAGAAGTAATCATAAGCCATATATCAAAGGATAGACAGTACATTGGCCAACAGAAAAAAGAAGTCATCATAAGCCATATATCAAAGGATAGACAGTACATTGGCCAACAGAATAAAGAAGTAATCATAAGCCATATATCAAAGGATAGACAGTACATTGGCCAACAGAATAAAGAAGTAATCATAAGCCATATATCAAAGGATAGACAGTACATTGACCAACAGAAAAAAGAAGTAATCATAAGCCATACATCAAAGGATAGACAGTACATTGGCCAACAGAATAAAGAAGTAATCATAAGCCATACATCAAAGGATAGACAGTACATTGGCCAACAAAATAAAGAAGTAATCATAAGCCATATATCAAAGGATAGACAGTACATTGGCCAACAGAATAAAGAAGTAATCATAAGCCATATATCAAAGGATAGACAGTACATTGGCCAACAGAAAAAAGAAGTAATCATAAGCCATATATCAAAGGATAGACAGTACATTGGCCAACAGAATAAAGAAGTAATCATAAGCCATATATCAAAGGATAGACAGTACATTGGCCAACAGAATAAAGAAGTAATCATAAGCCATATATCAAAGGATAGACAGTACATTGGCCAACAGAATAAAGAAGTAATCATAAGCCATACATCAAAGGATAGACAGTACATTGGCCAACAGAATAAAGAAGTAATCATAAGCCCATAAGCCATATATCAAAGGATAGACAGTACATTGGCCAACAGAATAAAGAAGTAATCATAAGCCATACATCAAAGGATAGACAGTACATTGGCCAACAGAATAAAGAAGTAATCATAAGCCATACATCAAAGGATAGACAGTACATTGGCCAACAGAATAAAGAAGTAATCATAAGCCATATATCAAAGGATAGACAGTACATTGGCCAACAGAATAAAGAAGTAATCATAAGCCATATATCAAAGGATAGACAGTACATTGGCCAACAGAATAAAGAAGTAATCATAAGCCATATATCAAAGGATAGAGAGTACATTGGCCAACAGAATAAAGAAGTCATCATAAGCCATATATCAAAGGATAGACAGTACATTGGCCAACAGAAAAAAGAAGTCATCATAAGCCATATATCAAAGGATAGACAGTACATTGGCCAACAGAATAAAGAAGTAATCATAAGCCATACATCAAAGGATAGACAGTACATTGGCCAACAGAATAAAGAAGTAATCATAAGCCATACATCAAAGGATAGACAGTACATTGGCCAACAGAATAAAGAAGTAATCATAAGCCATATATCAAAGGATAGACAGTACATTGGCCAACAGAATAAAGAAGTAATCATAAGCCATATATCAAAGGATAGACAGTACATTGGCCAACAGAATAAAGAAGTAATCATAAGCCATATATCAAAGGATAGACAGTACATTGGCCAACAGAAAAAAGAAGTAATCATAAGCCATATATCAAAGGATAGACAGTACATTGGCCAACAGAATAAAGAAGTAATCATAAGCCATATATCAAAGGATAGACAGTACATTGGCCAACAGAATAAAGAAGTAATCATAAGCCATACATCAAAGGATAGACAGTACATTGGCCAACAGAATAAAGAAGTAATCATAAGCCATACATCAAAGGATAGACAGTACATTGGCCAACAGAATAAAGAAGTAATCATAAGCCATATATCAAAGGATAGACAGTACATTGGCCAACAGAATAAAGAAGTAATCATAAGCCATATATCAAAGGATAGACAGTACATTGGCCAACAGAATAAAGAAGTAATCATAAGCCATATATCAAAGGATAGACAGTACATTGGCCAACAGAATAAAGAAGTAATCATAAGCCATATATCAAAGGATAGACAGTACATTGGCCAACAGAATAAAGAAGTAATCATAAGCCATATATCAAAGGATAGACAGTACATTGGCCAACAGAATAAAGAAGTAATCATAAGCCATATATCAAAGGATAGACAGTACATTGGCCAACAGAATAAAGAAGTAATCATAAGCCATATATCAAAGGATAGACAGTACATTGGCCAACAGAATAAAGAAGTAATCATAAGCCATATATCAAAGGATAGACAGTACATTGGCCAACAGAAAAAAGAAGTCATCATAAGCCATATATCAAAGGATAGACAGTACATTGGCCAACAGAATAAAGAAGTAATCATAAGCCATATATCAAAGGATAGACAGTACATTGGCCAACAGAATAAAGAAGTAATCATAAGCCATATATCAAAGGATAGACAGTACATTGACCAACAGAAAAAAGAAGTAATCATAAGCCATACATCAAAGGATAGACAGTACATTGGCCAACAGAATAAAGAAGTAATCATAAGCCATATATCAAAGGATAGACAGTATATTGGCCAACAGAAAAAAGAAGAAGAGATACACTATGTCCACAAGACACTATATATAAAACTCCCAATAAACTGTGTTAATAAGGACCACCGACAACCATTCCCTATAAACTGTTGTTAATAAGGACCACCGACAACCATTCCCTATAAACTGTTGTTAATAAGGACCACCGACAACCATTCCCTATAAACTGTTGTTAATAAGGACCACCGACAACCATTCCCAATAAACTGTTGTTAATAAGGACCACCGACAACCACTCCCAATAAACTGTTGTTAATAAGGACCACCGACAACCATTCCCAATAAACTGTTGTTAATAAGGACCACCGACAACCACTTTTTTAGTTTAGTTTAAACATATTTTATTTGCTCAAATGTGCAAAAATGATAAGACACAAGTTAAACAAACTTATGAAGTCTTCTCCTATATACATTAAGTTACAACATTATTTGATAGAGCATGCATGTATATAAATATTTCTTACGTTAATATGTGTAGATTGAACTAAAACAGAGAATGAAGAAAGGAATGAGAGAGAGGGTTAGTGGTGGTGATGTGTGCGATTGTTGTTTTGGTGAACAACTAGACAATAAGAAACCTTTCAGACCTCTTTATATATTCAAACACATGCTTAAAAATAATTTCGTTCTGTTCATACGGGAGTGTAGGATTACCACAGGTCAAAAGTGTAAGGTCTAAAGCACAATAATTAGGTAGCCAGTTGAGATTTTGAAACAATGTATGTCTTATATTTGAATAATGGGAACAATCGAAGAAGAAATGATAGGAGTCTTCGCGATTGGCACCACAACGACAAGACGGATCTGAGACTATATTTACTTGGAACAAATCGTAATTCAAAAAAGAAGCAAAACATCGAAGCTGGGTTAAAATAATATTCAGTTTTCGAGGTCCAATTTCGTAATGTTTAGGAACTTGGCTAATATCTTTCCGCTTTCTTAATTCAGCTTTAAATTTTGCAATAGAATCCACATTTCGAAGAGATGGATCTAAGCTATTCCATTGACGTATAGTTGAGGGAATAAATGAATCATAAGTATTCGATAGTCTACAAAATGGCATTATAATATCACTTCCATTACGCAATGGATAAACGGTTGTACTTTGAATTGATGGTGGAATTAAGTCACAAAGATACATGGGTGCATTATTATTTTGTATGTTATAAAACATTAGTAATTTTCTCCTTTTTCTTCTTTCTGCCAATGATTCCCAGCCTAATTCTTTATAAATTAAAATTGAACTAGCAAATATTGGAAGACCAGTAACGATTCTAGCAGCCTCAAGTTGCAAATGGTCAAGCTTATTAGAATTCCCTACCCCCACAATTATCCCATACTTCACAAGCATATTCAAAAATTGGTCTGATATAAACTAAATATAATTTCTCTAGATTTTTCCGAGAAAGTTTATATTTTAACTTTCGAAGAACATTCAGGTGTTTGTAAATACTTAACAATATTTTTTCGACATGTATATTCCATTTAGCATCGCTGCTAAATGTAACTCCCAAATGTTTGTGAGAATTTGTAATAGGAATAGTTCTTTCATTAAATGTAAAATTGAATTCTGGAATATCCGTATTTGAAAATAGCATAATTTCTGTTTTATCTGAGTTAAAAGTCATCAAACATTTCTTTGACCATTCATCCAGCTCTTTCAAATCGTGAGCAATCACAGTTTTTATCTGTAATTCATCACGGTTGGAATAGCTGAAGGAAGTGTCATCTGCGAAAAGTCGGGTAAGAGAGATTAACTTCTCAGCAATATCGTTGATATACATAATAAATAATAGAGGGACTAGTACTGATCCTTGGGGTACACCAGCTGCAACATTGCAAAGTGAAGAAGACGACTTGTTTATTAATACTCTCTGTTGTCGATCTTGCAGGTAACTAGAGAACCAATTTAATAAATTACTATCCACACCGTATGATTTAATTTTATGTATCAACCCTTTATGCCAAACTTTATCAAATGCTTTAGAAAAGTCACAGAATACAAAACAGCTAATTTTCTTTTTTTCTAGTGAATTTAAAATGCAGTTATACATTTCTAATAGTTGGTGTACTGTTGAATATTTTGGGAGAAAACCAGATTGATATTCATAAATTAACTTGTTTCTTTGTAGATGGTTAAATACATATTTGTAGATAACTCGTTCCATTATTTTTCCAACACAACTTATGAGAGATATAGGTCTATAATTAGACGGTAATGACTTGTCACCTTTTTTAAAAATAGCAATCACATGTGCAATCTTCCAGCTGGTTGGATATTTACATTGTAGAAGAGATTTATTAAAAATTATTTGGAGAGGGGCTGCTATTTTTTCAGGACAGATTTTTAACATTTTGTGACTTATTATATCTGGCCCCGATGCCTTATTAGGATTTATTATTTTAATAATATCAACAATCTCCTCTGTGGTAATGACTATATCTCGTAGAAAATTATCGGTCTTAAGTTCAATATCTGGAAGAGGAACGTTCGCATCTTCCAATGAAGAAATAAAACTAAAATATTTATTTAGTAATTCGCACTTCTCGTCGTCTCCGACAACCACTCCCAATAAACTGTTGTTAATAAGGACCACGGACAACCATTCCCAATAAATTGTTGTTAATAAGGACCACCGACAACCACTCCCAATAAACTGTTGTTAATAAGGACCACCGACAACCACTCCCAATAAACTGTTGTTAATAAGGACCACGGACAACCATTCCCAATAAATTGTTGTTAATAAGGACCACCGACAACCACTCCCAATAAACTGTTGTTAATAAGGACCACCGACAACCACTCCCAATAAACTGTTGTTAATAAGGACCACCGACAACCACAATAAAACATATAGAATTTCTTCCACTCATAAAAGACCACTAACTATTACAAAATCTATTATGTACCACTAACTATTACAAAATCTATTGTCTACCTCAATACATTTGGGAAAAACAATACCATCTACATGTCGTTTCATTACCCGTGGCAATACATATTGTAGAACTAAGGTATATTTTAAAATTCGTCCTGAATAATATTACACTATATTTTATCACCTGGAAGTCAGGAATTGACAGCGTAAATGTAAACAATGTTTAAGTACCAATCGAATACTCTTATTAAAGCATATGGTTCATGGAAGATATCATTGTCAAATTAAAAATACATTGAACCTACATTTAATTGACTTAATTAACTAATATTACTAATCATTCTTTAAATCAATGATGACTTTAAGATGTTTTTATTGGTCGGAATGGAAATCATTTATTATTTCAGTTTTAATGTTATGATTTTGAACTGCATAAATTCAAATATTTTCTAAATTTACAGAGTCAACATATTTTCATTATTATTAGTCACAAAGAGGTGATCAATAAGATGTCAACATATGATTAACCCAACCAGATTTAGTTCTTTATTGTTTTATATTTTTTTAGTTTTTTTTCCCATAATAAATCATTATTCTCGTAATTTACAGAAAAATATATAAGATAATGCCATACTCGATTCAAACGCTAGATATATTTACAGACATACCTCAACACACAGTTATGTGTCTCTGTCAAGACAGAACCTGTATACCTCAACACAGTTATGTTTCTCTGTCAAGACAGGAGCTGTATACCTCAACACAACACAGTTATGTGTCTCTGTCAAGACAGGAGCTGTATATCTCAACACACAGTTATGTGTCTCTGTCAAGACAGAAGCCGTATACCTCAACACAGTTATGTGTCTCTGTCAAGACAGGAGCTGTATGCCTCAACACAGTTATGTGTCTTTGTCAAGACAGGAGCTGTATACCTCAACACATAGTTATGTGTCTCTGTCAAGACAGGAGCTATATACCTCCACACAATTATGTGTCTCTGTCAAGACAGGAGCTGTATACCTCAACACAGTTATGTGTCTCTGTCAAGACAGGAGCTGTGTACCTCAACACAGTTATGTGTCTCTGTCAAGACAGGAGCTGTATACCTCAACACAGTTATGTGTCTCTGTCAAGACAGGAGCTGTATACCTCAACCCAGTTATGTGTCTCTGTCAAGACAGGAGCTGTATACCTCAACACATAGCTATGTGTCTCTGTCAAGACAGGAGCTATATACCTCAACACAGTTATGTGTCTCTGTCAAGACAGGAGCTGTATACCTCAACACACAGTTATGTGTCTCTGTCAAGACAGGAGCTGTATACCTCAACACAGTTATGTGTCTCTGTCAAGACAGGAGCTGTGTACCTCAACACAGTTATGTGTCTCTGTCAAGACAGGAGCTGTATACCTCAACACAATTATGTGTCTCTGTCAAGACAGGAGCTGTATACCTCAACACAGTTATGTGTATCTGTCAAGACAGGAGCTGTAAACCTCAACACAGTTATGTGTCTCTGTCAAGACAGGAGCTGTATAACTCAACACAGATATGTGTCTCTGTCAAGACAGGAGCTGTATACCTCAACACAGATATGCGTCTCTGTCAAGACAGGAGCTGTATACCTCAACACAGTTATGTGTCTCTGTCAAGACAGGAGCTGTATTTCCAACGTGATATGTCATGGTCTTCTTTATATTCAATGATTTGAGGTGAGAGGTTGTTGTTCGGGATGTTGATTTTAGTAGAATTGTTGACCATCACTATGAAAACAAAGTTTAAACAGTGATGATCATCTTCCACCAACATCAACAATACGAACAATCACCTCTCATCTTAACTGAACACAAAAAGATAACGACATATGATGTTGGAAATCCAGTTCCTGGTTTGGAACAGGCACAAAAATGTTTACACTTTCCTTTCATTAGATAATTTTCGCGTACATACGATAGATTGTGTCCTACACAGAACACTTAGTTCTATTTCCGGTGTATTTGTTTTCAAGTTGATGATTTATTGTGTTCAGTGAACAATAGTTCACAAGTGTAACTGTAAAATATCTGGAATATGTTACAAATCAAAACAAAAAACTGTCCGAACTAAATAAAAGTGAAAGGCCAATAAAGGCAACCAATCAATAAAATAGACAACAAAATATACCACACTGTTGGTCATGACAATTTGAAGACGTGATAGCTTAAGAAAGTAAACGTCAGTTAGAATGGACAATCCAGGGACACAGGCATCATCGGTCACTGGGACACAGGCATCATCGGTCACAATACACAGGCATCATCGGTCACAATACACAGAACGGGGACAAACAAAGAAAAAACACCGAAACTAAAAAAGATGAGACTCACCAAAAAAAAACCGGGACGAATCCAGGTGCTCGCGAAGGGTAAGTAATTCCTGTTTTCCATAGGGCACACTTCGCGTTGCTGAACTATGGTAAAAGTCTTGTAGTTGACAGATGAAAGAAAAAGTCCATTGCCATTTGAGAAATGGATATTTCGTAGATGTCTAACAATGCGTGATGATAACTGTTAGAAAGTTATATATGTAAATGTTTCAAAAATATAAACAAAATGTTGATAAGAAGATTTGTTAAAAACTGTATTGTGTAATAGAATACAATGATGGTCATATTATGACAGCGTGGCTGTTGTTATCTATAGATAAAATGGTAGCGAATCCGATTAGGAATACGCCATTTGCAACAATATTACAGCTTTATCATGGTGGCAAGTTTTGTTGGTGGTTAAATGCGCTGTAACAGGAGTATTTGACAACTTTTATCAAGTTGACATCTTCCCGGCAGATATACATCCCACTAACAATCAACATTGGTCATGGTGGCTCTTACACGTGTCGTTTAATAGAGTTTCGTAATATGTTAAGTATATAAGGTCATCGATTGTCTTGAAAGAATGAGATTGTCTTAAATTTCTTAAAACTTGGGTCAATCTCTCTCAGACATAGGTAACCTTAGACGATGTTGGTTATTCTGTTTTGGCCCTTTGATAAAATTATTTAGTTTTTCAACCTTTTGCATATGAGCGTACCTGATGATGGTTATTACAGAAAGATGTCAATCACACTAAATTAGATATCTACGTTTTTTTGTAGACAAAGACGAGTAATACCACATAAAGCAATTAGAGGAACGTGTATTACATTATGTCTCGGTACCATGTCAAGTAGTCATAAACTGGTCATACCAAAGTACTAGTAATAGACAGTATGTTCATTAATGTTATATACTTAGATTGTCATAATAAAAACATTTATCATAAATATTACTAGTAGTTCTGTATATGTAGTACCCATCGGTGGTCACCTGGAAAAATCACTTTGATGTTTTCTGTTACAAACAAATCCAAACACGTATTGACGATAATTAAAATGAAAACAAAAAATACCACACTGTCCGAACATTTTCAAAATCCAATTGAAGAATTGTAGAAACAGGCAACATCTATACTCCTAACACATATACATATACTCCTAACACACATACAGGGTCGGATCCAGGGGGGGGGGGGGCGCACCCGGAGCGCGCCCCCCCTAAAATTGGAAAAAATAAGATTTTTTGGCATAAAATCGTGATTTTTCACACGAAATACCCCAAAAATTTCGCGCACCCCCCTCTAAAATTGGAAAAAATATGATTATTTGGCGTAAAATCGTGATTTTTCACACGAAATACCCCAACAAATTTTGCGCCTCCCTCCGCTCGGCGCAAATTGTTTAACTGCGCCTCCCCTAACTTCAAATTCTGGATCCGCCCCTGACATATATACATCACCGCTCACTTCTTGGCTTATTCTTGAGTTAAAATAATTTTATGGGCTCAAATATACCCTCAAATTAAAATGGTGTGGTTATGCAAGTGTATTCTAAATGTGAGTAAAATGTCAACCCTCCCGTACAACTGGGCGAGGAGTGTTGTCATAAAGAACGCTTAAATCTTGAACATTATACATGATATATTTAATTTTATAATGTTTTATACATAATAGTAAAATATATTCCCGTCAGTATGAAAATCAGTCTATCTTTGTAGGATATTAACATTTATGTGATCCAAACGTGTTGAAAAATATTCCACGAATTGACAAATACTATCATATTTCAATTTATTTAGCAACTCTATTTATATGGGCAAAAGTTATTCCTAGTGGAAGATTATCAAATAATCGGCCTTAAGATTTGACTGTGTACTACAAAACCTTAAGATTTGACTGTGTACTACAAAACCTTAAGATTTGACAGTGTACTACAACACCTTAAGATTTGACTGTGTACTACAAAACATTGAGGTTTTTATGTCTGTCCTAAGTTAAATACTGTACAAGTGATCACAATTAAGTAAAAAAATGTTTTTGTTTTTTTTATTTGGGCCTTTACTATATATTTATTTCTCATAACCAATTTTACAAAGGTACAGAGATAACAACAATATAACACATATTATTACATTTAAAGGAAGATAGAAGGTGGATCAACCTGGAGGACATACCCTCATATTTACAATTCTGATATATTTACACATATTACATAAAACGGTAACTGATTTTGAATTCATCAGATTACAAAAATTGAGTATATTTGGTCTATATATGAAGTGTGGGTCAAAATACTTCTTACGTTCATTTGACAAAGATGGACATTCAAATAGATAGTGAAATTCATCACCTAAGTTTCTTCCGATGCATAGGTTACAAATCCGATTTTCCCTTTTTATATTACGCCAACGCCCAACTTCTATCGGTAGCCTATGGTTTGAAGTCCTAAATTTAACAAGTAAGAATTGTTCCTTATCATCCAAATAATCTTCAAATTTTAAATCATGCTTAAATAACTTATAATTATCCCCTTTTGATGAATTTTCAATCATTGAAGTCCATGTTTGTTTAAATTGATCCACTAAATTATTTTTAACTACTAATTTCAACCATTTATCAGAAATACAATTCTGCATGTTCCAAATATATGACATACCACAATCATTCAAAATACAACGAATTTTATAAGTAAAAATATGACATTAAAAGTAGACGTGATTCATGTAACTCGTGATCGAAGTAAATAATGAAAAAAATTATGTTGTAAAACCGATATTACACAAACTTTCGCCTTGTATATTTAATAAAAACAAGGTAACGCCTACAGTTTTACAAACCAGTCTTAATAACGTATGGAATATTCTCAAGGCACTTTTCTCTTATGGATAGAGTTTTTTTTAAATATTTTGTTTTTCGGGTTTTTTTTTCTTTGATGTTAATTTTTAGTTTATTTATTTGACAACTTTATAGGAAAATGACGTTTATCTTACTTTAAGCAATATATCCGTTATTACTGCGAAAATCCTTTACCTTCTAAATCACTGACGAACTTCAACACGGACAGAAGTTAAAATCACTGACAAACTTCAACACGGACAGAAGTTAAAATCACTGACGAACTTCAACACGGACAGAATTTAAATCACTGACGAACTTCAACACGGACAGAAGTTAAAATCACAAACGTTTGTAATTACAGACACTTGTTTTATTAGGAAAATACAAACAAACCTACCCTTGTAGTCATGGAGACCCATCTGTTTTATCAAGTATTCACTAAAATGTTCAATATGTAAAATTAACTGCATATTGCTCATAACAAATAGTAGGTTTAAAGAATAACAGAAGGAACATATTAAAATTGTCAATTTTTATATATACAGGCATACCCAGACGTGCTGGGGGGAATGGGTCGACTTTTCAACTGTAAAATATATGATTAGGTTGTAACATATCCACTTTGTATATGGGCGATTTTGATTTTGATACATCAATGGATCATATTTCTCAGCTTCTGTATTACTTGGATGGATTATCATTAGGGGAAGAATATATCATAATCTAATCATAATCTAATCCGATCAAGTGTAAATTGATATATTTGTGTCTATTTTGGATTTTAATTAAATATATAAATAGATATGGTTTTCGTACTGCAAATATATGAATGAGTAAGGTTTTCATGCTGAGAGAATATATGTTTTAATTTCTGCTGCACCCCTGTACCCAGTTCTACCTAGAGTGTCCCCCATCCTCCGTGGCAAACATGACCAATTGATAAATGTCTTTTTTATAGAGCATTCGTTTTATTAACGGTTTACAATGTATTACAAATAATCAGGATGATTTTTTGTGCAATGTACATGCATTGTGATTTCAATGTCAAACTACCTAACACGAAACGATAGACAGCCTGTGTCATGGAGGAATGTTATAGACGTTTTGCACAAAAATTTAAGTTTTCAAACCTATTCTGTAGAAATCTTCCAACAAATTAAACATTTTATGAGTAATTTTCTTAAAATAACTGATAAATGAAACATTTCTGGTTGTATGTAATGATATGTTTGCCACATTTCCCTTCATCAAATTGAGTCTTCAAAGTCTCGTCATATTCAAATATAATTGTAACCTTCACGTCGTCACAGTGGTTGAACAGATCACTCACTACCTGTTAAGTCACGTCCGATTTCTAACGAATTTATTGTTTTTCCAATCTTTTTGACACTATGTGTACCCGATGAAGGTTATGCCAGAAACAAGAACCGAATACAGAATTCGTCCATAGAACCATAGGTGATATAAGTTTCTCGTGTATGGTGGATGACCCACATCATGTACGTAAAATACAATTTGTAGAAGTTTCTAATGAGAATCAGTTTGTTATGAGTGGTCGGTAGTGGCCAGTTACACGGCAAACTTCCACGGCCCTATTCGTTATAGCTTTTCTATGGTAATTTAATAAAACCGTAGATATATAATTTAGTGCACACCACGTGTCTCTGGAATACCCTTCATCCGGGTACACTCAAAGTCAATAGATTGGAATACCCTTCATCAGGTACACTCAAAGTTAATAGACTGGAATACCCTTCATCCGGGTACACTCAAAGTCAATAGACTGGAATACCCTTCATCAGGTACACTCAAAGTCAATAGACTGGAATACCCTTCATCCGGGTACACTCAAAGTCAATAGACTGGAATACCCTTCATCAGGTACACTCAAAGTCAATAGACTGGAATACCCGTCATCAGGTACACTCAAAGTCAATAGACTGGAATACCCTTCATCAGGTACACTCAAAGTCAATAGACTGGAATACCCTTCATCAGGTACACTCAAAGTCAATAGACTGGAATACCCTTCATCAGGTACACTCAAAGTTAATAGACTGGAATACCCTTTTGGTATCTTCAAACTTTTGTCTATATCACGACGAGAACATCTTGCATTGTTTATGTCTATGACATCTGATTGTTTTCTACATGTAATTAACCATTTTGCTTTTGCATGGTAAGCCTTGTTATTATCAGTACAAGTTTGTTACATATCTCGTGCTATAAATTAATATTATAACAAAAGTAGGCTTAGTTGTAAAGGTATATATATCAAAGGATATAGAACATAAAAGAATATACAGGTATACCGTGTCCATCTACTATTAACCCTCTTGTATATGGGATTTTTTATGTCACAAATTAAAGTGGACATGTACATGACGGAACATAAATGTCACACATTTTTTGTAAATTGTATCATCAAACTTGGTTACTGATGATCAGTCATGTTTTCGTTTGTTATGGATCTCAGTTTTGCCGGTCTTTCCGCATAAAGAAAATTTGTATCTGACTTTTTTTTTAACGATTTGATATTTTTGTTATTTTTTCATATTTGTGGGAATATAGAAAATGTACATGTATATATATCTTTACAGTAGATGGTTTTGTGATGAGTGTGTGGGAATTTAGCATAGTGTCAGACATTTGTCACTGTGGTCAACATATTTTTATGGTAGTTATTGAATTAAACAGACCCTGGGGGTATTATAGATCTTGATTTGTTATCTTTCGTTTATATGCCATTATATATCATCATATATCTTGAAGTTTATTAGTACACACCTTTCTACCTGTTAAATTATATATTGTGTCATAGAGAAATGATAACTGTACGGAATCGTCGAGGAAAACCCGCCATGTTGTCATCTGTAGGATTTCTATGAATTAATTAAGGTTTAGGTTTATGGTGTTTAACGCTACTTTCAACAATATTTCAGTTATATCGTGGCGGTTAAATCAATTAAGAATCAAATTCAAATATCCGTACCATAATTATGATATCGACGTGTATTTTTGTTTTAATGTTGAAGACATCATTTTGTCATAGGCCATGGTGGGTAATTGTTTCCAAGGTTCTATTCGTGTCGTTAATATTCCTCCGATACGTTTCATAAAAAACGGACGACTATTTCATTTCCAATAGATGTTTGTAAATTTTAGAAATAAATCATGATTATGATTAAAAAAAGTCAAAGTAAAAGTTAATAACAAATGAAATAATTATAAACTATGTTTTTTTTTATTATTTTAGTTAAAGTGACAAATCAAATCGACCACCAACATATCTGAAAACCTAACGGTTGTTCTACCATACCTCTAATATGGCTAAGTTTGACTATAATTTTGTTTGTCGTTATACTATACCTCTATAATTTTAACTATAATTTTGTTTTCCGTTCATGAAGAAATTAAATTGAAAACTGACTAAATAATAAAAAAAATAATAATAATTGTAAACAAACAGAATTATGACACGATTCAACATAATAAATAAAATAAAAATATATAAATTATTTGAACATCTGTAGCTGATATGTAACATATGGATTAACACTTACCTTGAATTTACAGGTGAAATCTAGAATTCTGTTAAAAATCAGTTTATATTCCTGAACTTATTAATTTAATTCCATAAGAATATTACATATGGTCAAATGCTCGTCATATCTGTACCGTTGTATACAAATGACAAGAAGGTACTCCTTACACGACAAATCATCGCACTTAAGGACGAATAAATCATACAACTGCCTGGGGCACTGAAAACATCAATGACATTACATCCATGGGATGAATGTATACTTTATTATGACATAAACAATAATATTATAAGATTATGAAACATGAATATATCTACCTTCTTGTAAAAAGTGACAACGGCTTATTAGCCAAGATGCTACAAGTGCTGTACAAAATAAAAAAAAACTCAGCTTACTATTGTAAAATCTGCAGCATAAATATCTAATCTCTTGTATGGATTATACGGGTAATAAACTCAGTAACAAAAAGAACTCATTTATTTCTCTTTCAAAATGTAGTGAAGCTGTTCGAAGTTAATCATCGATTACAAATAGTATGCTGACGTCATAATTTTCATCATTTGTAATCTGGTATACTTCATCATAGCAAGGACGTATATGAGAGCTCTATATACGTTCTTGATCATAGGCTTAAGCCACCATTGTTTATCAATACTAAAGTTGATGTCGATTCCTAGTCCTGACTAGGCGATTTCTATGGAACTTTGATAAATTTTGTAAGTGACCTACGACAGGTAGATGGTTTTCTCCAAGTACTCCGATTTGCTCCAACAATGCACTGACAGTCTGACATAATTGAAATGTCAAAACGACATAAAAAACATACAACCCATGCACATCCCACAATACCATGAATATCTAGATAGAGAGGTAAAAACTGGTACAAGCTAAAGTATCACCTGAGAATAAAGTAACCAGCATCACCCTGAACGAGATAACTAACAGTAATCTCACAGATATCCTACTAGATGAGAGAATCCAAGGTAGGCCTATTAGATGATATATGGATATCTGACCGAAGGTATATACTGACTGTTAGCACACTGATATCGTGAAACACCGCATTGACTAGTTTTGATGAGAAGTCTTTCTAACAAAGATATCTGTGAGCACATTTGTCACTATTGTTGATATGAAATCTAAGTGTCATGCATGAATCAAGCAAGACAGTAACAGCGTTAACTGTGTCGGTATGAATACAACAAGAAAGTAACAGCGTTAACTGTGTCGGTATGAATACAACAAGAAAGTAACAGCATTAACTGTGTCGGTATGAATACAACAAGAAAGTAACAGCGTTAACTGTGTCGGTATGAATACAACAAGAAAGTAACAGCGTTAACTGTGTCGGTATGAATACAACAAGAAAGTAACAGCGTTAACTGTGTCGGTATGAATACAACAAGAAAGTAACAGCGTTAACTGTGTCGGTATGAATACAACAAGAAAGTAACAGCGTTAACTGTGTCGGTATGAATACAACAAGAAAGTAACAGCGTTAACTGTGTCGGTATGAATACAACAAGAAAATAACAGCGTTAACTGTGTCGGTATGAATACAACAAGAAAGTAACAGCGTTAACTGTGTCGGTATGAATACAACATGAAAGTAACAGCGTTAACTGTATCGGTATGAATACAACAAGAAAGTAACAGCGTTAACTGTGTCGGTATGAATACAACAAGACAGTAACAGCGTTAACTGTGTCGGTATGAATACAACAAGAAAGTAACAGCGTTAACTGTGTCGGTATGAATACAACAAGAAAGTAACAGCGTTAACTGTGTCGGTATGAATACAACAAGAAAGTAACAGCGTTAACTGTGTCGGTATGAATACAACAAGAAAGTAACAGCGTTAACTGTGTCGGTATGAATACAACAAGAAAGTAACAGCGTTAACTGTGTCGGTATGAATACAACAAGAAAGTAACAGCGTTAACTGTGTCGGTATGAATAC